>OZ005760.1:3194408-4394408 GCA_963930825.1 Silvanus unidentatus
TTGTATCTACTTTAAAGCACCCGAGGGAAAGTACAGTGAATACATTACATCCAGGTAATGTTATAAAATAACACACTTAAACAGTATAATGAAGTTTCTCTATTTCTCATCTGAGGTCGTTCAGCAAATATTTGAAATGAATAAATTAATGTAAGTAACATCAGCTATTTCTCTAATGAAATTTACATTTCCAATTTGTTAAAATTAAATGCAAAATGGTATTAACTGTGTGTTTATTTCTTTCCATACCTATATGTATATACTCATAGACGTTTGTGTTGCCTGAAAATCTGCTTTAAACGCATTGTTATTTCATCTGTAAATTCTGTAATTATTGCGTGCGTTATCAGTAAATTACTATTTACGAGAAAACGGTAGAGAACTTTCCTGAGTGCATGTGAACATAATGCAAATATATTTTTAATGGTAAAATTCAATATGGTTGTGCAACATATCGACACGATTATCAATTAATTAGGGCTCATAATAGAATAACCGAGGGAGTAACAAACCAACAAACAGTAAACTGAATCCAATCTGAATAAGATTAATACACCGATTCATCATCTGTCCATTTAATTAGAAAAAGACTTATCAAAATATTTAGTAATACCTAAATGATTAGGTTAATTGAAAAGTAATTAAACACTAAAGATATAACTTAATTCCTCGCTAAATTCTACAATATTGCACATTATTATGTGTGTTTATAGTGAGTGTATGCATAAATTTTGTTATTGATCTTTCAGTTTTCACTCTGGCGCCCAACAAACTCGGTTTTATAATGAATGCTTCCTATTTAAGATTTTAGTTTGTATCAGCTAAATTGTTTTTGTAAATATTTGTTAATTCGAATGACAATCTTGTACCAAATTACAAGGGGTTAACACTAATGACTAATGGAACACAATTTCATCTAATTTATCAAGGTTTTAACAAGTGCTTTTGGATTGTTAAGTACCTATATAAAAACTCCATAATTTAGTTTCATTATTCGGGAAGAAACTTATTTATGGGTAAAAAATAAATATGTAGAAGGCATAAATCATCATATTTTATTTTATTTGTCTATTATAAATTCACAACTTCTATGTGACGTTAACATTTCATAATCCTTAAAAACTCTCATAAAATTACCTTTTTAGAGAGGATGTGTATGTACACTGTACCGAGATGTTCATAAAACAATCATAAATCGTCGAATGCTAACAGAGAACAGGTTGCGTTACAATTTGTACATATCCTCATAGTGAATTTGTATTCTCTTCTTGCACTTCACTCAAAGAAGATTGCGGTAATTTTAAATTAAATTGAATGTACTTTGTACATTGCATCTTCTAACTATGTATTATTGTTTCTTTGCCATATGAATGCATTACAGCTTTACACTCGGCTTTAAATATATTTTGCAAAAAGTGTTTTTTGAGATGTTTACATACCTAATATAATTTAATTATATAGGTAAGAATATAATAGTATATTGTATTACAAGTGCAGAATAAAGTTCTTTATGTGCGAGTGTTTGAGTTTGCGTCATGAGCGAAGCGAATGTCGCAATAAACACGAGCACATAAAGAACTGTTTCTGCACGAGATAATACACTATACTTTATCTACGACCACACAAAATCACTAAAAAACGCTTGATTATCCATAATTACTAAGTTTGACATTAATTTTTCATTTGCGAACTGAATGACACATGAATAATTGCAGAGATATTTTTGTGATTTAAAAGTAGAATAATAGATGGCGTACATATTTTTCAAATGTAAAATTCAATTTTTTGGGTACAATGGAAAATATATTGTTTTATTATTCAATCTAACTCTTTTATAAAACAAATAAGAGAGATTATTTAACGTTACATGTATTTTTAACCTATTTTGTAAAGAATTTTTTGAAAAAAAAATGTGCATTTCAGAACGCGATCTTTGAGTAAATAGTAACTATTTTTCCAAACTAAAAGTTTGGGCATCAAAAAGCCGTAGAAAATGCTCACTTTGGATAGTGGTCGTATAGATAAATTATATTAATGTTTTTTATGTTAATCTATATTATGTACCTACATATACCGAATATAAATAGTGATTGCCTGTGCCCATGCACCAAACCGATGACAAATTTCCGATAGGAAAGCTACTATTTCATAAATGCTGAATTGAACTGTGTACCTGATCGAAATATTAAAAAAAATATAGATTGCAATTCTTGGTTATAAATGTATATTGGGCATGCTTTTGTAGTTCGCTTATTTCCTGTTCAGTTTATTTATTCCGTATCTATAGGTATTGGAAATTGGGAAATTGTATGATTCTTGCTTTTCTTCTAGCATTCTACAGTTATATGTATATATGTCTATATTCCACGATCAAATATTGATGCTTAAAATTCAGTATAGGAAGTAAATAATTTCTGATGCTTTGATGCTTCTTAAACTCCACCTGGGGTGTGCTGCCACCTTAAACAGAAATTAATTTATGAACACGATCATTTTATGACGAAATAGGGAATATTAAAAATCCTTCGCACATTTCTGCGTTGTTTTTTATTGTATTGTTCTGCATAAGAAAGAAATTTCAATCTGATGATTTGCGTTTTTGGTAAATCTGACAACCCATCCAAATAAATTCATAATATTACAGCTTATACAGCAACCCTTCTAACAAAAACATATTTGGCATTTTCATCGCTTTGCGGCAGAAATTGGATAAAGAACATGGTCCGCGTTCTAAACAGAATTTTAGCAACATAAAAATTGTGTGTGGCAGCGAGGGAATTCTTATGTAGAACAGCTTTCGTTTTCTCACGTGAGGTATTCAATTTTTCAATTTTAAAAGGCGTGCAAGGGATTGTTTAATTTTTACAATTGGGTAAATAATTAACTTCAATTAACAATTTTAGCAACAAATAATTTGTTGCTAACAATAAATTTCATTTAGTAGATAGAAAAGCACCAGACCTAGGCGTATTATTGCTTACCTATAATGAAAATTCAAAGTGACAATAAGAGGAATTCCTGAATCCTGATGTTTGATATAATTTCTAAAAGTCTACACATTGCACTCAAACGTAAACACACATACCTCTAATAATATATCCACTTACGTATAGGTATACGGTATTACGGTATATATTTTCGTGTAACATAAAAATAATATATCTCAGTGTAACGTTGTGGTTATTTTCTTATCCATCCTATAATTTCTTCTACCAGTGTGTAGAAGAAAGCAATTGTTCTTTGGTTAAACATGCATGTTTATATTCCATTTTGTTTACCTGTTCTTGCTGTCACAGACTAGAAATAAAGATCAAACATAACTTTAACGCATAGTGTTAATGAAGTTGGGAACTTTCAAGGGAGCTTAAAATCAGATTCTCTCTAATGTTTGAAATTAATCAACATTCTGATTCACCTCGCACTTTAATATAAATGATTTTCAATTTGAAATTTGTTCCAAATAACAGATAGTATTAATGTAGTTATCAAATTGAAAACTAGTCACATCGTTTCTTATTGTATTCAATTTATAAACAAACGATGGTAGTGTTTAATTTAATAAAGTACAACTAACGTCACATTTCCAGTTGGTAAACCATTCAAGCGGGAAATTTATTCTCGTTCGTTGCATGATAAAATACAGTATCAATTAAATTTGGCGATTATTTTGAAACATAGCAATTGATATTGGCACACTGTCCAATACATTTTATCACATGACAGACACATATAACATCATGCAATTTTGTGAGACCACATCAACATCACACAGACATGTCGTCCGCACGGTTTTATTTTTTTATTTTCCATTGTAGGTCTACGCAGCAATCTAATTTACATCGTCATGTTAGGGTCCATGTATGTATAGTGCACTACGTTTCAATACATACAATACGTATGCAAATATTATTTATTTTTAAGGCACTAGAATATTTTGCAAAAGTGTAGAAAGTTTCGTTGTTGTTGTATTTGTCCTATTTGTCTGGTTGTGTGCTCCTCCTTGCGGAAGGATTAATTTTAATTTTCCTTTTAATGAATGGCTGAAAAATTACTTGAATTACAACAGATGTATAATTTGTGTACGTCGAGTTTGCATATAAAATACGAAATTAAGATTGTGTTCTTGTTGATTGTCTTCTTAGTGGGTGGTAACGAATACACTTTGTGTCATTAATTCGTTTTATCAGAAACTCGGAATTCATTTTAGGGAAAAGTAATTAAAATATTTAAATATGTTTTATGCATATTTGGTATAAGTATTATCCGACCGGTACACATAAAATATTAACTTCATCATCTAGAAATTCAGTTTGCTTCCCTATTTCTGTTTATTTAATGCATAAATGTATTATCTTTGTATATTGTATAATGCTTAGAATAAAAAAGAAACTGAGAAACTATTCATTAAAATCTTATACATATGTAGATTGTATTGCTTTATTGTAGACCATCCATATTCTATGTTATCATCCTATTCTTCATTATTTTAATAATTCCCGCACAGGGCCACACGTTTATTCTAAGATGTAAACAGTTGCATGCAAATAAAAGTTTTCACTACATAGGTAATACTTAATATACATATAAGTAGGTATATAAAACTCTGGCCCTGTTATAATCTGACAGTGATACTCAATGTCAAAATGTTATTATATCACGCAAAGTTTGTTACCATACCTTTATATAAATTATTATATGGTATAGAAAAATATTTCGGCTGAATTTGAATATTCAAATATGCTCACTTATATATAATCACGAAACAATTTCTTCTAAAATAATAAATTCCAGCTTTTTTTGTTTGTCTTGTACGAAAACTGTTAATTTCAATTATGCACGAGGAGAGGAGTCTCATCTTTATGTAAAACCACTTTCAATTAGTTGCATATTAATTACTACTTTATTGAAGTAATCGAAATTATAATTGATATTAAAGCCTCATATGCCACTAAACAATTTGTGCTGTTAAATGCACAGGTCCATAGTCCATACAGTGCCTATATAACTCTAAGGCTATATTATCGGTGGATGTACCCAATCACAAAAAATTTTGGTTTAAACTATCATTTCTCGATGAGTGATTAAATTGCAGAGTTAGCGTCATTATGCGGATCTATACATATTGTATTATCGGTTTATACGTACATAGATTAAATCTAACAAACAAACACATTAGGCATGAATCTAGGTACATTCGGTTAAAATACAATATGCGTTACAATGTGGCGTAATAATTATCTACCTCATTATTTGTTTTGAACAGTTAATCAAATAAATGTAAAGTTAAACAAGCTTCTAATAACGATTTATCCAATTACTGATACACACTATAATTGTGAGACAATTTCTTATATTAATTAAAGGTCGTAAATGTGTAAATTAAATTAATAGAGTTGTAAACTATTTTTTGAAATGTATCTATATCCAAAGTATGGTGAATACAAAACATAATGGTATATTTGAGAGGGGCTAAATGTTTATAATTTTCGCGTAATTAATTATTAAAAATTAAAATTTCGACATCACTCGAAGCTCGAGCCGATTTGTTCGTGACGTCACGCTCGGTCCTCTCAAAATGAAACAACTCTGTCACTTGTAAGCAGTGGATCGCTTTTTTCGTTGGTACCTGAACTTATACTCTACTTGCTCGATTTTAGGTAAAATTATAGTCCGGAGCGGACCAACAAACCACTCTCTCCCCATTGGATGTTTGAACGTGATGTCGACCCCACGTGGTTAAAATCGCGGGTTTCGTTAAAATTTAAACTTTGTTCATTAATAACTAATTAAATATATTCAAATCCGATTAAATTTTAATGACAAGTCATTTCTTTTAATACAATCTATTCGATTAAGTGGTTAAAATTGCGATTTTCCAACTTAGTTTACAACTCTATTATCTTATGTACAAACATTCAGGTTTCCAGCAAATTAAGTAGTTCGTCTGGTCGAGAATGAGAGGGGAAACATTTTCGTACAAGTTTGCGTGTAAGTTTATCGCAACCTTACGTCTTGGTCATTTGGGTGTCTTCCTTTTCCTCCCGGTGGGAAATGACATCTTCCCAAATGATCTAGCAACATTTGAACTAATTGCTAATATGTTTATGTAAGTTAAAGCTCTATTGGTATGTTGGTGGTTGTTCAAACATATTCGTATGTTGTGGAACCATTTTAGTTTAATTAGAGAACTAGCAATGGCCTTCAAATATAAAAGGTATTGCGCTATAATTTAAACTTAAAATAGAGGGTATTAGATATTTCTTTAGAACACGAAACGCAGTGAATTGGAGAACTTTTTTCTGTAATAAAACTGCATGCTCTGATATAATATTTTCAGGCTTTCCTAGGGTGCTAGTTGGATAAAATCCAAATTAAAATTGAAATGTAAGGAACCCGTTTACGTCGCTTGACTTGTAAGGTAATCGGGTTAAATTTGCTCTTAATACAGTTCGTATCAAATCGCTACTAATTTTCATTAAGACGATATCTTAGAAAATGAAAATACTAAGAATACAACTGCCTCATTAAAATTACAATAAAACTCGTTTTCTTTTCTTACTCTTCCAAGCGTAACGTAACGTATTTAGTTAGACCCATTGTTACAATTTTAATTACAGAAAAAAAATAACCAGCGCTTTATGGTTTTATTGCACGTCGAAAAAAGTTACTGAAGATATCGTATAGATGATGCGATAATTCTATTAGGGCTCAATGTTCCAAGTACTTGGAGAGTCTAAAAGGATACTTGTACATGGTAATTTAATGCGTACCATCCGGTCGCAATCTAAAAATATCATTTTCATTTGGTTATATCAGACGTAAACATTTTATCGTCACCATACAGTATATGTGTGCACCCCTTCTAATATTTTATGCAACATAAAGCGACAAAATGGCATAGAGAGCAACAAAATATGGACATAGTATGGAATAAATCCACATGGGATATTTGCTTGACGAGCCGGATGTAACGAACATGTATGCGTATCACTATAGTAAGGCCCAAGGGCTCTGGTTATATGCATACTGGGTAGATCAAACATCGTAGTAATCAACGAGATAGTATTTCGCTCTCAGGCACCGGACGTCATAACCAACTCTAACACCTGAAAAGCATTCGCAAAACTCTTATCAATACGGAATAAAGTGATAGATAAAGCTTTTCAGTACAAAATGTCATCGTAAACGCCTGCTGGCATCGTTTTTGTGTATTTTCGTTTTGAATCCTCGTTACTTTTTCAATATTATTATTGTTAGCGACACCGCAAGTGTGATATTTTGCAAAGTGAAAAGATTGTTGTTTTTTTTTCACAATTAGTTTTTCGTCAAATGCTTTGTTAAGTAATATGCTTTTGCGAAAAATAACTTAAGCGGTATCACAATAAGTACGTTTCCTGTACAAACACGTACATACACAGACGTATGTATGGTTGAATTGGGGCATCCATTGTTTTGGTCAGTTGTAATGTGTAATTTTTGCACGCTTTTTAATCTGTCTCGAGATGGAAAAAACATTCAACTTAATTTAAGCATCCAAACAAGTTTATATGATGGGTTTACTGGACGTTTGTTGTTGACATAGTTAATTAAACCAAAACAGTTCCGTAATACCGAAATAGAATTTATTATGAACACACACACTGGAAATTTAATGAAACCCTAAGTTTTAATTCATTCTGTTCTGTTAGATTCGGGAGGGAATTTTTCGGATTTCTTATATACCTATACATAATACGAAAACTAAAATTTTCTCTGCATGGATTTTATTTGATTCTTTGGGTTACGAAAGTGTTAGGGTAACTATGAAAGTGTGTTACAAGCTGTTATCTATACTTATATAATAACAGGAAAATGCACTTAGGTATTATTTAATTGAAATAGGGTAAAAACTCTTTTGAAAGATTTAATAGTTTTTGTCAAACAACTTGTTTCGTCAACTGTCATAAATTTTATTTTCTTCAAGACAAAATCTATAATTTGTAATTCTAATAAAGTTTTTTGTGGTCTTTTTCGTGCAAGTATTATTTATAGATCGCCATAAATTTCTTCTCAAGACGAGAATTTTCAAACTTGAAGCAAAGCATTATACATCCTAATAAATAGTTGTTCCACAAAGTTGAGAAGCTTTGAATATTAATAATGCTTCAATTTCAAGTTTAATAAAAATATAATAATGGCAATTGCAAGTCCTACATAAATTTGTATCTATCATCAATACCTGCAGTACCTACCAACTGAAAAATTGATATTCATTATGCCCAAGATTGATATATTTCAACTCTTAAGTGGCACTTTCAAAAAAAGTCCAATCATACATAAAAAATGCTGAACCGTACTTGCAAGTCTCTTTTCAATTACCACCTTATGGATGTCTGTAAGTCCTTATAGAAGTGTTTAGTAAATATTAGTCTTTCTGTATTCTTGATATTAAAGATTCCATATGAGTAAATAATAAATGAAACTTACGAGGAAATTTTCCACCCTATTTCGTCAAATCAAGCCAAGATTGTACATCACTTGTTTAGAACCGCCCAGTTTCATCTTGCATTTTCAGACACACTTTGCTATTTAAAATGAATATCATGGTAAATTTCTTTTTAAAGTGCCTCAGCCCCATAGTACTTTTTAAATACATATCGAGCTTGGAATGGAATTAATGTGGAAAGTGTATGTATACAGTTTTTTGCCTTAAAACATAGCTCTTTATTCACGTGTGCTATAATTAACTACAATATACACCCTTGAATTGAACGCATAGTGGCACAGTTGTATTTATTGCGAGGTGATAAATTTCGCCACAAGCAAAACACTTACGAGACCAGTAAATTGACCATGAAACTGGAGCACGGTTGAAACCCCTCTACACTCTGTCATGCAAGGGCCATATATACCTACATGAATAGGTATAGGTATATGTATGTGAATGAGGAGGGTAGGTCTAGGAAAACGATCTCACGCACACAATTCAACACGCCACAATCAATAGACATATTGGAACAAGGTTACTGTAAATAGTTTGTAATTTTTTAATATCCCCAAATGCCTTCTCCCACATGTTTCCTCTCTGGCAAATTTAATATTTGAAACATTGGGATTTGGGGAAAAATGGCGCCTCTAATGAATAGGCTTCGATTAAGATTACATCGTTGAAGTGTATAATTAATTGAGCAAATGTCATAAATTTCGAATTACTGCCCCATTAGCAAGTCGCCTATAACTTTTTTGTTGGTTTAGTTTAATTGGTGCTATACTACTCCATATACTTACTACGACATCTTGAAAGCTACTTATGTAAATATTTTCGTTATATTTAGAAAGGGAGCCCATTAGGGTAATTACATTAGCAGGAACATGTCATGATTTTAGCTAAAGGGGTAGGAATTTCACTATTATAAGATGTGACTCATAAAGGCTTCAAGATTACTGAAATTCCTTACGATGTAAACAAGAAACGCCATGCAGTATCTGAATAAATTTTGCACAACATGAATTCTTGAATAGATATTTTGCAAGATATGATTTTTGAAAAATGCTGGTTTCTCTAGAGAAGAATTGTATACATACATATCTGTAAATTGAAAAATTGACTCTCATCGTTGTTTTATTTTTATAAAAATAGACTGAACATGATGCTGAAAGTGTCTTGCAGGAATCTCTTGAGAACTGAAAAACATGATTGCAAACCTAACACTCAGGAAATGTTAGCAAACACTTTATTTTAATTAATTTTAAACAGTGAACATTGGCTCTTTGTTACTTTGGAAAATTAAAATTCGCTTTTTTCAACGAAAATTCATGATTCTAGTGGTTTTGTACGTTGAAATTAAATACAACTGAAAAACGCTTTAATATGTATTATAATAGAAGATAAAAGTTTAAAATTTTATTCAAATGTAAATATATAGAGATGGCACAATATAAAATATTTTGCAGCAGAGTGTGCAAAAGAAAAAGGAACGAAACCTGCTATTATCAAATAATAACATGTTTTTAAAGTGTATTTATTCGGTCGGGACATTTTTTATATGCATAACTAGAATTGGTATATCTTTGAAATTTATCAACGTTTATATTCTACACACGAAGTTATCACCATTATGCGTTGAACCACCATTTTCGCTTACAAAATGGCCTGTAAAGCTCGAATTTGCGTGAATAAATAGTTACACCATGTGAAACACTCCTCCAACATACTATATCTTTGATCTATTTTATTTATGGAAAAATCTTAATTTGATCGAAATACTCACCTAAACCGTCAATAAGTAGGTATGGTTTCTAAGCTACAAAGGGGAAGCAGTTCTTTACTGATATTTCTCTCTTTTTGAATAGCAAGTTAGTATAGAACTTGAAGTGAATAGACACTTTATGTTTTTTATATCAGAAAAAGTGTGTAAAAGGAATGCCTCCGGCGCTCTTTATTTCTTTTTACCTTTATATTTTAAGAGCACGTCGAAATTTAGTTTTACACAAAAATACTATTATACCTATAATCTAAAACTTAACTTATGTTAGGATAGTTAAAGTCCAAAACTAGTAATAATTATTTGAGGAGTAATTTTATCACGAAGGAGTTAAAGTTTATGTGGCTGTAAAGTGTTAAAACTTGGTTAAACTTGTGTATACTCCAAATCTCATGGTGTTATTCAATGTGAAATCTACCACGCTTATGTCAAATCCTTATAATATTGGTGTTATTGCTATGGATTATCTCATAATGTAAGCATGCTAAAATTGTGCACGTTTTTTTTTTCAAAAAAAGATAAATGTCTCCTTTATTGATTGGAAAATACATTTTCTAGTTGAAAACTCATATACGAAAGGCCCAGAAATCTTTTAATCCGCTATATAATGAGGTCTAAATAAAGGCTTTTAACACTCTTGCATAGTAGTGTCATATTACATTGCTCGTGGCAACCAATTAAATAACTGACGTCAGAACACTGACTAAAAGGAAAGTTTCCTTTTTTAATCAAAGTACTAGGTGTTTGTCCTATAATCCAGGACACGCTTTGAAGGCACTTCATTTTCTACACGGAAAAATCTTTTGAGTATAATTTTTGACTTGCATCAAGCACTGTACCTTCGTTCTATACATTAGAGTTAATAAACACCATTTGTCATTTTCATGTTATAACTGGTGGATAGGCGATGCGTTCTTGCACTGACATTTTGACTTTGTCTGTCCATGCAGAGTATTGCAGTGTAAAGGGAGCAAAGGACACATAATTAGGAATGTGCTGGTTGTTATCAGTGGAAGCTATTTTTTTCTGTTTGTTTTTTTGTTGTGTGTTAAAGGTAAATTATGTTTGTGCCAACGTTGATGGGTACATAATGCAGCTAAAAATGTAAAAAAGGTGCTTTTGAACGGGGTCTATGATGATGCTCGGTTGTTGTAGACTGGATGCCATGGTGTGATTGTGTACTTAACGTTGAAAACGTCATAAACATATCAAAAGGTAGCGTTGGTGATATTCTCAGTATAAATTGCTTTGGCTCTATGCTTGTGCTTCTATGTGTTCCTTCTTGTTGATCTCTACTCTAAAAGGAGAGTATTATAACGAAACTGACGCACACAAACACACACTTATAGACACGCCCTTGCAAAGAGTCGATATTGCGGGCACCACGACGTCACGTCCCAGAAGCTTAATGAAAACACGACCAACTTTAATATAAACCAGGCGTTTGGATGTTCCATTACCCCTTCTGGCTAAAGACAAACATTGTAATACTTTGGTCATCAATCCAAGCGAGGCGGCGTCTTGACGCGTCCTTTTTTACTTACTGGAAAGCATTTACGCAAATTGACTAAATAGGCAGACCTACACGCATCTATATTGGATAATATCTATTTTATGTGTCACAACATCTCTTCTATCTCCACTATACAAGGCAATAACCTTTTTTTATCGTGCAATTAATTCGAAGCAATGTTTCTGGTAATTGAAGAATATTCGTTTAGTCTGTGACACAACCATACATTAAAGTGTAATATATTTAACCCCCCTATAATGTAAGTGACTTTATGTATGCGATGGATGTTGATGTTAGTTTTTTTTCTTTCCGACATAAATATCTGAATTGTAGATAAAGATAAAATAGTCCTACCAGATGATTGCTGACATAAATATAAATTTTTCTGCCTCGTTCGTATTATAAATCTTTATATTTTTATTTATTTCGAATCCACGAATCCATATAGGAGTCTGTGTAATAAAATACTATTGTAATCATGAAAAATATCGATGTTTTTGTGTATACATAGATATATGAAAAATTTTACAAAGTCCACATATCTAAAAGTATAAATACATATATTGATTTTCATAAATATCGGGACTCTATTTTTGAATGCCATATATGGCATTTATTTCAATAATCCGCAACAATGTTGGGTATTAAACATAGACCTAAAAAATCTATCTAGTAGTTTATAAAAGCACTTATTAATATTATATTCGTATTTGTGTTTTGGTGAGTACTACATACTACATGTAATGTTTTATGAAGTTGTTTTTTTGACCACTAATAGCTATATAGGTATACGTTAACGTTTTCTAGCTAAAACAGCTATAAAAATCATATATTATTTAGACTTAAAATACAGAATGAATTATTTTGTTGTATGTATATAATCATTTTATGATTCTGGAATGCGTTTTAAAGAATCCGATTTAACAAAATAATTACACAAAATGAACTAATCGTATATACACTATACCCAACTTCGATCATTAACTTTAGACGACTCCAATATGATTTTGATGGGTTTTTAGGTTTACTTTTCTTTTTTATTGATCATTATACCACAATCGACTCTTTTTCTAGAACCCTAATGTTATTCCACTTGAATTTAAATAATGTAAATTTACTTAATTGATAATTAAGCTGATGTAAATATTTATACAATAAGATTTTTCGAGTTATTGCGTATATTAGTAACCAGCCAATAGAGCGCTTTTACGCAACATGTAATTTATTATTATAGTTGACATGAAACTAAAAAACGTTTCTCCTCCCTGTCACTATTTGTACATGGAGCAAAAGTTCTGTTTTCATTAATTTCTAAATTAGATGAAAAACGACATGAACGCACCATGTCATTTATATTATCTTCTCTTTTATTAATAATGAGAGGAAAAACGTGTTGACAAATTATAATTATGTTCCTGCCTTAAAATATCACAAATAGTAGCTGGTAGTTTCGTAAGTGACAAAAACATTTCTCTATATATTTTCTCTCTGTTAATTCTTGATTAAAGAACGTGCAATGAAAAACTACCATACATATACGAACATTTTTATAATCGCCCTTTTATATTACATCTATTCCGAATTTATTATCATCAAATGAAAATGAAATAAGTATTAGTTTTCACAATAATGAGCTTATAATTTCATATTATTTCCAACAACACTTTTAAAACACCCCACTTTTACTATTAGTAATAACAAGAGTAAATAATTTATGTACTTGCACATTTACATTGTGCAAATGTATTTCATTTTACAAATGCAAAGGTAAATAAAAACACTAGCGTACCTACCTACATACATATGTACCATGTTTTTTCAATTGTATAGGACAAATTATGATGTTTTTCCTCCGGTTGAGTTAATATGGAAATTAAATCGTTTTTCGATACAAATTTAATTAAAAGAAGTTTATATTATTGAAACAAAGAATTTAATAATAACTTTTTTTTACTATTTTTATATTTAATTTGTTGTATATTTATAAAATTAGGTATTAGTACCTAAAATAGAAAAACTCGTAAATTTCAAATAAGTATTACGACGGAAAAATTGTTGACGAAAGGAAATTATTGCCGCTATTCAATTAGAATTGTTATTGATTTTAAGGAAAAACTGTTTACTTACGTTGTTATCTTAGAGTTGAAATATTATTTTCAATTAAATATGCAGGAGATGTTGTTTTGATGTACGAGTATACAAGTATTTCTCTTAAAAATCCACAGACATTGCTTATTTTATTGATACATAGGTAACCAACATACATATATTTTATACATACATGTGAATGTGACTGTTCCCTTTTGCGTGTGCCATTGTAAATTTGACATTCCTCTTTCCCGCTAGGTATAGGTATACGTTTATTCTTTATTTCCAAAAGCAATCTTGAGAGAAGTAATTTATTGTTTGACTGTAAACATTTTATAAATAAAATTGATATAGGGATTATTGATTCATCCGTAGAAATGTCAAACAACGCTGCAAATTTTTCATATATATTCGAATGATAAACATTCTGCATGTATGATGTTTTTATTTCTGATTCTAATATTTAAAGGGATTTTTTTATGGGTTGTCGTATGAATAGAATAAATTTTCCCAGTACATTACTGCACATCGATTATTGCATAACAATTCCTTTTAAATGCCTGCAGGACACTCATTTGCAAAGTCTTTTGTTCTACTCTAAGTTGAATGATAATAATTGTGGTAGCATATTATCAATACAGTCCGACTGTGTTACAGAAAAGTTAGTGGATTCAAATGGTGTAGCTTCATTTGAGGGAATGTTAAAAGAAATGCACGAAAACAAAATAATTAAAATTTGAAAAACTATTAAACGAAATGTCTAGAATTCTTGATAAAACCGTGTATATACATATATGTTCCAATTATTTCGCCTTACCACTAATACTTTTATTTGTTTTGCAGTTCAAAATTAAGTTCTATAAAACAGACTTAAAATTCAAACTGAAATAGTGAGCCATAATCATCTGTATGAGATAGAATTCTGTTTGTGCTTGGTATAGCCTGTATATAAGAGGAATACATTTTACATAAATATTCATACTAAAACCAAGTTTATTTCTACAAGTGAACGATCGAGCTTATTTACATGGTAAATCAGATAAAGTTTACTCAGACCTATCACTTGTCTGGTGTTATATGGATTTTATAACTAATCTATTTGAACTCGACATGAATGGAAAAGCAATTTTATTAAAACAAAAGGTTCACATTTCCCATTGAAAAATCGTGTTTGTAATTATAAAATTAATGAATAATGTGGCTTATAATATTGAATCGATCCTGGGCAATATACAGAGTGTTATTGTTTTGTACCTACAGTGTGTTCAGTTTCAAACCATACGACAAAGATATCTCGAAAACGGTATAAATATGTATAGTTGAAATTTGAATTTAGCTCTAAGGGGCTAACCATACAGTTGCTCATCGATAAAAAATATTATCAATTTTATAAAACTTCGGGTATAACCGTTATTTTATATGAAAAAAATTTGTTACTTGAATCAGAATTGATAATTTGAAGTGAAATTTGGATTTGGGTTAATCAGAAAAGTAAGATACAAAACAAACTAATTGATTTTTTATTTTGCATTATACTGTGTAATATAGGATGTTGTTATGACCAAATACATTTGCGACAATTTTGAAGTAGAATAACTTCCTTATTTTAAATGGAAAACTCTACTGGATAGAGAATTGAGAATTTAATTCTGAATCAAGTGGTACCTATAAGCATACGAATTCCTAATACCTAGGGTAGACAGATTTTGAGATATTTTGCCCTAATAATACGGTTGAAAGTGAACACCCTGTATATAGCATGCGGTAAATTAAACATACACCCAAACACTTAAATATAGTGTGTAGCAATTATAATACATAATGGTATTAGTGCTCTTTTATGTCAACAAAAGTTTTGATTGTATTTCCGGAACAAAGCAATTGTCCACAAACTTTACTAATAAATACTAACACAATTCTACACGGTATGTGGTTTATGGTATAAACATTTATAACTATTGTCTTTTTCTGTTAATAACATAAAACAGTTGTTAAAAATATATCCATCATGTAATATCTTTTAATGATGGTATATGAAATGTAAGAAAAATTACTGAAGCTCTGCGCTTAATCTCATAATAATATACGTTTAATTTCATTAAATAACATTTTGATTAATGAGCAGAGTTGAAAACGTTTTGTGTATAAAATATCGTATAGGTATATGTATATACGAGTGCATGTTATATTCTGGAAAGTTTCACAGTTTTCAACTTTAACTAAAGCCTATATAATACGCCACAATAGAGAAAATAATATATAGTTGTGCTTTAGAAAGAAAAAGTCTTCTAAGTGATATATTTTGTATGTTAAATGAACTGCATATGTATTTTATTTGTATAATAAAAAATGTGTATATAAGAGTAAAAAAGTCGAAACATTTTTCACCCTTATTATATACACAGTTTATTGGGCAATTTTTAATAAAATTCATGCTCTACTGCCTAACATTTGTTAAAATATTTCAAGTTTTTATTGTACATCACCATCAGCAAGTTCTTTGTTTCATTTGCAAGATGATTTCTCTTGTATTAGAAGTTAGTTCATGGTCTAATTTTAAATAAATTCTGAATAATTTTCCATCTAATTACAATGCTTCCTTCTTCGCATTTGATGTGTCTTCTAATCAAACGAATTTCTACCGATCCCAACATTTATGTGTATTTTTTATTCAGGTTGTTAGTAAACTAGCTTTGAATCAGTCATTCTATAACTTTTCAACAAGTGGTCTCAAACATTTCAACTTGAAACTTTACTCAATCGAACAAGGCACTAATAATATATCACTTATAATTTACTCACTAGTGAATAGTCCACCACTTCCACTTATAAAATCAATAACCTAAACTACCCCTTCGTTTACTCGAAACAAATACCTACAGAAAATGAATGTCTTTAGGTAATTCATAATTGTTACATAGAAATATTTTCAATTATAATGTGAAATGTCTGCAGGATCTCCATATGTAATTGTCAAAAAATGAAAGAGCCAAGAGCCAACATGTACATACCTATACCTTACTCATATAATAATCCCTTATTTTTTAAAAAATCTTGTAATACTTAAATGGAGATTGTTTTGTGTATAAAACAACTCTTTTTTTTCAGATATTGGAATAAAATTGTTATTTTCTTTTATAATCGCTTAATTGGGGCTAAGATAAATTCTTATAAAAAATGGTTCTGATATGATCTTTGAATCCTTTGAAAATGAAGTTCGGATATGTAGGTATAGAGAAAATACAAAAACAAAAACTATTTGTATAAATCAGTTGAGTAAATGGGATATAATAATATAGGGATCTTCTCCACGTTGTAAAAGATAACCTTCGGATTTTATTAACGACCCACTTGAAAGTCAATAGTGTTGATGACTGACTTGTTTTTGGGACAAATTGCTAAAGTCCTCTAACAAAACGACTAACTTTGGATTTATGGATTTTCCTGTCATTGGCTTTTATCTTTTATTCACTCATAGCCAGTTCATGTGATAACATGATAACATCAAATAGCCACCGGCACGACCTCACACAGACGTAAACTCGTCACCCCTAATAACTTCTAAGTGGTAGATGTTAGTTTGCCAGTTCATATGTGAATTCCCTAAGATCCACTTTAAACAGTTACCGTAGCATAATACTATGTAGTATATATCATAGGCGTAAGTATTTGTGGAATTATATGCAATGCACGGAGGCCTTTGTTTATTATAATAGAAGGTCAAAATGGCACACATTTTCCCCTTATTGTAAATTTATTATGTATAAGATCACATAAAAAGAGCAAAAATAATAATTCAGTTCCATTTTCTTTATTCCCCACAAGAATGATAAAATTTCTATATGTTAGTACTTACTCTTACATTTATATATAACTGTGTATTACAGTTTGTATAACTACAAGAAAAAGGAAATTAAATAATGTATTCTTAAATGTTTTCCTAAACTAATAGAATTTTTTATTTTCTATTCCAGAAAATGCCAATTTATCGGAAATGCAATAAGGTAAGGCTAACAAAACCAATTTGGGGGACGTTCTTTTCAATTATTTAATTAGTAAATAGGAAACTCATAAAAAAATTAGGTACTGGAAAAGTAAATAACTGTTTAATACCAGTACACAAGTAGGTATACCTACAATGCCTAACTAGAATGAAAGTGCTTTAATACAATACAAAATTAAGGTAAAAAAGTATTATAATTTAACAGATTTAATTTCCATAAACCCAAGTTTTAATATTAATCAAGTTCTAGCAATTTGGAAACTTTACAGTTTAAAAGTTTCCACATTTGAATAATCACGATGTATACAAAGTATTTTGGAATTCTGAAAATATTTTCGTATATAAAATTTAATCTTACTCTCTTGAGTGAAGGTAAAGTTTTAGCGCCTTTGGCTCTCTTTTCTACTCCACAATCTGATACAATAACAAGTGAAACAAAACAGATTGCATTACAAAATCAATGGGGAGGAAAAGACCAGGTAGATCTACAAGAAAAACCTAACTCTCCATTGACTAACACACCAGTTGCAATCTTCACAGCTTGTTTATAAATTAAATTTTCCTATAACGTCTATTCAAGCATCTCCTACAATTGAGTTTTTTCCTTTTTATTATTCAATTCCTTTTTCTTTTAATACAACCATAATCATTCTATAAGATCTATATCATGTTAATTCTACTAAAACAACGATTTTTTTTTAGATTTTTAAAATATTCAATCAATTTCTCGCAAGTTTTGATTATTTTCCTTTTCAAATAATTATATTGCGAGTGACAGGATGAATTTTGTTTATAAACTAATTGTTTCCTTTTTTAATAATCTTTCAATAGAACTTGAAATAGATTCAATAAATTGGGTTGTAGCAACAATGTTGTATTTAAAGAAAATAAATACATTAGCGAGAAAACGGAAAAGTGTCGAAATCTAGGAGGCGCTCTTAAGAGAAATAACAGAAAAATGGATTACGAACGTTTTAGATATGTTGTATTTTATTATTAGAAAAATCAAATCATTTCATATGAAATTGAGAGTGTTCCAAATGTAAAAGTAAACAAAGCGTAACACAAGCCATAATATTTCAAACACGCAGTATTTACATACATATTAAAAGTGAAAAGAAGAGAAAAAATAATAACATACACATATGCGAATGGTTTCAATTCGCCATCCGGTTGACTCTGTGCACAGCAAATTTGAACAAAATGTTATGTTAATAAATATTCTAATCATTTATACATGTATGCGTATGTATAATTAGTATGAATCAAAATATTGCATTATTTATCGTTAGAAATGTTTTTAATTAGACAAAAATGATAATAAAATAATACGGTCGGTATATACTCATTATTACTATTGATTCAATTAATCTATATTTATGAACAATTTAATCTATTGGTCAATATACCCATACACCTACACTACAGAGAGGTCGTATGAATAATTCCATTATGAAATAATTAACATGAACAGAAATTGCTTCAATATTTTATAAACACACTTATACATCATGATCATTTTCGTAGACAATAGTAATTTATAAATCTCAATATGTCCATACAACACGGTTATAATAGAAAGGGCAAATGAAATTTATTTTAATTTAGATGAACTGAACCGAGCACATACCATATATTGCTTGGAATTCCCTCATTGACATAATATAATCCCATTGTAATATTCCCCCTACAGCCTATACGTTTCAGCACGCAACCATCAGGCCCAGGTAGAGAAGAGAAGCCATCTGTCCTCTCGTCGTCGGCGGACCGTATTCAGTTCTGTTCATAACCGTCCGAAATGCTAGTTTTGGACAACGTTCAACGTTGCTAGTGTATTATAATACTGTTAGTTTACAACAAAAGTTTCCCATAATTGGATTTATGTTCAAGCCTGCAAAATAATTAGCATTAAAGGGACGTTTTAAAGTTGAAATTTCATTTAGAAGTTTTAAAATGTGGAAATACATACATCCACATATACATCTAGTTCTTACTGCATTTCTCAGTGAGCTCAAGTATGCATTTAAGAGTCATCGTCTTAGCGCGTTTCAGAATTATAAACATCTCTGTTCGACGAAACGAGATCTTTGCAGTAGGTACCAGCAGCAGCAACAGCCGTCTGTTTCTCAGTTGGAATGCAGATAGTGCATCTTACGGTTACGCCATTCAGCAGTTATGTTAATGTAATCACAAAGTTTTTAACTAATTAAAAGAATCAAGGCGTGACACATTAAAATGGCTGCTTCTTAGTTTGTGTTCCAGAAAATAGTGTTTTACTTGATATTAAAGTTTTGTGCCAGGAAAATCTTTTTCGTGTATCAAGGATATTCGAGAGAAGAAATGTTCAATTGATTCACCAAATTAACTAAAACTCACAACTTAAGAGAGAAGGTAAAAAAGGAACATTTGCATTTTTTTTCACTTCATTCTGTTTTCTATGGTCTTTTCTACATGAATTTCTTGTTTCTGATGTGATCTTAAGTTGCACTCACTGCTTGCTTTTACTACTTCTGTGTACTGCTGTTGTTCAAATTTCAAATTGGAAAGTAAAGTGATCACGTTTTAAAACGTTCAACTGTCAAGACTAAGAAACAATACTTTAAAACTTCCCTCTGCAGTTGTAATAAATTTTATTTTTTCTGTATTACCTTCATGTTATGTTGTTTTATATTATTTTTTACTAACGTCAGCAGCATTTTCCATTTTATTATTCTCACTTTATACTATAAAATTTTGATGCCGCAATATTTTATGATATGTTGATGGTTGTGCAGTTAAATAAACCCTTATGACATCTTATTATTATTCGTCGTTTTTGTTTAGCGAGCAATCTAAGCAGAATTTAATATGCATTTTACATAACACTGCTGTTAAAAACTGTGCACCACTTTGTGTGTTTTAGATGTTTATTACTTTATATTAAGTATTATAAGTTAAACATATTATAAACAAAAACTAAGTATGACGTTGATGGACTAGAACTCTACAGTATATATAGTATATTAAACAATAATAATATTAATTGATTGATATATTGCACTAGTTTCCAAAAGTCTTCTGATATAAAACAATATAGCCAAAACTTTTTCATATACATATGATAATAACTACGTATGTTTATTTCCAAAAGTGTCAACAGACAATTCATTTCCATGGGCTTATCAATGCGTCAAAACCATTTACATTCTGTGTGTAAAACATATTGACACATTTAATGTGTACATTGTCCCTCTACTATGCTAATTTTGTTGTGTGTGTTAAATACTGTGATTAAACTAGCGCCATACAAACGCCACATCCATATATAATGACAAACAATACAAAATACTTGATAACTCAAAGACATTATTTATGCTTTCGTTAAAATTATATCTATTAATTATGATAATGAAATGTTAAAGTTTACTATTAGATATAAATTCTTAATACACTTTGACATTATTGCACAATGTCAGCATTTCGAGGGAAGAAGTAATCAATTGTTTCATATAGCCCTATAAATCTTTTAATATTAGCTGTACTTTCTTTGTACTGTATATTTGATGTAATTTTATTGGAACTTTATCAGTACAAATTGAAGCTTATACTGTCTATGCAAAAAGACCAGATTGATTTAATGTTTTATAGCCTCGACGTCTTTATAAAACTGCTCCTTTGTATTGAGTTCAATTTAATTAAGTGCCATGTACCATGTACCATACTACACGATACTATAAATTCAGTGGACTATACCTGATTTTTTCAAATATTTAACCAATGTTTGCTTACATGAACTACAAAGACTTGAATTATACACAGTTATTTCTATATTTATTTTTCCCGTCATAATTAATTTATACATACTTTGCTTTTATTACCTTCAAATGTCCATACAAATACAAACAAATTTACAATAAACAAATACATATGACTACAGTTCTACTGCATAATAATAATAATACGAGCAGAGTCGTTATGTAAATAAATTGAACTGTATCGCCTTAGTATAGGTTATCAAAAAAATAGTGTATCTACTTTATACAAAAGGTAATAGGTGGTGTAATGTTTTCCGGAAAAAAATTAATTCGTCTAACTGCAGAATTTAATACCATCAGATCCATTTCATTAAGATAAGTGTTCATATAATAAATTTCTAGGTAAAAAAACATTTTAATTTAATTACTGTTTCAAGATTTCAGTAGATTTTATTGCACCTATATATGTAATAGGGTAATACCTACTTAGTTTACAACAGGTAACTAGCTAATGTGTACATATAAACAAGTAATTTGAAAGCGTTGTACGATATCAAAATTTACAATCCCCACACTCATGAGTATGTTGCACTCCGTTTAAAGAGCAAACTAATAGGAATTCAAAGTGAAACATATTAATATCATATGTATATCATATATGTATGTACGTTTTAATATCATGTAAAATAATTTTATTAATCGCATATCTGTGGTGTAGAGGGGTTGTTTATTTATTGGTTATATTGGCATTCGCTTGTGTCTATACACATACATGCTAAAAAGAGGAACACGCTCAAAGTATATTAATATGAAAAAATTAAATTTTCTTCTTTTGATGTTTTGTAAATAATGAATAATAAATAGTTTCCGTGTCAATTAAGCTTGGCCTTTTGAAAAAAACGTTATGTGGAATAATAATGACTATAGAAGGTATAATTTATGTGCAAAAAGAAAAATAAAAGTGTTAAGCACCCTCTGTGTATCATGCGAGACCAACAGAAAGACACATAGAGCAGGGTGTGTGCATGAGTATATATGGTTCATTATTTGCCTCATTAAATATCTTATTCACTAAACATTCTGCACAATACACCGGAAGAATGGCTTGTGTTTAGTATCAGGTACTGTCAACGTGTAACACATTCCCATTCCAAAAAGGAATCCGCACACACAAACCAGTTGGAGACAGTTGGGAGACGTGCGAATCCTAGCGGGTATGGTACATTAATCTACGTTTACAATTCACACGGGATTTAGCTCACACACAAAGTGTAGGTGTATGGAACCATTTCAAACAGACTCACAGCCATGAACGTATATACATATGTACAAACGTAGAAATTCGACTTTATCTATGGTACAAATGGACGGTTCCGCGCGGGACGAATTTATGTGGGAACGACATGAACATTCTATATATGTACATCAACCCCACACGCCAAAGATTTATATATACGATATGGTCAATGCATCACCATAAATATAAGTGACATTGCCGAAATTTACTAAACTTTAACCATAAACAAAAGCAAATATTCTTCTTTTAACGATCTTTGCGATTCGCAGTTCGCTATTGAGAATGCATGCATTACTTATACGGAATTGAAAAGCAATTTCAACTTTCGTTAGAACCGCAATGAAAATGATCTTTCAAGATCATTTCACATTTTCTTAAATAAATAGAATCTCCAATGTAAATATGTTCAAAGAACATCACGGAAAATATTTCAATTGGATGATATTTACACAATTCACAATCATAAATTTATACATATAGGTAAGCTTTATAATATCTATAAGATGCGTGTATTTCTATACATATATAGATAAACAACTATATTAATAAATATTTATGTGATAAATGAATTATAGAAATTAATAATCCTGATGGTTTCGGGGAAGATGAACTCACTTAAAAATGTATTTTCAAATTTGGCAAATTGAATAGTAAATGTGCAAACGGTATAATTGATTGAATTGTGAATGAATTTCATAATTATAATGACAACTATTGGTAAACAGAAATTGACCTCAATTAGGTTTCATTTCAATCAAAAACATCGTGCATTATTCACTTTACATGTTTCCAAGTGCTCTTTGTATTATTTAGCCAATTTAATAGAATTTACATTAATGGCGAGAGCAATCAAAGTTCATGTGCAAGTAGAAAAGGCAATGACTTCTTGGATCGTCCGATAAGTATATTATCGGACCACGTTAACCAGTCTTTATTTGTATGATAATTATTAGTATTATTTTTCATGATAAAAGGAACTGTTTTGTGTTTAGACGCGACAACCGTAACCTAGAATCGTTTATAATATTATCATTATAAACTGAACGAATTACGCGAGTTAGCGGCTTTTGCCTTTCACTTTCATATATTTTGGACCCTTTTGATGAAATTTTCTCTTTATAACAAAATACAACTTTTAAGGGACGGGATAAACAAAAGGTTATAATGGTACTTATGAAATATAATAGTCGTTCGTAATTAAAATTGCCCAAATAAACAAAGTTCCTGTCACAAAAAACATTTGTTGGAAGGTATAGAACAATGAATATAAGGGTGGAAGAATTATTGAAGAAAGTCTATCTCATTTTAGACTTTTTTACATTTCAAGAGAGGTGAAAAAATGGAATAAATTTTTAACACTTTCAGGTAATAACAATTACAAAGTGATGCGTATTCTCTTTTGAAATATAAAATGCCAAGAAAGGAGGAGGAATTAGATGTTATCAGTCAGGAAATATTAAATTTGTCATTTCTTACACAAGCAGATAGATATTTAATAAAATGTCAATATTTAACATTTGCCTCTAATAGCAAAAAATGTCCTTTTTTGATTAGTTAAGAGCGAGGTTAAGAGTAAAATAGACACTCTTTGGAACATAAAAATATGTGTAGATGGGCTTGTATAGTCGTATAGAGAAAAGATTTCATTAAAACAATGTCAATCAGGTTCGTTAGTTAATTGAATACAGAATGTTAACGAATAAAATGAATGAATATCTAGAATACCGAAAGAAACACTTTCAATCGATTTTCGCAACTTAATTTGCCTTAATACAATTTGAGACTAAGTAAATTATTCAAATTATACCACTTCGATCGGAGTAAGTTTTCTGTCATTAATTTTTTTATGACATAAATGTAATGAATTCCGCGAATTTCGCCATGAACACCTTTATTATATGTATTATTTTTATCATTGGAGTGATCGATAATAGGAAAATTAGATAGCATGTTATTATCTAACGTTGCGTTTTATGCACATTTCTTTAGCCATATCATATCGTATATTAATATAATTGTAAAAGATAATAAAAGGTTTTGAAATTGTGGTCTACTAAACTACAAAGGTTCGTTTAAGTATGTAGGTAAGTATATGTAAGCTGTCTAAAAAATGAATCCTATCATTTATCAATACATATTCATTTCATTAAATCTAATCTAAGACCTATATTACATATGTACCTATGTATAATGCTCGGTATAATGTGTAACTAATACAAAAATATGGTATGCATTTATTGCATGTTATACATATACCGAGTTATACACTATATGTGGCACCTCGTGTGGTTCTCTAATTCTAATTTACATGTATATTGTGAATTTAATTTGATGCGTCCTAAAGTCAAAATGTAAGTAAAAAAATATAGATTTTTATTTTATCTCGAGCAACATATAATAAATATAAAAAAATAGTGAAAACTGAAAACCATCATAAAATGCACTTTTATGAAATATGATCTGGGATTGAAGCTGTCATTTATTAAAGAAAATATTTTGATATGCAAACCGCGTCCATGATATATTATAATCTCACAATTTCAGCGCATCTGTTGGTTGCCTGAAATATTCTATTCTGAATTCTTAAGGCTGATTTGTGCATTACAATTTTGACTATGCAGTTGTAAAAATAATATATCTCGACATTTTTTTGAATTTTTGTCCATATAGTATAGATCTATGTTGAATGTAAAGGTTGTTTTATGTTAAGTGCACAAATAATAGGAAAACCCGGCGAAACAGTTTCCTGTTTGCATATTTTCTATTGTTTGGGGAATTAAATTTTATATACATATCTTTTATATTTTCCAGCACTTTTTGTTCCTATACCTAAGGTATGCTGTTTTATAAATTTTATGTGTTTTTATAATTACATCGGGATTATTATATTTAATATGAAAGACATTATCTATGTATATCATAACGATGAAAGCAATAATACTTTCCACGTTGAAAGCATTTTAAATTATTTCATTAATTTAGCCATTAAACGCTATTTAAAAGGACTATTAATATAAGAAATAAATATTTTATGCACCAACCATTTTTCAGTAATGGCGTAACAAAGAATGACTAAAGATGTCATAGTGTTTTAGTCTTTTCTTTCACATAGGAAAGAACGCAAAATGATAGAAATGAATCTTTTGAATACCGAAGTAGTAGAATCTGCTGAAATGAATTTATTTAAAATGGGAAACTCCAAAGAATATATCAGTGTAGTCTTTATTATGCAAATGATATTGTTCGCAGAAATGCCAAATTATTCTGTACATTTCCACAAGTCGAAAAGAATCTCACTCAAGTAACAATAATTAATTAGACAAATCTTTAAAATCTGATGTTGTTCACTTTCCCAAGTTGCCCAAGTGCGCTCCTTAATATTTACAGTGACAACCCTTCGTGCATGCACATATGAATATGGAAAATTATTATAGATTTGGTTGGCTTTAATGTTACATTGTAATATAATCCAAAAAATAGAACGCCTCGTAGAACGCCTTTCTTATTCTTCATAGTTGCTTTAGCGAAAATATTCATATCTAATGTAGGTAATGCTATTGCGTCACATTGACAGTATATTTTATGAAAAATGCACAAACATTTTGTGGTATATCAAATATGAATGCAATGTCATTTGATTATCACCATTGTTCCGGTATCTACTGGTATAAGGTATTATTAAGAAGAAAAACGAGACAAATTGTGGGAAACGAACAAAATGTTGCATTAGTGATAAGAGTGTAATGAAGTGTGTTGCAGGGGACAAAATGTGAATTGTCATTCAGTTTTTACTGGATTATTGTTTTTGTTTTCTTTACATCCCTTCTTATGCTTCGACATTACGAGTATTAAATGTAAGCATCTACAGATTTTTAATATGGTAATAAAAAATAAACAAAAACAAATCCCTTATTATTATAGCTTATACAATAGAAGTTTTCTTTACATTTTAATTGCAATTATTTACAACAAAAATTCTGCTAATATAGTTCTTTATCTGTTGCAGTTGAAGATGACCATTCGAAGTTTAGATCACCGTAAATAGACAATAGGTAAGCCCATCAAAAGCGAATCAACCTAAAAAGTAAATTCGCAATTTTACGTCTAGTATCTTATTTACTAGATTGTACTTTATGTTATCACAAGAACAAAAAAGCTAGTTCGTTCTCTGTGTAACTGAAAAAGAAATACCCCATTATCAATATTGTACTTGGAAACAAAATATACTGTGAATCCGCTTTTCAAAGACACATAAAACGAAACAGTCAATGAGTCGAAATTTGTTTTCAATGTTGTTGCACACACCAGCAACTTGTAGTGTGCACAAATATTTAAGTGGGCAACTATATTTGAGAATAGTAAGAGGACAATACGTGTCTACAAGACTTTGTAAACATTAGATTGCACATACAGTTGAGTAAATTTCACCGCTTTCAGTGTAAATATTTGGCAGTGTCAGTACGACATTGGGGATGGCGTGGGATGATAGTATCATTTGAGCCAGCACATGTATGTGTGTACAATAGTAAAGGAACCTGAAACCCCAACATATTTTTGAACTGATTTATACACGAAACTAAATTACATGACTACTTGCAAATTCAAAATCAATATTTGTATGCCTGATGTATGTATATGTGTGTACGTCAGTAATGAAATGTTCGATTTTATATAAATGTACATATAAGTTGACTACCTCCAGAACCGATTGATTATATAGATGGGTTCAATGTAAGAGATTGTGTCCCTTAAATTATAATTGATGTCGTTAAAAATCATTCCATCTCTAAGTTTATAATGTTATAAAAGGCATGAGGGTCGTCGACTTTACAACGGGGCAATAACTAGTGATAGCCGTTTTGTAATGAAATTCTGGCTACAAACCAACCAATCTCAATAAGTGTATGCACTTGTCATAAAGTAAAGGGGTGCTGTTGGATACAAGTGTCGTTATTATACGCGAACTAATCGCCCCATGTGCTTCAACTTGTCTCACAATTGATTAATTACTCACTATCCTCTTACAACATTAATAAAGCAAAGTCAATACTACATAAATAACTAACGGTTAAGGATATTACGATAAGTAGCGCACACTTCATACTAAATAATCTAACAACTATAATGGATTGCGAGAGCTTTACGCACATAACAAGCAAATGTTCCTATACACCTATACTTATAATAGGTAACATGCTAGGCAATTCCATAATCCACAAACGTAATTATGTATAACGTCATTTCGATTATAAAAGCTGCAGTTGAATTTGAAGTGGAGCGCCTCTCAAATCAATACTTTGCGCTATATTTATAGAATAATATAAAAACGACCCATAAAACCCAATGACTCTATTGGGTATAATATTAGTTTCACTATATAATATACTCAACAAAATTACTTTGTTCTGTCCATGATACCCTTCAACTAGCCTCTTAGTTCCAACTATTTGGCCTGAGTTCTTTGTTTTTCTCTTGAAAAATACGATACATGTAAACAGGTCAATGTCAAAAAGTACGCTTATTCTCAGATAAAAATTTAGCTTTGGCTGTCCACTTAAAAACCCTAAAAAACTTTTTGAGATCTATGAGTTTTAATAAGTTGTCAGCATACGAAATCTTCAAGACATTACACAGATAAATTGCCTTCAGTTAAGAAAAATTAAACAGCTGCCATCATGATTTAAATCTCTTTAATATATGGGAGTAGTCGGTCTTTCTTTGAACAATCAAATTGAAAAACATTTTTATTACAAATCGTTTAAAATGTTAAAATAAACCACACTAATCGCCATTATATGGATATTATTCTAGTGTGGATTATTGAAAAATCAGTTTTATTTTATGTATGGTGTAAGTATGGAAATCTGTATAATTGTATTAGTTATGTACATGCAAATGTTAAGTGGCAATTCATGTTCCCCACCATTAACTAATTCATTTATTTTAATTTTATAAATAAGCTCGAATGCGAATACGAGTAAATAAAATAGTTACGGTTGTAGTTTACTCTCGTTGAATTTCTATTATTTACTTACCCAATATAAATATCTTTAATTGAAAAGAAAAACTTTAACACATATTTAAAATGTGAAAATTAAATGCTTGTATGTGCTATATACCTATGTAGAATAAAAATTTAATTTTAATCAAGGCAAAATGCTGGGAGCTCTAATTTTTTATACAAGTACAAAACACAGCATGCTGCCCCCACTCTCTAACTTTCTGTAATAATCTGGTTTTGTGATTCCTGAAATGCTTATTCATAAATTTTAAATTTTTATTTTTACTACCTCGGCACAATCATAAAAAAGAACACGTATAAAACTTAGTTTTCACAAAAAAAGTTTTACTCAAAGAAAAAATAAAAGATGTTGAAAGGACGGGAGGTAAAGCATACTATTCGAAGTAAACGATTCCTCATAGGTCCAGTTTAGTCCTTAAACCGCCCTTGTTCTAGACCGACGACATGCAATTAAAAAGTTCATTAAATTTGATACGAATTTTAATTTGACCAAGTTTCCTAATTAGTTAGTTACATTAATGGCCCTCTACAAGAAGTATCTGTTGTGTCACAAATTATTATTTGCTACAGTTTTGTTTGCTGATGAATTTTAACACCCTAGACTATAATCAGGGAAGTTTCAGCTTTTAGACGTAGCGTATATGTATAGGTAGGTAACAGAAAGTGCTTTAGGAATAGTCTAACAAGGTTATAGCATGCACCCACCCTCCTGCTTATACATATAATTACAAGTACACATATAAAATGTAGACATGTAGACATGTTTATAAATATTTAAACACTTGAAAGCTTTTTTCGGTTTGTGATAAAGAATTGATTTTCGCCCCTTTACTGAACATTATTTTTTCTTTGCATGTCTAGCGATTAACCAAAAAATTGCTTGTAATTGGCATTTAGGTATACATTATATTAATTATATTTTGATTTAATAACGGCAAGTGTTTAAGTAATCTATAAAAATGCAGAAAACTTTTCTCCATGTCACGTAAACTGACTCTTTAATACTTTATTAGATAATTCTGGCATGAAACGATTTTGGTGACGGGGTTAATTATTTAACTGCGTGAAAAATATGTCATGTTATTTGTTTTTGTTCTTTTTATGTGGTCATATAGTAAAACCACCAAGTACACTATAAAAGTTCGCCAAAAATATTGTATAACTTTTCGCATAAAAATACCGTTTTTCGTTTATAATGTTTAAAAGGCGAATTTTTCAATAGAAATTTATCGAGATTTTAGCTCAAATGGAAATGAGAATTCATGAAAGCAAGAACTTTATTAAATAAATTCTTGAATACCTAATACATATACTGTTGTCAAATACCGAAAAATGGTGGATTTATATTATCCTGTAATCGCTTCAGATTATTGCTGTAATTCTTTTCCATTTTTTTCCAAACTTCGTGCTTTGGATAATAATTAAGCCATATATCTGTAACCAGCCTCAACGTATGTCCCTGTGCTGCCCCCGGTTTACACAGTATTAATGCTTTTGTTGGTGATTATTGCCTTTGTGTGAGACAATGGAATGTACATTAGGTAGATTAGTTGAATATTGCAGTATTCAACGTATTTGTACATACTTTTACTGCTTGCCGTTTCTGCGAACTGCGCTTATTTACAGTTGCTGAAAAGATAAACACTCGGATAAACATATTAATTTTTGATGAATAAAGATTTTATTGTCAGCAATTTAAACTGAAAAATTGCTAGCGCAATTACTCAGCTAACAACTTTTAAATTATTAGTCATAATTTTTCATTTTTTTGTTTTATTTAGGATGCAATTTAGCACGAACAGAGTAACATTAAATGGAAGGAAATCAATATAAATTTTATTACCCAATTCGTGCTGGTAATTTTTCAATCTAAATAACATATTAAAAAATAGTTAACTCCAAAGTAATATTACATATCCGAACTTTTAACACGTACGAAAAAGAATTTTAAGTGATATTCTCTTTTGAAAAGTTGAAATAGAAAAACTTTGTTATAATGACGTTTTAACATGCTAATGTAGTCTATCAGCTACATGTTGTTTTACTACAAGCAATAACAAGAATATTAGCATCGTTTTATTCATTTTATGTCTAAATTATTAGGATATCCCGCGTTTTGCACAATCTATTACTAAGCAACATCATGGATAATAACAACAGAAGAGAGAAGACAATAGAAGGGTAGATTGCTAATTTTTAATTACTAATAAGCTTTATAGAATATTTGTATATACCTACCTACATATGTTTGCAGGTATATGTAACTGCATATATGGAATTCACGGACCATCATATTTTAGAATAAATATCATTAACAACAATGCGTTTGCAAGCACTAAACATATATGGGAACAAATATTCTATCTTATACAAACAAACTAGTTTATCTTAAACGTACATGGAATTGAAACAATGTGTTTTCAAATTATTCATATCATGACGCTATATTTGGTCGAATGCGCTTTATGATGAATCGAAGATAATTCATTATTTTCATTTCATTATATTTCCGTATATCGAGAGTGTGTTATAAAATAATCAGTTAGGTACATTGTACAAACCCATATCCATTGTTTCACAGCATACAAAATACACACATATGTAGTTATGTTCTTTGAACTTACTAATAGTCTAAATGTAAATGTGTCATTAGCAAATAGTAGGGAAATTTATCAGTATGCAATTTTCGATTTACGCACGTAGTCACAGGGAAACAGGAAACAACAAGTGATTAAATGCTACAATCACTAGAGAAGGATTTAAAAGTGAAACAAAGTGAAGAAATTGATTATCCTTCCTCTGAAATCTGCAACAAATAGCTTATTTTACGAACTATTGACAAATTACTAAGGCATTTCACAAGTTGGAAATATTTCCCACGGCTTTCTCCACCACTGGTAAACAACTATCTATCAAAGTGGCTGGCTGTTAAGCTGCTGTATACACACCAAAATACTATAGAAATTTATTCTTCTGTTTTAAAGTTATTAACGTTGAACAAAAGTAGCTAATTAAGTTAACTGCCAGTGTTCTCTTACGAAAATTGATTCAAAAGCTGAAAGTTTAAAAGGGAAAATTTCAGTCGAGACGATGAAAGTGCTTGGTCGATTTTGTTCATTACAGAATGCAATTTGTTATAATATGCGATCTCTGAAAGTTTTTCCAATGTGAAAAGAGTGGAAAGGAGGAAGCTTTAACGGATGAAAAAAATTTCTATAACATTGAGTATAATTTTCTAAAGTATGCGTTCAATTAAGGACAAAAACGATTTAAAAGCAAACTGGGATGAAAATAAATTGCCACGATTTTCTATAACAATTACAGCTCTTTGTATTAATTTTTGACGTACTTACATTGTTTGTCGCATAAATGGAGAAAAATGATAATAAAACCAAATAGATAAAACGAGTCAGCAAATATATTGATGACATACTTCCGCCTGAGAAAAAAATAACACGAAACTCGATATTGTTGTGTGGTATTGTTGTGCCTTCTCCCCCTTTATCAATATAATGATAGATAGTTGTTTCATGCCATCATGAGCAAAAAAAATTACTTCTCCAAATAATATTTATAGTTGAAGATGGTATAGGAATATTTTAGTTTTGGGACAAATCCTTTTTTAACATGATTATTACTGCGGCACATGGAACCCTAAAGAGGGACTTTTGGTCAATATTACTCTCCCCGACTCTCCCATTGAATTTTACCAGTTTTCAAAAGAAATTTCAGGGCTCGTTACACGCTGTACATAAGTTCTTCTTATTTTGGTTTGGGAGCACTGTTAGAGGTTCTTAAGAATTTCTTTGTAACGATTCACATTAAGTAGAATTTTGGTTAAATTACAGTGGAGAGTTTTATTTCTAATGCATTCAAATTATTTTAACCGTAATGTTTCTAGTAATTCGTTCTGACATTGTAATCTATTATGTAGCTGCTTCTTTTATATGTAATTTGAGGAAAAACTGGTTTTCCATATAGGAATATCGGAATAATAAAAAATACTACACGTTAATCGGAACTAAAATATTAACATATCAAAATGTTTATTTCTAACCACGCCTTTTACATCCATTTTCTACAAAATTAAATTTTTATTTGTATTTCGAATTCACACGCAACGATATCGATTTTTCTATCGTTTTTCGTAAATAAAATTTTTATAGAACATTTTTAAATTAAACCATAATTGTATTGAATTGGATCCCATTTCTTTACTCTGAGAAGTAGTATAAGAGATTATAGTTTTGAGTTTCAATGAAAAGTTCAATTAATGCTGAAATATTGAGGGGATATTGTTGAGAAAAATTAAAAATTCATTTGAGTTTCATGTACTCAAACTAAAACTTAGATATTTAGAAAACTTAAGCATTTGCATCTTTTCCCGCATCGTTTCAACAAACTTCGCAGCTGTAAACAAATTTTTATTTAAAATTCCAAAATTTCTTATTATATTACTAAATCATAAATTTAACACCAGCGTCTAAACTGCGTAAATATTTATGTTAATTTGTTCTTATAAATATATAGATGGAAACTCTTTGTTTGTATTAAATATGAAGTATAAAATATGAATGAGAACCGTGTTTACCACGATGAAAAGTAAACGCTGGAAAAAGCTAGTATTTTAAAAGTAGCTAAGCTATGCATGAAGAGAACTCCTCTTCAGTCCCATGTGAGATTTAGACATTCATTACCTGCGTCGACTTCTTCATTATTAAACTTTAGTGTAATAACCATATTCAAAAGTTTTCTCTTCTAACCGACTTCTCAAGCGAATTTACGTGCAACATTTAATTTGTAGCGATCATTTATGGAATGATTGCTTGCACTTTTTACATTACAATCTTTTATGCTCGTCATTTCCCTTTCAACTATGACAAGTAATTGTTCCTTTGTTCCAGATGGCAAGCGATTAAATTACCAAAATCAAGTGATATGGATCGAAAACGATTAATATTCCTATTAATCTGGATAGCGTCAGCTATCAACGCTCAAGAAGACTGGACTAAAAAGTGCAATCGATGTAAATGCATGTGGGTCAGTGGCAAAAAGACCGCAGACTGTACAAATATAACTTTAAATAAAATACCAGAGGACTTAAGTACAGCAATTCGTGAGATAGATTTTTCCTACAATCCTTTGTATACACTAAGAAAAGAGGAATTTCTCAACGCAAACCTTCGTGACATTCATAAACTAAAATTTCTAAATTGTAATATAGAATCCTTTCATGAAACAACGTTTCGTGGTTTACTTCTATTGATTGAACTGGATTTGTCTAAGAATTCAATTACAAAGTTAAATAAAAATTCGTTCCGAGACAATGCAAAACTTCGTATTTTATCATTAAGTTACAACAAAATCAAAGTAATAGAAGATGGTTTATTCTTCAACATGACCTATTTACAAAGACTATCATTGGACCACAATCAAATCGAGACAATTAATGAGCATACATTTGTTAAGTTACCATCATTACATCACATAAGCCTAGGGGATAACAGGATCAAGCGAATAACATACAACTTAAAGAACAACCTGCCTAAATTGAATAGCCTAAATATAGAAGAGAATCCATGGATATGCGATTGCAACTTGAAAGAGTTTCGTCAGAGTACTATAGACCACAATTTAATAACGACCCCAACGTTCTGCAAAGAGCCCGCTCGGCTACAAGATCGCTCGTGGACGGAAGATATTTCTTTTGCATGTTCACCAGAAATTTTAGATCCTCTGCCAAGTACACAAATTGAAGCGAAAACCTACAACATAACCCTATCATGTAAGGTTTCTGGTGATCCTCAACCGGACGTCGATTGGGTTATAAACGGGCGGATAATTGACAGGGACCCTCGACAAAGTAAACAGAAATTTGTTACGTTTAAAAGAAAAACTGGCCAGTATACGTGGAATAATTTAACTATCACAAATGTAAATTATAGAGATAGAGGTGAATACAAATGCATAGCAAAAAATCCAGGCGGTGAAGACGAGAGAAATGTTACACTTATCGTTGACTTGTCAAGTATGGGAATGGGAGGCTCACCAATTCCTCTAGGCAATTCAATGCCTTTGATAATTGGTGTTTCAATTGTCCTCATCATAATCTTATTAGTAATTTTAGCATTAATTTGCTGCCTCTGTAGAAGAAACACACACAGTTTGGCCTCAAAACGTAGAGAAGAGCACGAAAGTTCTGAAGAGTATATAAGTATGCAAGGACAGCCCGAAATGAAAAAAGGCTTGATTACTGACGTTAATCCAGTGACAAAGCCTCCAAGAGTAACTGTTCCAACGTCAATTAGTAGCGGCGGCACCGAAGTCAGTGAAATGAAGAAAAACTTATTAGAAACGGACTCCGTATTTGGTATGTAATTAAATAATCTGATTAAATATAAAACGCACTTTTCTCTTTTATATTCCAAATTAACCCTTTTTTACGATGTGTGTGTAATTTTTTTATACGCTTTACAGAGTGTGACGACGAATTGCGATCACTCGATTACGACCAACCACTACTGAGGAAATCTCAAGTTCTCTTAGACCCAGATTACCGATCCAATCATCCTTACCCGCCCGATTTACTATCATTTCCTTCAAGAGCGGCTCAAGTTTCGCCAGCTGGAAGTTCAGCGTCCACCGTACCCGACACAACTCGTCTTCCTCCACATCACGGACAACTGTCCCCAATGCACAGTCCAATTTATGATATGAATCTTTACCGCACGTTGCCCTATTCGCGATCCCATTCACCGTTCGTTCCTCCCAGAGTGCCCCGCCAGGGACAAGGCTACGTTACAATCCCTAGAAGACCTAGACAAAGTTGGAGTAGTGAGCCACCATCCTCGACAGATATTGTTGAACCGTTGTACGACAATTTGGGACTACGCACAACTGTAGATGGAAGCTCTGCATTGTCCCTCAATAAATTAGCAGACGCTTCAACACCCAGATCAACTAGAATGTTCCCTATAAGTCCGACAAATTGTGATCCAATTGCTGAACACGATACAGCTCCATTAGCAGTTGCGACATTGCCAAGAAATACACAGAAATTATCGCCGTCACGGACGAATTGGACCAAACCAAATATAGAAGCAACGCACCACAGTCCAGAGCGGAGAAATTCCACGTCAGCACTCCCCGCAACCCCAGATGGTAAATCGACGAAAATTCCACCACGTCCGCCACCGAAACCTAAGAAACGCGTCTCAACTGGTCCTCTGTTTGAAGACGAGGGTGAAGATGGTACAGAAGTGTGAGGATGGCTTAAACTAGTGCTTCCAGCACTGGTTATTTGTTGACAATGGGTGCAATTAAGCGTGTGGACCAATAGTGCAAAGTGTTTAAAAAAACAGGGTTTTTGTAATAATAATAAACGAATCTATATGACGTTGAACTTGAGTGCCTTAATTTAACTAAAAAACTTGTTTGACATTTTTTACAATTGACAAGCTTTTAAAATCCCCTAATTGTGTATAAATGTTCCTCTGGGCTTCCACTTCGACTGAATGTATAAAGAAAATCGTATAAAATATTATTAAGTGAAGAAAAATTTTCAACTTTTATTATAAGTTTTAATATACATATGTATATCGACTAATAGATATTATATTTCCTTTGCCATTATTTAGTTTTTTTAATGATGTGTTGACAAAGGTCGCGAGGACAATCTGTGGCCAAGATTTGATCTCTCTAAACTAATTTTGTGTAAAGTGAATTCACAGACAACGAGACGTGATTAATGATATCGTAACAGTATTATTAATTTAGATAAACACAAGCTTGCCGCCTCTATCGCGTTCAAGAAGTGGAGATCAACCAAATATTGTAGTGTATAAACTGTGATCTTTTGACAATTATAAATTATTCAGTTCAGCCAGATGTAAAGAGCCTATTCAACATACGATTTTTTTTAACAATACTACATTTACCATTCAGTGTTTACATGTCATTACCTATCAGCAAAGGACTATGAATTTGCTCTCTTACATCATATAGTAAATTGCTTTTTGATGTCACTTCTAAAACACACTTGTAAATGCCCAATTTTCTAATGATTGCTTGTAATCATCAATTTAATTACATATTGTATATATCGATATTTTCTATTATGTATCTATCTATAAATATTATATATATATACATACATAAAGATTTTAATGAAATAGAACGCTAAATGTATTAAGTTAAATAAATATTATTGAATTACTTACGTATATTCTTTTTTGAATGCTTTTCGTCCCTTCGCCTACGCGTGTGTTCTGTGTTATTTTTCCTATAATAAAATTTCGTTCCGATATAAAATTGGTTCGTGTTCATCTCAATGTAAAATTAAGTTAATTTTCTTTTTTAACCAGTACGATTTATAAACAGAAAAGTGCACAACATAATACGACGAGAGTACGTAAAATCTGGGAGCGGATGTTTTCCACTACATTAAATATTCAATTTTGAAAAATAATGTGCAGGCATCAATAATGTTCTGTAGTGGAACGTAATCAATAAAATTACATTCGCAAAATTCGAACATTAAAAAGAACATTCATCTTTGCGGGTGCCGCCTTTTTAACACACTACGATGTTGAAATACTTCTCCTTAGACTCATTTGAATAGCATAATTTGATCTGAGAGGAACAAAAGGAGAGAACGAAATAAATTCCATTTATACTTTTAATAGCCCCTTTCAACGTCTATTCTATATTTATTTTTCCCTTTTCCGGTTTATTCGTGCTGGAACTGTGGAACTACTACCACACTCACATTCTTTCTCCTTTCTGTTACAAATGCAAGTGCATAAATAATCTCAAGTAATTACTAATGAGTTAACTTTTAATTAGGAACCTTGGAATGGAGTCAGTTTGCAGTAAATTGTACGCTACAATCGCGCGCTTTGAAAAAAGTCCATGTGAATTAAAACATTTACACTAGGCGGTTCTCGTGATTGTGAAGAACTTAATTACGAAAGTAGTGTACACAAAGTATACGTAAGGGGTAAGGTATACAATAATAAAGTGTAAAACGTTCACTAATTGTTTTTAGTTTAAAAACTAATTATAAATTTAAACTCAATCGCTATATGTACACAGAGAACTCTAATTATTGCGATAGTCTAACATCTTATTCTATTCAATAACATTTCATTCTGTTCATTTTCGAAATTATTCTAATCTTTTAGAAGCGTTCATTAACATCTAATTTTTTTTCCCAGTAATTAGGAAAATTAATGAAGACGTATTGCTGAAAAATTCAAATTTTTACCGCAACGTAATTCACATTTTGAATGCAAGCCAAATCGATCAAAGTTAAATATAAATTTTATTCTAATTTCCCACCCTCTTTACGTGATGTACAAAATTAATTTCCATTTTACTCGAAATTTGTTTAATAAATTGTATTAAGAGATTTCAGCGAAAATGAGAAATATTTTTAACAATTGTGTAATATCAAAGGGGAATGCTAAATAATTTACTTGTCGAAAATAATTAACAACTTTGTTATTATGTTTGTACAGCCAATTAACAATTTAATGTTCCTAACTATTTCATCTCTCTATCAAATTGTTCTATTAAAGATTAAATGCATATTTCCAATATTTGAGCGATTTTGCTGGAGATTGAATAATAGGGACAATCAAAATCGTAATCAGATTTAGCAAATTTCAATGGTTCCACAGAAATTTAATTAATCGGCCGCTTCAATAACTGTTTTTACGTGTTATACCAAAAACGGTGCAGGTGTATAGGCTTTCTATTACTCTTTACCAACATAATTAATTTAAACCTGTACGTATTTCGTTTACAAAAACCAAATGCGTGTGTAGAATGGAACTAAAGAGTTTTTATTTACATACGTATAAATAAGTGAACCATTACATTAATCAATATCAAAATCATGAATAATTTATTGAAGAAATAAAATACAAATCATTAATAAAACAGGAAAATAAATACAGAATTAAAAAAACCCATATTAAACTACCAAATAAGCAATATTTTGACCAATATTATGCACTTCATTCCCATTTTGAACATTCACAACCGACTTATTCACGTCAACTTTAAAAATACTGTTAGAATTTATGAGGACCTTATCTTTTGTTGGTTCATTGAACAGTGGAATTTTACAATCACCTAGAATGGGATCCTCATACCGCCATAACTGAATTGTTTGACTTTCTACAATAAAAATGATATTTTATTACGGGAATTCACTCTTCTACAAAACTTACTTTTAAGTGTTTTGATTTCTTTAGTTAAACGTTGAACGATTTGAGCGTACGTATCTCCATCGCTAATAATAAGCGCTTGAGAAAAAAGGCCACTCATTGGAATTGGATTAAAGAATGTTACTTTAACACCGGGCTTTGTCGAAAATATAACAAACGGTGCACCAGGGCAACATTCTTTCAATTTCTCATTCGATTGATCCTCATCCGTAAACTTCACAATAACTTCTTCAATCTACACATGATAAAAAAACTATATAAAACGGACAGAAAATTGTTTTCGGCATCACTTACATCTAATGTATTAGCTAAATAAACGCTATTACTCCGTAAAACATCGGCTTCATCAAATTCCAGTGTAAGTGCCAACGCTTTCGGTCCAAGTTGTTCCATTTTTTCCCTTGTTGCTTGCACAAAAGGCATAACTCGTTTCATATACTTTTTCAACTGGTTATTAGATGCAAATTCCGTGGATAAAGTTTTGTTATCTGGCAAAGAACCATTCTTCTAAACAATCAAAATATATATTTGAAGTCAAAGTTATTTCACTTAATGTTAGTTCACCTCAAAATGATTTTTCATTGCCTTCAAGATACAACTTTGCCATTGGGGAAATGATTTTGCCACCCAAATTTCCATAATATTCGGTTTTGCTACTGGTAACGGTTTTGGATTATTTTTTGTTCTAATCCCTTGCAAATATGTTTTTAAATATACACGAAATGAATGTGCTGTTTCCATTAAATACTCGGATGCTTTTATTTGAATTTCATTAATTTGTCCCGCTTGTGGCCATTGTGCCTTAACGATACTTGTTTTCTAATACAGCATGTAGAAAATTTCTCATTAGCAATAAACAAAATGAAAAATTAAGGAAAATGTCTTACCTTTCCTAATAGTGACCAAACATGTTCAGCCACATGTGGACATATCGGTGACAGTAACAAAGCTTGAACTTCAATAAATCTTAAAACCAAGTTCAAATGCATACCATCTAAACTTAATTCACGATATTTGTCACGCGTTGCTTGTAACTCGAAAAATCCTGTTCTTAAAGCTTCTTTAAATAACATTTTACTGAAATATTCATCAGTTTCTTTGATTTTCAGATTCATTTCACTCTGAAATACCTGATCATTGAATGTATTAAATGGACCAGTTCTGAAACATTCAACATAACTTACGTTCTAATATTAAGAAATAAATAACAAACCTGAAAGTATTTTTATTGTTAATAACTTCTTTCACCCATTCAATAAATGTGTAGAGACGAAGAATTCCCGCATCTGCCATACTTTCAACAAAGTTAGCATCTTCAACCGAATCCCCAGCATCCGCCAGACAAAGTCTCATGCCATCTGCACTAAACTTCTTAACGGCTTCACTTAAGGTCAAGAAATTACCCTCTGACTTTGACATTTTCGCTGAATTTAATAACAAATGTCCATTCGCTCGAATCCCTTTCGGCCATTTACTGTTCTCATTTGGCCACATAGCCCCATGATTATAAATAAAATAAGTTAAATGATTCTGAACTAAATCCTTTCCAGAGACCCTTAAATCAACGGGATACCAATACTCGAATTCACGTTTCAATTGACTTAAAATCTCCTTCTTCAAAGAGGTATCCGATGGATATTTAGCATCTTTAAAGAATACATAATCCCACACTTCTGGAGTCATTTGTTCAGGTTTTATACCTAACTTGTTTGGTTTATTAGCTCTAAACGTATTTCCCTGCAGTAAATGTGCAACGGTATAATAAGCCATGTAAATAGTTGAATCGGAAAGTGACTCAATAAGCCATTGTTCGTCCCATGGTAATTTTGTTCCAAGTCCATATGTACGAGAACAAGCATGTTCATGAAGCCAGTTTAAGCAGCCAATAAAATTCTTCTTTACCTCGTCATGATAAGTATTAACTTGATCCAATACTTGACGCGCTTGTTGCTTCCAAGACTCATCGCCATAATCCAAATACCATTGATCACATAAAGCGACAACGCATTCATCACCGGACCTCGAAATAATCGTCTTTTCCGGTTCATAATAGATGACCGCCTCCGATTTGTCAAGAAGCGACTTTTGTATGGACTTTTTTATATCCTGAATTTTTTTACCCTTATATTCACCTACCAGCATCACACCATCATAGAAACCCTTCATATAAACCATTTCTTTCGCTTGTAGAAGTTTGTCTTTGTCATTTTGACTTTGGATTTTTAATTGATTGTAAACTGTAACAGCCGATAAATTACCAAAGTCTGGTACTTCGACAATTGGAATCGGTTCGAAAGGCATAACCATTTCATCCGTAATTCCATACTTTTCACGGAACGGTTGTTTCTTTTTCAAGTCAACCAGAGCGGCATAATCATCGGGTGAATCGGACGGGACACTTGTGACAACACCAGTGCCTTTGTCTTCCTTTATGGACAACATTGGCAGAGCGTAGATTTTCTCGTAGCTCGTTAATGGGGCCTTCAATGCAATGCCTAAAAGTTCCTGGAAAATATTATTCTATGAATAAATTCTACTATATAAGACAATATGTTATTACTTGTCCTGTTAATTCAACTAGAATATTAAATTTTCCATCGAGTTTAGTAAAACCCTGATAAGCCATATTTTTTGCTGATCTTGCTGTGGAGATAAAAATGTCCCCACTTTTCGTTTCGAAAGCTATATACTTCATATCAGGCCTGAGCCAGCAGTTAGTTTGACCGTACATGGTTTCCGGCCGAAGTGTGGCAGCGACCAAGAATATTGGCTGTTTAGCGTATGCCCTGTACACAAAATTTTATATACACATAACCGTTTATGGAAGTGGATCGATGGCATACTTTAACTTGGATGGGATGTCCCCAATGATACGCATTTTAATGAGTGTATACTCTTGGGGTCCTACACCCTCTCCAGACGATCTATCGTGATCCATGCAGGGTTGACCGTCTTTTTCCGAATAAATGGTATAGCGTTTACCAAACAGAACCTTATTCCGTTCTTTTAAACGAATAAATTGCCATCTAACGAATGAGTCGTAAAAAGGATTTACATCTGTGGTAATGAATGTTCGTCTCCAATCAACCTGAGAATGTAAAAAATAAAATTCAATTTTGGGTCAATATGTAGATAAGTAGAATATACATGCAGTCCTATTTTTGATAAGTCTTCTACAGCTAGAGGTGGAAAATAATCTAACCAGTAATTCGCATCAGCGAAATTTTTTATTTCCTCATCCTTCAGACCGAGACTTTGCATGATTTGAAATTGATACTTTGCAGAGCCCGCTTTAGCCACAGCTTTACTCTTTTTTCCTTTACTTTTGTCCTTAGGCACAACATCAGTTGTCTCTTCATTAGTAATATTTTCCTCTTCGGCAGGAAAATTTGGTGGGAATCCATAGAGTTCCATTTCTCGTTTCAGTTTATCAGCACATGCTTTGATTGGCATACCGGTACAATGAAATCCGAAGGGAAAGAGAACTTTTTTCCCTTTAAGGCGATTGTATCTAACAGCAAATTCGCATTTCGACAAAGAGAACGTGTGACCCAAGTGCAGCCGCCCATTCATATAGGGGTATGGAAAAGTGGCCAGGAATTTCTCATCAGGAGATTTACGGGGTTGTGCTGGGGCATCTTCTTCGAAAATTTTCTCTTTTTGCCAACGAGCCTGTACATCAGCTTCAATTTTCTGAAGATATTCTACTTTGAATGTACCTTTACGTTCAATACAGGCCTAAAATGCAAAGTGCATAATGCAATTATTAGAACGATTACGAAATTTTTTTATAGTGTTGGATCTTACCATATTGAAAATCAACAAATCTTGCACACCTTTACTATTTTTCTCATAGGAAAACTACTAGTGTAGTGTGTTCAATAAACAAAAAGGATATTTAGAAAATGTACAATGTGGAAATTCGCCTGCAAAATACACGTTCACACATTCACACGTTTAAAAAATGTTAACATAACCTTCGTAAATTCATAATCCGCATGCAATTCAGAAAAAAGAAACCTTTAGCTTGCAATAGAAAACAGGAATCATTTTATTGTTCTCATCTAAGTTAGATGGTAAAATTGAAGATGGCAGAAATTGAAAAATTACTTCTGTTCAATAAATAAGAAAAGAAACAAATCCAGTTTAGAATTGATTCAGAAGATGTGTGAATTATCGTCAAACTCAAACATTAGATCATAATTAATCTGATAACTTCTCGCATATGAAATAAGTAATCATTAATCAACATCTTATTTAGGTATACATACATCATACATAAATAATCCAAAAAACAAATAATTTACAGTTTGATATTTAATTTAGGTAAAACAATAAAACTGTAAAAAAACATCTGCTCAAATAAACATTAAAGAGGTTGTAATTAATTTAATTATAACATGAACCCGTGGTACATTATGAAAACATTTCCAGGTGTTAAAAATTTTTAAGTATAGGTTGTACCTATGTTGTAAAGATTTACCTACCTACAGATGATTATTGGAACAATGAGCTAATAAAAAAGTTTCAGCTGTTGAATGATTTTAGCAATATGTATTATGTATCTTTTCTATTAATCATCATTCATCTATGTTTAACATAGTATTTGATTGATTTTTATAATAAAACTACAATAATAAAGATGATATCATTTTACAATTCCGAACGTACGTATTACCTATACATATAGAACATAAAAATTAATGAGAGTTACAAGAAATTCTATATATTAGCCCTTTAGTATTTCAAAGGATTATCACATACAATGTGTGTACTCTTTATTAATAAATGAAGACGCGTGTCTACCTTTATCTATATTCTATACCACCCCCTGTTTCGCAGCATGCATTTTAGAAGCGCTAAAGTGTGTCTGCTAAACAGTTAATAAATGATCTCTAGATGGACTGATAATTGTCTATATTTTCAAAGAACTCAAGCAGCTGAAACTAAAAAGTCAAAATGTGATGAGCCTTTAACTCCGCCCAAATAGTCCAGGTGTATGCGGGCACCTAACAATCCTCAACGAAAACCGATAATGCAATAATGATACGAACATTTAGTCAGTTTAACACTAATATTGATAGGGCTAACTTCAAGGGTTAAAGCCCACTCTCTGCCGAAACAGTAGCACACGCGAGAGCACACTTCTTGTACTACACTTTATATTCCTCCTACATAAAAATGCATCAATATGTCAGTGGTTTGTAATAAGACACCAGTGTTAGAAACTTGTGCGAATTCAACATTTTGGTCCCAAGAAAAAGATGTTGATGTTGGTTGGATTGTTCGTGATTTCTGCACAGCTCAAATTCCGGCGCCAGAATCACAACAGACCGATGTACAACTAGGACTTTATTGTCCTCGTAACACAAAGACCGATTTCATAGAAATGTCCAGCAATAATGGCAGCGGACCATTGAGGGAGAAGAATTACGAAAAATCCATCAGCTGTAAACACGTGCCTCACAAAGATAAACCTCCTCAGGCTGTTGCTAGAAGAAATGCCAGAGAAAGAAGACGAGTCGAGGCTGTCAATAACGCTTTTTTGGAATTACGAAAAGTTGTACCAATTGAAAATGTTAGGTAATAATACACTATGTGAAATTGAATACGTCTTCTATTGAATTAACGAATTGTGCATTTTAAAGAGGTAAAAGAATCAGTAAAGTGAAAACACTTCATCATGCAATTGAATACATCCATGCCCTGGAACAAATACTGGAAGAAGAGAATGAACATTACAATTTTGGAAATGTAGGTGTTTACTATTTTTCTAGTTTAAGCTCTTGAATAATTTTGTTTTATTTCTAGCATAAATATTATATGCAATTTAAAAACGAGGAATACTACTTAGACAACTTTCATTTGGAAGAATTCTAAAGCTTTTCGATTTGTATCTAATCTGGGTGAAAAGCTGGTGAATGTTTAACATTTCAAGAAAGTATTCTCAAGTCCTTAAATCTAGTCAACTCTCAGTATTGATACTATTTTAATATTTGATTTATTTTTATTTATTACATGCCTTTTTAACAATTAGGTATCTACTATGAACTGTATAAGGTAACTTATTTTTAAATATATCACTATCACAATCACATTTGTTTGCCACATTTCAGTTTTTACATTTAAATTCGTCTTTTTAACATGCAAAATTCATTGGTTTTCATTAGTGTACTCCACGTGCATTTCATGTATTATTATTCAAAGTAATAATGTGAGGGCACCCACATATACAATACACATAAATTGAATTTTTTTAATAGCTTGTCCTTGCTAGCAAAACTTATTTTTAAGTCTAGTTAATCTATTTATTAATTCATGCTAAAACCAAAATAAATTTCACAGAAAAAGATGTCTAAACATTATTTAATAATGACGTATATTCAAGATACTATACGTTTTGTTTAAGATTTTTTTGCCAAATATGCGTACTATATTTAAGATACATCTTGGGAAAATGTGTTTTCCTTCTTCTAAAGCACATTTCAAGCAAGCAAGTACATGTGAAACCAAATACCGCCTTGCAAACATTTGCGAAGAACAAACACCGTTTAAACTAGGTAAAGAAAGAAATCCCATCAAATTTGACCTTTCATTTGCGTACCATCATAAGAATTATTGAGGATCTTTAAAGGACGACTTCAGATTATACTCACTATTAAATAACATCTAACACCGGATAATTAACTAGACCACAACCAAATAAGTAAAAGTCAATATTTTCAAAGTATGTTTACTTTGTAGATACATTATGAAACGTAGGTGTTCAAAAATGTTAAGTAACATTGGCAACTTTTCAGGCTTATGCCGCTACATACCTACCAATTTTGTGTTTGTGACTTGAAATGTCAATTAAGCACCTCTACACAGCACGAATGCAGTACATATTTCATGTTTAATGTTGTTAAAGTGGCAAGTTGAACAAAACAGGATATACACATTCTTTCATACAAATATCCATAATATATATTTATATGTGTATTGGCTGTAAATAATAATAGTAAACATTATGTATGAATTTTAACGCGACAAACTGTAATAACCGATTTAATGCACGTCCTTGCGCGTATGAGCGATGTCCTTTGCACGTGATGCTATCCAGAAAAGGCATTAACATTATCACCGAGCCCTCGAACCCATACTCGATACACACTCACACATTTCTTTCTCGTATCTACGTGCTTATATAAGTAATTGCTCAACGAATATTAATCAATTACATTAATAATTTATTATATTAATTACTGTTAACAACAGTTTATGAAACATTCAAGTATGTTTCCGGGTGCCACACGTTTACGTTTTATGAAAGAGCATTTACCGAAATTCAATTTGCTCATTTGAATATGGTTCAATGTTAATTAGAGAAGCTTTTACTCAATGTATCCGAATGTGCAATATAGTTAATAGGAGGAAGCTCATGAATGCACGATTAATGATTATATAATTGTCCTGAATTGGTCGAAAGGTCGTAGGTGTTTCTTCAGACTGCGAGAGTAACGCAACGTTTAGTATGTGCTAAATTGTATATAATATTAAATAACCAACAACAGCTCCGATGAGAACAACTACTGCCGTACCGGTTCAAGAAAGTGTCGTAACGGCGGAGGAAACGAGGTTAACTTTAAAGGAAGACCCCGACGAGGTACGAGTAAATTGTGTGAATTGTACATAGTAATTAGGCGATTATGCATTATTTGCATACATGCGCCATCGAATTGTGTGTATTTTACGGGGTATTTTAAAAGACATGCAAAACTATGATGGTGAATCGAATAAACTGAATAACGCAACGACAATTTAATTGATATATTTGAGAATGAGGTATACTCGTTTATAGGTATGTGTGTATATGGAAAACAATTGTACCAGATAAAAACTAATTGAACCGGAACGTTGTTAATTGAAATAATTACACACCAACGTGTGCTGTTAAAGATAAAAGTACACATTACACACGTGTATAAAAACTTCTAAGCTATATACGCAAATTGTACATAGTTTAATAATGAAATAAAGTCAAATAATTATGTAATTATTGCCTGTACAAATTTTACATAATCTGTGGAGTCTAAAGTGCATAATACATAGGAAACTTCATTGTGCCAAATTGCTATCAAATTATATTGGGTAATTAAAGACGTCTGCTTGCGTACGACTTAGGTGTCTTTTTACAGTGTCATGTTTCTTATCAAAATTGTGTAGATAGTTGACATAGAATTAACAAAATTATTACATGTAATTATGTAATGTAAGTACCTGACTAGGAAAGAGCATTCAAAGGGTTCTTCTTCACATCAACACTGTGAACTGTGACTATAAAGTACATGATGCAATATTAGTGGGTATCACATTGTAGAGGAATGCTGACATTATGCAATATTACGTAAGGGAAAGGGAAAGTAGACCGTGTCCCGCATTCGAATATCTGTCTGTAACCCGGTCGTCTTCCGGGGCGATACCGAACCAATTCTCTCTCTTATAAATAAGAACATTTGATTATTTTGTTATTTAAAAACAACGAAGAAAAACAGTTTTACTTTTTAATTAAATTATCATTGCTACCGTTTTATAAGCTCTGCTATTTTTATATGAGGAAATAATAATGAACGGTTCAATAAATTCGCCACATTTATATTGCTTAACGTTTCATATTGGACCATATTGAATTATTTTATTCGATCGTTGTAATCGAGGAATGTCAATTTACATCGATTTTACCATTAACATTTCTTTTGTCTTGTTTTAATATCAAATTGCAACTTGTCCACACACTTCACGGTCACTTTTGGTTATTATTGCATATCTGTTGAATGAATTTGTTCCGTGTTCCGTATTGCTTTAAATTAACCGAATGTTTATTGATAGGTTCATTTTATTTAAATAAATTAAAAATTTCTGATCGTTATCTGTCTGTGTAGTCGTCTAAGCTGATAGATAAATGTGCATTAAAACTTACTCATGGACCCAATATTTAATGATTTTCAAAAATAGAGTTCAATTAATTTTTATGGATTATTCTATATGTGTTATCGTGAACATATATCTTTCGGTAAATGCTGCACACATTTCTTTTTTAATACTCCTCTTTTCATGTGCCAAAATACATTAATCTGATCATTTTCTCACTTCACAGGATCTCCGCCTTCTTGTTGTAACTTTAAATGTAATAAATTTGTAATCTTAACATTGTAGCATTTCAAACAGTGTGTGTTTTAATAAGGTTGATGACATTCCATTTAAATTAACGAATGTGTTAGCGGTAATGTTATTTTAAAGAATAATTCATCACCTCCAATGCAATATTAAGTAATAATGATAATTTATTACAAAAATACCCGGTAGGTGCCTAAGTTATATTTTTATAATAGCACTCTGGCAGGAGATAAATTCGGAGTGGCCAAAATAAAAATAATTGCCGCAATCAAAGCAATTTCAGGAGGATTTTGTTAATATTTTATAGAAGCTGGCCGGGTAATTTATTTTGGAAGTATGACCAGGACCAAATTAATGCTAACAATCAAACAGCATTCTTTCCACTTTTTTCTTCGAGAGGTGTTCTTCTCTCTTGGAGTGTGTGATGGTGTTTGAAACTGGTAACGGGCTCTAAACTTTCCGGTATATATAAAATATCAACCAATCGAGCGGAAGTTTCCAAGTTCAAGTTCAAATAAATATCTTGACGTTTCAATTCCAAGAAAGAATAACGTATTTGTGTGGGAATACCATCGGTCGAGAGGTTTTCTAGTAGTAGCTGTTTTTGTCATTTTCATTTAATATTCAATACTCGTATCACATGTTATAAAACATGATGTAGTCAAGTCAGTATCATGGTTTGTTAGCAAGCATTTGTCTTTATGCTCTTATGAATTTTAATATCATTGCAAATTCGAAACGGAACTGATTCACTTCGACACCCAAAAACCAAAGGTTACGCGGGTCTATTTTTATTGGAGCGTTTTTCCATTTAAGGAAGAGCGCAAAACGCCTGAAGGAACTGAAAATGATTGCAACATTTGATAAAATTCCATCGCCTAATGATAATTTAGCATAAAAAGAATTTGTAAGGAAGACTGTCGATGGAGTTAATTAAACACGTTTCAGCAGCGGTCCTTGAACCGTTTTTTTTCGTGAACGAATACCATATCCCGTGAAAGTTGATTTAACAAGGATGATCAAATACAAGAAACAGTACAGTGTTCAAATATAATAACCGGAAACAAGTCAAACATTATTCACTTAAAGCCATAAATTTGTTGCACAAAGAAAACCCGATTCAGGAAAATGTTTAATATAAATTTTACCACGGAAATTACAGTGTGTTTTAACATTTTTTCAAGATTGTTTATAATTACAATTTAAAAGTTGCCCACACATCCTATATGATTACGAAGATATTTATTGGTTTTTTCAATATATAATGTTATAGCTAAGAGAAAATAAATTAGGATGACCCTTCAGAAGTATACCACTTACAAAGGTTTCGAATCGAGATTAATATCTTTTCCCGGACAAGTGCTGGATGTGGTATTTTTGTAAAATCTGTACCTCTACGGCCTCTCTTCTTCGCCCCGTATTATTACCGGAAGTCGTAACTGGTTTCAGCAATCAGCGTGACTGTTGATGCCCGAAGGACGAGAAATAATAAGCGTCCAAAGGAAATATGTCGTGTTGATATTATATTAGCAAAAACACCCGTTCCATTTCATCGGACGAGTACCTACTTACAATGTGAGGTTCATTAGCTTCCCTCCTCGTCCTATACATACTGACCGTTGCCGAGGCGGATGTTGGACCAACATTTCTTTTTTCTCTTGAATATAATTACACTGTGGTTCTTTTTTGTGGTCGTTTCTTTGTACACAGTGAATTATTGTTTTTTTTCCTAAAGGTATGATTATATTTAAAAGGATTTTTTCGAAGCAACCAGTTCTGTTTCTTTCTGCTTCTTCGTGGATGGTATTGTAAACATAATATTGTTTATTATTGATTATATCATCTGTGTGCGTGGAAAGTTTCTCAATAGATATATATAATAAATGTATAAATTGCGTTATCACAAGAGCATCTATTTTTATCTGCATTCCCACGCCTCATCCAGCCCGGGTCATAAATTCTATAAACCGAAAAAGGTTTTCGAACAAAAATTGACCTACTCCCCTTTTAACGCATTATTTTTTTCCTACACAATGTCACATCAAATTTGTTCCTCTTATAGCGGCCCTTTAATACCTGTGCGCCTCTCGGCTCACCCTGTTCGCCCCCTCGTCGCAGCAAATCTCAATCTCTCTTCTTGCACCTGCTTACGAGATAAATCCCGCCATCACTGCAACATTTTTTTTTCAGTAATGCAGCTTAATTTAAACGTAGGAGCAGAGATTCAGATAAAATAAGCATAATATTTGAATTTCGAAAAATAACTGTCGCTTTACAGTAATTTCCGTCGATATGTCAACAAGTTGCTTAAAAGCAACGTCATTTTTTTCTTATTTCTTTATTAATACTGTTTATATAAGAACCAGGCGGTAAGGAAAAAAGACTGAAAAAACGAGTATCACTACATGACAGGTCAAATTATATTATACACATATGTGTACGAAACATATGTGTTATTAAAAAAATAACTGGTGCAGGAAACCAATTTTGATTTTTTTTCTTTAGAGTTAGATGACATTTTAAATATTTACAGCTTCTGTTTCAGAGTTTTTAGTGCGTCTCATAAGCGTTTAGATTAGACAACCCTTCAAGTTTAAGGCATAGAAAAAATATTAGATGCGGTTAAGTAATTTAATTAGTGCGGTCATAACTTTGTTCAATGTTTTTAATCTTGATATTTGAGTAGGATGTGAATGATCCGACATATTTCCACACAAAAGAAATGCAATAAATTTTACATCTAATTAAATGGTCTGACACAGAAATGTTTGCTAATTAATAGTATCGCAGGGACTTTTAAAAATGTAATATAATTACTTGTTTTTCAACAATAAGAATACAAAACATAACTTACATATTTACAAAAATAAAAGGAAATCCGGCAAATAATTATTTATAATACATTTAAGTACAAATCAAAAGCAAAGCAAAGAAGTTAAAATGCAAAATAGGATTATTGCAATTACGAGACAAACAGGTGACCGGATGTGACAGGTATTAAAGGAAATTATAGAATTCTTTCGGAATCCGATCTTAAAATTACACCGCATTGGATGTCTAGAATCAGCTCCAAACCCAAAACGTATTACTTTGGTTTATTAATAATTTTTTTACTTGATAAATAAAGCTAACAGTTATTACGTCAATAAATTAATTATTCTATCTTATATTGATATTTTTATAAAATTAATGATTTATTTGAATCTTTCGTAATATACTCATGTGTAGGTACCTAATAGTATCGCAAAGATAGCGTAGGCCCAGCACATTTATAAAGTTATTACAAAAAATATTTAAAAAAATCCAAATGGATTTACAAGGCTTTATCTTATGATGGTTTTAAAATGGATTAAATTTTCCTTATTGTGTGAGCATTTAGATACGACAACCAATTCTAATTATAGTTGCATGAGATAGAAATTAACTCAATAAAAGTATCACTCTTTTTATAATGAAATTAAAATTTGTTTACATTATAAAATAATCGCAACTATATAGCGTCACTATATAATCTCGCTGTATTAAGTGATCAGAATTCACAAGTATATTATCAATGCTTCCTGTTCAGAAAACTGTATTTTCTGGGAACAATTTCACTTAATTAAATTCCACTATCATACCAACACTTCATTGCTAAGTGTACATATTTATTAAACGATTTGAGAGGCCATAAATAAGTTGTTTAATAATTCATGCCTTATAACAGAGATTGCAAAATGCCAAGAAGCCGGTAATTATAACGTACAAGTTTTAGGAAGATATTTCCTGAGCAACGTGAAAATTAAACATAGGCAAAGGTATATTTGCCTAGAGATGAAATTCACAAAAGAATACATGTTAAGGAGAAGGCTGAAGAAGTCTCAGAGTACATCCAGCTCCAAACAAATAGCATTGAAAAAATTCCTTTACACACTTTTGCATCACAGAGGGTCATCTGAATTTCTTTTATATAGCTTGCAGGTACTATAAGCAAGCAGGTTTTGAACAAAGAACTATTCCGCCAGTCTTTTAGTCACCCACCCGACAGCTAAAAATGCATCATTCATGTTCCTTTTTTCAATGTAAAATATCGGTGATTAATGATGCACAAAACGAAATACCGGATGCACACTCCATTGCTTTGCCATATCTGTGAATGTAGCATCAACTTCTACTTCTAATAATAATACATTATAATCTACACTCAAAGAAAAGAATGGGATTTTTTTGACTCAACTTGTTTGGTTTTTAACTTGAAAAGTGGACAACAAACTTTCAATAAGTTTTGGTCAAGCTTCTAATACCAAATACTCGAGAATTTTTTTCAGCTTTTGTGGCTCCTTCAAACAGTTTTACTTATTCTGAGTGTGGTATAACTTGTGGGATTGCGTAAGTGCTTATTATATGCAAAAATGTATTGTTTTCGACTTTTTAAATCCATCGTGCATTTGGCAACTTACCAAGTGTATTGTTTTATTGACGCATAAAAATCGTTATCAATTCAAAAGCTTTGGAAATCTGACATTTAATTGAAATCACAGACATGTAAGTGTTCACATGGCATAAGTTTAGAAATTATAATTTTATTTTGTATTTATAATACTTAAAGTATTCAAAAGAGTTCGTTGTGATGAAGTTTAAAGCATTTCAAAGTTTCTTTTTTAAGTCGTTTTGTGTAAGGCACATCCGGTTGTTATTGCGTGGTCCGGTTTGAGAACTTTGGTTGGTTCTTCTCCTTGCAAGGTCAGCGACTGATCCAGCATCAGCATCCAACTTAGCTCAGTATAGCGGCCCCCTCACCTCTTCCTTCCTTCCTCCAGACCAGTCCACCACATTCCACCACATACGAGCATTGTTGCCACATCTTTCAAGCAGCAATCCAACCAAGATAATCAGTACCAAGGTGGACAGATGTAAGCGTTTTACTCCTTCTCACTAAGATTATACATAATAAAAGACTGCGTTCAAAATAAGAGTTGTCATTGCCCATAAGAATAATTTTATTATCTAGAAACCGTTTGTTTCTGGGTGTAGTTCAAATTCAGAAAAAGCGAATTCCTTGTATTTAAAAGTAATTAAAGTCGATGCTGTTTTATTGTTTGCATTTAGGATGAGTTCAACTATAACAAGTAATACCTTGAACGTCTTAAATAACGATTAACGTAAAACGACGCCACTCTTATTTAGTCACATTCTTCATCTTTACTAACCTCTGTGATCTTACCAATTTGCTTTATTAAGCTCATTGCTTGTAATAGTGTAACTTCGTATTGCAAGGTGGCTGCTGCTTCTCATATTAAAAATTAAATAATTAATTTTTCAATTACACATAATATGACCTAAATTGCTCAATAAAATATAAAAATAATGGCAATTAAATGGAAATGAATTTTTTACCAACATCCATTTCATTATTTAGCTTTTTTTCTCATATCAACTAATTGTTTAATTTAACTCGAGCCTTAGTAACACACTTTATCATTGCTGTGACTTTATTTGTTTTTTTTTTTCACAAATGGGCCCATCTTAATAATAGACATTTTATTTATTTAATTTTCATATGAATAGGTACGTCACTTTTGAGTACACAATGATGAAAAATACTGAAAAATTTAATATACATATATTTTACCTACCTCTAACGTAAATGTTTACTAAACTATTTATGTATAGTTATTTTACTATTTATGTGCTATTTAATTTATGATCTAATAAAAATGCCACTGAAATATTATATGTTTTCCACACACTGGTGGAAAATACATATAATCTCTCAGAAAACATTATTTAAATATACTTAATGTTTTTTAGAATTTGTATGTCAATGACTTTAGCTTTTCTTATAATTATTGCTGTAGCCTGAAAAATTCTTGGTGTCTTTAGTGAAACGCTTCATTAGCAAAATGTTCTTGTCGTTTTGGTATTCGTTTCATATGTGTGGGCTTGGATTCATTGTCCACGTCCGGATTCCAATAGAGCCTGTCAGACACAGCCCTGTTCGTTCTTTCCTCTACCTTTTGTGCACCTTGCCTTAAAATATTCTTTGATTTATAGCAATCAAGGTTTTTAATGTATTCTTTACACTTTCTATTGTGTCTGATGTATATTTCAATGTTTAGCAAGTAATTAGGTCTGAAAATGCATATTTTTTTTTTCAATTGTGTGTGCTCAGTAATTTTTTACACGATAATTTACAGCTAATAAAATTATTATTAAATCGGAAAGTATCGATTGAATAAAAGCGTGGGAGTTTCAATGTAATACAATTTACGTAATACATTTAGATTTTGCACAAGAAGCGAATATATGGTTATTGCGAATTGTGATTACGTCCTTTGGATGATTTTCGTTTTTCTTAAATATTGTTTAACGCCTACATTAGCAACTTCCTACTAGTTTCAATGACCCTCCTTAAGGCGAATAAGTTCGAGATATATGAAACGTATTATGACCATAATGAAATTTACTGTTACATCAATAAATAATTTGTTTGTATCACCTTAAACATGTTTAACTCTGAAGCAAATATTCATATATTTTCTGTTGTTGGCCATTCAGAAGTATATAAAATGGTCAATTATGATTTTACTATGACTTTATGTAGACACTTTTTGCATATTGGTATTTAATTTATGACTGGTTCTTAGTTCCCATCGAAGTCCTTAAAATAAGACTTTAATTACTCATGTGTACTAACCCAAAGAGTTACGATTAATGAAACTTTATTTCTTCAGATAGTTTTGAGATAATATTCTTAATTTTTTAAACCCCAAAGGACAAAGTAACCGTAAACTTCAAAGTGCAATCTGCAATTTAAATTGAATTGTTATAAATATTAGGTAACGTGTCAAAATCATATTGTTTAAAGTAATCATTGTTCCGTTGTTGCAAATTATAGAAAGCAATAAGGTGACCTCTTGCTCTACCGAGTTATGTCTTATGGAAATAATAAAGGCAAATCGTGAGTTCCGGGATAGACTACAATTCATTGTTGCCTTTTTTGCTTTATTGTTAATTTTACACAACGATTAAGCATACCAATAAATGTAAGAAGTAATAATGGTTTCCTAGATAGCACATGTAACTAACAATATTAGTGCATTAAGTGTCTCTTGTTTGTCACAACAAAATTTTATTCTTCCATCTATAATGTGCAGAGATAACTTAAGTGTGTATCTAATTAAATGATAAATGTTAATATATAAATATTAATTTATCAACTTAATGCATACTGACGTAGGAAATTTTTTTTAAGTAATAAAAATATTAATGCGTTGTAAAGGTAAAGTTGTGTCATTGTCAATTCATGATGAACGATGAACTAAACAGATAAAATCAGTTCTGGATAAAATTCTTTTGCTATCTGCTCATTAACTCCAATTTCACCATTCTGCCAAACTTAACAAATTTTGCTATTCTATATTACTATCACAATAAACATGCTTTTTTTCTATTAGATTTGCGTCGATTCATTTTAAGAACTGATCGCAAAGGTCATCCGCTGACGAGAGCAAATTTTATAAAGCCAAAAACTGTTCAATGAATTTATCAACACCAATTTATATTGTCCTATTAATTATCTGTTATTGCATCTGCTGGGTAACTTTTATTAAGTGACTTTATTTGTTTTAAACCGATGTCTATCCAACCACACAGCTTGTGATTTTTCACTTGCTCCTATTTATCTTTAAATAGAAGGCCCGGAATCACAGGAATGCTGCTCATACTTCCGGCAACCAAGTAACAACGGCCTGATGAAAGTCTCCTTATAGGAATGATACGTAGCCACTTTAATACTTACACAACTTCTGTTTTATGTTCTATTTTAAAACATGACGTGAGTAATTTCTTGTTATTCCTTTTGTTGATTCTGTGGTTTCTGCAATAGCTTTTCTTTCTTTATGTTAAAAGAAAATATAAACGAGCAAATTTTTCATACATTATGCGTATGCCGAAACGATTATGGATGCACATACATGTACAAGGGTGTGGTACTATACAAAGTTAAATAATCGGAAACCGGAAGAGGAAAAATGCTCACTTTCCGTTAGTTCAAGTCTGAAGGATGATTGCGTGCAATTTGACGAGATCATTATTCCAGATAGAATTCGAACAATTATATACTAAAATAAATTTTCCTGAAACAAAATGTAATTAAATATATTATTATGTTCCAAGTCGCATCCGGCCACATTCTTCTCTATATAATATGAAGGTTAAAAGTGCAGTAAGAAAAATAAGGGGACGTATGTTAGTGTGTTGCAAAACTGTTATATTAGCGGTTTCGGCATAGCCAATATTGCCCAGGAAATAGTTGAATTTTCCCAATAGGAATTTCTGGGTAGCCGCAGATTAATTAGTTTTTTATCAGTAATTAAAAAACTCTATATAAGGGTATTATTATGTATCATAAATGTGTATTAAGTTTATATCGTAAGAGTTTGTTTTTCAATTAAAACGCCATTTTTAATTGTCTAATACGTTCATTTAGAAGTAAAAATTATTTCCGTAACTATTACCTATTGAAAAATTGCCTACACACGTATCAGAATCATTACTAAGTACAACTATACCACACATATGTACTAAGAATGACGTAATGTACGGTCTTTTAAAGATAAAATCCGGATGTGAAGTGTAGGAATTATCACCAATGCAATTTATATTAATACTTATCTAATAAATAACGAAAAAGCTTTTGGAATGCTTTGGACAATTAAAATCTTGTTATTTTTTTTTATTTCATGAGATGTACCATATGAACTCTAATAGCATGGATTCAATTAAATATATTTGACCCAAGAGGTTAAATGACTTCAATGTATAAATAGGCGCAGTCATTATATAACACTTTGTATTGGAGGAATTAATTTTTTTAAACGTCCGATTGTTAAAAACACTTCAATGCGTTATCAAGGCGTACCTATAGCCATAGCGTTATTTAAAAAACGTTGTGTAAACCAACACAAGTAATTTATTTAATAACAATAATTTTTACGACGTGTAATTATATTATTTAGTACTTTTCCGTGTTTGATTTCCTCGTTATCGACCCACGTCTGTTGTTAATTTAATTATTATATTATGTATAACAATGGTTTTTACATTAAATCCATGTTAAATACTGATTCGAAATACAATCACCTGATGTCTTTTGTTAGGGAATAGTATAATTAAACTTGTAACACAGTACTCTATTATTGTTTCTTTTGAACACTAATCAAATATCCATTTGGGCCATTTAGAAAAATTGTTAACATAAGATTGTCTATGTAATGTACTAAGTTAATTTATAAATGTATTCATAAAATATCTACATACATATGTACACGGTGTGTCGTTTATTCAAGACACTCCACGTCTACATATATGTATCTTACTATCGTGCCCAATAATTCAATCAATAATTCAATATAAAAGTAAAAGTTTATTTCGCAAATGGTTGTTACCTACCTCCCGCAAATTCAATTCCGTTAACCTGAAATTATGTCATAATACCCAATATTGTTCGAATTATATAACATTGTTTATTAATAAATCGTACATGACTTGTGACAAGTCTTTCTTTTTTGTGGGTATATGAAACAATGGCTTATATGTATGTAAATCGCAAATGTTTTACGCAACCACGCAACATATTATTATTTTTTCTCTCGTTATGTAGAGATCCTTAATTTTAGATAGGAATGTAGCATCCAAGATGTACCATTTAATTTTAATTAAATTTAAGTTATGTGCTATGCACATCTGCAAAAAAGACCTATAGAATCTATTCGGTTTTTTATCTAACATCTTTCACATGTTCGTTTATATTGTATATATTTCAAAAAAAGTGGGTGCGTTATTGCATGCAGAGCATGTAGATGCATAAAATTGATTTTGTTGACCAACTCGACGATTTTCCCCTGGAGTGCAGTGGGGATTTGGTGGACAGATGTGCAACCTGTAGACTGTAGATGACATGTCACACTTGCTAGTTTCTAAATTTACCCCACGCCTCGTTTCAGTTCAGGCCCGGAGACCGCCCTAAATCAGAGTCTGGTGTATAATACAATGCACCGCTTTTACAAGGTTGAATGATCTCCCCCGTTTTGAAATACACTCATACACACTGCATCTTCCCCACAGAGATCATATATTTAGGGTTTCACCATTACAATAATGATACACATTGGAATAGGAAGTATTCAAATCGAAATCTACCCACTAACTGTACCGTCTCAGCGGTGATACATAATATGTGCATTTTATATTACACACTATATGTAGGTATACTTATTTTATCTAATAAGTGTGGTATATAGCATTCGAAAATGAACACGCTTTTGCCATTACAGAAGAAAATATCATCAAGTATCTAAGTACGATTCCCTGAGAATGGAAAAATGCCAATTGAAATTCCAAGAATACAAAATGCATTTAGTTTACTTTGTAGTTATATTCATCAGAGCAAAATGCATATGTAATGGCAAATGGCATTTTGATAAAGATCCGTGAAGACTAAAGATGTAAAGAGATTCAGGAGAGAGAGGCACGTGTATGGCATAAGCATCTCCGTTCACCTAGGATGCAAACAGCTATGACCTGGAGTATGTGACCTTGAGTTGAAAACTTCCGGAAAGTAGCCGCACCTTTTACTGAGTCTTTGGTATTTGTTCACTACTAGCAACTGCCAGAGCCCAGAGTCAAGCAGTACACATACAGCCAAAGCCCCACGCTCCATTATTTATTCATACAAAATTTTAAATTCAATATTCTTCACTCCTATGATATACTGATAAGGTGTTGCAAACAATATTATTTAGTTTGCTGAATTTGATATTATTACATAAGACCAACGTGGTGCTATTTCCAGAGAGAAGTCTTTAATTTAATTTCCAAGTATTATGAGAAAATCCTTGCACAAAGGTATTTATTTGTAGTAGTAGGTGAATTGTATACATATACATATATTTTGTACAGTATTATACACGTGTTAAAACGTACGTACCTATATAAAAAGGTAAACACCATATAATTATACAACTAACTTCGGAAAATACAAATGTTTGCTTTATAAATTACATTTAATTACTTCCAAGATTGTACACAATTGAAATAACTGTCAGTTAAATTGCAAAGAATGGAATGGAAATTATTATGAACCGTTTGCCACTTTTAACCCAAAAATTATCACTATTTAATATTAGCCATTTCTAATGGCAAACACTATCAAAATACAATAAGCAAAGAAAGCAGTTGTTATTTCGGTTGACCAAATAAATTCGTAAGGAAGTTGGCACGGTTTAAATTCGAAGACGGAAGACCCCAAGACTTGTTCCCACGATTAACAATAGCAAAGAGAATCTTAAGAAACTGCACATTGCGTCGTCTTCATCTTTTCGTCAATAAAATATGTTGTATGTATTTCTATATAGTATAAAGCACAGTCACAACCGCCCATATATCTTTCTATAAAAGAACCAGTTCTTCTATTTCTACTCCGAGTTATTGTTATGTAATTCCTTCTCGGTTAGATGGAATTATTGAAATGCCGATTTACTTCAACAGGCAGACTCACTGTCCTGTATCGTATATTGTATTGTAAATGCATTTGATGTGTGTGAATGTTTACATTATTGTATTTGATTTTCATAATTTAGGTCAATTTTAAAATTATTCAACTGATAAAAACTTTTTTTTGTGCAATGCCATTCTCCCACAATTTTTATATAATACCAAACACCACCATAAAGGTGCAATAAATTTAAATACTTAATTAGGAATGGTTTTTTGTTTCTATTTAAATTAGAAATAAATCTTAATTGACATACATCTCTAAGTTTTTTTTACAACTATTGCTAAATTCTTCACACGTTTTACTCATCATTTTCTGATAAAATTATGTAAGTTTGGCAAAAAAAATTGTTGTTTTTCTTCGTTTGGATGTTATAATTTAAATTGTAGTGAACAAAGCAGTTTTAATCATACGATTTAAAATTTGCTCCAACTATATAAATATTTGCGTCAGATATTTTATATTACTTAAATTCATTTTTTTATATTTTTAAAAAGGAACAATGTGTTTTAGATAAACATATCCGGGTTAGACTAGATTTTACTTAAATATTTGAATTGCGTGGTATAAAAAATAAAAATTGCTAAATATTTTTGTGCTACAATGACGGTCGTGCTTAATTAATGTTCTTCCTTGTTTGAATCATCGAAAAATTCTAGAACGCATATACATAGGTATTTCAGATATAATAGTTAACAATAATTATGTTGTCACATTAATTCGAATTAATTTAATGAATATTACAAAACATTCCTTTATCTATTAAGATGGTTATCAGATAAGATCATTGAAAAGGCAATTAATGAAGAACTATATGCAATGTAATAATCTTGTACCATCATGTTAACGGTTTAATGAAGCCCGCAGCAACAGAATTTTGCTTCCTGTTACATCCGAGGGCCACATCCAGCATCCAATATTGCTTATTCACAGTTGCCCATTTCCCGTTACCGACAATTTAACGTCTTCATTGTATGTTAACGCGAGTTTTATACATACCTTTTTTATTATTATTTTTTCTGCGGAGTACACTATCGACCTGATAACGGAATATTAAAAGAGTCAACAACGGGAAGCTGCATTGCCGGCCATGGCCTACAACACTTTTACAGTTCAAAATAAATGAAAGAAATATAATTGATTCAGAATGGGAACCATACACATTTGCTAGCTAAAATCATCAATTTCTAAAATTCCACCCCCCAATAACATATCTAGTCCTGAGATAAGTATATGTTTATAATAAAAAAACACCAACAAAAACATCTTTTTCCAGACACCAGAAAAAGTCATCGAAAGAATTTGACAAATGTACCAGAAAGATATGTAACTCTATACCAAAAATGTCTCGGCCTTTTAAAAGTTATTAAAACCACATGTGAATGGTAGGTTGTAGTTTTTTAATTAAAACTCTCTTCCAGTTCATTAATGTAAGTGACTAGAGAAAATGGGGACCCTTAAAATTGTACAGTTTTTCATGTTATGCTCCTCTGTACTTTTCTATTGTGGTACATCTTGAATTATCTCACTTCATTTAGCATGATGCATCCTTTGTGGGTAGGTAATATATGGTTTTTCTTCTCTGTAAATGTATGCACATGGAAGTATTGTTGCTCAATTCAGCGCTTTTTGATCAATTCGGAGTTTACATTTCAGAATCTTTTGATTTACCAGCAAAAACATGTAGATATACCTTATACGAATTACAATTAGTGAGGTGTCATTAAATGAAATGTGCAACCAAATACGTGTGTAATTATTTTTAATGCATGTGTTAATTAATTCTCCAATGTTAAAGCATCTTATAGACAACATGAGTTTGTTATTATGTTATTACATATTTTAATTAAAGATCTCGTTATAGTTAAGGACATTCTTAAGTCCATCTAAGGAAATCGAGCAGCAATTTTTCATAGTCGAAGTTTTTAGTACCATATCCTGAGATTAAGCGTAGGTATACTTGAATCAATTGCATAATAAGAAAGGATTAACAATACACGTTTTATTACATAGTTAGCAAATACATTTTACATTTGTTCATTTGTAGTAGTTTATGTTCAATATTGACCACACATTACATATACGCGTCATAGTTGATTATTTTGAAAAATTTGTACGTGATAACCCAATTATCTAGGACCTTCATTTACATATATACATATATTTGAAATCATCGTAAAATTATTGAACAAGTGTTTAGCGTTCTTTATCATGTGTTTTTTATGCAATTGAAAACATTTTCGATTGTACCTAATGTTAATGCAACACGAGTAGCAAACAGTATTGTTTTTATAGCAAATATAAAAACTAGCTAATTGCCAAATACTAGGAAATTGCTAAACGCATACGTATATCACGTGATTGGTTTTTTATTAATCTCAAATAATTACGTGAGGTGTTGGAAACCTATCAGAGACAAAAACAACAACTGCACCAGCAGCTGGTGTCAGGAAGTCTCCAGTTACACACATGTTCGTCCACGTTACACCGTTTTATGTTTATCTTACCACCGAGAGCTTGTGTTTATTTTACCAACACTGCAATGTCATACATCATCTCCTGCATTAAACTTGTCCACATTTTTTTCCTAACTTTACATTGTGGGGTAAGGAGAGAACTGAAGAAAATCGGATTGAAATACATACTCTGAAGAAACTCTATTCAAAAATAGAAATTGAGGCACCATTAAAAAAACTAGTTATAGATTTCAGTTGAGGAAACAATAGAGTCGAAGTTTTTGGTTGCACTTGACAAATTCGGTACAAAAAAGTATTTGATATAGAAAGAAAATGTTCATCATTAAATCCATAGAAGCACTTACATGCAGGAAATAATTCCACACTAAGTGAATTCGACTGTATGTCGGAAGCGCTTCCCAAAGCCATTAGAGCAGAACGAAAATCTGTCGATTTGTTTCTTACTTATTTTATGTCTTAATTAATTACTTGAGTTAAATCATCATTAATTGTGCCATTTTAAGGATAATGATGAATTGCGAAAATTTTTGTGGAGTACCTATATGTATTTTAAAAAGTTAATTGTAATGTTTCCCCAAACACCTATTATCCTATATCAATTATTATTATTATATTAAAATAACTATTTTGATATTTGATAGAGATTAGATATTTTTATTTTTCTGCTTTTTATCTTATACGCGCAAAGCTAAAAAATCCTAAGTTTGCATATTATACATCACGGTAAAATTTGTCTCAACTCATTTAAAAACGTAAAAATTAATATCTTATCCCCCTAACGTTTTAAACTCAAAGGGGTTGACACATGTGCGTCTGTAAGTCGAGCCCTTCACATTTCAAAGGGAAAGAAACCACAAGTTCTGAAACCATACACGAAGTTGTTTACAGTGTCATTTAATGTAAACTTCATCACCTGTTACAGCAACAAGTATACAGCCAGATAAAGGTAACAGTTTGTTAATCACCGCTATACTCTACTTCACTCGGTTTTGAAGTCTGCACGATTTTAGGTTATTATAACGATGTTTACTGGGTCACCAAAACATATGTAATTCTTTGAAATGAATTTCCTTCCACATTCTAAGGTGGTGGTAAATACAGCAAAGTAAGTAGAGTACGGAAGAAACTACTTCCGTTTTTAACGCTTACCGTTCAACTTTTCACAATGTTATCCGTTCTTGTTATATTGATTACGTTTGGTATACAATAAGAATAGGTCGTTTTCTATACATTGTGCTGTGTTCCGTTTTTCTATTTAATTTAATAAAGTTAATGGTTTTTCGTTTTTTTAATTAAAGATGTAAGTAATATATAGATTTAGTCCTAGATGCATTCTATTCTTAAAATAGTTGCCAAGGCAGGTTCACCTTATTATAATTCGTACAAGTGTTACTGTGAGGGGTTAAATATTGCATAACATCCCCTAAATTGACGGCAACAGCGCTTTTAATCTCACCCTTGTGTTAAAAGAAGGGAAGACACCCCTAACCTGTTTTTAAAAGCACTGATTTATAAACTAACCACCCTCTAAAATATTACGTAAAGAGAAATTTTCGTTAAGCATCGTGTAATATATCGAATGTACAAGAAAATTTTCACACAATTTATAATAAAGGTAAATATTAAATGAAATGGCATGAAATATTAACATATCCTTTTACCAGTAAATCATAAAAAATGGTTACATATATTTATTAACACTGAAATCATTGTATTTATTCAGGCCCGCATTGGCAAATATGTCCAAAATACAAGCATAAATTATTGCTTTGAGCTGTTAAAGCTATATATTTTCTACCTGTTTTGTAATAATAGCACTATTATTTCCCATTCCAAGAATTTACACCCTGTATGGTTTTTCTTTAGATCCACACATAACATTCCTTGTAATATGTATCATATTTTGCCAAATCAACCACAATAAATTCTGACATCTATAATTCATGTATTATGTATGTAAATACCGAGTATTAGTATTGACTAATTGTAATTGTATATTATTATTCCGTACGTTTATTAATCCGTTCAACGATGCATTAAATGGTTCGGTGTTTATAAATGGACAACAATACACAACAAATTTGTATCAATTATAATTACAATTAAATGTCTGAAATAAAACTCCATTTGACGCCAGAGAAAAATCGTAAAGGCACACAAGTTTTGTGTGTGCATAAGATTCAATTTACCACCATTATACATGCACGTCAGGTCTTATCAATAATATGAATTGTGAATCAAGTGAAACAAGTTTGAGAACAGCTGAGTTGACGATGCTTCCGAATCCCCGCTTTCAGCGGATATCCGCTAAAAACCCTCCTTCCGTCTCTGCTTAAGCAGGAAGTCAGCGCATTTTACATTTGCTGACGTATGAATACGATGTAAATTCGATATAAGCTTCAATCCCAACAGACAAACTTCAAAAACTTTGTTTCACTCTTACATTGAAAATAGATTCTGTAGTGAAGATGTATCATCAAGACCACAGGAAAATGTACATATTCAGTTGAAAAGTTGAAATGCATTATTATCCTTCAATAAACTGCCTTCTACATGTGTACCCAAATAGGATGTCATGTGAAGATTAGATGAATACAAGTGCAAAAAGATATAAAGAATAATGAATTATATTATGTATATATTCTTTGCTTAATAAATAAAGTGCACCACAACAATAAAACGTCTTTATTTGTATAGTTGTGACGAAAATTATATTGTTTAATGTTGTGACCTTTCGTCTTCCTGTAAATGAATTTAGTATCCAAGAGTACGACTATATGAAGTATCGCATAACAGATTGTATTGTATTATGTATCTTCGATTGTATACTATACAAGTTCATGTGTAAATAGAAGGCAACGGAAACTTGGAAATTGTAATTTATTATGTGAATTTTCGATTTCAATCAATCGATCAAATATTTAAAGTCGACCAGTCCTACAAAACCAAATAAACGTTAAACACTTATTAATAGCAATAAGTGAAAGTGGAACTAATGAATAATAAGTAATTAGTGCCACTATGCACGTAATATATAAATATGTCTATTAAAAAATTATTGCTAAGCCACTAGACAAACAAGGCGAGCAAATTTTAAGGCTGATTGTATGCAGAGAATGCTTCTACTAAAATGCAGGTCATCTAAAATAGTCGATTTGGAGTGTAAATTAAGTGCGTTTAAGAGACTGTTTAGTACTCCACAAATATCATGGGGACAGTGAACTTTAAAGAATTTGCGTCTTGTACACAGATATACGTATATAAACACTTATCGTTAGTTTAATTGGAATTACCAGTGATTATTTCATAGGGAATCATTTCCGTTTATAATCGAGAGCTAGTTTTTAAATATCATTAAAACGAGGATACGAAAAAACGATGATAGTTTAAATGCCTGCAATAAATGGTTAAATTTAACGGGTTTTTTCTTTAAATACCTCTCGTACTAAACTTAATTTTTGTTAATCGTCTAAACATAAACTAGACAAATTGGTAATGTACATCTGCATAGTATAAGATAAATTGTTTATTATGTAATATGCAGGCAATTACTTTAAGCAAGAGTCACGTTTGCTGTTGAATAAGCCACAGAGCTTGGGTAATAAGAATCGGGTTAGTTACTTGTATTTGGAGAAAGTTTATGCCAAATTTGTCCTACAAGTCCTACTATATTCTTCACGCCTACAACTTTTGATGTAACCATTTGTCATTGTTATTCTTTATTATTACCTACAAATTAACTCTGAAGAAATCACACACGCCAAATTTTCTATTCCATAAGCAAAGAAAATCATTAAATTAAAATCTTGATCTTTGATCTTCATGCTACATAGTGTGATTTTTTGTTTTCATTTTTAACGTTTCTCTATTGGTCCGGACATCCTATAACTTCACATTTTCGAGGTTATCATTCGTATATTTTTTGATTAGATAATACAATGTCGTCTGTTTACGAAATAATAATGTTTATATTTATGTAAACATATTCAGTGGACATTATCTAAACACATATTCATATACGTTTATCATTTATAGAAAAATAATATCGTTATCAGTTAAAAAAATTGTTGAAAACGGAACTAGGAACGCGTGACTTGCATATAATCATCGGAAGACATTGTTTTTTATTAATACAGTCGTTTTGGGTAAAGAAATGTTGGAAAAGGAAATGAATTCTTTTATGAATAACCTTGACTGTTTCTCTACAATAGACTTAAACAAACAACTATTTTGATTCAACTTAAATAAGTCTTGAACTACTAGGTACTTTCGAACAATTGGCTTTGTTCCAAATTATTTTTAGTTGAACGCATTTATTATCATACAGACAAATCGAGGTGTGTGGTGTTTTTGTGTATCTTTACTGCGATTTTTTCAAAAAAAATCAAGTAAAAACAAAGGTTGGTGTTGATTTAACGCATATATTCACAATTTTATAATCTGTAAACACTTGTAATGTTAGATAAATTATGGACAGTTAATAGAAGTTGAACTGTCTTGGGTGGCCATTCCGTAGTTTTCTCGGTAATCTATGGCTTCGTAAACGAATATAAAATACCATACTACGCATAGATAGATATAATACGTAATATTATCGAGTCATGACTTCTAAGGAAGTCGAAATAAAAAACATTAACTATATATTCACATCAATTAGTATATCCGTTTCCGTAAACTGCTTGTTGCTTCACGGTTTTACTGTTTCTCACATATTTACGGAAGTCGTGTCCCGTATTCAAGGTTAATTTATAACAATTAACTTATTTTTTTGTCATCTTGCTAATTTAAGTTTCGGCTTGGTCAAATGAGTCACAAGGAAATTGATAGGAAATGATTATTAATAGATGTCGCATAAAGTAATAAAGTTAAAAGGCACAAGCAATTTAGGTTTTACCTGCAATAATAAAGGAGACTTAATCGAAAGACAATTAAGGATGATTCTTACAAGTTTTGCCTACCTTTGTATTGATCAAATAATACCTCTAAATTCCCATTTTACATTTATCTTAATTGCCGTAATTAACATTTAGTTAGTAAGGCAATTTAGTATAGTCTCCTAAACATGTTCTTGTGTTAGTAGAAACGGTCAAAGGATAAAGCGTCTAAGCAGGCCGATAACAGGAAATCTTTTATTTAAGTATTTAATTTTGTATTTGTGAAATCCCCAAGAAGGTTGAAAGCATTTCGGTGAATATTTGATTAGAGTCAATTATTCTATAGTCCGTTCGATTGCTTTTGAGCAAATTCTAATTTTACGGTAATCTCTTTCAGAAAATACTTTGTATTCACAATAACTTTTAAATATTCTTATTTGAATTGCACACCGCATGGTGTCAAGCAGTCTATTTCATTTCGATTTGATTCTTAATTTAAAACTCACATATTTGGTGTGTGTGTTCGGTAAATCCAGTTTCTTAAAATTCATTGAACTTTTATTCTTTACAAATAGAAATTTCTTACCTACTGTCACAACATTAAATTAGAATAAGTGGATTATATCAAAGGAGATGGGAGTAATAGCCAAAAAAGGTCGTGCTGTTCAAGATTTTAATGACGTCAAAAAGTGTATGGAATGTGAAATCTCCACTTGGCCGGACATGCCAAATGTGAATATTCAACATAGTGTGTGCTGGTTGTGCTACACACTCACACATGTTTTGTCAGTGTATTTTAAAAAGAAAGATATGTAGAAATTTATTGGCAATGTTTCAACTTCCTTCCTCTATTAGCCATAGAATTTTTCGCTGGGAATGTTTTGTTTATGGTTTCTGAAAATTTATTCATTATGATTCAAGTGTGCACTTATAATCCGCTTCTCATATCTAATATAAAGCCAACATTTTTTTCTCGAATGAATAAGAATTATTAATAAAACAAACTTATCATAAAATATATTTACATGCATATGAGCACTTAATATATTAAAAATTGAAAAGAAAGTATTACAATAATCATCCTGATATAGAGTGACACATTGATAAACCTATGGAACATTGCTAAGATCGGAGCAAAATAGCAAAATCATGTTTCCCTTTATAACAATTGTAAAAAGATTGCTATCATATCAGCAAATGTTTCTAAATGTTTTGCATGGCATTATCAGAGAAAACATTTTTTCCTATTTGGCAACAATCTACTAGAGGAACCAATTCGCTTTTGTATGATACCATATTTCAGACGATTGTAATGTTCAGTCCTTAAAAATGACCTAAAAAGTATAAATTTTTCAAACCGCTTTTTGTACTGCTCAGAATGCGGGTTAAATTCTTACATAAGAAAATTTTGTAATAACCGACCTATTACGTTACGAGCAATTATTATGTTTCCGGGTTGAGCCAGATTTGCTTGACATGTAATTGTGAAAATGCATAAGTTATTTCAGGTCAGAAAAACCGAATCTGAATTTCTTCCAAGAAAACTTTTCCACTGAAAAAAGCTTCTCAAATATTTGCTACTTAGTACCTACTTGTAGTGTTAGGTATTGGGTATTATTTTTACTTATAGCGGCTACTTTGACACTGAAAAATCCGAAAATATGTGTTTTTAAATAGTTTTTAATAATCCTTTAAAATGTAATATGCGATGACGAAAACGAAGAGAGTGTTGAGACGAAGCAAAGTTTTACAGATTTAGTTTGGTAGGAAGTCTGGCTGGTTTTCCCCACTCCACATTTGGCTCTACAAGTGTAGATCCGGTCTGTATAGATCTGACAACAGTGTAAAAAGCACTGTGTATGTTACCATACCACCTCTCCCGTACTCCCGCATAAACCCAAGGGAGTCCAGTATGATCATAGAAACAAACAGTTCCCAAACAGTAGTGGTAAGGTGGCAGTCGATGCGACAGGTCACAGTTACTGCTAGTTACGTTACACCTTATCAACAAACAACACTTGCGTTGTTTTAAAAGTGATTGCAAGTTCGCTTGCCAGTGTGCGAACCATTTAAGGATATTAAACTGTTTTATTTTATTTTATTTGTGAATTTATTACTTGTGTTTATTGTGTCTTTCATTTTTGGATAAACTCTGCTAAGGATAATCCAGTGCGCTCTTTTTTATTTAGGGTAAGAAGGAAAAGCATACTTAAAATAATGCGTTCACTTTTCAAAATGTATGAATGTATAATTAACGCTTTTTTTCCAAAAGGTTTTAATTATATTCACATGCCTTACAATCTACTTTGCTACCTGTTGCTTTAAATTACCGTGAATGTTTATCAAACAATTACACTTGTAATTGCAATTAAGTACATTTATTATTAGACGCCTATTTGAATTCACTTGAAAAAAGTTTTAAAGAAGCGCCTGCTGCTTTGTAAAAGATGTGGGTGAAGCAAGTATTTCCTGGAAGCCGCATTTGTTTCTTGTGCGTCCTACTTCAGGTAAATAATACCTGTTTATCCGGCTTACAACCTTAAAGGCGAGCTCTTTTTTTTTCTTTTTAAAAAACCCACATATTCTTGCACACAGTTTAAAGTTCTAATTGAAATTTGTAAAGAGACACATTTTCAAGGTCTTGTTGATTTTCTAAGGAATTTGAAATTTGGGTCTTTGCGATGATATTTAGCGTACTTTCCTAGAAATCATGTGTTTATAGCGCATATATATTTTCATTATCACTTTTTGAAACGTTTTTATAGTATAATAAATTTATGTTTTGAAAAGCTTTGAGGGTATTTGATATAAGTAATAATTATTTATAGAGTTTTAAGACTGCATTTTCTAATAATCCATCCGCTAAAATGTGCCCCATTTAAAATGTTCTTTATATAACATTATTCACTCTTACTTAGTGAAGTGTATTATGTTAGTCTAACTAGTTAGATTATCGTTAACACATCTGAAACATTTGCTTTTGCGTCATATTTTATTTATTGCCGACACATTTATGGTTAAATTTCCTATTCTTGTATAGTAACAGCAAAAGTTATTTTTCTTGGTAACAAAATACGATATGCGGAAGTATTGAACTCCGTTTATAACTACCGTTTATTTCTTCTTAATGTTGGCATTGACATATTTCTTCCTGGTTGTATCTTTGTCTATTGTGTCAAAAGTATAAACTCCAATGTATAAGAGGTACACAGTTTTGTATCAACTTTTTGCAAACATTAATAAATTAATTTTTTTGGTTGATTTTTACCGGGCAACGTTTTATGTATAAAAAAAAATAAGAGTAAAAACGTTAAACGATATTAGAATTTGACCAAATTACTTGCCATTAAAAATTCGTTAAATTAAACTACCATTTACGAAATGTTGATAAGTCACGGAAATGAAAATTACTCAAAAAAAAAACAGTATCTAAAACGCAGTGTTGTAACAAAAATGCATACACGCAAAGGCTGAATATGTTATTGCCAGCTAAGTGAAAAAATGTATATTAACAATAAAATAAATGTTTATAAATTGTGCAATGTATAGAATATTGTAAACTAGAGAGGAAATTTAATGTTCTACATTGTAAATGAGTTATGTACCTTAAATGTACATAATTAAATTGGGTAATTCCTTATACCGGAAAATATTCTATGTAAATATTTTAAAAGAAAGAACCAACTCAGTATAGCCAACCTTGAAATAACTTCCGCAAGCGTCAGTCCCACGTACTTAAGTATATCATTAGTTATATTTTTACATCGTGCATATAATGCTGCTTTAACTTCCTACACACACTTTTCGTACCCATTTACGAGCCATTAATTTAAATTGATGGTGCCGATAAATGATGCATTTTTTTGCTAAAATGTCAAACTTCCTCTTCCAGATCTGAATAATGAAATTAGTTCCGGGACCTTTACCACCTATACCAACTAGCACAGCAATGGATCGTCTACCTTTACCATTGCCATTCAGTGCCGACTTGTTTTGGAGATATCCATTGGGCTTTCCCTCCATTGGCCACCAACAGCCTCCCTCGTCACCGCTTTTGGACTACAAAAGTCAACTGCCCTCCAGTCTCGCATCCGATCCGAGAGTCTGGTCCAGAGAGGATGTGACCTCATTTCTACGTTGGGCAGAGCGCGAATTCGATTTGCAACCGATTGACATGGACATGTTCCAAATGAACGGCAAAGCCATATGTCTTTTAACAAAAACCGATTTTGCCGAACGAGCACCCAGTTCTGGCGACGTTATTCACAATGTGCTCCAATTGTTAGTGCGCGATTCAAACAATTTCCAACGAATACTGCCATCAAGTCCAGTTACACCTACATCAAGACACCCATACCCATTATCGCCCCATTCACATCCACCAACACCAAATTGGAATATATTGTCACAAAACAACGAGTCATTCCATGGAACCCATGCGGCCACACTGGCCGCCCATCTCATGGCCCAGAGCAACTCGGTCACATTAAGTCCGGCACCGTCTGTGGATAGTCAGGCGGGCAGTCCAAAGTATGCGGACAATGCTCAGACTTTCGGCCATTCGATATTCAGTACAAGTGCCAGTAATGGAAGCGGTAGCAATCCGTCCGATTCGGATGAGGATGGTTTCGATAAGAATGGCCAGAATAGCAGTCCACCAAACACTCCAAACGCTTTCTCATTAATACCTCAAATACCACATGTACCACCAAAAAGTCCAAAAGAGGCCGCTTCCAGTCCAGGCGCTTTCCAATCAGTCAAAAGGGAGTTCTTCCCCAGCGATTCTCCTGAACCCAATACAAGTACGTTATAATTTTTTTTAAATTAAGAATTGTTGCTTATTGTTTTTTTTTATTTTTTTACAGATGGACGATTGTTGTGGGACTTTTTACAACAATTATTAAACGATCCAGCTCAACGATACACCAGCTACATTGCCTGGAAGAATCCCGACACTGGTGTATTTAAAATCGTCGATCCTGCCGGTTTGGCCAAGTTGTGGGGCATCCAGAAGAACCACTTGTCGATGAACTACGATAAAATGTCCCGTGCTCTGAGATACTATTACAGAGTGAATATTCTGCGAAAAGTTCAAGGAGAACGTCATTGTTACCAGTAAGTGTTAATTTGTATATGTATTTGCATTGTTGTGTTTTTACATATAAATAGCGCATTATTTGCGATAAAAAAATGTCGCCTATTTTTGGTGCTATAATTATGCGGCTTTTGTATAATTGGCCGCTGAACTTATTTTATCTCTCCTTACAACAATCAATTGATTATGTATCTATGCACGTTAAATGTATGTAATTCTAGCAAATTTTTGCGATATGTTGATAACATTTGATCACATTCACAATTCATTTATTGATAGGGGCCGCAAATATTTAGAAACATTTTTTATCGTTTTTTTTTGTTTGGTTTCAAAACAGGTGCCTAAAACAATGTTTTTCCTGATTACAGATTTTTGAGGAATCCAACTGAATTGAAAAATATCAAAAATATATCACTGTTACGTCAGCAAATGTCTCCTATAGACACTAAACCACCTGTACAAATCGTTCCACATGTCACCATTAAGCCGGAACCGGCTGAAGCGGAACATGAATCGAAAAATATTGATTACGATGAGAAGCCCACAGATTTAAGTATGGATGGTCCAACGGATCTAAGTAGCAGCAGTAGTCGTCATGTGAATATAATTTGTTCGCCGGACCCACCAATTGTTGGACCGCATCATTAGCGGAAATTTAATGTTTTTGTTAATGTATAGGATTTAAATGAAAACTCTAGTGTGCATTATTTGTGACTTTTTTGAGTGCCAATAAATATTAAGACTTTTTTTTATAAAATTACAATGTGCAAATAATTTAATTGTAAATATAAATATATATTCTTTTTATATTATTGAAGAGTATTTTTGAAACAGTGTATAAAGATTGTATTGTTTTGAAAATAACAAACTAAGGTTTTCTTGTATGTGCCAAAATAATAACAATTTGTAATTGGTCACAAATTTTTTAAGTATATGAAGTGGACTAAATACGTGTGCATTAAAATATAATTTATATTCAATTATTAATTTTTTTTGAGTCAAATTTTTCGTATTTAGGCCACTTTGCACTGCTACAGGCAGCTTTAAATTTTTTCCTATTGGAAAATATCACTCATGTGATACCTAACATTGTTAAATGACAATAAAGTAAAAAATTTTAATTGAAAAATATTTGTAAAGGTACAAACAGATGGACTGGAATCACATTTGGCATGTAAGCCATAATTTCAAAATTGTAATTACGAAATTTTATATAATTACCACATTCCAATAATTATGTGGCTTTTGCCTTATATAAAAAAAGTTTTGCTGAATTTTCCAGCTTCATTTCTGTGATCTCTAAATAAATTTAATTCAACTAGTGTGATTTTATAAATACATAATGTGCATTATCTATATACATGCAAAAAATGTAAATAAATTTGTATATAGTTATTAAAAACTTAAATTGGAAAGTAGATTTAAATATTACATACTTCCATTTACGGCTTTATTTTTAAATAAAATTTTTTTAGTTGGTATTTTGTTCCAATAATTTTAGTAAATGTAAAATATTTAATAAATTGTTAATAATATTAATACAAGACTTTTAGTTTATCTTCCAGTTGGATTTATTTTTCCGTCTTCATGTTTTCTTTCAATGCGTTCATTTTTTAAAATCAATGTTAGAAATTGAAGATTGAAGGTTAGCACTTATATAAGGGTTCAATAATTTATTTACAAAATACAAAATTATTGGAATTTGAATCATTTTTACCTAAGTAAGTCCGTAGTTTATAGTGAATATAACAAATGTATGGTGCTGACACCTAAGGAGTAACTTTTTCAACTAAAACAAAAATGGAAATACCTAATTTACCAACCAGTGAATAATTTCAAAACTGCTTTCTAACCTAACATAAATTTATACATTTTCTTCTCTTAAAAATAAAAAAATGTTTTCAATTAGAGTAAGTATCTAATACGAGTATGTGTTATAAAATGCTGTAACAACTTACTTACATGTGTTTCAGTTATGTCGTTCATCCATTATTAATAAATTATTAGATCAACAACGAACTATCCAAGTCCCATGCTTGAATGTTGGGCACTCTTTCTCAAGAAAAGAAGTAGACCAGAGAAGTGAAAAATGTATATTTTATTTTTATTAGAAATTCTTTTGTCACATAATACACTCAACAATTTTTAAGGTCTAAATACTGTACAATTGCTAGGTAGAGTTGCAATCGGTCCTGAACAAAAGGGTGTTTCTAAAATGGTGACAGCATTTGTACTTTCAACAGATTCGAATTATAGACTTGAGACTAGAAAATTCATTAAAAGCACTCAGTGGCATAGAATCATTTGTTTTAATAAAGAACTCCAAAGTTATGTGTTAAATAAAGTTAAAAAAGGTGATCGTTTGTATATAACTGGTCATATAGAATACACTGATTATACGGATCGCGATGGAAAGTTGATATGCCGAACAAGAATTGTAGCACAAGATATTGTTATATCTGAAGACGAAAGCGGACAACGTTACCAAAATAATCTCGCCTAATCAACTATATATTTATATTTAAATACGTAATGTTTAAAATAAAAACAAATGTAAATTTTTTTGATTTGTTTTTGATTTGTTTGACCTCTTTCTCTTAAAAAAAATCTTACCGTTTTCAAATGTAAGTTTTTCGGGACTCGGGTAAACGACGCCAAAAAATATTCTATTTTAAATACATAACCTCAACAAGCGTGGTTTCCGAAATTTGTTTAAAAACCTTGCGTTTGTTTTTGAAATACCAAAATGATTTCTGCAAAGGTACAAAAAAGAAAAAGAGTTTTTTCATACCTACTTATTGACTTTATTATTCGTAGTTGTTTGCACGTAAATGGGGTCCCAGATTGCCAAACATTTGTATCAACCGAAATTATAGTTCCACTACAGAAGAGCCTCCTTCACGAATAGAAAAATGTATGTACAGTCTTTACATATAACAAATGTTAACACCGTAGATAATGTATGTGTTCTCTTCAGCTATAAACAGTGTGCAATTACTGGGAAGAGTTGGCGCTGATCCATTAAAAAAGGGAAATGAACAACATCCAGTAGCCGTGTTTTCTCTAGCAACCCAATCAAATTATAGATATGAAACTGGTGAATTTTTGCAACGTACTGAATGGCATCGCATTATCTGCTTCAAACCTGGACTTAGAGAAACTGTATTAAACTATTTAAAAAAAGGCCAAAGAGTTCATGTTACCGGTCGCATTACGTATGGAGAGGTACAAGATGAAAATGGAAACGCCAGGACGACAACATCAATTGCAGCAGATGATATAATCTTCTTCCAACATAACCCTAAGTAATTATCTAGTTTTGACCGATTGTAAATGATCTGAGAATTTAAACCATAAGCAAGAATGCATGATTATTTTTTTGTAAAATCATAGTTGGTAGTTTTGTAATCTCAATAAACATGTAAAATAAAAATACTAAGTTTTTATTGGTATAACATCAGACAAATCATAATTTATGCTTGTTTCGACTTAATTTTCCAAGCTCCAATTGTGTATCGTAACCAAATTAAGCCTAAATCGGCACCCATTTGGATCCAGCTCCAGACTGGTGTCACTTTGGAACCATCAATTTCAGTCCAATTCACTGACACTTCTGCAATTGGTATTTTAAGCTTTTGTGCAATATAAAGGAGTTCCACATCGAATGCCCTGCAATAAATTTCTTTAATTTCGGCAATGGAACAAGGAAACGTATTTACCATCGTTCAACATGCATGCTTTCAAAACACACACGAGCTGCTTGTCTCGTTAACAATTTAAATCCGCATTGTGTGTCTCGTATTCCTCTCACAGCAAACAACCACACTAAAAAATGGAATCCATACATGAGGAATGTTCGGAAAATGCTACGGGTTGCAATTGCATCTTGTTCTAAATGTGCCCGTGAACCAATTGAAATTCCCAATTTGGTTTCTGTCACAGCTGGCTTCTCCAAATAATCACCTAATCAATTTAATGCATGTGAATGTTTACTTTTCAAATCATCTACGTACTATCTATGATTTTTTGGAGTGATGCTTCTAATTTAGTCATATCGGCGAATTTACTGGCTCCATCGGCATCGGCGAAGAGTAGGACTGCCCCTCTAGCGCTAAGCATTCCCTAGAAAGTAGAAGAAAATTAATTGAATTCTTGATTTTTTATGTATTTTCTTACTAAACGAACTGCTCCGCCTTTTCCACGGTTAGTCTCTAAATCAAGGATTCGGAACTTCTCTGAACCGTACTTGGAAGCGTATTTGTTGGCCACTTTTACGGTGCCATCTTTACTGCCATCGCTTACTACGATAATTTCGTATTTAAAACTAGACGTCTTGCATCGTTCTTCCAAAAAGTTTATACATTCATCCAACATTGGAGGCACTAAAGAAAATACAATAAAAATGTTTTTTCTTACAGAAATCATAAGATCAATCTTACATCTTTGCTCTTCACTGTAAGCCGGCACAATTACACTTAAATGTACTGAATGTTTATCTGCTAGAGAAGGAAATTCAAATGCTTTTCCTGTTAATTGGTCAATGAATGATTTTTCTTTTTTACTTCTTTTAATAATGGGATAAACATTGGATGTAGCTATTAAAATAATACATACCTGAAAACAAAATAATGAAAATAAAAGGAATTTTTGTATTTACTTTACTTACAGCTAAAACTAATGAAAATCCTAGGGCAGAAATATAAAATACAGCTAATTTTAAAGATATTTCCATTTTAGTTTATTATTAATCTTTACATTCTTATGATTCTCAATCTCATCAACTTTGTTTAGTTGGCAGAGGTTGGCATTGTTTTATATGACATTGACAACTTGACAAGTCGGCAGTCGGCGAACAGTTACCAACCCTTCAAATCGGCGAACAGCGGCAAACACAACAAAATTCAAATATTTTTCTTCTTCTTCTTTAATTTGAATCTTTCTGGAACGGTTTATGGTATATAGCGCCCTACTAATAATATATTTTTGAACTAATGCACAGGGGTTACATTTCAAATAAAAAGACAAACATATTCAAAATTTGTTTTCAAAATAAACAATAATGCATTTTTAAAGACCAACAGCTTCATTTACGGTATGGATTTATTAAGAAAACAAGAATACAAAAAGAAAAAGCCCCAAAGAGCCCCCATCTGTTAGTTGAAATTTCTACCACCAGGAGGAGGCCACTTGTACTGGCTAGTTTCAAATAAAATACATTTTAAGGTTATAGTAATGTCCAGTAATGTCCTATTTAAACCGTCTTTAAAATTTGTTTCATTCATTTATTCAAACGGATTTAATTTATAAATTATTGAGGATTACTAGTAGATTTGAAATATATCATGTTTGAGTTAAAAATAAGAGACGTTCTCGTAAAGTTTCCTTTCGAACCTTATCAGTTACAAAAGGACTATATGGAAAAAGTGATTGATTGTTTACAACAAGAAACGAATGGAGTTTTAGAGTCTCCTACAGGTACGGGAAAAACTTTGTCATTATTATGTGCCTCCTTGGCGTGGCTGGAACAAGCGAAAGCACAGATTCAACTGCAACGTTTAACTGCCAATGCCAATGCACAACGGTCCTTCGATGTGGATGGATTATCTACAATGGATATGGTTGCGGAAACGAGAGCAACAGGTCGATCTTTCTTAGGTTTGCCCACAATCATTTACGCTTCTAGAACACATTCGCAATTATCACAAGCTATAAACGAGCTGAAAAGAACTGCTTACAAATACATGCATGCAACTGTGTTGGGCTCTAGAGAACAGACCTGTATTAATCCAATGCTTAAAAATGAGCAGCCTGCATTTAAAGTAAGTTAAATGAAACCTTTTTGAATACTACATATGAAATTGTATACTTATTGTTAAATTTTAGATACAAATGTGTAAATTACAAGTTCAGACAAAATCATGTACATACTATTATGGCGTTGATAAAAAACAGAAAAGTCCTGATGTCTTCAAAGAGAGTGTAGTCGACATTGAAGATCTTGTTAAACTTGGCGAAAAACACAAATTCTGTCCATATTTTATGACCAAAGAGTTGAAGAAAGAAGCAGATATAATATTCGTTCCTTACAACTATATACTCGATCCACTCGCCAGAAAAGCATTTGATATTAATTTAGAAAACAGCGTTGTAATATTAGATGAGGCCCATAACATTGAACGGATTTGTGAAGATTCGGCCTCATTTCAGATAAAAGCAACTGACATTGCAGTGGCTATTGAAGATGCAACTGCTGTAATGAATCTTATAAAAGACGATAACGAGTTACTTGGTTTTGGTGAAAATGAACCAAAAAAAGATTTTTCGAAGGAAGAAATATGCGACTTGAAAGAAATGCTCTTAAAAGTCGAAAGTGAATTAGACAAAATACCATTGGGAGCCAATAGCGAATCAACCTTTCCGGCTGATTATATTTTCACATTTTTTGAAAAGTCCAACGTAAGCCCATATTAAAATAATATTCTCTTAATTTGATTCAATCCTCTTCTAGATAATTCACGCGAACAGTGGATCAATAATTAATTTGTTGGATAGAGTTATACAGTTTTTAGTCGCTATTAAACAAGGTCCTTTTCAAAGAAACGGAACTGGTTTTCAGATATTCTCAGATTTACTGCGAATTGTGTTTATGAACCCTTCAGAAGCTTTCAAACAGAAAGTGTATAAGTGTTACAAAGTAAATAGTAATTTTAGATAGAAGAAAAAAATTGAAGTGCATTTTTTTCAGGTTCATGTGAAACTTGAATATCCACCTAAGAAGACAGCAGATAATTTCCATACCAAAGCAGCAGCTACAAAAAAACCGTATCGTGTTTTGAGTTATTGGTGTTTTAGTCCAGGTTTCGGAATGAATATGTTAATGGGTTGTGGAATTCGATCTTTAATTCTTACCAGTGGTACATTAGCTCCTCTAAATCCATTAATATCCGAATTAGATTTGTCAGTACAAGTGCGTTTAGAAAATCCGCATATTGTCAAGGCAAATCAAGTGTGTGTAAAAATCATACCGAATGGGCCTGATAACGAGCCATTGAATTGTTCCTTTCAAAACAGAGACAATCCGAGATATATTAATTCTTTAGGACGAACTATCTTAAATATTGTTCGTTTCATACCAGATGGATTGTTAATATTTTTCCCTTCGTATCCGATTATGCAGAAATTTCAAGAGTTTTGGCAGGAAAATGGAATATGGTCAAATCTATACCAACAAAAAGTACACATTACGACAAATTATTTTTGAATATTAAATTTTTTTACATGAATGTGTTTACAGCCTATATTCGTTGAACCAAGAGATAAGAATTCATTCCAGACTGCAATGACTGACTATTATGCAGCAATTAAAAATCCTGCAAATAAAGGGGCAATTTTTATGGGAGTATGCCGAGGAAAAGTGTCTGAAGGGCTTGATTTTATTGATGCTAATGGTCGGGCAGTTATTATTATTGGATTACCTTTTCCGCCTTTAAAAGATCCTCGAGTTATATTAAAAAGACAATATTTAGATCGAAATGCTCATGATAAACAGGTTTGTTTTATCTCACATTTAATTACTTTTGACACATTTAATTCATGTGAGAACTTCAGGCTTTGAAAGGAAGTGAATGGTATTCTTTGGAAGCTACCCGTGCTGTGAATCAAGCAATAGGTCGTGTTATTCGCCATAAGGATGATTACGGTGCCATTTTATTACTAGATAATCGCTTTAATAGTTCCAATATAAAATCTCAACTATCGAAATGGTTGCGTGATCGAATTCAAGCTGTACCCAGTTTTGGTCCAATTATTTTAGAACTGAGGCAGTTTTATAAGAATGCCGAGGAAATGGTGATTTAATTTACCGATTAATTTTGTAAATTATGACTAACTATTGTTTTGTTACAGACAGTGGCTTTAAAGACGGAGATGAAAGAAAATGTTAATGAAACTTTGAATAACACAGCATCAGGGAGCAATTTCGATTTTAGTACAAGTTCGATTTCTGGAGCAAGTAGTGATTCGTCATTTGGTGAAGTTCTTATATACAATAAGAATAATACTCAGGAAGAGAATCCAATAAAAAGGAAAAAAATAGTTATAGTGCCTAACAAAAAAACTACAGCAACAACTTTAGTAACTTCTTCAAAGGAATATATGGCAATGGTATTTATAACAGTACTGATTTACTGCATGTTTATTTCGTTATATGATTACAGGTAAAAAAGACCTTAGATAGAGATTCCTTTACAGAACTTGCTAGAGGTTTACAAAATTATAGTACAACAAAAAATTTTGAACAATTGAAATTAGATTTAGATCATTTATTTTTGAGTAGGTTTAATTTTCGGTATTTGATTGGTGGCTTGGAAATGTTTGTAATGCCAAATGATAAAGAGGAATTTAGAGAATACTGGGCCAAAATGAAGTTATAGTTTTTTTTATATGTATGTTCCTTTATTAATAAACGTTTATATTTTTCATAGATCGTTAAGTTTGTCTTCAAGTATTCCCCATTCAAGATTAAGACATACAATTTCCTCAGGTAGCAGAAACAATTTGTCTTGAATTATAAGTTGCATTTTGTTCCCTTTTAAAAGCATATTTAATTTCATTAAAGCCTAAAATAAGAATGTTTTTATTTTTGAGTTTCAGGTTTGTGCGCCTTTACCTGAAGGCAAAGAATTGGCAAATTGAATCGGATATAAATAACATTTTTTAAAAGGATATCTTGAATGGATTCTTTTAAAATTACTTTGTAAATTCCATAAGTAACAGAGGTAAAAGTGCCGTAGAGTCTTTTTTCAAAAATCAAATCCGAATTAAAGAGAAATGTTCCTTTTTCTATTTTAGATTTTATCGAATAAATTATGCTTGATATAAATCCTTGAAATATTCCCTCGAAAAAACATATAACGCTGTCGTCATCTTCTATTACAAAACCAGTGATTAAATCACCTACGTCTTTCTTGTTACGTCTTAATATGGTTTCAATCAATTTATAAGCATCTATTTTGTTGGATAATCTAAAACAGCATCTTGAATATATAGGATTTTCCCTTGATGCCAATGTAACTATTGGGAAAGCCAATAATTGGCTTTCTACTAATAGATTAGTGGAAAATTTCAACAAATCATGTTCTGGCAAACTACTATTTCTAGCAATGTTATCCATTGTAATCAAATTTACTTTGTTAGTGGTAATATTATTCCAATCGAAGTTTATACAACGATGTGTCTTTTTTGAATAATATTCTAACGAATGGCACTGGATAATTTTCGTTTGTGCACAGTGATATTTTAATAAAGAATTCATCGAAACATTACCCACTGCTAACAAGGTATCTCCATCACAAGGACTCTTAAATGGCAATTTTGATCGGTAAATGGTGCTTAAATCGGAATCGATAACGTTTTTATTTTTTATATTGCCATTTACACCATAAATCTAAAAGAAGAGCAATGAGTTTTTGTTGTCCGACAGTTTAAGAGGTACTACACAATACTTTTACAGTTAATTGCCCTGTTTGTAAAAATTCCAACAGTTTTAGTAATTTCGTTTCATGTGTATTGAAGAATATATGAGATTCGTAAAAATTAATATCATTTTCAATTGGCTTGGCAAGGGACACGCACTTCGCAATGTATGGAACATCGTACGTTATATAAACACTATGGAACCTACAACCAACTCATTTTCTGTTTCAATAATTTGATATTAGACTTGTCTCACCCTATACTCTTGAGATAACTGTCAGGAAAATTGATTATTTTATTTATTTTTATTATAAATGGGGCCAATTGCAACTTTAGTTTTTCAGAGAGTAGGTCAAGCACATTTATGACAACAGAAAAATGTGGTATTGTTTCATTAGTTGATGCTTTGTATTTCGTAAAATATGGATCTGTGAAAAAAACTTCTCCAGGTACAATGATTTTTAAGCATTTATCTTTCTTCTTTTTGTTTTTCTTTTTGATTGCCTTCTCTTTTTTAACTTTATCTTTTTTCGACTTTTTGTTGCTATCTTGTTTAATTTTTTTAATAATTGCGTCGTCCGTGGATGGAGGAGGACATACATTAGCAAACTCCTTGTAAATGATGTTCTTTTTGTTAATGATCATATTTATTGATTCGTATAAATAATCTAAAAGCAATAAATTATTTTTGTCAATTTTGTCTGCGCTTTACTGTTTTTATAACTCTTATAAGGATCAGAATAAAAAAACTTTGCTTCTTTTTCAAGTACATTCGTTTTCTTAGGAAATTCATATTTCACAGAAGACACGGTCCTTTTTGTATTTGGATCGTAATCATATAAATCTACAAATACCTGATTACCAAAATGGTTAGATGTGAAAAACATTTTGGTTTTTTCGGATTTTGCTCTGGAAAGTGAGAATTAAAATTTAAAATTTCATGAATACATTTATATTTTAAAGAGATTAACTGTTTACTTATTTTCTTTACATCGCCTGATAATTGAAATTCTATTACATGAGAATGAAGCCTATGTATCTCTTCAAGTGATATATTATTTAATGAATGTTCAATGCAAATGGGAACCCAACTAATTTCATTGCTAATGTAAGGCTTGATGATCTTAGAATCGTCTTTGGTAAAGATCTATTCAACCTCATCAAATGATTAATACCTATATAGGGGTGTTATAATACATTTTGTACCTTTGCTACAGTTCCCCAGCAGAGAGCATCAATTTGATATTTACTTTTAACATCAGGAAATAAGTTATATTCGATATGAACTTGTGCAATTGGTTTATCAACAAGAATAGCATTTTTTGGTAAAGTAAATTCGGTATTTTCCTGACGTTTTCGTTTTGTTTTTCCTTTACTTTTGACGGACGATTTTAAAGATGTAGAACTTTTTGACTTTTTTAAGTTAATTTTACTCGTTTTCTTTTTACTTTTCTTTGTCACTTTTTTATCCAGCACTAATGAAAATCCGACAAGGAAAGATAAATGAAATTTAGCCATAAAAAATATAAATTTTCTATTGTTGTCACTATAAAACATAAAAGAAGAAATTTGTCAATTTTTATAAAGTAAATTTTTCAATAATGTAAACAAAAATGGTAATTATTAGTTTTCTAATTTTTCAAATTCTTTAAACAATGGAATCAGCATATGATCTAATCGATTTTTATATTCTGCATTTCTGTTTTCATACTCTTTCAGTACAAACGCTGGTCTGTTTTTGAACATAAATTCTTCAAAAATTTCTTTATTACCCACAATTTTTGATGCAATTTCTTCAGGTAAGTGAGCATTTGTGGCACACATTGCTGTCTCTACTAAGCATAGCAAATTATAATCTTTTTCCGTCTTATCAAATTCTTCCATCGACAAAAGTTCTTTAGCTTCTAAGTTATGACGTAGGAGTTCTCTACGAAAATGATCATAATAAAAGTCAAGCAAATATCGTCGATTTGTTTCAAATTCCATACGGTCCAGATTAATATAAAGTAAATACAGAACATCAAATATCGGTGGGATGTATCTGGCAAGCTGGAAGTCGACTAGAATACATTCATTTTTGTTATTAAACATCATATTACATGCCCACAAGTCATTATGGCACACAACATTTCTATAAATTTTCGACGGTTTTGTTAGCACTTGCATTTTATTAAAAATAAAATCGTGGATTTTATATTTGATAGTTTCGTCTTTTGAGTGATACTTGCTAAGTTCTTGAAGACATTTGCACACTGTTATTGCCCATTTGTTTCTGGGATGACCTTCTTCATATGATATTGAAGTTTCCAAAAATTCATCGTGGAAATGTTCATCAATACGGAACACATCCCCATTAACTGTTTTTTGTTCTTCGTAAATAATTGACGCAGCATGCATACATGCTAAAGTAATAAGTGCTTCTTTGCACTGTTCCAATGTTAGCATATTGGAGGAAGGTACTTTGAAAGTTTTCAAATTTAAATCTTCCATTACCATACAAAAATCTGATTTGGTGTAATAACAACGAGGAGAAAAAGGTCTACTTGCCAGTGGGTCTAAGCTCATTAGTAGATTCTTGTAAAGAAGAACTTCCTTTTTAAAAAACCCAATATTTTCTATGTAGGTTCTTTGATTTTCGTTGCTTTGAGGAAGAGACTTTAAAAAGAATTTTCTTTCTTCTTTAATGGCAGGATCTGATTTAGGACTACATGTTAGCACCAATTGACCGTGCTCTCCAAGGAAACCCAGAACTTTATCACTCACTTTATTTATTTTAAATGAATGGAAATTCGAACTTTGTGTAGAAGATTTATGAAGAATTTTCTCAAAATCATCCTTTGACAAAAGGTCAAAACATATGTTATTCATTTTTAAATTTTAACTAGATAGGTCGGTGTTTACAACTTATTATATGTACGAAGGAATAAAATTGAATTCATTTATATAATATACCTACATTAAAATCGTGTGTGCATTAAGATTAAAGAGCGAAATATTATAATGGTTCTATACAAAATCCCTGGATTCATTTGTATTGTTTAAAGTTTAAATATAGGTACGTTTTGACAAATATTACAAAGTTAATCCTTTATTATGAATAAAGTTAATTAGTTGTTATATATGTTAATTGGTGAATGTTGTTTAGGCTTTTATTAAATAATTAAAACATGGATAATGGAAAATCGATTGGTCCAACGTAACTATTAGAATGTAAAATTTTACATTAAAGTCATATTTATACCTAATACTTTATATCCAAAGTGTAGACGAAATGATGGCATTTTAACGTCATAACTCTAAGTTCATTTACACAAGTAATATATTTTCATTAAAGGGTGGGTTTCGCAGGGTTGTCACAACAGCGCATGTGCTTTGAAAACCACCCTAAATGTTGGACTTGTCGATTCCACAATTTTCCCTTTGAATGCTCAGTTTTCACGTTTTCACTGTGAAACATGAAAACGACTCCTGCAAGAAGGAAAGCTTTATTGAATATTGGTAAGATTTCAATTTCAATTTATGATAACTATAAATCATTTTGAATGTGTCCATTGTGCTGTTTTATTATTGCTTTACAATGAATATATTATAATTTTTATAGATAATAAATATTATTTTTCCAATACGAGAGGCATAATTGTTTGTACGATTGATGAAGTGTGTACACGATTGTTATTAACGCGGAAATGGGGTTTTATTGCTTTTATTCAATATTTATAGAATTCTTACTGTTCCTATATAAATGAATTTTGTTGTATTGATCGTAGGTGTTAGAATGCGCTGAAAATTGTACTATATGAACAACGCTAATTTATATAATGAAAAACGATAAAATTGCTTGTGTTTAGGTTTGTGTTTAGCATGTTGAATAAATACTTATTGTATATGAGTATATCACGATCCTATTTATTGGACTACATAGGTATATATAGCTACATAATTATTTTAACAACAATATTTTATTGATTTTGCAAAAAAATGGCGTAAGCGCTATATCTTTTAATCTATAGTTTTGCACGCAATATACCTAATACATTTTCATATCAAACTTGGTAATGAATTATTAATTAAAGTCTTAATATTCGTCAACTGGCTGTGTTAAAAAAGCAATAACTGAACAAATATTACGTAATTGATATTGAAAATCCTGCTCGCTTTTAACGTGAAAGTACAATTTTATATGAACCTACAACATGAGTGCAATAAGGTTTCGGTTACCATGGAAAATATGATAATACCCGCGTTACTGATAAGGGTATCCACTACAGTTTGTGTACTTTTCAAGTAGACAATAGTACTGTGTAATTTTTAACAAAATAAAAATCAACATTTAGCATGGAAAATTCTGAATAATATGTAAGTTACTGATTTTTTTTTCTCATAAATAAATACATATTATTTTGAAACGTCTAAATGCCTGTACAAAATTATTTAACTTCGATTTATCGGCCACTCAATGCTAATGTATTCGTCAAAATATTGATTACTTGCTGAGATAATAAATTAAATTTAAGGCACAATAAGAAAGCTTTTATTGTCTCTTTGCAGGGTAATTAGAACACTGTCGTTGATTACAATATGAGTAACGTCGTACAAGCTATTTGCGTAATAAATAGGTGACCCAATTTATGAAGACATGTCTCTGGATACGGAGAGGCAATTTCTGTGTCCTCGACTAATAGACTATCTTGCTATAGTCGGGGTTCGGTCTAGCAGCAATGTTAGTCGACAAAGTACCAGTCCTCACATTCAAGTATGTGGATTTTATTGCATTATTATTTATCTAGCTTAGTATCTTCATATTTTTGATTAGGTCCCCGAACTGCTTCGCCGCTACCCTACCCAAGACCACAAAGATTTCCCCATGCCTCTAGATATGGTGTATTTCTGTCAACCTGAGGGCTGTTCTTCCGTCGGACCTCGACGAACTGCCCTCAGGGAAGCGTCCTCTTTCATTTTCACCCTGACTGACAAGGATTCTGGCAAAACGCGCTACGGTATATGTGTGAATTTTTATCGACCTATTGAAAAATTGTCTGCGGGCGGTGGTGGGTCTACCAGGCGGGGAAGCACGAACTTGCGTAGGGATTCTTGGCGGAAAAGTATGGAGAAGAGTTCAGATTCTGCGTTCTCCAGGTAATTACAGTTGCAGTACTGACTGAATTTTGGTAAAACTAGAATTTGTAGTGATTATAGAAGCAGTAATGTCGGACCCAGCGATTCCGAAAAAGACTGTCCAAGCAGAAGAGATTCGGAGACACCTGGAATGGCGAGCTTACCAACGCCGCGTCTGGGTGTTACTGCACCTTCGAACGATTCTGAAAGTGGGGGAAGTCATTCTCCTTCACCTAGAGCTACACGACGACGACAGGTTTTTTTTAGCAATTGGAAATAATGGAAGTATTAAGTTAATTTGGTTTTTCCTTCCAGCGTATTCGCAGTCACTCTTTAACATCGCTATGTTTACTGTCGCACCATCCCTTTTTCACTCTCTTTCGAGAATGTTTATTTATTTTAAAGAAACTAATAGATGCCTGCAATGAATCGTCTAATCCTCGCCGTGTTGGTGGTTCTAAGCAAGTCTCTAGGGATAATGTATGGAGTGTAATATCGGGGCAAGTAGGAGAAGGTGTATCGTCAATTGTTTTGCATGATGTAAAAGAAATAGAAACGTGGATTTTAAGATTACTGTCGTCACCGGTTCCAATTCCAGGAAAAACCAAGTATTTTTATAGAATGTAGTCACATTTACATGTTATAGTTATTTACTTTAAATTTTAGAGTTGAAGTGGAAGTTTTATCACCTAGTGTATACGATCCTCTAGTATTTGCCTTACCTAGTCATACGAGATTCAGTCTTGTAGATTTTCCTTTACATTTGCCTTTGGAACTACTAGGTTTGTTAAATTATTCAAGTGATTACCAGTAGAATACAATACATAAGCATTGAATTTTAGGTGTTGAAACATGTTTAAAGGTTTTAACTATTATTTTACTTGAAAATAAAGTTGTTCTCCAGTCAAGAGATTACAACGCATTGTCAATGTCTGTGATGGCTTTTGTAACTATGATTTACCCGCTGGAATATATGTTCCCAGTTATCCCATTATTGCCAACTTGTATGAGTTGCGCGGAACAGGTATTTTTTATTACAAAAATACGAATCCAGTTATTAAATGCTTTCGATTGCAGTTACTTCTGGCACCCACACCTTTTGTTATAGGACTTCCAGCAAGTTTTCTTATGTACAAAAAGAATTTCAAGTAATTATCTGTTCTCTACGGATTTTGGGCAAAAATTTATATAATCTTTGTGGATTTTTTTATTTTAGACTGCCAGATGATGTCTGGCTTGTGGACTTAGATTCAAATAAATTAATATCTCCTTATGAAATACCCCCTTTACCCGAACCAGAAGGAACAATCTTAAAAAATCATTTGAAACAGGTACATAGCATTTTAATTTATCGATTGATTAATATTTTTCCTATATTTGTATTTTATCAATGTGACTTCATGAAATTTGACTTGATTATTTATATACTATTTCTTCTTTAATCACTTAAGGCTATGCAACTAATGGATCAAGTTGGCACTGGCGTAAATATTTTCTTTATACCTATGTAGAATATTATACGACATGCTTAGGATTCATTCGATGATTTATCACTTATTTTCAAGTAATTTTTATTTTGCATTTAAAAATTATTTGTATGATTTTATTCCACGCTATGAAATCTTTATCTACACAAGGAAAAGTGTTTGTGTTCATCTGTAAACAAATGTTTAATTAGATATTTTTTATATGCTGCATAAAAATCTTTTTGCATGATTTTTTTTTGTAAGAACAATGTCATCATTAGAGAACATTCATCTCCTTTCATATATGAACTAGTATACATAATTGTAAGCCTAATAATTTTCTTCATATAGGCTATGGCTAATTTATCGGCGCCAAGTACATCGTCTAATCAACTTCAACCTTCGAGGAGAGAAAGTGTGAGCTCTCCAAATACATTAAGGTATACGGGGTATCTTGTTTTATTTTAGTGGTTGTTTGCTGAATCTTTTCAATTTCAGTGTTTCTACGAAACCAAAAACACCAGATTTAACTCCCACTATTTCTTTTCCAACTCAAAGCCAAAGGTTATCATTGACACCTCAAGGACCAACTGTTCAGCAACAGCGTCCCACTATGTCTCCCACACCTTCAGCAGGATTTAATCCTTTTGTTTATGGAAACGATGTTGATTCTGTCGATGTTGCCACCAGAATAGCAATGGTACTGAAAATAATATATATTTTTTTCAATTAAATGTTTCAAATGCAAATTTCTCTTAGGTTCGTTTTTTCAATTCACAAAATTTATTAGCGAACTTCGCAGAACATACAAGAACTTTACGGCTTTATCCCCGACCGGTGGTTGCATTTCAAATAAATAGTTTTCTTAGATCTAGACCCCGAGCAACACAATTTCTAAATAGATTTGCTAGAACACAAGCAGTAGAATTTCTTGCCGAATGGTCTTTAACTCCAACCAATGTCGCCTTTCAAAGAGTACACACAGGCGTATTAGATCCATCTCTCATTGGAGACAAAGCAAAATGGTATTTGCATCAATTAGACTCTGTTAAGTTTGTTGTTTGGGATGATGGTAGTTCTTTAAATGGCGCTTTAAGGAGTTTGCAAAATCAAGAAAGTCAACCTACTGATGAAAGTGGTTCTGATTCTGAAGAAGCTGAAAGCACTAGTTCCAGTTATTCCTCCTTAAGTGACTTTGTATCAGAAATGGTATCTTCTGATTTATCGCCCGGATATACTTCATACCACGAACAGAGAAAACTGTCTGCCCAAAATATGTCTCTATCATCTAATGTTGATATTGCATCAGTTTACAAGCCTCCTTCAGAACTCCAATATCCCGATGGAGAGATCCCAGTTCCGAGATCTGATTCACCACAATCTTCGTCAAGTAGCGAATCAGATCTAAGTTCACCATCATTTAACAGAGATTCAGAGTTAGAATTTGCTAATAAAATGAAGTCGGAGAGTCAAGTAGCCGCTTCACGAAACGATAAGGATGAAAATGGAAGTTATGAAAATGAATCAGATTCAAATTCTACAACTACTTTGAAAACCATTGTTAGTTCAGGAAACGCAAAACCAGAATCACCTGGTAGCACCAATAGTGAATCTGCCGAAAGACCAACAACTCCTCGTAAATCCCGTCGATCTCCTGTTCCTATCGCACCATCATTGCAAAAGCAACCTAGTATGGGAAATGTTTTGGCAAGAACATCTAGCTTCAGTTCTTCTGGAACTGGAAGTCCAATTCTTCCCAACTCAGGCGGAAGTGTTCAAAGACAAGGTTCCCAGGGTTCTTTATTTGAGCAATTTGCATCACAAGCAAAAGAACTTGTAAAAGAGACTACAAGACAGAGTAGTCAAGATGGACTCCTTGCTCAAATGGACAAATTGAAGATACAAGCGAAAGAGAAACTAAATGAAGCAGAAGAGAGTCATATTTTTGCACCATTTGATAAGGTTAGTTGTAATTAATTGAAATGAGATTATGTAAATTCATTTTTTTAAAGTTAACTACACATGCAAAGAAAGCCGCTGAAGAGGCTTCAAAAAGTGTCCAAGAAGCTGGTAAATCAGCCTTTGAAGCGAGTAAAACCGCTACGGCCGTTAGCAAAAATACTTTGGAAGACTTAACGTACGTTGGAAAATCTACGTTCGGGGACTTAACGAAAAGTGCAAAAGAAGTTGTAACAAAAAAGGGATTATTGAGGGTAATGAAAACTAATGATAAAATAAATTGTGTTAACCAAACGATTTCAGGCGGATTCATTTACAAAATCAATAGAAGGCAGACGCGACTCTACGGCCAGTAACACATCTATTGTTGCCACTTCAAATGTTTTAACAGACGCTAGTAGAGACTTCTTCACAAATATTAGTTCAGATTTAAATGGGATTGCTGCAAGTACCACAAATATGTTTTCTGATTTGTTCGGAAGTAAAAAAGCACCAAAAGCAGTTGTTAATGTACAGCATCCCACGCAACAACGGGCTGTCGAAACAGGTAAAATGGGGATGTTTGGGCCTTTCCAGCGTGGACCAAAAGGTTTAGTAGAAAAGAGTCCGTTGATTAAACATTCTCCACGAAGGCAGGATGACTTTCAGCGAAAGCAATCTGTTGATAAATCTGCAACAAATAGTGAAAACCAAGCGTTTCTTAGAGATGTATGCACAATAAAACTTTCAATTTGCTTAATGAGGTTTTTAATGATTTTCATCATTCTTTTAGGTTGTGAATCAAGTTCTTGAAGGTGAAGGCGTGGGTTGGTTAAAACTAAATAGATTAAAGAAATTGATGGAAGACGAATCATATCGAAATTTTGTATTAAGTAAATTAAATAAAACACTAGACAAAAAAATTGCTCCGGATGATCATATCGATGATGTGGTATGTATATATTGATTATTTAAAAATTTAAGTAAATATAGTACATTTTTGGATTTTAGTGTATTCCAAAACCTGTGTGGAAGGGTATGTTAAAAGTCGTGCAGGCAATCGTACATGGCTTAGAAGTGACTTACGGTAATTATGGTTTGGGTGGGATGGCGTCTGCTTTTCAATTGCACGAAGTTGCTCATACTCATTATTGGACAAAGGAGCTTACAGATTATACTACAGACATTACACAAGTACTTTTAGAAATTATATACATTAAATTTGGTTGTACAGTAATTAAATTAATTTTAGAGCTCCAGTCCTAGATCTCCACAAAGTCCTAGATTATCAATACAGTCTGACTGGGACAATTCAAGAAAATCATCACAAACTGAACCACCTGATGTTAGATTAATACAAAGCGACGATTCTGAAAAGGAACCCTCAACAACTGATATATTTAAGGATATGCTTACTCAAAAGAAAAATATGTTACTCAGTAAATTGACTTCATTTGATTCAGATGTAAGTAATTTATCAAATTACATTGCATGTTAATACATGTGCGTATTACGTGTTACATGTACCTAATAGGCGGAAGGAACTGTGCATGGATCTGGAGGTACAGTATCACCTTCTACCGGTTCTATAACAACAGGTCCTGCGTGTGGTTTAAATAGAGGTGGGGCTCAAGCTTCGTTTAGATCCACTGTTTCAGATACTGAAGTTGAAACGTTGCAAGTAAGTATTAATTTATGCTTTCGTGGATTTCCTTGTGTTTAAGTACTTCAATAGGTAGGTAAAATGACTAATTTGAAAAATATTTATAGTTTCCAAAATTGTCGAAACAAAGAACATCCAGTGTATGGTCAAATAAGTCCTCGCTTAGTACTGGATTTAGATATCATGGAGGACATATGGTCAACACTGTCACGTCCCCATCCCCAGATGCAGTGCGGACTTATTTATTTGAAGGGTTATTAGGAAAAGAAAGATCGTCTCTGTGGGATCAGATGCAATTTTGGGAAGATGCATTTTTGGATGCAGTCTCCCAAGAACGTGATATGATTGGCATGGACCAAGTAAGAAGTTTATTCATATTGTTGTCGTTTCTTTTTAAAAGTCTAGTTTAGGGTCCTCGGGAAATGATGGAGCGATACAAGGGCTTAAGTGAGACGGAAAGAAAACGGTTAGAATACGAAGAAGATAAATTACTGGCAACTATACTCTATAATTTAACTGCCATACTAGTAATGCTTAATTGTAACAAAGATGAAGTAAAACGTAAAATTCGAAGATTATTGGGGAAAAGTCATATAGGTTTAGTACATAGTCATGAAGTGAATTTATTGTTGGATCAAATACACAACTTGGTAAGTGACGACGACAAAGGAGAAAAGGATTTACGGTATGATTACAAGTTGCACTTATTTTACATTTTCGCAGAATGGTAATGACATCGATTTAAAACCGTTGGGATCTAGGCTTTTACATCGGCAAAGTTTTACGGTGCATCAGGGAGTTGACTGTAGTGGAGAATTAAGGTTTATGGAGGTTCGAGATGACGGTTTGGTTCTACGATCTGTTTCTGGAGTAATAGTGGAACGTTGGTGGTTTGAACGGTTGGTGAACATGACGTACAGTCCTAAAAATAAAGTACTTTGTTTATGGCGACGGAATGGTCAACAGACACAATTGCATAAATATTATACTAAAAAGGTAAGTCCCATAAATTATGTAGCTAGAGTGCAAATTGTTGGAGAAAATTCGAATTTCAAATATTCAAGGGAAATGAGTCCCCTTAAAGTCTATATAAAATATGTATCATGATCTCATATGTTTTGTGAAGGCAAATATTTTTCCTGGTGTTATATAAACCTTTTTTCATCACTTCCAGTGTAAACAACTTTATTATTGCATAAAGGAGGCAATGGAAAAGGGAGGTGTAGCAGGAAGTGCTCCTGAATTAGGCGGTGAATTTCCTGTGCAGGACATGAGCTCGGGGGAGGGTGGTTTATTACAGGTTTGCATGGAGGGGGTGGGATTACTCTTCGCTAATAGTAAGGTACATACACATATTTTACTTAATAAACACATTACATATTATTGAATTATTTAGATTTAGAAAGAGTTATATAATTTATGAAGAGAAATTTACAGACCCAATACTCATATATTATAAACAAGTTCATAGTTGGAGAGCAAAATGAACAACTTAAATACTCACATACGAGTTTGAATTGAAATGTTTTAAAGTTCAAATCATTTTGGTCTCTAAATTAAATTAATAAGTATGACTGTTACATGTTGTTGGGTGCGCTGTAATTTGTGCATTTGTCTGCAAGGACCACTCAAACTTCCTATTTGCTCTGCCACTCGCTCGGTTGCTACATTTGTTCTGCATTTATTTTAAATATACTTTTACATAAAATATTTGAAGATTTTCAATACATTTTCGTCTTTTTCAACTGCTCTTATTCAGGTAGTTATGAAATATTTTTCATTTTTATATATCAGTTTTTCATATAAGTAGTAGGTATACGATGTGAAATATCTCTTTATTGATTTTGGTAACTGTTCCTTGTAATAAAATATTATTTTAAAATAGAACTTATTAATTAAAAGTAGAATAATCTGAACATATGATATTTATTGACTATGTTTTTTTTTTATTTAAAATGCTTGAGGCAATTGAAGTAAAATATATATTGTAATATCTATAAAATGCATGAGTTATAAAGTATAAGTATCTACATAATATTTGTGAAATAAATATTATAAACTGCATGCAGCTCAATGTGCAATATAAATTAAAATAGCTAAAATATTTAATTACTTTTAATGAATGCTCAATGTTCTTTATATCTTTTTAACTATCTTTCTTCATATTACTTATATCGATGTAAATGAGTGGTCACCTTTTATTTGTCAAGTGCGGAAATTTTCTCAATTTGGAAAACTTTCCAAATCGAGAAAGTTTCTTGAAGCTTAGGAACTTTTGAGATGGTCCTTGTCTGTCATAACGATTATCGTCACTAATGTTGTGTTCTGTTGATATTCTATCCTGCTCATCTGTCCACGTCGATCGCTGGCTGCTTGGCAGGACTTTGAGGTATATAACAAAAAAATTGGTCTATTTGGTCGTTAGTTTAGTACTAGTCTTTGTTTTAGTTAGCGCTTTTCCTGTAGTTTCTTCTGCTGCATCCTAAACCACAGTCCTTCCTAAAATAATTTTAATTAAGTACATTTTTTATACACAAAAACTTTAGCGAATTGAAATTGAATCGTTCTATTCTTTTATTGTGAAATTGCAAAGAGGATTTTATTTTTAATACACAAAAATCAAAATGATAGAATGTTGCTGGAGGATTTGGCATTACTGTAGTGTAGAGATTAACTGCTTCCCGCGGGTTCCTACCGCATGGCAACTAAATTTTGCACAAGACACACATTAAAATACACACACAGTCACTACAAGTTACATAATAGGTTCATATACATTGAGCAAACCATCTCTAAAGTTGCCTAGAGCTTCTTGCATGATGCAATTTTGCTGCTTGGATCTATGGCTAAGCTTTCATTTCTTTACTATTACATTTATAATACATGTTTAATTTGATTTACTAAATCCCTATGTATTTCAGTTCTTCGTACGGATAGTTCACATTAGGAAATGTTTTACACAAAAGGGCAACATATTTGTTATAGAAGAATTCAGTAAGTTAAATCTTAATAAAACCTTTTAGTTAGGAACTATAAAGAGTGGCTGTTTTCATTCTCCTCATCAGAGCTAAAATGTAAATCATTCTGAGATTAGGAAGTGGATTACAAATTTAATGCGCAAATCATAATCTAAGAAATTCAGTTTAAATACATGTCACTAGGGTATAAGAATATAAAATCTAATTATTAATGAGATTTGCATATTACAGACGTGACTTGCAATCAACTATATAAAAATGAATTATATTTCAGATCCCAAAACACGGCAAGTAATTCAAAGAAAATATAAATCACCAATGGTAAGTACTTGTTATGAAATATTTTATATTCAAATGTTGTAATTTTATTTGACTTTTCTTATGATTTTTCTACTCGTTCAAGTAGTAAAAAATAGTAAAATACTTCGTATCACAAATTCTCTTCAATTTATTTATGCACCAGTTCTTATATAAATGTTATAGGCTAGCCAGATGTTGTTGTGCTTTCATCGGATTTTTTCTATTTGCATGACGAAAAATATTGACTTGATTACCTCCACATGATGCATGATGAATTTAATACCTCCGTAAATGTAAGATTTTAAAAATTATGATTGTGCCATATAATTTTTGAAATATAACACAATGCCTTAAATGTGTGAATAAAACGTCCAAGTAAACAACAGAGAACGTAAAACATTTTCTGAATTTCAGGCCGATCAAATATGCTATTCAGTATTATGCGTCTTTTCATATGTGGCTGCGGGAACAGACAAAAGTAGTGCGTCTAAAAAACCAGCACCTGTGAACCTAGCTCAACTACCCATCAGTTGTCTTCGACCAGCCACATCCCCTCAAGAGCCACCTCCAAATGTTAAACAAATACCCAGTCCTATGCCAGAATCATTACCACCACCCACAAGTCCAGAGCCCGGATCTATAACGCCAGTCGGTGGTCCACCCTGTTATCCCCCACCGGCATTGCCACCAACAGCTAGACCCCCGGCACCTCCGCCTGGTTTAAAAACACAAATGTCAACGACCGGTAAACCGTCGCAACCACCTCCTGTTCCGAGCCGTAGTACACCGACAAGGCAAATTTCTGCAACACAAGCGCCTCAGCCTCCACCAAGACCAAAGTGACGTTATGGCAGGTATTCTTTACCTTTTATATACGATGAGAGCTCTTGTATTGTTCCATCTTGTCTTCCGTGGTATTAAGACCTATGTACATATATATGTTGTTCTGTAGAGAAACCCTATCGTAAATTTAAAATTCACCGCACAAATTTATTATTTACCAGTCTTTCAAAAAACGGGTTTGATGTATATGCGTAATTATTTATTATAAACACTCACCCCTTCATAAATGGTTGTACGTAATTAATTTATGGAATCCTATTTAAATGTTGGTTAAATATTTATGAATTAAGCATTTCAAACTTCCAATTTGGAAAATGTTAGTTTTCATGAAAGAAAACAGCACGTAGTACCGATCTAATATTTTTGTTCTGTGATCAAGAATCAACTTTTTGAAATGAGAACCACACTTTTATGGAATACCGGAATCTGCGATAATTGATTAGATAATTTAATTCTGGAAATATTATTTTTAATCAAAGACAACTTTTTCAATAAGTGAATTGGATATGTTGAAAGAATTGAAATTATTTTTCTTAGGCGAAATGAAAAATCATTACCAACAATATATTAGGTGTGTAAATATTGTTTCATTCCAAAATTACTGGATGTTTGCTTTCCTTTGAACACTTTGTACATTACATATCGATTATGTAGTCTCATTTTATTAATACTAATTGTTTTAATTCCAAGGTTATATGATGGAAATGACACGATGCAATAAAGTATTTCATTGTATAGGTGTATATTAAATGGTTCTTTATAAAATATTTGTATATACCTACGTTAGATATTTTCTAGAAAATTGTACATACATCCTATCGTAATAAATATCGTGCCTAAAATATGTAACTGTATTATTTACAGAAGAGTTATACTACTTTATTGATATGTATTAGGTATGTATGTAAATACGCAGAAAAGAGCATTTAAATTTGTTTTATGTTTTAATAATAATTTGTTTGGCAAGCAATATTAGAGAATATGTTGTTAATTCCCTTTGCTATAGAAAAGCTTCTATGTGAAAAAAATAAAACAGTATTTTCCATGTTATCAAAATATAAACATACTGATTATTTAATATGTTTCATTTCATTTCAATTCCCCTTAGAGAACACATTATTGAATCGAAAAAAAAAGCATTATTTTTTTTCTTAAACGTAATATGTAAATTTTTATTTTTTATGCAAATAAACTTAGTACACACAGGGTATTTTAGTATGCAAAGCCTTTCTAATATCATTTAGAAGAGCAGCGCGTTTAGATGTTACGATAACTGTCATTTAGTTCTTTGAGGTAGTTGAAATGATCGTTTCGCTAGAAATGGCATTGTATAACGCGACCCTTAAAAAGCAAATCTAAAGAATAATGCGAATTGGGCGTTACGTAATAACGTATGTAATTAACTAAGTATATGCAACTTGGAGCGAACACTAACGACGTATTTTGTATTCATGGTCGTTCTTACACCTAATTGTTATATAATATTTAGGTATAATACCGCGAACGAAAAGTGTCCGGTGAATATTAATTCCTTTCTCCTGGTAAATTATGTTAATACCGTTCATAATATAAAAATGATGTGAACAGATCTTGTTGTTTGATATCATATTATATGTCAGTAAGAAAAGCCTTCCGTGAATGCATGTACTTAATTTTATATCAAATACTACGAATTGCTTATTAAAGCGTCCATGAAGTTTTCGTTTTTGTTTACATTCTTGTTTGCTATTTAAATCTTAAATTTCCATTCATATAGTTGAACCTGCCAGGTTCTAATTATTACAAAATTTATTTCCCCGCAGACAACAATTTAACTAAAACTTTGTTGTTGGAGGTTTCAAATTAACCCTGAAGTTGCTTTATCATAATTATAATTAAGGTAAAGCGTTGATTGTAAAATGAAATTATATCTGTTTTGCTTGGCATTAAATATTTGTTGAAATGCTGATAGACCTTAATTGAAAGCGCACTTATTGGTGCTCAAGTGGAAGCATTTGTTGCAACAGCAATACAGCATGAAGTTCTTAATGAATGAATCAAAAATAAAATTTCAAATAGATGTCATTAATAGAAGGTAAGCTCGAAGAGGTAAAGTTAAGGTAAGGTCACATTATTTTATGATATGTGTGGAGAGGAAATATAAAAATGGTTTGCTGTGTTTGCTGGAATTCACTACCCGTAAAAGCAACGGGTTGTTACGAGTTTAAGAAAGGGACGAAAAAGATACGCTTTGAGCGTGCCTACCATGTTAAGTTGATCTGGTGAAGGGATTCAACGTAATGACATTTTAAGTTTTGACTACTTGGTTCAAGTAACGCCAAAATACATTAGGGTCCAGAATTTTAAGATTTTTTTCCATGACCAGCATCGCGATAATATTAAAGTCTCACTAGTCAGTCTTAAAAATGTTTTTCTAGATAAAAAACATATTCAGAGCAGCTTATTTATTGTAGCGAGAGGAAAATAAATTGCATTGAATTTTTTTCCAACTTTCTACACTCGGTCTATATGATAAATTAAAAATGTTTTAAATAATTTATTATTTCCTTTACAGTTGACTATAGTAAAATACATTTTATGAAAGAAATTGAAAAAAATTTACATTTTACATGTTTAAAATACATCAAGTTCTCAGTTCTCGTCCTTCTTGTGCCCTTCATTGGATTCTTTATATAAATCCAATAACGGCGAAGAACCTGAAACTAACTCGACATCATAATTTTTTGCTCCTTTTAATTTCAATTTATTAAGTGGATTATATATTAACACGGAGATTAACATCTTCAACAATATGTCCAATGTAGGAAAATAGTAGGTGAGTATAAGCAAGTAAGCTTCATAAATTTTCCTCCTGTCTAAAACCGATCTTAATAAGTTTTTATTCACGTTATCACAACTTGTGAGCACACTTAAAATGTTACTTTGGAATTGCTATCATTGACACCCCCATCTTCAATGGTAATTAATTGAATTTCCAAAGCAAGGATAATACTATAAAATAGATATTTTCCTTAATTCCAATTTAAAACATAGGTAGGTATTTCTTCTTTTATAACAACTAGCTCGGATACATTATACTCAATTAGATTGGGGGTTACCGAAGGTGTACTAATTGTTTATTTAGTTTCGTGCACCAGGATCCAGCTTGGATACTTTGCACTTTGCTTCCTGTCCTCTAGGTAATATAAAGAGAAATTTCATCTATTTTTAAATGGTTTAACTAGAAAATTGTCTCATTAAAATTAGTAATGTTACTATGTAAATTGTAACTTCTTCAAAATGAATTATTTTTGATCTACGAACATCATTGTTACATGTATAATAAAAATGTATTATAATTAATTATATGTTAACTTTGAATTACTATTACTAATACTATTACTACAATATATGCAGAGTTTTCTACTATCAACACCTATTTCCCAAAGGGAAACGTATGTGGAATAAAACTAGTTCCATTAGATGGTTTTATAATCTATATGGAATTATTTACCGAAGGAACCACCTATGCATATCTACATATGTATGTGTGTATGTATTTCTTTTAATTTACATATATATTATTTGAAATAAATACATACGTACCTATACAAGTATATTATTAATAGAATTGAGTAAATTTAAAAATTTAGGATGGGCAAAGCAAATCATAACAAACTCAATTGCTTTTGTAACGTGTTCGTAATTGGACCCATACTTATTGCCTGTCGACATGGTAGCCTTTTGTATGACCGCTAATATGAATTTCGTTCTAGCTTTTCTATTCTCTGTTATTATACAGAATGTTTCAGTTAAGATGAGAGAAATTTTAATGATAGATCCCTTGTCACCCTGAGTCTAAAACTATTAGTGTGGAAACGTGTGAGGGATTTTAATTAAACATATTAGGTATCTATCTTAATGCATATACATACATATATGTATGTACCTACCTATGTACATATACAAAGAAATGCACTAAAAAGAACAGGTATTTTTAAAAATGACCGAAAAATAAAAACATGAATCCATTAATAAACTTCTTGTTGTTGCATATAGGAGAAACTTGCACATAAATTATACAATAGTTGATTGTGAACATAGCAGCAACATATTTTGTCCTTTATGCAAGTATTGCAAGCATGTTACAATCGTCATCATATTATGGAATGGGCATAAGGCCAGCAGAGTCAGCGCAATTGTCAAACAGCCAACAATTATAAAGGGATTACCTACAATATGTAATTACTGAAACTTTGTCTCCCTTGAATGAAAATTGTGTCTCGCATAAATGCACTTTTCGTTATCAGCGACCAATTATGTGCTGTACTAATGGTAATGTTGATTGTCGTAAGTTTTCAGTAGAAATTTCTATCATCTTCAAATAATTCCACTAATTAATTCTCTTTCAGTGAAGAGGTTTTTGTTTCTGAAATGTAAATAATATCCCTTCCAATTTAATTAAATCTACTCAACTCTCTAACACTAAAGTAAGTCCGCAAATTTCAATTTCGCATTTTTCTGGTTTTTCTTTCGAAATGCTTAAAGGGTTTAACAAACAGGAGGTTTTTTCCCTGGAATTTATATTCTATAGATTTATATTATTAAGCAATAAGATCTTAAAGTATTTGGTATTTTGTTATTAAATATATACCTAGAGTCAATATATATTATATTCTCATCATTTATACAACACATAGGTATGTATTATACCTACAGTAGGTGTTAGGTACGTACCTATAGGTACATATGTATGTATAGGTACATATATGTTTTCCAGATCCTTAGATATACGTAAACGATAAATATTCTCTCTGAAACGGGAACGGATCGTTAAAGAAACACGTGAGTTGATATTTTTATTTGTGTTGCAACATAAAGCAATATTAAAACAAATAAAATAAACGAACCAAAAGTAAACTATGTCTGCAGCAAAAGAAAACGGTTGGGATTGTTTGGAAGTATGTGTGGTAAAATTTAAGGATCAGTGTAAAAGAGAAAAGGTCCATATAGGTCAGAGTATTGGCTACAAAGAGAAACATTGCGATGTGGTCCAACACCACACGATTTAGGGCTGAACTAAAATAATATGATCCACACCCACGTGCCCTTTCGCCTACATAATTGCACTCTAAGGAGCGAACTAGGATATAATACTGATATACACTCGCAGCATCTGTGGCGGCTGACTGTTCTATTGGGATTGTTGCAACTTTGTGGACAGTTGTCTGTCCACATTTCTGGAACGTTATTATGTACTACTGGAATTCATCACTGAGACCAAATGTGCTAAGTAATTGGAATTTCGCAAATATTACGAAATGTTAGAATAGGCGGTCTAGTATGACGTATAAATTACCGGTTATTACGAGCTAGGTAGTTAATTTACTTCCAGGGGATGGCCGAGCAGGCCGAATGGAATTACTTCATAGCGGGTGGAGGTCCTGCGCTTTACGGTTAATGAACGTCTCAAAACTTTACAGATATAAATTATTTCTCGCGAAAGCTTTGTACCCTCTGTACCTATTATACGTAATACGAGAAGATGTATTACATATAAGTATGTCAGGTATTAAAATACCGCTTATTATTTCAATAAGTTTTCCAGCCTATGTAAAAATAATAGATTACATACCGAGGCCGAAAGGGGAGCATTCTTGTCGAGAGTCAAAGTTTGCTCATTGAGGCCGTAGATCGAAGTCCTATGGAATTGTTTACGGTATCTAAAGGGTAGTGAATTTCAACTGGTTAATGAAAAAAACTAACAGGTAATGAAAAACAAAAGACAAATTTTCATAATAAACAGGAATTGCTCTCTTTCCAACTTTCAAATGTCACCGAAAGTAAAGTATTGCATAATAATTTTGAATAAAATACATTTTATAATAGTTCTTTATGCTATTTTTTGCATTTCGGTACCATAACAACCATATTATGGACCGTCTGACAGGGCCCGTAATAATCTTAGATTACGGACCGGCTGTCAACTTAGTAATTTTTTTTATTTGGACGTTGTAATTCTCTAACTCTATGACATAATTGACATAAATTTCAAATGACAAGTGCTTGTTTTGATTTATTGGTTGCATGTTTTATGCAATCGTAAAATACAAAAAGTTACTAAAATTAAATAAATTGTCCATTTTTCATATAAAATCTTTAAAAATGGACCGAAATGCAAAAAATAGCATAAAGAATTCGTTGCATAAGGCATTTTATGGCAATCGTGACTTATGTAACTCATTCATTAATATACTCTTATTTACAATCAGTTTGTAATGAGGTTTATTCCGATTTTTTATAAAAATGAAAAGTGACCCATTGTTTTATTCAGGTATATTTATTCGCAAACAGTAATAATTCACTTACGGTAGGTAACATTTGAAAGTTGGAAAGAGAGCGATAACTGTTTATTATGAAAATTTGTCTTATGTTTTTCATTACTCGTTAGTTATTTTCATTACACATTCGTTTTTTTATTACCTATTAGTTGAAATTCATGAGATACCGTAAACAATTCGTTATAGCAACCATATTAAGGCACAGATTTTTTATTTATATTGGCTATTTCTTGTATTTGATTGTGAATCAAATAGTATAAAATCCTCGGCAGAAAGGCAAATGTTGCCTTTTCCGCCTCGGTATGTAATCTACTATTAATTTATATGATTTCCCAGTATGTATAGGTATAGGAAAAATATCTTGTCTTGATCAATTTAAAATTTATGATAACATATGCAAATGAAACGCTTCAGTGACATATGTTAAAAGAAACACATTTATTGTATACATATGATACAAAGTCGGGAAAAATGGAAGGAATAGAAAAAAGCTGTCGAGTAAAAAAAGTTTTATTTATGAGTCTCTCTCCCCTGTTGTTAAAGGACACTCTAACAAGGTTGAACTTCTAGCAATGATAGAAATTTTATGGAAATGCGATACCTATGTTATTCTATTAAAGAAAGTCTTTTAACAAGAAACAGATTTGTTGAATTGAATTTCCATTTCAGGTTTGTTTTTTGTTCTTCGTTATTTTAATAAAAGAATTATGTTCTTAATAATAATGGAAAATACTTGGTCTTATTGTTTTTTGTGACAAAAGAAAAAGTTAATCAATAATATAGATCGTAAAGAACGTCAATGTGAAGCTTATTTTGGAAGAAAAATTGCTTAGTTTTATATTTTTGTCCTTTTCTTTGAAAATTTAATTTAAAAACAACTTCATTCTCCTGTGTAACATCTAAATGGGTATAGTTGTAGAAAGGATGACATCCGGTTGTAAAGTTTTCGAATGGTTGTGTCAACTGTGAGCAAATAAAACGATTGAAAATATAGTCAAATGTAATGTGCATCGAATACAAAACTAAAAGAGTCTGTTGTTATTGTTTCGCAGCCAAATAAATGTAGTGAAAAAAAACGAAAACGTGTCCTTAAAGATGTTTAAATAAGGATGAGAAAACCACCACAGTGGCAAATAATTAAATTAAACCTTCAAAGTCGACTTGTATTCTATTCACAAATAAAAACAAAGTTTAGGTACTAGTAAAGGCAAAGTTTCTTCATTTATGTAAAGCCAAATCAAATCAGACCTTTTCTCATTAGACAATGTACTCATTTCAGTTCCGATTATACGACTACACGTACTTGGAATAATAGAACCAATTAAGATACCGTCGTTGTACAACTTCCAAATTTCATTACGATACTAGAAGATCTCTCAGCATATTCCTGTACTTAATTGATGTCATCTCACGTAGGTATATCTCAACATGCAGTTGTGATAAACACCACCATCTGAGATAGATTTACGTGTGTAAGTCAACCAGAAACCCTATTATTAATCTTCAACAAAACAATCAAACAGTGAACCGGCTCCTATTCTGTGCTGTTTTATGATGTGTTATCCTTCTAAAGAGCGCCAGTGTGCCTTTCAAAAGCAACTTTATATAGTTAAACTCATTCTATATTACTTTTTCGAAGCTTTTTGCTTGATCAACTTGAGATCAGGGTCGAGAGATGAGTGGAAAAGAATTTCATGCGGCCAAATTACGATTCACAAGCATTTTAACGTAATAAAATACTTTCCTCTTGTAGTCAAATTACTTGAAGAAAGCAAGTGGAATTCAATTTCAACGAAACAAAGAACGTTTCTCTTAGATGGTTTTCATAGAAAGAAAAATTAACATTTTATATTGCATAATATACGCGTTATTTGTCAGTCTCGTACACAAAACATTCAAAGTATAATAATTTTTTTAGTTTCTCAAATCGGCCTTGAGATTCCGAGGGACATTCCAGACATTGTAAATTATTAATGTCGATCTTATTTATTTCTTTAGTTTACACAAATCGTAAATTTCTTTTGCAGTAAATATGTACGGGGAGATGTGTTCCACAGAAAGTTTGATGTTTCTTACGGCCCTATATTGAATAGTGTGTCGATGCTTTCCAACTTTACCAATCTTTAGTTCCCATGGGAGTACGCGGTGTGCACAGGATAACAAGACTCAGACCCTCATATGTCCGAGGATAATATGAGGCAGAACACGCACCACTGCTCACTCACATACACAAAAACGCACATACAACCACACACCAGCCTTAAGCCTATAACTTGCCTTCGTCCGCTCTTATCTTTCCTAGGTAGCAGGATGTGGCTTTTGCACCAACAGCAAACATTTCCAAACTCTACCTAGACCTACTGATCCAAAGAGAGTGAAGCATGACCGCAACGTTCTTGAATCTAGCTTAAGGCCCAGCCTAATTCAGCAACGGTGTTAATCTGCTCACTTATCACTCGTAATTTATAATTCTTGCACTAATTGCTACATGTGTCTACTTTGTATGTGTGGGTGAGGGAAACTCATATACTTTCTGCAAACTTAGGTATACACTCTGATATCTAATAATTGACGTTGAACTTTAATGTCACTTTGTTGGTGGTTATACCACTTTAGCAAAATTACTATTGTAATAACTATAATAATAATTTTACAAAGAGAATACTAGACGGTTTAAGATTATGTCAGACCCTGACGGATATTCTGATTACTTATACACGTTTACTGTTTGTTGTAAAAAATTTACAACAACAATACCTTTTCTTATCTGAATCATCAGAACAGCGGTCTCGAAATCAATACCCTTTTCGAGTGGTTTAATTTCGTTTTATAACAGTTGAAAAATGTTGATAAATAAATCTATCGCATATACAGTGTTGCATCAATTTTAGCTGTACAAATTACTCGAACGTGAAACGAAATTCACATATATTTTATTGTTATTAGTTAAATATTTTACTGTCTTTACAAACAAATGTTGCAGTGCTCCGAATATTTGCAGTGTTTATAGATTAGTAAATATGGCAACTCGTGTGGCAATGTGTTTTTACTTATAAAAGGCACATAAACATGTGAATTGGAAATAATTGCCTTCAGGTGCATGATTTTTGAGTCATCAAAAATCGAGTCGAAAATGGAAAAGTGCATTCACAGGAGACCGAATTAATTTATTAATATATGTATACATATATGTATATGTATAACCAATGAAAAATCATTTTAAAATAGAAGGAAAACAAGTGATTATTTAAAAAACGAATGGGTGGAGAATATATTTGCTGGAAGATTTGTTGAAAATTACTTGTTACCGTCATACTATTCTATTACAGTGTTTACATTTCCGTTTTCATATCGCGCAGTTTGGATTCAGAAACCAAAACAAAAACATAAAAATATGATAAATTATACGTTCAAAGATCTACGCTTCGTTTTAAATTATTAGGAAAAGGGGATTTTTTTATGCAGATATTTTGTAACATTCTAAAAATAACTTCCGGGATTATGATTGATAAAAGTGGATAATGAATTAATGAAATTATTAGCCAATTTTGATATTTAAATGTTTGGCATGCAATGCGGGTATTTCATCTTTTGTATTTTGAATGGAACGACGTGGTTTAATTTTTAAACATACCTAATTGTCCCTTTTTTGTTCTTAATTATTTCTCTTTCAATATGCAAAATGAATGACTGAATGACATAAAGAGAGGCGTGTAGTCAAAACAAGTTGATATTAAAATATTTGCTTTTGAGATACATGTAAGTATTTATCAATAACGAAATTATATTATTGTGTATTTTGATGTATGCAGGTAACTGTATTAAATAAACGAAGAAAGCTCAAGAGAACTAATTTCTTAACATTGAATCGACTTCACAGTGGCATGATAAAGTTGGTCTCCTATGTGATTAAATTTCATCATCATTGCAATATCAATATTTACCAAGAAAATGAATTCTGTGTATACATTTGGAAAATATTTGCAGTGGTATATTTAATAAACTAGGTAATACAAAATTACACTCACGTACTCGTAAATAAAGAGAATTAAAAAAAGAAGCCTTTTCAAATAATAATATAATAAAGCAAAGCTAATGTTATTTTCTACATTTTTAATTAATAAATCTATGTACATTCCTACTATAAAAGGTAGAGGTTATTTTATTAAAGCGCAAGAAAGATATTTTCCTCTTCAGAGACTGTGTACTTGCATAAAATTCTTATATTGCGTGCTAATACATTCCCTTGATAAATTATAAAATTAATTTGAGCACGAGTAGGTATTTAAGTTAATCTCAAGAAAAATGCAATATTTAATTTACAGCAAACTGGTAGCCCGAGTTTTATTGCAACAACATTGAAACAGATGTTTTATTAATTAATTTAATGCTGTTTACGTTACGGTTTTCTTTCAGCTATTATATATGAGTCTCATAATACACATGTACGAACGTATAATAAATATTGTTTTAGCGTTTTGTTTAAAAATCAAAGGGTAACACATATTCAGTCATACTTGAATCAACGTTCGAAACTAACACACCTGAATAAAAATCTGTGGGTTAGGTAATATGAAATGAATTTATAATAAAAATTAGGAGCTAGTGCCTTTATTAAAGTCCTATTTTATTTAACCACCATAATGGGACAGCTATTACTATTACACTATGCAATAACCTGCTTCTAAATATAAGTGCATTAATATAGTGATTATAATTTATCGGAAATCTATAGATGCATAAATTAATTTAAATTCTTCATTTAACTTTTATTATTCAAATACATATGTCAAACCTCAAATGAATTGAAAATTAAACAAATGATTAATCACTGCTTTTACTAATGCATAATAGTTTATCATTTTGTGGAAATGAATAATTGACCTGTATAAGATAGGTAGGCATAATTATTTGGTTTTGTCAACTAATTAAATATGTTAGAATAAAACTTCCAAACAATAATACATAATATACAATATAAATTATTGAACAACTTGATTATAGAAGCACAATTATGCATGCAAAGAATATTATATATTAATAATAAATGTTAGAATTCAAATATGTATACTGTTGTTTTTGCTTGTTAAAAGCAGCGCTGGTATCACTGATGACGTTCTTTTTCGCGGTTCTTTTGAATTTGAATAGTCACTACAGTTATATGCAAATGCATATACTTTCGAAATTGCTAAGGTGCACAAAGTACGACACAGTGAAAAATAAAATACTGAGAAAGCGTTTAACAATTAAAATTATATTGAACTTTTAATTAGACATGCGTCTGCTTCGAAATTTAGATTCTTTCTTGTGAATTTTTGATTTTTAAGTCCCATCTACAAGGTGGATTACTTTTCATTACAATACAATAACATAGAAACTAATCGTGAATACAATTACCTATATATGTAGAATATATATTATAGGTATTTACATATATTACATAACAAGTTATAAAAACTAAATCTTTTGAGTTGTAGGTATTTATAAAAAAACTTGAAAATCAGATAAATGGTAAATCAAAATAAACTACATTTTTTAATCTGTTTAACAATAGGTACATTATCGGCAACTTTACACTCCAATTCCCACTGAATCTCATGTATGCTTTGCGTCGCAAGTTTCTGGATGTTGTTAAAATGATAATCCTAAAATGCAGAATAATATTTATTCATTTGATTTTATTGTTTGTATTTGACCCAGGGTCATTTGTAAAATACAAGATAAAGAAGTCCCCAGGGTAAACTAGTCGTGCAAGATTCTTTTGTGAACCATGAATTGGTTCAAACGGGCACAGGCAGCGACTGTGGACTCACAATTAGTTTAATTGCTGCACAAATTTTGCATGAAACGTATCCTCGCATACTACTATATCATTAAAATAATTATCGAAGTAAATTATGTTTCATTGGACAATAGGGTAAATAGTCAACATATCCAGCAAACGTTATGCATTATTTAAATGTACAAATCAATAATTTAATTAATTAAGATTATAAATACATAATTTATAATTTATGCACATAGGTAGGTAAAAGTTAACGTATAATAATAAATATGAAAATATAGCATAATATTCCAATATGTAGTTATATAAGTGCGTTATGTTCATTTTGTAACGAATAAAAACAGATAGAAGTATATGCGCGTCGGTTGGATTCGACGGTAAGCGTCGACGGAGAGCGTCGTTCAGTTTACCGCCAACTTTATCCAGTGACGGGACTTGGTTCGATTTTCTGGACGCGCATAATATCGTGACGTTAGTATGTGAGTACGGTCAGTTACCACATTATCAGTCAACATACCACGAAAAATAACATACATATGCAAATAATTAATAAAGTACACCTAAATGCAAACAAATAACTTGCAAATACAGGCATAATATACGAACATTTATATTTCGGTACACGTTATTCTATTGTGTTCGAAATAATAATAAATTTGTTGTTTTCCTTTCGCATATTCCTGTTGACTGAAAACTGTCCGTGATTGAAATAAAGGTATACATATTGGATTTTTTCTAATATATTGTTTTTTTGGTGTTGTTGTTGTGAAAATTTATTTTGAATTGTCGAATGTCGTCTCTGGAATTGGGTCAGAATGGCACAAGGTCCAGTTATTCATTTTTATAATGATACAGAAGGACAAAAGACGTAATGAATTAATGATATAGGAGAATGCTTTTTTCTTTAAATCATTTTTACCATCTGACAACCATAAATTAACCCCATGCTTTAGCTGTTGGGTGGTTTTTAGTTGAATGAATAGATGCTTCAAACTAAAACTAATTAAGTAAAATTGTAATGAACTAAATGAATTAAACTAAAGTATGCTTGAGTAGTAGAGTACAGAGTTAAATTATTCCTATTTTTACTCTTTCACCGAACTCATTTATGCTATCTTGCCAGCAAAGAATTTTTATATGCAACAGAAATGTACATGCTGGAAGCTCTAAAAATAAGATCTCGCATCAGCTTCTAGTATATTATTTAAATTATTTAATTTGAAAAATTTAAATCAAAGCTCCAATGATATATTAACTGAGAATTTCTCATTTTAGTGTTAAAAAATTCATCTAATTTTTAATAGAAATGTAAAATGTTTCAAATAACTAAATTATTAAATCACTCCAATAATCAAGACAGAATTAAATTTGCTGGTTAGAAACGAAATTCGAAGTTATTAAATGATGCATACCTAACTCTCGTGTTATTAGAAACTTTTTGCCAGTCTAAAATATGAATATTTGTTGAGATTTTTAAAACCAATTGGAAATTAATGGCGCAAATCAATAAACTGTATTGGTTTAATAATTCCTACAAATTACCACACTTTTCGCTTCCTCATAAATAATACAAATCCTTCAGTGCCATTCAAATGAGATTTCTAGAAAATCAACGTAAACCCTGTTATTATGCTGCTTTTCCGTTTTTTATATTTTCCTTTTTAATTAAGTAAGCCGTATGGAAATTTTCTTATTTGAAACTTTCTCGACCCATTGTTATATAATCTTTAGGATGGATTCAGAATCGCACGTTCGTGCAGAAAGGGATTGGTAGAATGATATTTTTTTTATCTCCGGTTTCGTTACAAAACCGCATATAAGCTGTCGCTCTTCATATATAACAAATTTACTGTTCATACAGGTAAAGGGACTTGTATATGTGTATAATAAATGACAATTTTGACAAGTTCGTGCCGTACACTCTACATAATCAAGCAAATATACATATAACGTACATACTAGCCATCTGAAAAATAGCCTGCGGAAATGTTATAGACATTCGTATATGTTTACGAAGAGAACTTCTAAATGTAAATAATTACAATTTTCATCGTGTGCTCCTAGGTATACATATACAGATGTACACACAGTACCTATACAAAGGATCACCCTTTCATGCATTTAATAAAATCGCTGGCGTAATATATTGGCTAATTTAAAAGAGTGTTATATGTCGGACACATATGTTTATATTTTATAAAATACAATGCCTGCTGTGTTCTCTTTCTAATATTTTTTTTGGAAGCGAAATTTTCAAATTACTCATAAGGTCTGTTACATACAGATGAAATTCATAACAAATCTTTCCTTTTGTGTTTGTCAGTTTTTGAATAATAGTATCTCCATATTAGTATATACGTACCCACATATATGAGAGATGACTTCATGAGTAGGTAGATTTTTTTTATAATTATATATTGTTCTGCTTTTACCGTATACTGGGTATTTTGTTTTTTTCATTTGTATAAAAGTACATATATTTAAAAATACCATGCAATTATTGATTTCTCAATTGAGAAAAAATTTAACTTCATTCCTTACTTTAATAGTAATTAAATATTTTATTATAAACTTCTGAGGATTATTTATTGTTAATCCACAAGCTTCAGCTGCGATTAAAAGCAGAAAAAATTAATTCCTTTCCATTTACTGCATAATTTACTTTAAGGATTTTAAAAGAATTTTATTTCTTATAAGATTCTTAAGTAAACTTTAGGCTAGGGGAAAATTGGAAAAAAAAAAATAAATGTGGGTCTTGTTTACTTAGTAAATTAAGGTTAGTAAAAATGAGCCTGCCTTATCTGCACACTTACAAAAATAGGAACTTTAAAAAGAAAACTTTGAATAAAAATGTATTTTTTTAGCACATGAGAAAGTGTCGGTGTATTTTAATTCAACATTATTTTGACTAACATTTGCTTTTCTCGTATCAACTTTTATATGCACTATTTTTTTATATATCTTTTAATAATGTAAGAAAAAGTTACTGCTGTAAAATAAGTACAATAAAAAAATGTATGGCTTCAAAAAATGACAGTAAACTTCTTCATCTCCTTTTATGGCGTTGCTTAAAAATTAATCTTGGTTTTTATTATGTATTATGTATGTATAGTATATGTATATGGTAGAGATGCATACATACAATGGTATATTACATATACATATGTATGTAATAAACATCTATACCTTCTTATAAATAAACATACCTACTTATTTACTTATTAATATGATGAATAATTGAAATTATTTATATATACTAGCACTAGTCTTATTTATAATGTCGTCTACGATAATAACCATTATTATTAATTATTTAATGCATGGCTTTAATTATGTGGCAATGAAGATTTTTTTCTTTTATATGTAATATAGAATAATACCTACATAAATATATCTATGTATAGTAATAGTGATAGCAGTACAGTTAATTTAAAAGTTTACTGTTTGCACATAATGCCCAACCACTTCACAAAATTCTCATCAAAATGGGCAACGAACCGTTAAATGAAAAGCCAATTTAATTAAACAAAACATGTAATTAACAGACTAAGCCGAATTCTCTAAATCAAAGGATTTTAATACCATTGTTTAAAATTCTTTTAAAACAAACTTCAAAAATTGTTGTTTTTTTTTATTAGTACTCTCGAGCTAATTGCAGTTTCTAAAAAATTGGTTGTCACAGACGAAGGTAGTTTATTTACACAGATTTTTAAAGATAATTAACGGTAATGACCACTAATTTGATGCTGATTGGATGAATAATGGAGCATCTTATTACACATTTTTCAAGTTAGAATCCCATAACACGATAAAGCTCTATTAAAAATGCAACCTAGTAAATTATTGATAGAGAGTTTACTACAAAGAAACTAGATATATAGTATAAATACATATGTATATTCTATATTGATTTTTCATAGTATACATACAGTTAAAGCCCATGGCGTTTGACTATGTCGTGTGGTGCAATAAAAGTGAGATAGAAACTGTATTATTTTGCCAGTAAGCAGGTATCAGATGACAGAACAGAAAATATATTGAGGAAAGATGAATTTTAGACTTGCATTGTCTATATTTTGAATTAAAACTTTCAAAACGTTCTGTCTCCGATCAGTATTCACTTGATAACGATTGGAGATAATAACCAATCGAAACGTTGTGAAAGTTTTAATTCAAAATAAAGAAAATGCAAGTCCAAAATTCATCTTTCATCATTGAGAGCCCATTGTCTACCACCTTCGAAAAACATATTGTTCTCGTTTACTGCATCTCACGACAGAGTCAAACGCCATGGGTTTTACCTGATATAGGATAGGTGGAAAAGCATCCCATTGTAAGTAAAGAAAAATTCTTTTCATTTCAGCACCGAATTTATTCTTATCTAGTATTGTATGCTGTAGAGTTACATAATATTCTCTTTGTACAGCTAAATTTGATGTATATTTATGTGTGAAACAAGTGAAAAGGGATGAGAAAACGTGAAGGGTTTCTGGGTGTTATATATTTATGTCAACTCGAATTATTTTATTACAGAGTGGTGTGACATCAGAGAATCATTCCGTTTTTCCTTACCGGTCCGTGCGTGGACTTTGTTGACTACTATTACGTTCACCCGTGGTCCTACCTCCCATTCTTTTCTTTAAGGTAAGTTTTTCAAGGGTTTTATGTGCGATTTTCTCTCCCTCCATCTAGCGCCACCATCCCTATACCACTATTTACAGTTGCATTAATTCAAATTTACGATATCGACTTCCCCCATTAGCATGTTCTAATAGTGTACACAGCTCAATTTTGTATTGATACCAATGTGATTTATGATGGTCATAAAATGGGTGATATTGCCCAAGCGAGTGTGTAGGATTTTACTGATTAAATAATACGTTTCTTGATTGGTTAAAGAAATTCAACAGAATTTACAACAATTTTCCTAGGAATTAATGATTTAGTAGTTTTCCCAATCTAGAACATCCTTTTCCTGACACTAATTTTATTATTTGAAAAATTTATCACGGCGATTTGAGTTTATCGATTTCATGAATTATTGGACCGTAAGATTTTTTATGTCGTTGTAAATTCTGTAGTTAACTGTTGTTTTCTGGAGACCTATATGAGGGTTTAATAAAAAATATATTAAAACATTATATCAATTTTCTTACCAAAAAAGATAATTAATAGCTTGTTATCAGACTGAAATACAACGTTAGCTATTTAATTTAATATCGAACACTTTCAAGTTGATGGGACAAACATTCCAGCAACTAATCACATTTTTCCCATTACCTTATTCTAACAAATAAAAATTCCAATATCTGATTAGTGTCGACACTTTATTATCATTATACTTTTCAAGTTCTCGATCTTAATTAGGTTACATTTTATCCCAAAATCATAATTTGCAAGTTTAGTAAAACCATTTGGCTGTGAAAATTAATCACGATAAAAGTAATTGTTAGTTTGTAAAACTGTCTATAAGATAATTTATTGTGAATCTTTCACAGTTGTAATTTTCATCATATTCAGCTATATAATTTATGGTCATATTATCAGTGTGCTATTATATCATTATAATACAAACTACATATATGTATCATTACAAATGTTGATTACATACACCTACATCCCTATACTAATAAATATTAATATAAGATAATCCAGAAATAGTGGTTAACTTTTACATTTATGTATTTGCGAAACCGTCAAAATTCTCTGAAGTATTATTGGATTTACGAATTAAAATTAAATAAAATATGCAACATGAATGCGAATGCAGTTTATAGGAAAGGATTACGTGAACAATTTTCAAACCATCGAGAATATTTTCAGACGTTTTGCGAGCATTTCGTTCTTTTTATATGGCTTTATTGAATAAAATATACTCGTGTAAGCTAATGCGATCACAAATAAATAATGTGCACGTGAGTTTAAAACTAAAAGTCTTTAGTTACCCAACCAGTCATGATGGGAAGCGTTAAAGATATATTATATCCTTATCGACAATATTAAATCGTAAAGGGACATTATGTCCATGTAAGGACAATTTCGAAAAGATCTTACTAGAAAGGATTTCCAAGTTGAAAGGCTTCATTGAATGCTATATTACTGACGCCTATGCCTATCTAGCTTATTTACGAAAAAATCCTTTGTTCGGCCCGGATACTTTTCTACGTTTGTATCACAGTATAAAATTATTGGAGGAATTTAGCTGGTATAAAGGAACAATTTACATTTATCCCGTTGAAATTTTTTCTTCTTCCACACACACAAATTCTCACAAAATATGATAAAGGTTTTTTGATTTAATTAGAGGAGAAATAAGTACCATTCAGATCTATTATAACATTTTCTTTACAAGCTATTTTGTATCTAATCCAAAGTGAAATAAAGAAGTCAAGTGGCTTCTCTCGAGAAAAATATAATTCGTAATTTTCGCTGCGGTTTGAAATATAAAGCAAATTGCTACATCCTTCATTTAATATTTATTTTGCGGAAAGCATAAGCCTATGGTTACGTTCATTAAATAGAATTCGTTCGTCTGGTATAATTGAATAAAAAGAAATTTAGTGAAAAATTATTTTATATGAAGTTCTTCACTATTCAATTGACAACTTCCATCGGTTTTGTGGATAGCAGTTTGTGGGCAACTTGTCTCAATTGTGAAGCAACAAAAAGATGTATAAAATTTTATCATATCTATGGAATACAATTTTCCACCCAGTTGGTAGCACCTATACTATCAAACAACCAGAACACGTAATAAAATAATATGGGTCCATATTATAGTCAAATTCAAATTCAAAAATCTTATTTACAACAAGTTTTATATTGCATCAGCTTCTGAGATGAATATATTAAAACACATTTCAATAAATTTACGCACTTTGGTTATAAATCAGCCCAGTATGACTGGTTTTGAATACTATTCAGTGGATTGTATAATATAAAACTCATAAAAGTCGCAGGAAACAAAACGCTCGACAAAAATCTAAAATTTCGCTGGTAGAAGCGAAGCACATTGTGAGCTTGATTCATGGTCTCTTTTGTTATACTCGTTATTATAAGGCAACCGTGGTACCTACTAATACCTACATACACTTTCTCATACACACGAATATATACATACCTACAATGCGGTAATTTTCGTATACCATGTGGCACAACGAAAATTACCAACCTAAATATATTTGGAATCTTTATTAATTTTATATTTTCAATCAAACAGCATCTCGTTATTTTGATTTATCTACTTTTCCGTAAAAGTGCTAGAGAAAAACGGCGCCCTTTTCCTATTAAAATTATTAATAATTTTATATGTATGTATAGGAATATTACAAAAAAATAATCCGATTAAAACTAGTTTTGCAGGAACATGTAAATGCAAAATGCGTTGAGTTGAAAGAGGGAGAGCGTTCTGACGGATGATGGGTTGTTGTGTGATGTTTGGATATATTGGATTAAGTTATGAATATGGAAGTATTGATATTATATTTATTGTACGAAAATCACCACCTGCGCTGCAAGTTCTATATAACTTCTTCATCAAATTGGATTTCGTTACATGTGTGCATTGTGCTGTATTATGTCACAATCTTTAAAAGATGATTGATTAAACGTTCCTTCACTTTATAGGATCTAGTTAATTTAATCAATTAATCTTATTTGTTAGAAAGGACACGGTAAATCCTTAGGTATATAAAATATTTACAAGTTGGATCTTGGATGCATTTATGTGTGAAAAGTTTATTATTATTTCCATTACGAAAGCTCGTATATCTATTATACAGCTAGATAAATATGCATAGAATTTGAGTCATTTTCATTGTTTCTTCAAATTTACTCTGCAGTTGTAGTTAAATTCTAAACTCTTTTTACCAAAGCTCGTTACATTGTTTTAGTCTCGGTTTTCGTGAAGCCATTAACGCAAGTTTCATTGTACGATTACTCCACATACTTTAAATTAGACAATTAAGGATACTCGTGAAATCATGAAATACAAATAGATCTTGTCAAAATATTATGCAGTAAGTAATTAAAATTTAAGAAGAAGTATTAATAATTTAAGACAGGGCCAAATGGTGGTACATATTTTAAAAACAATAAACTATAGGTATAGGTATACCGACTTAACCACGACTTAACAACTAAAAATCATAACAAATTGTATGACAAGCTTTTCACTTTAATATACGATAGGATGTCGTGTTCTGTTGCTTTATTATTTTAAATTATGCTTCACTATTTATCAACCCTTGCAATCAAAATATTATTAAAACGAAACAAGTTAGACCAAAAACTGTTTATTAATCATGTTAAAGTTTACCTTATTCATTCATCTACTCCGATATAGATTTAATTTTTAGGTACATTTATTTTCAACATTTTTCATGTCAGGAAATAATTTTGATTGAATAAACCCTAAAATAAATTTCGTTTACTAACTTATTCGATTAATATTCAATTTTATTTCCTTTTTAGAAGTTGATTTGATAAATATTAATTGCGATACCACATAATAGTTCGATAACATTGTTGGGTCTCGAGTTTTGTGCCAACAATCGAAAATCGAAGTAAAATATTTACCCACAAAGGAAAATGTTTTAGAGCTTTTACATGATGTGCCAAAGTGAAACTTATTGTTTATCAAATGTAGGTAGTAGGAATGTTATGTAATTAAATATTTTATTTGTGGTCACTTTCTAAGATAAACACAATTAATTGGTGTCACCTTCGTAAGCAAAAGTTGCGATAATATAGCACCACCATCAATAAAAGCCTGTCATTTAAACAAACAGCGCATATTCTCGCGTCCGTGACGCTCCCATTACGCGTTCGTTCACAATGTAACAGCACAAGAACAATGCTGTCACTAACTCAGCCCTGGATAAACTTTCAACAAGCGAACTTCTACCACCACAACTACATAACCATCCACACACATACCATAAAAAAGCTCAATAGGGGTAGAATGCACTTTAATGAAATTCGACATTAATATTGAACGACCTGTCCCAATTTGTTCCTTTATAGTTAATGTTGATTTATTGCTTTTAATTAAGTACGTTACAATTTAATGGATGTTATATTGTGGGTGTTTTTGTTTTAACAATGTAACTGTAGAAATGCAATAATATGGTGTCCATGATGCACATATTTTTTTACAATGATAATAACGATTGCGGAAATGTTGAAAACAAATTCAGCTGAATTATTAACAATTGGAATGCTTTTATTTAACTATTATTTAAAATTTTTTGTATTGAAGTCATTAATGGTACGCTATATTCACGAGTATAAGTATTCATGGATTTTCCGCATGCGGATTTACTAATTAAATTGGTAAGTAGGTAATACTGGTAATTAATACGTAACATATAACACAATTAATGTATTAAGAGATATATTAGAATTCATCACTTAGGGATGTAAATTTTGGAATTTGAATTTTTTATTCAATCTTACATGATCACTTTGCCGACCCTACACCTTTGCAATTGAATTTTCTTTAATTTATTACATGCATATGTCCCCAACAGGGAATGAAAATGTGTCACTTTATTCGCACGATTTATGAGCGATTTTATAATTCTTTGAAGTGGAGAGTCTTGCTGACATCTGTTAAAAAGCTTAATTCTAGTATGTGTACCTATATATATCTATGTATATATATATATATACATATATATATATATATATACATATATATATTCCAATTTAATATGAGAATTAAAGAAATTAATGTCATTCATCATTGCACATTTTCTCTAACACAAATGTTACTCGATTGGAGACATATGTTCTGATATTCATTTAATTAAAATTAATTACATTTTAAAAATAGATACATAATTACTGACATTTAATAAATTTATATGAAACCAATATATTCTGTGGTTTCATGATTATATTTTAAAATCATTATATTAATTTTGTAACATGGAATTATTATTATACGGAGTATTTTATAAACTGCTATTTATAAACTGTTTTTGAATTTTTTAAGTTTACATATGATATGAAGAGTAGAAAATAAATTGGCTGGTGTAATAAATGATGTGTAATTTGTTTAGCAATAGATTGATAGACGAAATTAAAAGTAAAAAATTGAAACATGTTCATATTTATGAATTTAGTCGTGCAGAATTGTTGAGTTTATAAAAGCCCTCTAAAGTCCACACATTTTGCCCAAAAAAATGAAAATATTTCATATTACATACTTACGATGTTAAATTAAAATGGTATCTAAAACCATTAATTTGTTTCAATTAAATCAATACTTGAGGGTTATTAATCATTTACATAAAACATGATGAAAATTGCTGGGGCTTTGAATTATTTTTTGTCCTAATTATATAATCAATAAAACATGGCTTTTCACAGTTATTCGACTAAAGTGGTAATAATTGTCATTTGTCGAGCAAAAGCTTAAAAATAAACATCCCTTTTGGCAGTATTTCTAGCGAATGCCGAATGTTCGGGCTAATACATAAATCATCTTTCAAGATATTCAAATACTAGGAATTAAGGAAACGCGCCACATTAGCTAAAATTAAGATAGCCGTATAACAGGCCAATTTTTCATTAGGATAATCGTTTTATCCGATTTCATATATCAACAGTTCCGTTTTCAATTTTAAGGCTGCTATTTAGAAACGTATATTTGTCAATGTCGTGAATTTTGTCTTGTTTAGTTCTTTAATGTCATCTTGGCAAGTGGGAGTCATGCTTTAAGAAATCATTCCTATGTGGTCCTCATGTCTTTACGAGTAGGTACATAAGGATAAATCTCAGAACTTGATGGGATTTTTAAAACAAAAATTGGAATAGAAAAATTAAAAATTGCACAAGGAAAACCGTTTAATAAGAACGAATTTTAATGACCAGAATTTTTGTCAAAAAAAATAAAAATTTTCTAAATTAAAAATTATAAGCACACAGAGCAACTATTTTACTCACACTCAGGATTTAATACGAATAAAACTAAGTTTGATGTAATCAGGTACTTTACAATAGTGCCTACTTAAAATTTAATAATTAAAAATATGCATTAGACTTGATTTAAAATTAATGCCATACCATGAATAAGAAATTGTTTGTTTCACAAACCACAATATTCGTCTCGGTGGCACTGGTATCATGAAACTTTTAGACGTTCAGAAGCATTAGCTAGATTTAAAAAGACCCTAAACAGATTGATTAATGTTTTTGAAGAAAAGAATAATGAGCTTTGTATTCTGGCGCCCCGGGACAAAATTGTCACAAACGAGGCGCTCACACAACTTGCAGACGCTGATGGAATTTTAATTGTTGAGTTTTTGTTAAACTAGCTGTGTCAGGTAGGTGTGACGTTTGACAGGTATCTTTTTTATTAAATATAAGACTATGCAATTTATGCATAGAGTTATTTAATCGTTTCCACACGTTAATTGGACCAATTTAGCAGCAAAATCATCATTTCTTATGACAATGATTAACAGCAGATGTGCTGTGATGCAAGATAACGTAGGTTGTGATTGAATTTTATTTTTCATTTTAACTTTTGTATCAGCAAATAAATAATTTTCTCTGTTGTAAATTATTTCTCTTTTTAATTAAACCGTGTTTTATTATTCCTTCTTGGAAAAGTTTCAAAACAAAAAATTCTTTCCATTTTATTTTAATCATATAACCTTATACATAATCCTATATCTACCCGTACAAGTTGCTAATATTGAATTGAACATTTTGATGAATAAGTTTGAATTTATGGAAAATATATTAATTCAATTTCCTAATAGAAAATTGAAATTTCTCACTGCAATCCACTCTATGTATGTATAATATCTAATTTCCCAATATACATGCCTAATTTTGTACCCGTGTACCAAAGAAAAGGTAGTAGATAATATGATAAAAATATTTCTAATAAATTCACTTATAGCTGGCTGAACAATAATTTAACAAACCAGAAATTAGAAAACTTTATAAGGAAAATGAATTTAGAAAATTTAATTTAAATATCTTATTTCCGACTGGAAATTGCAAAGTTTTAATTTTTACTTCAAAAAGCCTGCGACAAGTAGGCATATGAAATGATATCGAAAAAGAAATTAAAAATTTCGAGGAAATTTTATTTATACCTATATTCTAAAAAAATTATTCTCAAATTGAAACAAAAAAACTCAAAACTATCATAAAAGCTCATATATCTGCAAATCGAGGCTGTTTTCATTTCAGAATTATATTATTGCTACCACATATTATTAGGATCTCTGATATTACATAAAATTATTGAATTATTCAATACAAAATAAGTTTTTTAAATCTTAAAAATCTCTTAAATTTTAGAATAATAATACCTAGGTACCTATTTGTTTTAAGACATTCGAAGTGCATAGGAATAAAAACGTGCATAAAGATTTTTTTCTTAAAATTGAATGTAAGTACTGTGTCATTATTTCTTTATTTATTATATTGTGTCAAATTGGTACTACTAGAACCGTACTAATACACTGTGATTTATTTCTATTAAGTAATTTTCTTATACATATTTCCTCTTTTGAACGGGTTTAACTGAGTAGTAGAGCAATTGCAATAATTGCTCTACGTACAAACTTATGTCTGTAACAATGATTTTTCTTTCCGTAATCCGTATTCTAATATTAATTTTCTTAACTACATAATTGTGTTGAAATTCAGAACATGTTCAATACAGGAGACAATCATTTCAGTTGAAGTGTGTTGATACTGCTTCATTAGGTATGTATTTATTTATTAGGCTTACTAGCCAATATCTGAACTCACGAGTTCGTACTACCTAATTGAAGAGGGTACTTTTTAAGGGGGAACTACGGGAAATTATCTTTGTGGGGGTCGCTTGTCACTCACTTCACTAGGACGCTAGTGGTATTTTATTTTATACATATATATATTTAATAGCGATGTTGACAAACGAAAACTGTTGTCATAATATCGTGATATTAAATTAGTAGAACACTTACCTAATCCGATTCTCCCAGCTACCTTTGAGCCTGCGTGACAAACATATTCCAGGATGTTCCAGGATTGTACCTAATCAAATCCCAATGAGGAAGTGACCTAGGTTGGAAATTCACAACAATTTTTATATAATTCGATAAAATAGGTTAAATGATTAGTACTGAACGTAACAGTTACTCATTTCAGCGCATAAGTTCTGAAAAAATTGAAATTAAAAAGTGCCAGAAAAGTTCAAAATTATCACATGACCTTCTGTTTACAATTTTTTATGTTACTTTCGTGACGTATTTTTAGTGGAAATAAAGTGGATATGTATGACGGGTTCCGGCAAAGTAATACTTTCTTGAACTCAAAGCGTGCTCCTTTAGACATGGCGGCTAGGCCTGTAGTAAAAACGCGGGTAAATTTTAGGTTTAAACTTTGCAATTTTTTTTGGCGAAACGGGGCAAAAAAAGGTCACATGTGTTATATCACATTAAAGCATCTTTAATGTAGGTTACAAAAAAAACCGGTCACTTCCTCATTATCCAAATAAAATGGTGGTACATTCAAACTCGATTGAGACTATACAACGTTGCCAGATTGTTCCATACTAAAATACGATGCTCAGCGCTACCTAGTGGCACGCGACAGGTGGTCAAAAAATGTAATTGTGAAAAATATAACACATCTCTTAAATTATAACTAACAATTGATTTTAAATATTTCAATTGCGTTTTAATATATACCACGTGCCAATTAATATATCTACGCCGAAAAAATTTTTTATCAGAATGAAAAAATAATTTTTGGCCAGGCGGCCGGAAAGTCGCTTATCCCGGACTAAAAGTCACTCAAAATCGTCCGGAAAACAACCTTTTGCCGGACGATTTTTACTGCATTTCTGATTCTAATGTTGGCAGTTAAAATTACTAACTTATTGTATTAAATGACAGCTATCAGGCTGACACTGTCAGTGATAGATTGTTGCACCTACAGTTTCCTATATATACACGATACATTTTTAATTAATTTCAATTTTTTTGTAATTGCCAACCCAAAAAATTCTCCTGTGTCGTAAAATGTCAATTTAAATTTAAGTATGAAAATGAATAAATTTTAAACGCCTGGTCAAAAAATCCTGTGGATAACACTGCCGGAAAGTATTATTACAAGGGCCTCCCTTTGCTGGCCTCCGCTACACGTCGGCCAGCAAAATAGCTCGGCCCTTGTAATAACATACTTTCCGGCCTAGTTATCCAAATAACTATTATGTTCTAAACTATCTTATATACTTACCTATCGTACAAATTAATTATGAGACAAGCGGCATTCCATAGTTGCCATAGTACCATTCACAGATTAGAGAGTATATATATGGTACCATTAAACTAATAAAAAAATACTTATATTAAATATAAAAAATAGCAAATATATATTTTTTCTTCATTTAAGATTAAGAATACGGTTTTTATTACAGTGTACTGTCAACATCGGTATGCTAAACTTTTTGTCTTTTTTATATAAAGACCATTATTAGTTATTATACTCCTGCAATTTCCACAAACAAATTGGGTAATGCGATAATGCATCATAATAACGTTTTAATGAGAATAATGATACAACATTTGATTTATTAGTGTAATGCATAAGTTTCATAATTTATGACACTCTATTGTAACTAGCAAATTTACTCTGCAAACCAAAAGCATATCGTGCAAAATACACACATTACCACTTGTATTAGGACGGATCGAGCTATATAGGGGAGTACCTACTACTTTTCTTATAGTCTTGTAACCATCGTCTCTGCCCTGCTATTCTGTACGTGCACATTGCATGTCGTATATTTAGGGTTAGATTTACAGTTGACAAGGGTAGTCTCTTATGGTAAGCAGTCCTTATCTTGGCGACTTAGATACAGAAATGTCGCTATACTAAGAACTAAACTGAATATGTATATATGTACGTGTTATTATAGCTTTTCATAGAAAATGCAAATGTAAAATCGTCTCTATTTTATAATCCCGTACTTTGCACAAATTTTACGTAACATCACTTACTTAGTGCAATTATTGTTTCCAATTAACGTAATTATACTGTAACATTATAATCTACATATACAAAGTGTTTTCAAGCATTTGCTCGATTTTAAACATTCACTTAAGGGCAATGTGGAAGAAATTGCAACTAAATTTAATAGAAACATATATTATAAGTTTGTGAAGATAAAACATTTTTTTTGTTATTTCAAGGAAACCCATTTATAAGACTTTAAAATAATGTCAGTGAACACTATTATTTTAAATAACAAAGTTTTACGCACAGAAGGGACGGATAATCTGATAAAGTGCAAAAAATGTCGTTCGTGTCGAGTGATTCCTTATTGAAGTTTTACAGGAAAAAATTCCTCTGTGTTTTAAATCACCCTCTTATACATACATATACATCCAATAGCTTGCGTGCTAGAAACTATCGGTTTCCGTTTTAAAAGTTAATTTCAACTTAAATGCTGGTTAAACTGTTATTGAAAGAAAGTGCATTCCAAATAAATCAATGAGAATTTTTTTACATTTATTATACAAGACATTTACATTTTCTTATTAAATAAATAAATAAATCATTGTCAAGCTGATTTAATTTGCTGCAACATCTTTTTTACATAAACCGTCGCATATACATATGCTCAGATACGACCCAAGGAATGTTGAAAGTTATTGGATTTAGGATCCAATTTGTTTCCATATTGGAAAAAATTCTTTGTGTAATAATATCTTATTTTGTTTCAGAGAATATGTTGCGCGTTTTGAGCAAATGCATTATTTCCTTCACTTTTCATTAAACACTGCAAATAACTTAGAAATTTTCGTAAAATAAATAACCGCAATAAAATTTCCCTTGCATAGCTTATATGTATAGCCGACCTTCGTCAACAATAAAGGGAAAAATGTAGTTGTTTGTATTTAATTTTTCTTTTCCATCTCTTCCCAATGGGAGAACTCTTTATAAACAGTTTTCATACTTTATAAATGAAGTGCAATCCAAAGACAAAAAGAAAAAACAAGAGTAAAAGTTTCCCTGATTTAAAATGTCGTTTGAAATTCTTTTAATGCCCTTTGTGTGCTTTTCTGTGGGTGGGTTATGAACGCTAGAGATGTGGTTGTTTTATTGCTACAACACAAGCAGTTATTTAGACCTTTTTGACTTTTGTACTCGGGAATGAAGAAAACTTAGCTATGCCACTCGCGAATAGACTGTGATTTATTTTAACACAGTGGCACCGTTACAATTTTATAAAAGCAGTTGTTCTTCTATCTAAAAGGCAAGTTAAGATTAATGCAGCCATAATTGTCGGCAGTTTTCTGTTTCGAATAAAAATGCTTTTAACTTTGTACATAATACGTTGTTAGTTGCAACAATATAAGGAAATATTACGGATAACTTGGAGTGTGCCCCCTAAAGTCATAAAGATGTTATTATATATGAAACTTTTCTTTATTTTACATTCAAGTGTTTCATAAAATTTTTCTTAAAATTTAATTTTATATGAGCTGAAAATGTTAGATCCTGCATCCGCATGACCGTTTTTTAATTAAATTATATTTCCAACTTTTTAATACTTAGGTATAGCAGTATATAAGCGACTTGTACGTGTATTACGTGTTTTAAAAACCTTGAGATAATTGAATAATAAAATAATTTAAATTAATGAGTCGGAAACACAAATCTATAAGTAGATACTGACATTTTCCTGAAACAATTGACATTTTGTAGTGTCACTTTATTGATGTTGGTTGAAAGGCATCAGCATTACACCAGCCTATATAAGAGTTTTTTTAAGTATTACATTTACAACATTTAAAGTTGAAACGTGTTTTCCCATGCACATTGGATTGTGGAGAAGTTTAAAAGTTACACAATAAACCGAAAATAAACTTTTCCATTTGTTTTGTAACAATAAGTAAATTGATTTTTTAGTAAAACTTCTCTAAATTATTTAAATTGCAGATATATTAAGTGACTAATCAATAAACCAGCAACGTTCTTGTGTGCCCTAATTTAAAAATTTTAATAAAACGACTATTGTAAAGAGAAATTACTTTATATTCCATTAATATAATAGTTTGAAATAAACTAATTCGTAAGTGCTGCCGTTTAATGACTTTTTCACATTGTTTTTCCCATTTTTCACCTTATTTTTACTAAGAAGAAAAACCCAAATGTCTATCATTCGATAATCATCAGAGAATAACTAACATGTACGTTAATATACAAAAAATACAGGTCATTTTAACGACTTGGCAACGCCTTGTGATCTTCTACTAATGGACGATGTGTGAACCATAATTTAGCGAAAGAAAAGTACGTATCCTAAACTATTATATGGGAACGAAAAAGGGGTGAGTCTTGATTCTCTCGTTAAATACTACTTCCACTTGTAATTAGGGCAAGAGCGCGTGTTTTATTTCAGAGAAAATGAAACTGTTTTGTTAGTTTAGATTATTACGTGGCTGGCATTATTTTTCATTACATTGTAATGAGTTCTGAAATTTTATGGCTAATAGTAAAGTTCAGGATGTTTTTTTCTAAATTCACTAAATTTATTTAGACAAGTCAATCTAAGTTTGTTAAGATAAAGTCAGCACCAGAAAGTAGTGTTCATTACCCTATACTTTTGATATATTGGCTAAAAATTGTACTTATTTATTTTCTGAAAACTTTAAATTTAATTACTCTCTTTCTAAATAATTAACAAGCTTTTAATTCCATTACTTTTATTCCTGTTGAATTAATTATTTAAATCTATTCAGGGAACTTTTCTCCATATTTACATTATCATGTGAATTTCATTTAGCTTATGGAAAGCTCCTGTTAACGTGTAGGTATACTGATGTTTGAACATTCATTATTTATATTTTATTATTAGTGTTTTTTTACATTTTTTATTATCTAGGTGTTTTTTTAAGGAAACCTGACTGCTGTGGTGTTAAAATTATAAAATTTAATACGACATATTATATCGCATTTATACATATGTAAGGTAGGTATATGGGCGTGTAACATTTGCCTAATACACGTGCCGATTTTATGCAAAATTCCAATTAGAATACCTACTTTAAGGCTGGAAATTTTCACGATTGTTGTATTCGAATAGTGAGTTAATATCCGATTCCAATATTCGAATAATTGGAATAGTTCTGAATATTTGAATATTATAGAAGAATTTTGTAGTTAAAAAATTCAATTTTGTGTATTTTCATATTTATTGCAAATTATTATTCAAACTACCGAAAGGGACCTAGTCCGTGCCTGTTTATTTTGTTGCTTTGGATGCACGTGGGTTTTGCGTGTTTTTTTTTTAAGACGCACAAAATGTGAAAACAGCCGAACAAAGTATCTGCTGAAATGCACTTTCGAATGCTTAGGTTTAGGCACAGAATATCATCTGTGGTTTAGGGACTGAAGGGACCATTTTACTTTCAGTCTGTCTAGTGAACAGTTGAGTTTTATTTGGGTTAATAATACATTTTGTGCTGTTTTTTACAATTAAAATTTATGTGAGTATTATTATTATTATTTCTATTTTTTTTTATTAAGATATTAGTGCGTACGATCGTATCGACACATATAAATTTAATGCTCGTTTTATTCTTATATTATGTATGATGCTGATTGCATTATTTTGAAACAAAATTTAAATATCATTACAATATATTTAATTTTACAATTGATTACAATTAATTCTGGGGTTGTTGTAAATGACTGTCGGTCGCTGTATGCCTACGGAAGTAACGGAGGTATTACAGATTGGATTGGACATCCAAGGTGGAAAGTGTATCGATATCGCGGTACATTATTTTAGTCCATACTCCGTCGTACTAGATGGGTATGTGTACTAGACGGGGTCCGTACTAGGAACTGTCACAAATACATACATATTTATTTTATTATCAGGGACGCCTGATACCCTCCAAGACGTTGGTTGGGATTTATTTGAATACACAAAGCGATATTGGTAGACAAGAAGCCTCGCGGTGGGTTTCGTCATCATAATTTTGCATTTGTAAACAATTGTTTTTGATGATTTACAATTTACATTTATTAATTATTATTATTTAGATTTAATTCGTTTTAATAATAATTATTAATAATGCTCACTTAGTCCGTTGACTAATTACTCATTTATTTTTCTTTCAGTGGGTCTTACTCCATCTTGAACCTGGTCAACGATCACTCTCGGTTTATTTTTTTTTTATTTTAATATTCTTTTCTTAAATATACATTTAAGTAAATACCGGGGTTTGTATCGTTACACTACTCATTTGTGATCATTTTTTGGATATACCTAAATGATTTCTTTATTAATAATTTTCAGATGAGCTTATTCGTATACTGAGAATTTTCCGAATATTCATTTATATTCGAATAGTCCTGTATATTTCGAATTATAATATCTAAGGCTATTGGAATAGTTTATTAATCTGTATTCGAATAATTTGAATTCGATTCCCAGCCTTAAAATAAAGTTCATTGGTTTGCATAGATTTCAAAAGCCCATATTCCGTTAAAAGTCCAACTTTGCAATTATTTGAAAATAGAGTTACTAATAGAGCGCTTCAGTGCCCCTCATTTATTATTTAAAGATCTATAGGTACACATTTCTGAAAAAGAAATCTCATATTTCAATTAAAAATAAAAAGAAACTCTTGGGGGAGAAATCAAGTCAGTTTTAAATAGTAAGATAAAAAAACATATATGCATGGTAAAGTACCGTATCTCTTGAAAACGATTTAGTGTAAAATCATTTTAATTTACTGCAACCCGGAGTCAGGTACAGAAAACAGGAAACGACGTAAGAAACTTTAATGAGCTATTAAAGAGGCTTTGAACAATGCTTTACATAATACGTATTTTCTGTGTTCGTGTCGTTGTTAAAGCTCTCAGCTCGCTATTTTCAGCACAACAATATTCACGTGCTGCAGTAAAACTATTTAGAAACGCCGTTATTCACATATAATACATGAAGTTCATACATATACGTATACATATCCTTAGTACTTCTAAATTACATTCTCCTATAATTATATGACTTAATGAGGTTTTGTCCCAATTAAATTATCCCAGGATACCAAATTTGCTCACTTTTCTATTTTTCAAGAAGAACACTGAACAAATTCTTCTCTTCTGTTCACAAATATTCTTCTACAACTAAGCAACTATACAAGTGTACAGGTGTTTTAAGTTTTATTTCATTAACGTTCGGTTGAGAAAATACTGTTGTTAGGAAATGATCCGCGAAACAGATGATAAACCTGTCGCTTTTCATTACGTTGAAAGGCAAAGAGAGAAAAACAAACTTTCCCACATGATTAATGAAGTAAGCTAGGTCAGCCGTAAATATTTACAATCTTATTTTTTACATTTTTTCTGTTAGAAACACAATAAAGGAATGAAGAAAAATCGTTATAAGAATATAATTTCGAAAAGTTAATAATTAAAAACTTTACTGGTTTAATGGGTTGTTTACTCGAGAAAGACGTGTAAATGTAATTAGTTTTTTGCCGTCAAAGCGAATAATGAAATGATACCAAATCAACTTTAATTAATTTCAGTGAACAATGGGTGGTAAGTTCGGAAATATTTTCATTTCAAAGCGATGCTTTGTTATTACTAAATTGACGCAATTAAATTGCATTGCAAGCATCAGGTCACATTATATGTACTTAACTTAACCATTAGACACATGAAACAAAAGTTTCATTTATTAAACCGTCAGTGCGTCAGTTCATTATTTTTCCAACAAAAGCTTTAATAACATTAGGTATTTAGATATAAATATAATATAGTCTATAGATGTACGTTCGAGCATTTTATATACATATATACCCTTATATAATATATATACCTATACAAATAATTTTTGATATAGAAAAGTATCCTAATCGGAAATTTTCTAGTTTCTAAATATCTCCACCAAATAAATTTTATGTGAAATGAAAGATATAAAGGGAAAGTTCGCAAGTTTTAATAGCCCTCAGCACACCTTTACTATTTGGACTCATCCTATTTTTGGAACTTCCTTGAAGGTTTGTTCATTCCGTAAACGCTAACAGGCTGTTCAAAGAAATCCTTTGATATTTAGAAGGATCAACGGAAAATACTGCTGTATTTTACCATCCAAGTACCAGTAGCTTAGTAAAGCTGGATATTCTGCAGATGTTTTGCCGCTTGAACTTTAACATAAATTACAAAACAAATTACCTATCTAAGTAGTATTAGGGAAAAGCAGAAGACTTTTCCTAGCTCTTAAATTGCCAAAGAAATATATTAGAGAGCGTAGAAATTTGAATTCAATTGCCAAAGTGTGGGCACACAAACAGTTAATAAAATATTCTTTATAAGTATTAGAGGTCAAGAGATGGCGATTAGCGGTGTAGTTATCTAGATGTTAGTTATTTATTACTGAAAATGGCCCACTGACTAATGGTTTTACCTTTTATCTTGCTATAGCTAGTAAGATATAGGATAGCGTGCAGGATATCGGAAGGATAGGCCGCATTCAGGAGCGTCTGACAGCTCGGGCAACCCGCGCATCCATCACTGTTGCAGATTTACAGCTAATTTGGTACACAATGTTTGCGACATGCAAAATTAACTGACTATTGTTTGTCCTAGTTCGAAACATGAGCGGACATTCCTTTACTTCCGTCACAGAAACGCATAAAATTATTATTTTCTATTATTGTTGTGTGGGTGTGTATATAACTCAATTAAAACCAAATTGAATTTATTATATCCGCAATAGATATCAGTGATATCGGATCCCGCGTCCAATTCTGTCCCATAAAAAGCAACGATAACTTTTTCATATTGATTTTCGGTGCTAACGGCCAATTGTAATGGGGACAATAACAAACAATTAATACCCCTAAATAACATTTCGGGGAAATTAGGCATAAATTTCAAGTTGAATCGTATTATGTATATCGATTATGAAAGAGTGATTCCATTTCAATTATTTCACTTTTGGCACAATGACCAAGCCCTAATGCATAATACATTTTAATAGGAAACTGACCATAGTAAAGATAGATAATTGTTGATCATGGCAGATAAAGATTCTCTTTAGTGTACACAGCAGAGGGTCAAATGGCACTGGACAAACCCAAAGTCCGAACTCGCTGCTGTTCATGGTACTGCTGTTCATGACGTAGGACCTAAATTGAGAATTAATTACAGTGTATGTCATTTGGCACCGAGTCACCCAGACTGCTATACTGTGTCCTATAATTTATTAGGGAACGAACATTAAAAGTCAACTATAGGTCACTATTTAGATAAAAGATTCGAAACTTTATTACACTTAACACGAGAATAAAGTGCCTTTTAATGGTCGCATATTTTTTCGCTCGAAATCCAAACTGTAAACAAAACACTGTACCAAATAAATTAAACCACATCACAAAAAACCACAACCGAAAACAATTAAACAGAGAAGCCTTACCTACTTCATTGCACTCATGTTTATGTTTTCCCTATACCTACCTTACCTACGCGTATTAGGCAATAAACATTTTGAATGGAATTTGATATCTTTATTAAGCTATATACATATAATACCGACCGTTTGGATCCTTCTAAAATTGAGTTAGCAATATAAATAGATAGAATAATCATATAAATCTTAAACATATATAGCAAATATTATAGTCGATTTTCTGAAATATGAGACTGTCGAAGGAAGCGCATTATGAAATTGATTGTTTCATCTGCAAAAAGAAGGGAAAACATATTGTAGGCATTCAGCATTCAACAATGGTATACGTCCAACTAGATATTTTAGGAAGATATCGAAGAGTACGCTTCGCTGAATTTATATTTGATATTACGTTTAAGAACTTTTAAAGCTTTCACTGTGTGTACACATTCTCATTGGAGCCTTCAAATATTATTATTATTTGCATAACATCTATATACATACACTATAAACTGAACAGTATCTACATTGATAAAAGAAGTGCAAAAAATTGTTGTCATTACATTAAAAATAATATATGAGCAGAAAAACCGTTTTATTCGCAAAAAATAAATTTCAACTTCGTTTCAGTGAAAGAGAGTAATGGTGTTGATCACAGAAACATTCACATACATGCATCTACCCCCATATTATGTATACATTCACGCGATTTCCTTTTTTCCTTTCAATTCACTTCAGATTGTTTATTTAGTAGAAATAAGGGGCATGTAGATGGAAACGAATTATTGCTTACATTTTTATCAGAAAAAAGGGGAATTGTTGACCTTTAAAATAGGTAGGTACCAAATGCATAAATTTCGAACAACAAACTCAAACTCAAAAACAATTTTAATTGGGAAATAAAAACAAAACTTGGGGAAAAATTCTATTTTTAATGTATTAAACAGAAATTATGGTGAAAGTTATATTTTTCACGAAATTTTAATATTCTAAATAAATCTAAATGCTTAAAAAACTTCAAATAAAATATTTATAAATGACCCTGACAGTTGAAATGTTTTCAGGAAGTTTTAGTTTTCTAAATGAAACTTTTATAACTAATAACATTAACTTTGTAAATTATTTTGACAATTTTAATTACTCTCTGTGGTATATTAAGACATAAAAATACACCATTTATTTTTAATCATGGACATATAGCACTACCTGCCTACATAAGGTATGTTGTATGTACGTACGAGTAGGTATATGCACTCACATATGTATGTACTCGTATTTACCTACTGTTGTATTACAAACATAATGCGTGTCATGCGAGATTTGCTCATTGTTGTCCTAAAACAATTAGGATTAATTGTCAAATTATCAAAAAATATATGAAAATCTCATTATTTCGTTACCGTTGATCGCAAAACTTTCATAAATTACCGTACTGTGACATGTTCGTGTTAAATTTGTCTTCTGTCTGCATAATTACAGTTTCTCAAGTTAAATAGCAAGATGAACATATTTACCTACTACATATTTTTAGACTTTTGTACCATCTGCTTGGCTTTTAAAATCCAATAATAACGCACAAATAAGTTTGAATTGATACCATTGTCATGAATGAAATATACAACAAGAATTGTACTTTATCGCTAGATAAATATAAAATATAAACATGGAACATGAAGTTGGTTGCCAAGAGATACTTTAATTAGTAGTAGTAAATAAAAATGCCGCAGCATCCTGTGTACCGGTCGTTGGCACAAACTGTAATGAAAGGCTGAAATATTTTTATTTGTGTATGTATGAACATCTGCAACACCTGACCCGATCTAAACACTTACCACAGAACCCATTTAATTTCACAAAAAAAGTTATGCTGCGAAACTTCCACACAAACTAAAACCAACTAAACTAATTAAAAACATTTTGTTTAGGAATTGACAATTTTTAATATGTACGCGTAGGTACTATTGTTTGAAAATACCAACAAATAGAAATATGGGGATTGAAATTAATTAATTAGAAAAAAAAATATTACGCTCGTAAAGAAATGTAACAGTTTATTAATGTGTAGTATCGTATGTAGCTAAAAACAGATATACAATGTTACTTTAATATAGCATTTATTATTGGATGGGTGGTCGCACATATTACGTCGGAAAAAGGCTATTAGTATTTTATGAACCATATAAAATATATTGCATTATACTGATATTGAATAGATTCAATCCCAAATTATAAATACTGTTTTTTATTATATATTCGTTATACTGTCTGTTACATGTACGGCTACGATATATCATTGAAATTATTGCTCGAAAGGTTTTTTGTATTCCAAAAGATTATGTATGACTAAAACCCAACATTTCGCAATTTAGCTATATACCTACAGCATTTCGGAATAATAAGCAAAAACAATTTTGCAACAGATGCATTTGATTTGATTTGAACAAAAAGTTAATTGAAGTTTTTTTTGTCAAATTTAATAAACACGTTTTGAATTGTTTTTTTTTAGAATTAAATAGGTACGTCTCCTAAACCCAGTTACCTACTGGTTACAGCAGTTACAGTATAAGATTTTGTACCGTATTTATTTTTAAGGGTGGATTTTTTTGTGTCGCAGTCTCTTTTATACTCAACATACCTATATTAAAACATAATATTTTCTTTACCATGTTGAAGTTACCCTATTGTGTTAAGCCAAATACCAACACAAAGTTTCTGTTCTACTTATTTGTCTTTAAATGAAACTACCTTACATACATAAATGCGTAATTAGCTTTTGGAGGATAACTTGTTTCAAAAGGTATTTTGTGGGCTTACACATTCACAGCCTTCAACCATCGTAGGTAAGTCCAAATAAAATAATCCGATTGTTGTGTTGTAGGTTTTATCTAGTACGTAGGAACTATCGTTGATAATAGTGCAATTAGATGTTTTCAAATGTTACTTACCCGTAGGTACATACATGTTCAATTAAAGGATTTTATTGATCCGTTTGTGGCGTGCACACAACGTGGGATTATTCTTATGTTTGTTTTAATTCACATATAGGTATCTTATGGCCTATGGGATTTAAATTCTATGAATATATGTGGTACTGTAAATTAGGGTTTACTGAATGTAAAAAGTTTTAGATTAGAAGCACGCTTGTTGACAATGTATAATCATAAACATGCAATAAGCCTTTCGATTACAATTACCAAAGGATTATTGTTTAACATGAAAGTGTTGACAAGTCCTAGTTAAGGGTGTAGACCAAATATGGGAAAAATAATATCATTTTTCAATTTACGCCTACATCATTTTAATTAAGAAAATACGTTTACCACTTTTATATGCATATTTTATATAGGTACTCAAATGATTTTTTGAAGTAACAAATATTTTAGGACAACCTATTATATGTATAATTTAGCCACCACAGGAATTTTAGAATGAAGGAAAAAATTGTATAGCTCGTAGGTGTATAGTGAAGTAAGTTGTGGAATATATAGTTGTCACTTTTATTTCGAAGACGTCTTTGTGTTCGTTGGTTACTTCCGTAATAAAAGCCTATGTTGTAAGTTGGAAATGGTGCAATCACAATTGGTCGCTGAGGGGTTCAAAATAGAAAGCGTATTCTTTTCCACAGTCCATTATACTGGCACATCCTTGTGTGACTCCCGTCGATTTCAAGTAGAGATACAAATCTGATTCTATCAAAGGCACATTACCCACCACCTAATTGATTCATTTCGATTGATTAAAAATACAAATTTCAATTCAATTATACTGCTACTATGTGCTGATGTTCCAAAAATAAGAATAAATATGAAATTATAACTCGTATATGTAAATATACATATATATAAATCTATATAAAAAGACCATTTCAAATTCTCGACCTTGCACCAATCTATATGATTTTAAATATTTTAATAAATATTAATTGTTTATGCAATTTATGCACATGTACAGGTAAGTATAAATGGAATTGAAATATGAAATATACATTAATAAGCAAAACAAAGATATTATTCGGTATTATACGTGATTCCATTATATTAATCCGTCAATATTTAATAAGCAGAGTAGGTTTGTCGCGTGGTAAGATAATGGTATGTCAATAGTAAATGATCCGTGATGGATATGTGTAGGTATGCTTACAACTATTATTGATTTCTTCTTTTATTTTCGAATTCAAATGGCTGATATGTTTCAAGTTTGCATTAAAAGCAGTTGAAGTAAAGGTATTATATGGACCAAAGTTTTAGAGAGTTCTGATGTCAGCTTTTATTTGTGTTTTTATTTCTTGTGCACAAGTAAGAGGAGAAGAGCAACTTGCGCCATTTTGTCCCTCGAGAATAACATACCGTACACCAGTAAAGCCCAAAATTTACTTGAGATCGTAAATAAGAAGTAAAAAAATGTTATTAGGTCCGATTAAATTCATGCATTTTCTCTGCTACTCGTATACCCAATAGTAGGTGATGGGTACCTACTCCTCTACTGAAACTGGTAAATATATAAATTATGTTATCAGATTATTTTTTATGTAAGAACGGCTGTAAAAAGTTCATTAGCTTAAAACATCATCAAACAGCATTTTAGCATCGTTGTGTCAGAAGTTCTAAATGGATACATATTCACAGTTAGAGGAGTCATTGGTATCCTCATATCGTTCAAAGCATACGTAAAAAAAGTACACATCATGAGAGACAGTGTTGAAGTGACAGAAAAAGAGAAGGATCTCTCAACTCATCAACTCTTTTGATCGTTTTAATTAACAACAGAACATTTACTTTAGATCTGTCGTTTAAACAGGCGATAATGACATGCATCACCGTTATTTATGGCATATTTTTGAGGTATTTTAGATATTAGTTTTTTATATAGGAAGTTGTCCAATTTATTTGTGAAATGTGTCGATTTATATCTTGAAGTAAAAATATATTATACTTTGGGGCTTGTGTTAGATTTGAAGAACCACAATCATTCATCAGCATGAATTTAAATACAGCAGTTTCAAATATCAAATAAAGTACCTAAAATGGATGAAATGGGGGAGAAAAGGAACCATCCGTTTATTTGGAAAAATATATACATTTACAGTTTGAACACGTAAGTAAATAATTGTTTTACTTAAAGGCTTCTAAAAGAATAAATTTCCCTTAAATCCAATTGCATCATTTAAAATTATATGCGATACGGGGTCGAAAAGGGGAAGTTTCCAGGACTTTGTTGTTTTAGGTGTGCAACATGAAAGCACTTCAAAAGTAATAAATTTACTTGTACCATTTCATTTCCCTTTTAAACAATGTCCCAAAATTCGTGTAAAGAAGTGAATTTTATGTTACTTTGCAAATATGTCACGTGAAAATAAAGGAATAATAGTTACGTCTTGTTTCCTTTTACAGGGCGTACACATATAGAACATTTGGCCGTTGAAAAGTTCGTTTACATACTTTACAATTTACATTGAAAATGATCTGTATATGTGCATGTGTTTTCCTACATATAATTTTCCTCATTGATGCTACATTTTGGAAATTTTCTTTTGGTCACAACTCTCACAATGCTTGAAACGTTAAACTCTTTCCAATTTCTATCATTTGACAGAACAAATACATTTATCAACTTCTCTGATATATAAACGAAATTACGAGAGAAAACTTTAACTACATGTATGTGAGGTATATGTATGTATAATATGTATGGTGAAAAACATGGACTGAAACTCTAAAATACACAAAGCACAAGGTACATAGAAACTTCGGTCACTATTTGCTGTTGTTTCACACAAGGGATTTGTCTTAAACTAATTTAATATATGAATCTGTTGTTGGAGTTTCCTAGAAAGATATTATGAAATTATATGAAAACTCAACCAATTCAAACACAAATATTATATATAAACGAGCATTCGCCGCTATAATATTAACATTGCCGGCTATAGTTATTAGGTAATAGGTAGCTCATACGTCCTTATCGTTCAGACCTTTTTCGATTTTTGCGTTTTATTGTGTTACATTGAAATTATTGCCTCTATATAGAACGTATAAAATTCTTGAAAAAAAAAAACTGTTTTCGAATGGTTAGTAATAATTTCCTACAAAGCTTTTAATCTGTTGAAGATTCACGTTTTCTGTACGATATCAAGTTGCTCTCAACACAAATTGAAAATCTAACTGGTTTAGAGGAGTATATAAAAGCTTGAGGTAACATCTTATCTAGAGCATTTGCCCATCTTTCCATCTCATTTCGTTTCTCCTGCACCTTTTGACCCTTTTCAAACAGTTGACCTCATTCGACCTACGGATATGCATCGCCACTTTATAGCTACAGTATAGTTGGTAGCAAAATCGCTTTCGCAGTCAAAGACGAATGAATTTGACAGAGGATTTGGCTAATTTTATACGCAGGTTTACCAAATTAATTTACTAAAGCGGATTTCTATTTTTAAGGATTCCAATTTACGACCGCAAAATTGTTGTGCCCTGAATCTTTACGGTTTTATAAGTGAATCAATAAATTCAGCACCAGGTAAAATTTAATAACTGAATATGAAAAACATTATTTTTAAAAATCCTCTCTTCGTGAATGTTTATTAAACACGAAAGCTGTCTTCCGTTTATTTATTTAATTATAGTAAATGTAATAATAAAAAAGTCATTACTTCAATTTATTACCGCAATATTTATCAAATATATAGTGATAATAAAAAAGCAAATTTTTGTCGAATAACCTCGCTTCTCGCTTCCACAGTTAAAATAAAAGGGGAAAAAATGTTTATTTAGTCAACTCTTTCTTTTGAAAATGGGGCTACGGGAATAAAAATAAACGCAAAGATTCTGTAATGAAAAGATTTATATAATCAATGAATCACAAAAATAAATGAGTTAACGTTATTTTAAGATTTATTATTTTCAACTCAAGAAATTCTCTTCATTGTTAAAGAAACGAATAGTAGAAGCAACCCATTAAGACAAAGCAAATTATTTTGACATATTGAGAACTAATTGAATTGTTAATGGTTCTAGCGATAATTTTATCATCAAAAGCCGCAAATATCTTCTGGGGCAATTTTGTCGAGCTTTATAGGTATATATAGCGACACCTTCTTGATTGGTTTAATATTATATACCCACCTAAGTTTAATAAAAGTCTTATTTATTTGTTTGTAGCTTTTTACAGAGGAAAATAAGGCAAATTTTATTTTATTTATAAAATGCCTTATGGAACGAATTCTTTATACTATTTCTTCTATTTTGGTCCAAAAATTCATTTATTGATTTTATTGAAAAATAATTAAATAGAAAATTTAGGGAATTTTGATCAGAAAATTTTTATGTTGCTAGTTTTTTAAAATTATGTTCAGTCCATATGTGTCAAATTTGACAAACTAGAGATTTCTGTTAGTATGGTTGCCGTATGAGCAAGTTACTATAAAATAGGGTTATATTTAATGTCATTCAAGTCTATCTTTCGATATTTGAAGATTTCACAAATTCAAATATCTATCAGGTCTACCAAATGCGATTTTGGGTGCTATAATAACATACTTATGGCAAGTTTTTTGGAACTAAAATAACTTTATTATGGCACCAAAATAGAAAAAATATTTTAAACCTTTTTATTGAAAGAATTTAACAGAAGAGTATTTATTATAGGTATTGTTCATGTGCGACGACGGTGCTTTTTTACTAGGTAATTACGAAAAAAGGTATATAGAGCGAGAAAATTTGAATGTTAATGAAAAAGACCTTTGTTAACATTCGCTTTGAATGTAACCGTAGTTGTTTTTGTACCGAACATAATTTACCTGTCAGATATCCTATATGTATAGGGTGGAACATACAGCTATTGTTGTATTGTGAATCTTTTGTGTAATAACTGGAAACAAGTAATTTCTATTTGAAATATTGCAATTAAAATAAAATTATAGGAAATAAAAAAAATAAACGAACGAGAAAGTATTTACCCACCGTATATTGAATCGCCCTTAACCCACAGGAATAGATGATAACTTCAGAGAAAGGTCTTAGCAGTTTAACTTAAAATATTACCTAATTACAAAGTTGGGCATCTACCTCGTTATGTACCGACTAACATTGGTTATTAGGTGTTAAATAGCGATTATTGGCGACAATTTCTTTCACCTTCAACAATGTTCTCTTTCTTTAATGATATTAATCATCAATGATACAACCAATGATGATTATATACCTAATACGCAGAACTTGATGCAGCTTATTAATTAAACTGTTCTAATGTTATAACAAGTGAAACTATAACATAATGTGAGGAAGTAATAACAATGCGGGAGAATGATACATTGTTATACTTAGAGAGGAATATCAATATTCTAGAATTACATAAACAAAGACTAATTATTCCTAGATCGCAAGCTTTAATATGAATTCACAATCAACATCTTATCGGTTCAGACATATAGCACAATTTTAACATAATTAGACGATTGAAAACTTTTTATTGAAGACAGACCATCACAGAAATAAGTCAGGAAGACCGATAGTTTATCGAACATTAAGGGTTTTGGGTAAACACAATAAAATTTTATAACATTTTCTATGGAAGGCAATGGCATATTGGAGTTCTTTTGTTCTTTGGGTCTGGCTATAGGGTTGATTGTGTACTTTGGTTATTAAGTATTTTTAGGTAGACTACTAGAATTCAATAAATCCCTACTGTTTGATTTCTAAATGGTGAAAATATGTAAAATAATAAAATTATTCGAATTTTTTTGGTAAATATAAAAGTAATTACATACTTCTTTTAAAAGATAGCCTATTTGCTTTATAATTGGTTTTGATTGCTTCCATTATCATTACTTTTTCTTGAAAAATCTTGACGAACAAACTTTGCAAATGGGTTTTTAAACTTTTGTTCGTAATAAAAGGTAGCTTATTAGTACGTAGGTATTATTAATGTTTTTTAAAAACTGTTTCAATCATATCCTTTAAATTAAACTTGTGGAATATAGAAGGATAAAATATAAATAATAATTAAGTATGAACACACATATATTGCATGACAAAGAATCATTTTTGGGATAGGAGAGTAACAAACTTTTCAAGTTCCAGTTCAGTGAATTCTCAACGAGCTACTAGATTACTAACACTGGAACACTTAGTTCTGAAATTCCCATGGAGAATTAACTCAATTGAGCTATATTCGTATTAGGTAGTGTATTATAAAGCTTCATGTTGTTAAATGTCTGGAATTTCAGAATTTGACAATTTACTGAATATATATGTGTGCAGTATGCAGCGTAGTAGAGAAGACTAGACTTAGAATTGGATATCAGATGCATGGTTGATTTAATAAAAGCATTCATTTAAGTTCAAGCACAAATTTCATTCAAAACATTGCATTGGCATTTAACTTATTAATAAGTAAGTCCATACTAAAAATTTGTTATTAATATACTTAAATTATCAGGTTGGATAATGCGGATATTCGCTTTACACAACTTATGTGTATTTTATGTGATTGCCTCTAGTCATCAAATGGAAGTTTTTTTACTTTAGTGAAAATAAATATACCTTACACAAAAGAGTATCGTGGTGAAATCCTTTGTATGATGTAAAATATTTGTTCTCGAGTTTATAGAAGATTGTTCATCAAACAGTATATTTAAAGATAGAATCTATAAAAGGAAGTTTGAAAGACCAAAACAACGTTGTGCAAACATATTTCTTCAAAATATTGCTGAAACCGATATCTAGGTACTGATGGTAAATAGGTATACCAAAATCTAATGTTGCGATTAATTTTCATACTTAACATCACTTCATCAATAATTTTATGTTAATTAAATGTTACTTGTAAAGTTATAAAATGTAATTTTAAATCAGCCTTTAAAACATAATAGGACAGTTATACTAAAAACTCTTAACCCTTGCAATAATTTTTGTCTAGAGTTCCCTATTTAGTTCACTATTATAAGTGTGAGTGAAAATGCAATTGCTTGGTAAGCGTTTATATAACGTGCCACATTTGTGAAATTCTACCACCATCTTATGCTTTTTTTCTATTAAACTTGTCCTCATTGGTGAAATGTTATTGCAAACATAAAGTTTCCCATCTAGACGACTGGTTAGTTTTATAGTTCATTTGTGGGACCCTCGTTGTTATTCAAAATAGATATCAACGAAGTATGTAAATAATTTCCTGATTATGTGACACAATATGTATTTAATTAAAACTTATCTATTATATTATGCTCTTCTCGTGTTGTCGAGTAGGAATTTAATTTGTAACTTTAATTGAAAAAATAAAGTGAACCATTTTTTTATTTTCATGTTTCATTAGTAATAACTTTGATATGTGCTAATTGAGTGTGTCTTTCAAAAGCATTTTATTCAATTTAACCGATTACCATCTATTCGGTAGAAAATTTATCTGTTGTCATAAATTATTAGGCTGTTATAATCCTCCGTATAATGTTTGAATAAAAGTATTTTGAATGACTTTATACAGCTTGTGACTGGCGTTTTTTACTCCCTTTGGGTTTTATGTTTGAATATGGACTCTCCTTTTACATATACCTAGCATACTTGTAGATACATATATTTAATATCTGTTACTGTAAAAAAATATATATCTTTTAATATAAAGAATTTTAAAAATAATTTTATATTTCAGAGGCTAATAATACGACTACAAAATAATCGCATTTACTCTCTGAAATTAATTATAGATATGTATAGGCTAGTGCTAGCCCCCATTTAATAGTATTATAAGTATATATAACATATATGTATACATACATAAGGTATAAGTATTGATATTATAGAGCAACATAAAAAGAGTATATTGATTGACTTAATATCGCATCTTCGATAACTTTACTAAAATGTAACCTACTTTATCCTATCTTCAAAATTGCACCTGGCAGACCATTCCAAAGATGATATGTAGCATCTACTCCCACATCTGACAACAAGAAAATTTACGTCTATATATAAAGATACTGCCATATTACCTACATATATATAGGTCCCTTGCATTGTGATAGAAACTTTCAAATGTAATAATATTTTGCATTTTGGAATATCTTATGGTATTCATATACAAATATGAAACTGCTGTAGAAAACTACTTACTTCTAATAATATATAATGTATCACCCACTTTTACAATTGGATGATATTTTTGATCTTTATGATTAGTTATAAAAATCGCATTAAAAATACCTACACCTATAATAGCTAGGTATACTTAAACAATTTACTGTGTGAAAACAACAGCAGGTGAAGTTAAGCAGGTAAATGTTTTATTAGAAAACTTAATGTTTCTCGGACAAATGAAAAAAATTACTACTTTGCAATTTCAAATACAGTGGTGGTATTCTCAAGCGCGGGTATTAATTAATACCGGGTACTAACTCGCCAAAACATATAGCTAAAATCGTCAGTGAGACTTTTTGGTATTAAAAAGTGAGTTAGTACCCGGTATTAATTAATACCCGCGCTTGAGAATACCACCACTGGAAAAATAAAATACTGTATAAAATTTCTGCATTATTAATAATTGACTGTCATGTAGGTCGTAGATACAGATTATTAAATAAAGAGGTTGGTGTTAGAGTGAGTTTATAAGTAAATGCATAAATAAAACTAAAGTAGAGCGACCGTAAAGTGTTTACCTTAAATTAATTTTTTAATGGTTAACATTTGCTCATACTAATTTTAGATTTAATCTGGAAAAGTTAGAATGTTATATAAAGTTGTGTAGACTGAAAACAAATGGAATATAACTAGATTGTAGAAGTTTTCCAAAAATTTATATAACTACCATGGTATTCCTATATACCTAGGTCGACATGTAACCATTGTATGTATGTTCAACTTTATCGTAAATAAAATAAATTGTAAAACCCTTCCTTTAATTGTATTAGTATAAGAATGGGGATGTTAAATTTTGCATTTACTGTTTATGTTTAATTAATTTTACGTGGTTAATTAAACTAATATTACATTTTCATGTGCACATAATGTAAAAATAAAACAAAACACTATTATTCTAATCCTATATATACACATATACATATATATCAGTTGAAATAAGAAGGAAATTATGTTGTGGGAAGGCAAACAGTAATGGTTTGAATTTATAAGAATTTCCATAGTTGTTTAATTAAAAGTGATAAATTCTAGCTAATGAAATTGAAATTTCGGTAATGTGCTTCATATTTAACATGGATTTTCCACTAAGTGTACAACTCACGTAAACTCGAATCGGTAAAAATGCGGTTTTACGAGCACGGCTACTGTGTTGTGCTGAAAAATTAATATTGTGCAACAGCGCTTGTCGCGCGTAAAAATAAATATTGAAACTAGGGTTAGTTTTTATTGTTATAGCTAGAAGTTGTACGCCTACAACCATTACCATTATGTGTGTTTTAAAGTTGTCAAACCTTATATACAAGTCGAAAGAAAAAATATATAAGCACTAAAAATAAAGTGCTGTAAATTTAATACCCTTTTCACCCCATACACATAAAAAGGTCAGAAAATTAACGCTTTACCATTATGACAGGCCAATGTGAAAAGTTGACTGCAGTTTTGATAACGCTGTTTGTCATTCTGTTACCGCTCTGATATTGGAAAGACGCGGATGGTTTTTCACTTGTGTGCGATGCAAACGTCTTTTTTCAGACGTTGTCAGTAATTGAAAAATATCGGTAAAAGTTCGATGTTGAACTGGAATTGTTTGAAAGCTTTGAATGATTACATTTTATTGTCTTATACTAGAGCGCTTTTTCATTTCTTGTTTTCTTGTATCTATAGCGAACGCTATACCTACATATATGTTTTAATTACTTGACTGTTTAGTTTGTCTAGTTTATTCTGACAAGTAAATAACTTGTTAACTAGTTAAAATTCATTAAACGGGTTGAATTTACATCAGTCCTGAATTTATACATACTTTATGAATTTGATTCTCTAAAGCCATATATCTCGTTGATTTTATGATTTAACAATTCTTATTTACTTTTAATATTGTTCGAAATGCCCACGATAAAATTTACAAACATTTATGAGTTGAAAATAAACTAATTGATATATTACTTTTCCCATTGCAATTTCACCCAGCAGCATTAAAAAAAAAATTGTTTGTTAATAAACATAAATCCTACATCGTATAGAGCACATTAAACCAATATAGCTTGGTTTTTTGAAATAAAAAAAACTGAATGCATCATTTGATAGAAAATTCATCACTGATTTACAACCAAACCGAAAAAAGCGGCAATATATAAAAGTGACAAAATTCGAATAAATGCGGTATAATTTATTTTACGAATTTGTTGAAACTATACATACCTATATAGTGCTCCAATTTACTCTCGTTTTATCTAGAGTCTATTCTTCCCTTGTCCCCTCTCATCAAATTATATAAAAAAAGAGAGGACTATCTATGCTGGTTGCACTATTGTCAAATATAGCAACTGCGAAATGCACTAGATCAAGTTGATAGACTCATAAATTCGGGGATTTTATTCGGATAAGTTACATTATAATGACAAAAAGCATTATTTAAAATTCATGTTCTGTTTAGGTCGAACATTTCATTGTAATTCAGTGTGGTAATAAATGCCTATGTTTAGTGTTTAGTGCTACATTGGTTACAAATGCACATTAATACTCTTCATCTCATTAATTTAGTTTCAGAAGGACTTTCCATTAATTGATCAGGAGTCAAAATTTATCTATTTTATAGTCTTTTGTTAATTTAATTTGTTTCCCCATGGGAAAAATATTTATGTCAATATTCTCGTTAGTACATTTTCCTGCTACTGTGGCACTTGTTAAACAATAGGTATATAATGATCAATATAATCAACGGTGGAATTATTTTGTTGGATACAAGTGTATCTTAATTGTACCCCAAAGGATAAGCCCTATATAATGCCGTTCCATAACAACTTTACATTAATGTATATATTACATAAACTTAATTTCAAAAATATTTATCCTCTGAGGTGTCATCAAACTAAGAAATTAAAACTAAAACTTTCAAGATACGGCACAGTTTTTTTATTTCACTGTGGAGGTCTGTTTTAAATTGATTTAAGAAAATTGTGCAGTTGGCTTTTGGAAAGTGTCTGGTTTAACTGTGAAATTCATTGAAAATACATCAGATAGTGGGTACTTTTAAAAATTGTTCAATAGGTAATCTGAAAGCATCTCAGTTGATTTAAACGATTGAAAGTAGATTTCAGAATCACTTCAATTGATTTAAAATTTCAATCTTCTCAGATTGAGTTTCGTCGTCATATATAAATGCGCCCCTCTAACAGAATAAAATATAGAAAGGAAATTATAGTTGTTTTCTTTTCTGGAAAGGATATAGAAAATTGTGAAAAAGTTTGTTAAAAAGAAAAACTGTTTGCAAACTTGTTGGGAAAAAGTGCACAAACACAATATTTTATAAAATTAAAATGAGATTGTTTTCAAATGTGACACTAAATCAACGAACCTTTTGTATTTAACACAAAACAAAGGGCACAAATCTATTGTTTTGCTATATTGTTCCCAGAAACTATACTATAGGTATTAACTAACTTCAAGTTTGTCTTAAGCTCTTGTTTACCAGCAAGTCTACTACCAATTAGAATGTGAATATATTAATTAAACAAAATCTACTATTTGGGGAGTGCAACTGACAACACAGAGGTAAATTTAGTTTTCAGTAAGAAAACATCATGGATATTTAACCAACGAAATGTTTTATTACTTTTCCGTTTACGTTTACCTAGGCCCAGAACCAAATTAAATGTATGAATGTTCCTAACAGAGTTTCAGAAACAATATTTTAGGTAATTACACATAGAGATGAATAGGCGCTCTTAAAATCAAAGAATTCGAATTTTACGAAATCGAATGTATTTTCTATTAACATTTATATAAATAATACAAATTTTTTGGCTAATTTCGTCCAGGACCTATATTTTAATTAATAGTTTCTTTGAATGATGGCAACGTTCCGGACTATTTTCCAGGATGTATTATGTAAATCCCTTAGAAGCAAAACAGTCAGTAGATGACAAAGGGAGTTCCATTTAATCCTTTATAATATGTAGCTATTTTGCTGTAGATTACTATCCCAAATTCATAGTGACATATTAGTAGCTTCTTTGTCAGTGCTCATTTTACAATGTTAAAATATTTTCTCAAGTTCACATTTTCAATGTCTACTACACTGTCGACTTGTTGTCCATATTAGAATATTCTAGGAAGCTTTTAGGCGGAGGTTTCAAAGCACCACAATAGTACACAAGTAAAAGTTACACTTTGTTATTCATTGAAGGTCATTTTAAACTTCAAAGTTTAATTGTTATGTTAGGATGATGAAGTAAAATTGACCTAGAAGAAACAGGATATTTTTTCAAATAAAATGATAAAATATATGAAAGTATGTGTGTTAAATATTCGAAGACTAACATAAATAAATTTATGTACGTTCACTTTTAAGGAAATAGTAAAGTAAATCAAAGGAAATCCCGTAATTTGGCATTGCCTACAATTTGTCAAGAACTAACATAAATACAAGTTTCGAAATAATCCTGGACGTAGATGCCATATATCAAAGACGTAGGAGAAGGCAACGTCGCCATCCTTGTACCCAAAAGTCTGTACTTTGCTCCACTGTATATTTATACCCATATATGTATGCTGTGTATTTGTATTTATATGTATACCATGCAATGTGTATGCTTTTCTCAAGCGCCAACATCTATAAATCTGCCAGGATGCTGTAACTTTCAGCTTTTGACTGCGGCTCGCTTATATGACATCCACCTTGGGTTATATCCTTCTTTACGTTTTGTCTGAGTAAATCTGCCCTCCTCTTATTTCATCACCACCCGTTGCGAATTTTTTAAGGGGATGTATTTAAATACATTTTAACAAAGATATTTTTGTTCACTAAAAGCATTATGCATGGACCCAGTCTTTTCTATTATGCGTGGATGTAATACAAGTACATTATGCGCGATTGCGTGCAAGAGTTTACGCACAATATTACAAATGTGAAAGAAAGGTTCTGTTTTTACGATGCGAAAAAAACAGTCTGCAATGTAGTAGTGGTAAATATTTGATGGAAATGTCCGAATATGACCCTGCAAACAAACGATGTATGCAACGAGCACGAACACAATTTCAATTTCTATTTGATAGTTGAACGATTTAAATATATTGTGTATGTAAATATTTATATTTGAAACGGAGTTCACTAAGAAAAATATGTTTCATATGAAAAAAAAGGCTAGAAGTGCCGATGAAGATACAAAAATAAACCAATATTAATTAGGTATGCATTTTTTTGATGGATAGGTTAGGATGTACATTGAATGTTTCCAAACAAAAAAGATATTCTAATTTAGACAATCAAAAGCTTTTAACCTTTCATATGAAAGCATGATTCTGATTTAATTTTCGGGACTGTGTGGAAAGCTTTTTATGGAAATCGCATTTCTAATGCATTTATCGTTTGTTCGTATAGGAAATATATAAAAACATATTTGATGCCATGAATTCTCTGTTTATTTTAACCATCATCGGTTTTACTATAAAAAAACTGAAATTATGCTACAATGTAGCTACGAAGAACCATGTAATTTTCTTAATACCTGGTGTAAATTGATTTCTATTTACATAAACATTAGTTTTAAATCTAGTCTTAAAGTTAACGTCCAATGCCGCGATTTTCATATGTAGGTATGCGCATAAATACATACCAACTATATTTAATGGCATATTATGAAGTGTATCATACACATAATTTGACTGATTTTATTCTTCCAAACTTGCACATTGTGGTAAATGAAATGATAAAATATTTACCCCTCTATTATATGGGACATTAACATATAATGAACATATTACAGTGAAGCTTTTCAAATTATCTTGTATAAGTATATAAAATTGAAAATGCTTAAGATATTCATGCAAATCTACTGCAAATTTTTGAAACAAAATTTTGATCCTATATCAACATTTTTAATACATATATAAGTTCTAAAAATATACAGCATATACATACATATATGTTTGTATTTTGATGCACACAATATTTGTTATGTATTTAATTTGAATAAATGTACCTACCTATGTATAGGTATCCGTCAGCTGTGCACTGAACATGACTCTATTATTAATTTAGATAATTCTCTCTTAGCTATGCTTTTGCTTCTCATGCTACTAGTGAATCAGGTATACCTGCAGTTCATTTTCTTTTTATAATTAGTTAGTAAAAAATAAAAATCATCATAACACAACTTATTGTGGGTAGATTGTTTTTTAATTGGCAATAAAAACTTATTATCATATAAATATCCCAGACCACCAAAATACACAATAAAAATGTTATTAAACGGAAAACTGGAGCAACAATTTCTCTATGTTGACTCCAAAGAAAAAGCATACGCAAATCTATCACTGTAATAATATTTGATTAAGAAGGAAACATGTATTAGAATGTATGGTATGTAGGAGCAAAATTGTGCAAGTTGGAAACTTTATTAATTAGAAAACTTATTCTAACATTAATAAAGTTATATCCTAAAAGCCCGGTTTTTGTAAAAATGAAAATGCCACATACATAGTTACATTAAATGAAAAAAAAGTAGCTACATATATTCCATATTCCATAAGTAAAGCTTGGAATAGGTAAAGTAAATAATTCATCTTTTTAAGACACGACTATTATTAGCACATAATACCAATACCTCCTAAAAATACCTAAATCAGCGCGGTAGTGATAGGAAAGTATTCAAATGAGGTACTCAATGGATACAAATAATGCGTAGGTATCTCTCAAATACCCAACGGAATAACCATATAAAAAGTACGTAAAATGTCATTTAAAATTTAAATTTCATTAAAAGTGATATTACCTTTAAGCTCCGCTTTATCGATTAGTTAAAATATGAAAGTAAAAAATTATTCCGCGCAGATATAACGTAAACTAATCAGATTAATACGGAACTTTGATTGCGAAATTCAGACATGTAGACTATAAACTCAGGGAATATGTACTTGATTGTATTTGGAATATGTGTAGTAATGTGTTGGTATATATATGTATGTATGTGTAAGATTTATCTGATTGGCAATTCGACATTGGTTCGACATTAAGATTGTTTGGCCCTTATTTGAATCAAGCCTTTGGGTCGTTAGTGTCATACCAATATGTCCTGAAGGCACATTGCTTGCCTAGAACAATGCGGAAATAAGCTATGTCTATGTTAATGTGTCAGTGTGGCAGAGGTTCGGTGTCAGCCAGTTTGTCGGTAAAATCAATACCACTCGCTCATACTGCGGTTAACTTCCACAGATGCTACGCACATTTTCTGAAAATCCATAATGTTTCAGTTTTGTTTTTAAAAATATAAGTACTAATAAAATTAAAAATGGGCCCAGTATTATAAAGGCTTCTATTATTAAAGAAAGAACGCATGGCAACCTTTGGGAAAATGGAAAGCTTTAAAATTGCATATTCTTGTAATCATAAAATACGTCAGATCACATAATCTTTTTTCACATTTAATTGCGGTGAAAAATCCAAGATTTCATCTTTACTTTCAACCTTTCCTAATGACAAAAAAATAATTAAATTGAAAAGGTATAATGAACAAATAAAAAAAAGAAGTAATCCGCCTCCACATTTTAAAATTCGAATGGACAATGAACATATCATCTCTTCCATTCATTATATCGGTTCTTATAAACATAAATATAATAAATAGCTATCCGTAACATAGGTATACAAACAATAACTCAACTACTAGCTATGCAATTTTCATATAGAATTTCTGAGCAAAATCTTCTAGTAGGTACGTTTGTTTAATTCAACGTAAAACTGATATCATATCATACAATAAACAAAGTTCTTGTTTTGTTAATACTTGTTGTACACATTAAACATCTAAATAAATGTCAACAGCAGTGCACCAGCAACTAAAATTCCTCTAATGGTTCAAATGGATGGTTCTAGTACCAACTGTCGCCGCAAAGTCTCTAAACTTTTCAACTACTAACTTGATTTGTTTGGAATATATATGCTTAACGCAGATGCAACAACGGAAAACTTTCACTCCGGAACAAATCTATGTCTTTGACTGGAAACGGCAAACAGCAAACAGTATAAGCAATAAAGAATGCTAATAATTCCTGTTCGGTTAAGTTTTAGTCAGATTTAGAGGCTTCATTCAATACCATCATTTTGAAACTCAAGATCACTGCATCTAAATAGCTCAATAGTAAGTAGAATGTTAAAAGTGCGCAAATACGAAGACATCTAAATTTATAAAGGCAAAGTTGACTCATATCTAAACTGAAAACCATTTTTAGAAAAAATCTATTCTCGGTATTGATCATGAATAAGTTAAGTGTTTGCCCACATTTTGATTCTAAATACCTACAGAAAACCTCTTCACTTTACTATCACGTCGATCTAAGAACGAAATTGTTATTGTGGGGTAGAGTAGGACTATAGTTTCTATTGATTGTTATTTTAACATTCTAACTAAATACTGCCACAATTTCTCCAGTGTGCTGTTATGAAAATTTAATTATGATTGCGGCTAAATATGTATAAGCTAATTATTACTTCCTGTTTTCCATGGAAATAAAATACTCTAAATATGTCAGGTAAATATATTTTCAAAGCGTTAATTCCATATTCTTTCAATAGCAAATATTGTTGACAGGAATTGAATGTAAACATAAAAAGATCAAAATATTTGTATTGAAACACCCACATTAAAAGCACGTTTTTTAATGATAGCAACAAATGTGAAAATTGGGATTTAGTGAATGTTTTTCTTTCGATTTAAATAATACCAGTATTATTGCGATAAATTTGTGTAGATTCTGAGTAAAAGACAATTAAATTTAAATGAGTATCAATAAACTTTATAAAATTAAATTTTCTGACATAAACTAATGATATATACGCATATAGCTAAGAAAAAATGGTGTACATAATTAATCCACGTATCTAAAAATACATATAATAGTAAATCCCGGCCGTAACTCAAGTTTACGTGATCTCAATAACACCATTGCAAAGAATTATAATACGAACGTTGTATACTTATTTAGGATATGTTTCTTTTTTTGTCAAAATGAACAAGATGAAATATGTCTTGGAGAAATACGGAAAAGGCGCAACTATAAGGATTTCTCAAATCGACCCTGTTCCCCGTTCTTTGGGATAAAGATAGCTCTTATCCATAGTCTTTAGTGAGATTTGAGGTTGAATTGCCAAGGCCAGCAGTATAGTAAAAAATATATATGTATATTTGGAATATGTGGTCGATTGGCAAAAATGAAAAAATCCCATATCTGGCACAAATTCTACATATTTAACAATTCACCGTACAAATAGCACATGCACAAGTAAATATATATGTATGATACATACAACATTTTTAATAAAACCCTATAATACACCTAGCCCACTAACCGTCCCTGCCCTAAGAAAAAAATCTGCGGTTTACCAAAATAAATGTTGGTGCGTGATTAAAAAAAAATTATACCCAAATATTAGCAAGAATACAGCATTTCCGTGCGTTTGCATAAAAGATATTTATTGAAAAGAAATATACTTCAAGTCCGGGGTCTCAAAAAGTGTTTGTGTTTAAAGTATTTGTGATGGAGCTGAAGGATTCGATTTTTTTTCTTGTTAGATATTATGCGAGGGGTTAAGTAGAGCGTGAATGCGATTTGCTTTGGTGCCGATACGTATTATTGCGTCAGTGTATATGTATGTGTGTATTGTATGAGATGCATGCACTCTTCCCGCCGTTGTAACTATCATACCACCGTCATTTTAGCATCGTTACTATTACGGCCGTTTTTCCACGAGAAGAACAGTGTTGAGAGCAATACTATGTATCTGTTTGCGAAGTAATGGAGATAGCCCCACTAACGTGCCACTCGGGGTATATGGTTCGTGATTTTGATATGGTTACGATGATATATCCATAAAAGATATCTAAACATGTCTCGTGTTATTGTAATGCATGCTTTACCATTACGACCTTCCCTAACGGTGTAACGGTGTGACTGGAGAGGTCCAGAAGACATGAAGAAGCCTCCTGCAAAAAAAAAACAATTTATCCTATATGTGACATGGTAGAATAAAGGGGTTTGGTTTTCTGTGTGCGATGCGCGTATGGTGATCAATTCTTAGAAAATATTGCATGTGATCATCATAAAGTCGCTTATTGTGAACAAGAAGAAGTGTAGGCCTTATTTCATTCCCCCTAAACATAATGCCACCACTGTTCGCCATTTATTTTAATAGAGGTCTACTTCGCAATGAATTATGTCACCTTGTAAATAATATAAACCATTAGTGCACCATATACAAAACATAATTTGCTTGTTGTGTAAAACCGTAACATTTATTATTATAGATATCGAATAGTTGTTCATTAAAAATCGTTTGCATAATGATTGTTAGCAATCAATTCTTATTTAAATGACATAAAAAAGGAGTCTTTTCTTATACTTCCTTGTTATATTTGTGAGCCGTGAGCGATTACAAGTAAAAAAGGAACTTTGAAATCACTAATTAATTCTTGATCTTATGTGCACAAATTCTTCCCAAGTTTATTATAATTTACTTTGATTAATGAAAAGTCTAAACTTAGTGTTTGTTTACAAATAACTTTGAGGTAGTTAATGAAAGTTTGAATGTAGGTGTACTTATAATACATATGTGTATAGGAACATTTCCAACGTTTGTATAGCGAAAATAAAATTAGTTATGGAAAATTTAAAGCACTTTCCAATTTTCGCCTCCACATATAATACTCATAGAGCATTGTTATGTTTTCAATAAGTTTATATTAAGCGTAGTCATTGTATAAATAAATAGGGGCATACATAATATACTTGTAAAGCACAGATGCTTATGTATACTTTGTTATGTTTGCCGAAACATGAAAGGATGTTTTAGGGATCAATTTATAGACTCAATCAATCATACGAAACTTGTCATTTGGGTTGACATCTATGTAGATGGAGTGCTTTCTAACTAACTTACTCCGTTCTATTAAATTGTAGAAAAATAAAATTCATTCAAATTTTAAATAGCCTTTTATAATTTGTAAAGTTTTGATGACGCATTTATTTCATTATCGACACTTTTAAAGTGTTTCAGCTCTCAGGGAGTTTGTTTTTTGTTATAAGAGTTAAAACATAAAATGTCACAAGCTAAATTAAGGGGAAATCCCTTGAAAACAAAAGAGAAAAAATTTCTTGCTCAAGCCGAAAGTGGAGTGTAATAGAAAAGTTGATACAATATTATCACACAGTGACCACCCGAATCAATTTCGTTAACTGAGCTAAAAACCTCATCTAAAAGACATTGTTGTCCAGAATGTATACAATATGCCTTATTTATAAGTTAGTAACTTGATTAATGTTCCCCAATTTTATCGCTAACAAGAATGTTAGAAAATTTAGGTGATAGATAAAAAAGAACCTATTTACATATTTATGAATATGCAACTTTGCTACAAGTACAAATAAATTTAGCATTCAAAATCAGTTATAAATACCGCAATAATATTTCATTGTTAAATATTTTGACGCGTTTATTTTTGTCGAATCTCTACCTCTCACTCTCGTTCTTTATTATTCCCGAATCGAATAATATACTTTTGGGCTTACGCTTACTGTTTTATACATATAATGATTCAGTAAATGATCTCTGTAATAATTCAGTGCAACCCTTATCACCAATTTTTAGAATCTGATGTAATTTTTATGCAATCAGTATGGTAGTACGATTACCTATCCTTTATCCGGAACACTTCCGTATCCGGGCTTCTTTGTTTCAAGACTCATCTCCGTTGTGCACGTGATCAAAGACATCAGTCTTTCATCAGTGTCACATGAACCTGACAGTTTCAGTGATTGCAAATATCATACATAATATTTGAGCTGTGTATAATGTTAGAAGAATACATAATCAAAAATTTTTATTCGTTGTAAGAATGGCAGTGTATTTTTAAAATATTGCATAAGAATTTTATAATCAGCTTATTTCGCATCTACAAATATAAAATATAGGTACATAATACTATACGAATACATATATTATCATTTGAAATACCTTTTCTCGTTATTCTGGATCTCAACAAAAAGAATGTCTTTCAATGGTGTTTTACTTGGATGTTGCAAGAAATTCTATCTTACAATATCATTTTATAGAGCAAAGAATAAGTAATGAATACAATGTATAGGTATAGAAGATAAGGTAAACAAACTTTGATCTCGCGAAAGAAAAATAGATACTTTCCAGTAAAGAAAACTATACAAGCCGAGAAATAAATAATGATTTGTAGGTTGTACTAATTAATTACATTTTCTAGAAATAATTAGTTTTTGAACATCTTTCAAACGTTTCAACAAAGAAAGCTATTGTACAACTCGATGCATTTCCCACTGAACCATTATTTAAGATAACACCATGTAGTTTTACTTAATGCCGTTGTTTCGTGACCGAAATATTTCTTAGATAATGACCTATAAATAAAAGATTATAATCGATAAATGTAATAGAAACGAATATACGTTTGTTCGTATGTCATTTAACGTTATAATGGGAAATGGTTTACATAGATATATCCCTTCAAACTAAATGGTTACTCACTATGAACACTTATTTAATATATGTTTAATGCTATTTCTGGAACGAGAACTGAAATATTTTGCGCACGGACTTTTATCTTAAAATTGAACCTTATTAAAGAGAAGAAGTTTGAATTCGATTGCAATTTCGGATCATTAAACACTTTGAAAGTATACAAAGTGATTGTTTAAAAAAAATCAATAAACTGTAGGTACTTATCTACTAAAACAAATTATATTTTTTCATGAAACAAACAATTCCCAAAGTACTTATATGTATTTAAACAAAAAGAACAAAAAGCAAAATAACTTGGGAGGAAAAACTTTTATGGAAAAGAGATAGGAGAAGGGAATTAACGATGAAGCGACGCCTGATGCTTGAGAAAGTATTTAGGGAAAACAATTTGAGTAGAAATAAAGTAGACGAAAATTAAAGATACCCCTCTTGTGATTTCCGCATTTCCGTATCTTCGCAGCCTAAAGTTACTTTTCCAATTAACATTTTGTGTAAGCAATATGTTTATGTTTAACTTTAAAGAGTTACATACAATGGAAAATATCAAATTTAATGGTGTAAGTGGCGTATTACGTTAATAGTTTAGTATGTATGCTGTGTATTTGTTAAAATGCGGTTAATTTGCAAAGGTTTATTAAACTTTTAATTACATTTAAACTTGGATGTTTTTCTGAAAATATTAGCTTAAAATGTAATATTTCTATGTAGGTATTATGGTTTATACCATTATCAGTATTATTATCTAAATTTTTACTTCGCATTAACTTCAATTTGTATTTTCATGCTACATTAACACTGTAATGTACTTCAATCATGTTGCGCCACGGCTCTTAATATGCAAAATAAGTTGAGTACACGACTTTCCAATTCCGTTCGACTTAAATCAACTTTTATTTTTAACGTACTTTACCCATACGTTAATCACCCATACGTACATCATAGATCATACATACATCTTTTGTTTTTTCATGATGTATATTATGTACACCTCCTACCAAAGAGATTATAAAATAGTTTTATTCACAATCAGTGTGTAATGTTATAATGAGGCATTTTCCAATATTTTATAAAAATGGAAAGTGACCCATTGTTACATTCAGGTAAGTAATATACAGGGTGTTAGAACTTAAGCTTTCCGCTCGATTATTTCGAAAATGAATAAAGGGATTTCAATGAAAATTTGGCAATATGACAATTTTTGGGTTGGTCACTCTGATAAGTCTATACTGCGAATGATGTGACACATCAGGGCCCGGATTGCGAACTACTCTGTCGCATCGAAAATTTGACTTCGTTTCGTTAGGGCCAAATTGCGAACTACTATTGTCGCTTCGAAAGCGTCATTTCGCATCGTTTAGCCAAATTAAGAACGACTTTTCGATTCGAAAAACTGCCGTGAAGCGAAGCGAAACAGACGATAGGTACTGACCTATCGTCGGCCGACGAGACGAAGTCGATGCGACAAAAGTTCGCAATCCGGGCCCAGGTTATACTGGAAGTCAACCCCAACTTCATTATTTTAAATGGATACCCTATATTTTATGACATACTCGAAGTTATTACAGATTCTACGCAAAATTTTAATATCCGTTTATTAAAGGTACCACATGTCTAGTAGTTTCTGAGAAAAAATTACTTTATTGGCTTTTAGAGACTTGTTAAGTTTTTAATTTTCAATGTTTCTGAAACTGAAATTTGAATTTGTTAAATGCCCACATTTTCGTAGTCACTATTCTCAAGCGCGGATATTAATTAATACCGGGTACTAACTCGTTTAAACATAGATTCACTGAGACCGCTTTTTGGTATTAAATAGTACGCGCACTTGAGAATACCATCACTGTGGTGGTATTGGTATTCTCAAGCGCGGGTATTAAAAAGGGGTATTACGAAAAAGGTACTAAAATTGGTATTAACTTTATTAAGTATTAATAACTTTATTAATTATAAAATATTATTTTTGAATAAAAATTCTAAATCGAAATAGAAAAAAATCGTATAAACAACTCGTATTGTCGGATTCGTGAATTCAGTATGCGTCAATATTTGCCTTATGACACTCTTACCAAAAAATTTGTAACATGAGTCAGAATTGAGATATTAAGCTGAAATTGGAGCTGAAGATAGTCAGAAAGATGTCTTGTTCTCTACAAGACTGTCGTATTGGTTTTGGAGTTATGATTATACAGGGTGTTGTTATAACCATTTACATTTGCAGCAACTTTAAAATAGAATAACTTTCTTATTAACTGACTCATGTTACAAATTTTGGCAATTACCACACGGTTTGAAACTGAATACTGTATACCGCGTTCTGTGTCTGTTTGTCAGGTGAAGCTTCATTCACATAAGAGGTAATGCAGAATTAGATTGGTAGTTGTGGTGTAAAAGCTACCTAGCTTTTAACTTTTACACTACACTCGCACCGCCCCTCCAAAACAATATGGCTATAAGCATATGTTTTCTGTAAACTAATGTTAAAATTATTTAAATCACAAATACGGAGTAGTAATAATATGTTATATGTATATAGAACATTGTCAATTCACAATAAATTATAGCATCTTAACATTTTATGAAAAACATAACACTATAAAAATTAAACTAGAACCCGCAGCTGCACTAACACCAATGAGAATGCCGTTAATTTTATACATCTTTTACAACTGCATCAATGCCACCATTGTGCATCCTAATTAAGATTCAACAGTTTGTAATACAACTAGCCCGTCTACTGCCGCGGTCAGAAAGGTTATCGTCGATATCGCCGTCGCCGTCCGCCCCCACAGACCTCTTTCTGGTGGCCAGTCCTTTTCACGTCAAGTAAACAAAATATCTATGGAACAATAATAGGTATGCAATTATTATATATGTACTTTTTGCGTACAGTATGGTATCTAAAAAAGAATTTTCTTCTCTTATCAAATAAAAAGAAATGGTACCTAAATGGTAAATGGCAGCTAAACAGTGATATCACTAAAAAAGTATTCGTTTTATTGAAGAATGTTTACTCAGCTTTTTAACAATTCTTGTTAATTCTGTGTACTTTAGCAAATTGACAAACTTCTTGTATTATCTGTGAAAAAGTGAGATAGTCAATCTACCATATGTAGGAACTTAATTTATCTTCGTAAGTGTGGGCGTGACATGTCACTTGCAGAATATCGTTGACCTTGTGTTGATTTACTCCAAATGTACCTTTTTTCATCGTAACATCCATTTAACGAACACAACATCAGAAAGGATCGACTTTTTATATAATTTTGTTTTAGATGTTATCAACACCTTAAGACAAATGTACGATCTTTATATTCAGGCAGTAATTTCTTTCTGTATAAACTCCTTAACTATTATTAGGCCGCATTAAGAATACTAGTAGAGCCCAAATTATTAAGCCACATACATATCTTTGTAAATAAATTGCTAATTAGTGTTGCTATTCTTGTTATTTTTGTACTTGCTACTCGTGTTACTTTGGAAATTTTATTTTCAGCGACTCTTGCTGCTTCAAAATGATTTTGAAATAACAAAGGGATGTAATTTGTAGTTGAATTGAGCAACCTCATATAAAGTTGATGGTGGCCACATTGTATGTCCCATACCGACACAATAATATTACATATAAGAATTTTCCTCATGCATGTCAAAACAAAACTTATATATATGTCCCTTATGGTATAAAGTCCTGTCTTTTCGAGTATAGGCCACATTGAAATATGACGTTGTAAACTGTAAAATATACAAATTGGGATGCAATTCATAAGTTTTTTTTTTGTAAAAATATTTTACGACCCTTTAAATATATCCAACCGGAAAAAGTAATTTTAATAATGTAAAGTGCTTTTGGAAAACGGAAACGAGCAAAATTTCAGACACAAAACACTGATTTTTATAGTTTAGTCAATAACAGCAACATGTGCTTTGTCTACAAATATGTATACATATATGTATGTATGAAGTGCCCTGCCAAAAATCCTCTAATAGATTATGCTTTTTGTTTTTTGATTTCCATTGAAATCATTTGTTAGGCATATGTTGCTGTGTTATGCAATTAAATTATTTCTTACCCTCTTTTCGAACAAGAAGAATCATCCCTTTGTAGTGTGAATGTACGTTGTGAATGTAGGTAATAAGTAGAGTTGCATTCATGTTTTTTTTTTAAATTTTATTCGCTACAAAGTTGAAAACGACAAGAACCACTATATCCCACACGAAATGCCATACCATCATGTCACAATGCTTTTGCTTTGGTGCTGCTTATTCTGATATCTAGTAAGCATTTTTGCCAGTATTTGGTCTAGTTATGCGCTTGCCACCAGCGAAATACCATCGCATATTGCTGGTAAAGAAAATGGGAACTGAGCGAAATGATAATATATGTAAGTCATGCCTGAAACATTGTGATAAAGCGATCTATACGTGTTGTAAAAGAGAAAATAATTTAGTTTTTGCTGGAACTTTGCTATGGAATCTACTTATATGTATTAGGTATTATAATATTGTAAACAGAATTTTAACTAAGAAATTGCAACAAATAAATTTTGCTTATGGTCCAAGTATTAGGTAATAAAATACTAAATATGTTCCTTAGTATTATAATATTGTGCATATGTACAAAGTTTGATTGTTTTCTATAAATCTTTAAGGTGAAAGAAGTTTCGTAATGTGTAAAACAATATTTCTTTTTGTTAAATTAATTTACAATAGGAATTTGCTCGGGAGTTTTTGGGAAAACCACTTATATATACAGTAGCTTTTTTGAATGATAGGAAAATGGTATTAAACTAGGTATACATCCACCGAAAGACTGAAACTGTTTTCTTTCCTGGCAAAGTACTCATTTAGTATTAGGGGGATCTAGGGAATTGCTTACATAGACTTGGAAATGTATTTAAACAGAAACGAATCAATACTATACATTATTGCCGAAGGGATGCTCATTAAGATCTTGTGCTCTTTATATTTACCGAAGTAATTATTATTGAAATATTACACGATAACTTAATTACTAATTAAATAATTAATTAAAGTTAATATTAGATATTTTGTTAAATCTAGAATATGAAATTGAATGTAGTTTATGGTTATTAATGACCATATACGCGTGTTTATGTGTTTTATATTTTCCCGATTCTTTTATTTTACTACAGTTTGTCATGAATCCTTTTAGAGTAATTGAATAAAATTTTATTTTTAGCAAGAACCATTTTATTTCCTGTACTTCCTTAGCGTAAATCTAATTTGCATAGTTAGTGCACTATAAAATAGACCATATTACTAAAAAACACCGCGCACTATTACAAAGTTTAAAATCGCTTCTTTTTACGAAAATATTTCACAGTAAAGTAAATATTTTAAAACATGATTTTAAAAATCCAAGAATTTCCACATTCCATTTAAAATGCATGCGGTGTGTTGAAAAATTTCACCTGATTACAACAAAACGTTTGTTGATTGATAGTTTCCGGAAATATAAGCAATTTGTATTGGCGAACAGGAAACTAACTTAATGTATTCCAACATGGGGAAATTTCATTTCTCTCAAATAATATTACCCAAATGGGTATCAGGAAAAATAGTAAAAGTGTTAATTTGTTATTGTAGTGAATTGTCATACATATAGGTATGTCATTTGGTAAAATTTAGATAATTGAAAATTGAAACTAAGTTGTATTTAAACATTTGCAACGAAAACGTAACTGTATGTTGCGGCGTTCCATCATTTAATGATCGACATTTATTTTAAAAGTAAAAGAAAAATTCCAAAAAAAAATTTAAATGTAGAAAACAATTTTGTGACAACAATATTATTATGCTACGACATAATAATAATGATTTTAAAATATGCCTTAAGATAAAATTAACTAAAATACATAGTATAACAGTATTTGTCAATGACTATTAAGTAATGACATGATATTAATTCATTTATATTTTGTTGCAATAACTTAAAAATAATTCATTATTTTGCTTCGAAGGAAAAGAGTTTCGAATTTTATTTTGGTGAAGTGCTAGATAAAAGTGCGTGACAGGTTCCAAATAATTTGACAACGATAATGAATAAAAACTTTTGGCTATTTATTTCTTATACATTTATGTTTTATATTAATTTAAATCGATATAATTTTTATTTTGATATATAAAAATAAACGTTCACTAAAATTATCGTTCAAACATTATTGTAATTCGGAATTAATATTATACCGTGACTAATTCGTTTATTTACAATGATGTACGCCTATGGGAAGCCGAATGGGGGTTTCTACACCTGGGTCTTACATACGATTTACGGATGTTTATGTCCATTGTGATTGTGAACGCTCCTTAAGCGTTCTTCCTTTATTAAAAGTAGAATTATTCAATACACAAATGATTAAAAGTGCTGACAACTGACAAAGTTAACAAGAAATTCGCATCAGATTTATGCAAGCGTGTTGCATGTTCATTCTTGTAGAAGTGTTTATATTGTACCTATTTTGTGTTAAATTATCAATATTGTATATTAGCAACACTAGCAACGTAGAAGAATGCCTATAACGTTGCAAATATACTGCATTTATATAAGTTGTGTATATGGCTACGTGTAATTTGATTTAACAACTTTGTTTAAGTCCGTATGGCATTATAAATGGAAAAGGAAGATGTAAGAAATGTTTTATTTGCCTATAATACAAGTTATGGGTCCCTATGTAACGTAATATACTTACAGACTTACAGATACATAGTTCGTATATACACACGTACTCCTTAGACGATAGTCAAGTTGGTTAAAGTAAATTTACATTATTAAAATTTTCCTCGTGAGTTCGTCACGTTTACGACTTAAAACAAAAAGTGGGCGATACATTATGCATAACTCATCCGTGAACTAGTAAGTTGAGCAGTCATAGGAACAGGACGGTCGTGCAAAACGTTATTAGGTCGTATAGGATGTAAGACCAACTTCCTTATAGGATTTATTACGAAACTTGCTTAATTTTGTTCCTTGTAAAAGTCATAAATATATAGGATTTTTTAAGAAACATGCCCTCGGGACTCGAGACTCCAAAATCGATCAACTTTCATTCATTAATCACCCGAGTTGTGCTTAAATCATTTATTGTTATTGTAACAGCAAGTAATATTGCTAGAAATAAGACAATGAAAACTTTTAGATGAACAGAGAGTACGATTAGGAAAGTGTTAAAATTGAAATGGAAACTTTTATACAAGTAGAAGAAAGATAAGTCCCCACAGCAAAACCTTAATTCTAACGTTGGAAGTGATTTTCAACTATAAGATTATCCTAATACTCAGATTTTACTTCATCCAGGAAGTAATATTTATATTTCTGCACTGTTTTGAATTTTCTTACAGTGATAATATAATTAATTTTTGTTTGAAAATTTATGTTGCTTTTGTACATATGCTGTATTAAGTACTCGAGTTTTAGTAGAAATTTTTTAAGATTATAATTACAATAAATATCTTACCGTAGAGTCATTTAAGGAAATTACAATTTTATAGTTTCTTATTTAAAAGCATCAGTGGCGGTGAGTTCATTTCGAAATGATACCATCAAAATGGGGTACATTAGGATTTCGGCAAGTGTTTGCTGTCATCATCAAGGACAATCGTACACTCCACCACCCACCCCATTCAATCCATTAATTAAATCTTAAACTTGCCGTTGTCTTACAAAAGATGGTAAATCTTTGTAATTCGATTCTATCTAGACTTTTCCCCACTTCAACAATGTTGAGTTTCAGATTGCTTCCACACAATTTAGTAATTGTGAGTAGCGGTTAATTTAATTTAAAATATAGTTAGTGTCACTGCATGTTTATATGAATGGTTGTTATTTTAATGTGGAAGCAAAAACTACGCAGTTTTAATTTAATTTTCCTTGTTCCATCATCCCCCGAATTGATGTATGTAGGTATAGCATTGGTTGCTGAATTCATATTGTTTCCGCAAAATTTCCTTTAAATAAGTAAAATGGCCAATAGTAAAAAACAGTAATAGATATAAGTTTGGCCAACCGAACATGAAAGAGATGTAGTAGCGGAATTAATTAAGCAAACGTTGTTTATTAGATGCCTAAAGGTGTTCATCAGCGCATCTGTTTATTGCAGAAGTTGCGAAGAGTTATGCTTTTCGTAATAGTTGTTCTCGTCATTCTGAGATGTTGTGTGCCAAATTAATTTTATTATCTCTTATATACGGAATTGCACTGAATGTTTGTTAGTAAGCAGTAATTAATTCGCACAAATATTATTGTTAAACGGAACACTATTTACTGGACAAAAAGTATATTCTAAAAGGATAATCTAAAGTGTAGTTAAACTTATCTGTTAATTTTTTATTAAATCCCTTAAAATATAGAGACTAAAAAGAAAAGTTATGTTCATATTTATTTAAACATTCTACGGTTTTTTGCTTGTCAAACCTTTGAATAATAGATGAAAATTCAATTAAAACCTTGTAAAACTTTTTCAAAAATCATAATTAATTACTTACCTACTTTGTTGTAATTAGTGAATACATACATCGGTATACATATTTTTCATTTGCATTTATTGCGTAAGGCTATAAATAAGTGTACATTTCACATCACTTGCAATAATACACGAACGGCTATTCGTTTTTACATATATGTATAAATTTATACATTTAGGTATACTTATATTACAATTGTAAAATTGTATTATGTTTAAATTAAATAATATTAAGCATATAAATTATGAAAATCAAAATAATATAAGTACTTACGATGTTATTGAATAAACGTCCACAATCCATATATCGGAAAAGCAAATAATACCAATAACATACATACAAATGGTAACTAAAAAATACTATAATATGTATAATGTATTTACAAATGAAATGTTAAAATTTAGCGATAAAACGTTAATATTATCTATAATGCAATGAGAATTAAAACTAATGTATTTTATAACAAAACATCGAGCAAAACATTTACAAACAACAAATTTATAACATCTAGTGCGACACCTAGTACACGACGCAAGAACTCCATAACGACGCCCAGCGTCAATACATTTAACAATTTACTTTCGAGTTTAACCGCTGGAAGCCGCCAAGTATACCGAAAACATTACACCAATTGAAATATATGTACTTAACATTACATATATTCTCTATTTTATTTAAAATACAGGTATTATTATTTATTGGCACCAGATGAATATGTACAACATCAGTTACCAATTTATTTAATAATTATTATTATTACTAAATTTTCGTTCACGAATGTTTGTGGTTCTGCAACAATCAAAAATCATTGTTTCAGCAATATTTTAATTGTTGCAGAAACCACAAATATTCGTGAACGAAACCCTATTATGATGTTTTTCTGTTTTTCAGCTTTTTTAGAGCTTTTGTTTTTTTATAAATTCTGCGTTTTCTTTGCGGGTTTGCTTTAGGTATATCTTCTATCTTCGTTTTGTTATAACTATTAGGCCTTACAAATAAAGTTTAACAATAAAAACGCAAAGATGTATTATGTAGATATGGACTATTGATTGGAAAATATCTAAATGGAAATGTTGTAATGATGTTACATTACCATAAGTAGGATTTTTCATATACCTATTTTTTTAAAACGATTTATTATTCAAAATAGTGTTGGTTGATTGCCTTTTTTATAAATGGCCTTTGTATCAAGTTATTTCTTTTTTAATTCAACAGTATTAGGTACTAATTCAAGGATTTTCAATAAATTAACCCTCCATGTAACTATTTTATATGACTGTAGGTATTTCTATTACATATTTAATTAACGATGCGGTCTATATATAGAACAAGAAATATGAAAATAAAAAATGATAGGAATGATGCTTTATAATAAAACCTATAAAAAGCCTTTAATATATTATTAAACTTTCTTTAATAATAAAAATTCGAAAAATCTAATATTAACCAGATAATTTTATAATTTAATATATTTTTATATTACTCTAACAATATGTGTAACATTAAAATTTATATGAAAAATCTAATGGCACGATAAAAGTCACTCCATGATCTTTATTATAACCTCATAAACTTATAATAAATTGAAGTAGAAACGACATTTTATCCAATAGTGGATGTGCTTTGTTTTTAACGATCTTTATTTCCATTACAAGATATTATATTGGCTAGATATAAAAGTAATACTTATACGGTTGAATTCTGGTTTATATTTGTGCAATAAATTCATAACAATACACAATATCTATTTTGTATTTTGTAGTTATTTTTGCAACAATGTGCCTAGGAAAAACAGCATTAGGTATAGGTATAACAAGAGCTGTTGCGAAAGTTTGAGCATACATTCCAATTATTGGACCTATCCGATACTCTCAAAATAATAGACAACATACAAAGTACAAACTATTAAAGGAAGAATGTTATTCATTTAATATTTATATCTATTAGTATGAAAATACGTTAAACTCAAAAACTAATCAATTCAAATGAATTAAAATAAAAGATCGAGATCCAGAAATATAACATTTTGGATTATAAATAACAACGGTAATGGGAATTATAACAGAGATTTCCTACAAAGATATGTGACGGAGCAAGAATATTTATGGTAAATGTTTTGTAATTATGAGGCAGTAACATGCAGGGGTGCATTATGCTCTGTTATACATAGAATAAAATTTACTGCATAAAAAGCGAATTTTAAGAAAGACTCTTCACAACACGCGCCCATGGCTTTAATCCTTCTTTTTTACTTATGAATATATACTCACTTTTGACATGAAAACAATTTTCATTTTTATAATCTCGTTATATGTTGGTATATGAAAGCAACTTTGTTGCAAATACTTTTATATCTGTTTACATTTAAATCGCATTAAATGTTTGGCAGAGCAAAAGAAAATTATGAACGTTTACTTAAATTAACGTGTCCCCAATATGAATTTTGCGTATATACAAAAGTGAAGCTTGCCTCAAGGGAAGAAAAGCACTTGCTATATAATTTCTGCTTTATTTTATAGGCTAAACAAAACTACCAGAAACTATTAAATATGTTGTTTGTTTGTCGAAGTGTCTTTGAAACGATTACTGGTTTAGTTATAAAGTTCATCCTCAGTTGCTTCGAGCTGAAATCTTACCCATCAACAAATTTATTAATTTATGTAAGTCGTCGGTTTGTAGAATATTACACACCAAGGGCAGAAAGCAAGCAAATATAGACAGGCCTTTCTATTTCTATGTAACATGAACAAGTCTTGAAACGGTCCACATGATTTTCCTATTTCTGAATCATTTGAATGTCCATTTAATTCTTCAATTTTATCTTCATGAATTTCTCCTCTCTATCTCTCTACATATCTTAAAGACTCCTTGCGGTAGTCGCATGCATGTGAGAACAACTCTCAAAGGCTGCGGAATTTCAATTTCTAACAAAGTTTCCATTCTGGAGCTATACCTAGCGCGTTTGCAATGCTTTTCCGTCCTTACCCGCTCCCTTCAAACAATCCGCAAACGCTTTGTAAGACTTTCATCTTGGTATTTTCGACATACCACTAGAACAAACTTCTAGACTTGAAGCAATCTTTAAAAGTCGATAGCACGGGCTCCCGACTGCACTTTAAGGTGAAAAATATATAATATCTAATTGAAATTTATTGCGTGATTTTTGTACACCTGAAAAAAAACGCAAAAACCATAAAATAAGTAATAATTGTTCCTTTATTATATTAAGGGAATATTTGTTATGCATTGAGTAGTGAGAGCAAATGGCCTAAAAACAGTAAAATAAATCAAGCTTTTTTTTAAAGAATTACATTCATTAAGTGTGCCCAGTCCGGGATACAATACCTTCTCCAAAACAAAAACAATTATTACCTAATTAAGTTATAATGTTTTATACCGCAGGCTACACCGGAGGTAAACCTATGTATGTATAATAAACTTTTTTTAAATTTTACAAAGGGTAGATATATGTACAATTATAAATGCTACAGGGTATTTTCGTTAAAATTTCAATTATAAATGGTAAGGTATAGTAGGCAGGTACATCTTATGCAAAATTGTACGAGTACCACGTCAAAGTTGATAGTTTGAGAAAACAAAACAGCACATCCTGGTTTCTCATTTTCAACAAAACCTTAATAGTATAAATATTTATGCTTCTAAATTTCTGCTATAAGGTGAAAGACTCTCTCCAATTCTGCATAATGATATTCTCAAACTCTGGTTGGCACTTTATAAATATAGCCATTTAAAATATTTTACGTTCGCATCGTAAATGCCGCAGGAGGTGGGCGTGAAAGGGAAATATCTAAGCACGAGCTTCGTGTTCAACTCGATGCTCAGATTCAAAGTAATTTGTTAGTTTAAACCACATTAAATGAGGTATTTACCAACGTCACATAGTGTGTAAACTTCTTTTTATGATGATATACTGTTAGAAAGTTTAATATCTTTTTGGTTTGATATTTAGAATACTAAAATTAATAACGTGTACTCAACTTTCTGAAAATTTCTCGTTTACACTTTCAAATTGAATAAGTATGATTTTATGCAAAATAGTAGGTGCGAGGTAAACATACTGCTTGCTGCATATACCACCTATGTTATTGTAAATCAAAAGTTCATGGAAAACAGCCCAACAGTTGGAAATATTGTGTGAAATCGATTAAGAAACCTGATAGGAAACCGTACCTAAAACAATTATAAACACCCTCTTATATGTAATATGTAATATTTTGGTCTGATATGGAGACTAAGTTTATTTATCCTATTTTGTAAAGTTGAACTTATGTCGACTTTTCTTTGGACTTTATTGAAGAATATATATCGCATTCACTCGTTTCCAGGCAACAAACCTGGTGAGGTAGGGTAATTTATTTCCAAACTTCCTTTTTATCTATTTGCCGCAGTAAAAAGGCAGTCGTGTATACACATTTACCATAATACATACTGTTGGAAATATTCATAGGACGGAAATTTGCTGTTTCCCTTATTGCAACTGAGACTCGCCTTGTAGCTTCTTTCCAATTATTGTTTTCCTGTTTAGCTTCTCACCATTGTCCTATAGCAATTTTTTTGCGGTTAATGTCGGCCATTGTAAACCGCCTCACTTTGTCAGTGGCAGCACATTAGTCAGTTTGCTCATTTTCAAACATTCAATGGAATTTGTGGTAAATCGCGGTAATGACCGTAAGGCAATTTTCAAACGGGGTTTCGCCCAATGTTTCCCAACATTGACTATTTTCTATTGACCATTACACAACCAACGGCATTTAAAGGGTTGTTCACTATTTGTTTTTGTCTGGCAATAGTGATTTTCACCGTTGGCTGGGAAATCTTTAATGACAGAATTGATCAATAATTGCTGATCTCCTAACAATCTGCTCCGAAACAAATGCCTAGGATTAGCTTTTAGTCACGCAGAACACTTCACAGAAATTAAACCGGTGTGGAAAACATTAAACCAACTAATTTATGTATTCAGGGTGTTGCAACATGCATACGTTTAATTAATATATGAATAAGAATAATCATAAAAATCTTTATGATTAATCATTTTTTATTACATGTATAAACATTTATTAATCATTTAATAAAACATGAATAAAATTATCTTGAAACATGAATTGTTTACTTGGTTTCTCTATGCAAAATTGCTTTTTCCTCTCCTTCACTGTTCATGCGACTTTTTCCAATTTTCTTTTCCCTTATTTATTAGAACCTCTCAATGTATTTCTTATAAAGTCAAATCTCTTTATTAGTTTTCCTTTTTCGGCCCAGGGTTTATTGATTTTTGCATAATATCGCTTCACCTTCCGTCCGCATAGGTACATTGAAAATGAATAAAACAAAACGAATTTAAAGAGAGTCTCGTTCATTTATAATAATGAAAAAAACAAAATGATGCAATGGAGGTAGACGATTACCTGGTTTGGGAGTAAGGATTGGAACTAGTAGTTTATTTGCTTTATAATGAAGCCAAAAAGTTCAATTAGCAGCTGCAGAACGGAATGTAGATTTTCTATTTTCTATATTTCTATTTGTAGGTATTTCCTTATCGCTGCTTCAAAAACAGTAATAAGTTGGGAAATTTTGTTCCAGATGGGTTGGTAATGAACAATACTGGTGGATCGTGGAGTCGACGAAGGAGTCAAGGAGGAATGGCAGGAATGAGACGACAGCGTAGCTTAGAATGGCGTCAAGAGCGTGGTTATAGTTCTAGTGAAGAAGAAATTCCAACAAGACCAGTTGATAGCCATGTGTTTGCATCACTTCTTGCTCAAGCGCAACAGGAGTATTCAAGTAATCATTAGTTTTTTTCTTTTAAATAGATATACATAGAAGGATATATTAAGTAAGTGTCTTTAGAAATAAAATGAATCCACTTGAGATAATCTGGTTTCGCTTAAATTAAAATACACTTTGCTCGTTTGAACTTAGTACACACGCTATGGAAGTGCTTTTTCATGTATGATCATATAAAAGTTTCAATGTGGCCCATAACCATTTTTATGGGATGTAATTAAATAATGCAAATGCTTGTCAATTATCATAAAATCATTAGATAAAATTAAATTAATCCCTTGATAGAAAAGACTATTTATTTTATTCTCTCTACTTTTCTAAAATGATATTGATGGAATATGTTCCTTTTGTTAGAAAGTACAAAAGGAACTCGCCAACATATTTCAAATTTTGAAATTAGTTCTCTTTAACATTCGTACATTGAATTTGACCAATTTTCTATGAACTGATGTGCCTCGACTTTCATATTACACTAGAAAATATTTCCACAAGTAAAAAACTGGAAATGCTTGCAAATCATGAATTCTAATTTAATTTTACATTCTCGGTATGTGAGAATTCTATATACGAACGAAACGAGATGCATTCATAATATTTTATCGTTGGAACCCTATATGTCGCCAATAATTTTATATCTAGCAAGGTAATAAAGGACAAGGGAATTTAGCAACAAGTGGCGTCATTAAACACAACAACTGAGTCAAATTGGGAGTCCAGCAGAGAGTATGGAAGCGTTGCCAATAGTGGACACGTATTCACCATACTTGTTATAGGTATTGAAGCATTTACATATTGTAATATTTGGACGACATGGTGTGCATGTCAATTATGGACAGCCATTTTACGAATTTAATTGATTCTACGTTTATATGTGTATATGTGTGTGAGTGCATTTATATTCAAATGATTTTACACGAACCATCACTCTCAACTAATGTTTCATGCGGACCTACCTAATTGTCACACCATGAATGCATTAATAGCACAACTCGTCCACTAATTAGGCTGCATGCCAAATGCGAAAGCCTAAGCCCAATCTCTACTAACTCAGTATACCATGATCATTTGAGCAGCTCATGATGGCAAATCTCCTTACTAATTAGCCGTTCCGTGTTTGTCACACAATAAATATTTGCATAGTGTTGTTTGTAGTGTAGTATTTCGGATGATGTTAAAAGAATTCTTCCTCTGTCTCTATGCGCCAGCGTAATTAATGTGGGATTTCATTTTTCCGATATACTTTCATTTTATCAAATGCGTCGCACACGCATTTGCTTGTTTAGATATGAAACAGATGGACGTAAGGTTGTAGGTTATGCCTTGAGGGAACACTTTAGTAATTGGAAAATGTACCGAACCGAAATAAAATATATAAGAAATTTCACCGCCTGTCTGATCATAGTATAAGCGATTCTTTTTGCTATTTAGGAGTAAAAGATTACAAATGAATCAATATTTTCATCAACGTCAACCAATTCGTTAGAAGAATCCTTCACAAGCCATTATCAGGGGTTTCCATAATAACTTTTCTGAAGATAGAATCAAAACAAGTTCAAATTACTACGATGTGAATAAAATAGTATTTCTCTTGTTGCAATTGGAGAGCGGAGATTGAAATTCAAATTCTAGATCATAGAGAAGAAAGACAGTGATCCAACTGTTTCCACAGTGCTTTGCAGGTTATTCCAATCAACAGAATATACTACAATGATTTCCTCGTTTGATAGAAAAACTCGCTAAGTAAAATATATATATGGATCAAGATGAAAGGGTGTAGCAATACTGAGGAAACAAAACAACTGTAATAACATCCAACAACGTGTTCTCTAGGGAGCCGTTCGATCAGACCAGTGGTTTCCTTGAACACAAATCGTAAACGTGACACAGGAGGCACGTGGACCTTATACCACAGACGGGTGTCTACTCTGAAACCCTATCCATCACACCGCCACTCAACGTGTTGTCCTATTCGGCCTACTACATTCACTTCTAAATTTATTTCAACCCTAGTTGCCTGTCATCGTAGAAATATAACTAGCGCGCGAATTGATCACACCGAAAAACTAACGAAAACACCCACATGAAATGTGTTGGTAAATGCCAAGTAAAAAATGTACACTGTGCCTTGCGGGCGGCTGTGTTTTATAAATTGGACTTGTATTACTTTGATTGAATCAATTTTTCGTATTTCAAATTGTTTCAGGAAAATAGTGAAACATAATACTATAGCAGACAGGATGCAGAGTCGTAGTAAAGAGAAGACTAAGTAAATTGATATAGAATAAAATTTAATGAATCTCCTGTGTTAAATAATGATTTTAATCGTTACAACGATTAGGTACATAAAACTCATATTGATAATTAAAGAGAGCTACCAAAATTGGTTGTGTTCAGAAACTTAAAGTCGCATTAAGACCACTGAGTGATTAAGGACGGATGTGGGGGCGTACGGGGGTTGATTGGTTTTATTACAGGGGAGCGCCTATCAATCAAAGTGGCGTCGTTGCCTCCCTGTTCCTTCTATATATTACAACCAACACAAACACAACCCAACACGAAGCGGCGCCGTACTCCATTATGAATTAATTGTGTTTACATCCACTTACACCAAATACCTTTTTCATTTAAAGACTAACTTTGTTTTACAGAGGTAAAATAATAATTGTGTCTAATTGGTCTTTTACTGTAAAACAAAATCATCGGTTTTAAACTCTTTGACGAAAAAGTTAAACTCAATGTTGATATATTATATTTTAAGTGATTGTGATGGGGGATTTTCTTTGAATTCAAAATTGCCCTCAATTACACGAGTGTTAATTGAATAAGACCATTATAACTCGTTATATCCCGACTAAGTTAATGAAAAATTTTCTGCGATTAAACATAGTATATGGAATGGTATAATGGTATATAAAACAATATATTAATAAAACCTTATTCGGCTTTCCATAGTAGTATCTCATCCTCATCTAAAATTTAATTTAAATATACCTAGCGTTAGTATTTTTGAACTTTAGGATTGTCATGTAGAATTTGCAATTGCTTCTACATGACTGATTATTTTCAAAAAGTTTTCGCTGAAATCTGTAGTCATACAGAACTCATAGCTAGTATATATAGCATATATAGCATAGTCATAGCTATTATATAAGTATTCGCAGCAGTTTAAAATGCAACAAGCTTGTGCCCATCTACAACAAGAACGGGAATAAGTACCGGGCCGTGTAGTCATGACGACACTTGACCAAAGCGATGAAGCATTTCAGTGTATTGCATTTGGGGGGTCAAAAAGCTGAAAAGCCCTGTCTATTTAGAATAACATTCAGTACCGATAAGTATCGACCTGCTTTTGCTTGTCTGATTGATAATAGATATCTACACCAAACTCTACAAAGACTACCTGACCCTTTAGTAGTTAATTAAAAGTGTCTTTGAGAAATGTTTCCTGTTTGTTGGCAGAATTTTGATTGGGATTCAAGAGCTATATTAGATGGAAGGTTTTTTCCGAGTTTTTTTCAAACGGGTCTCAAAACAATTAAGTGATTGATTTCAATTTTATTTATCTATACCAGGGGTACATATTATCATTATTCTTGTTTAACATAAAATGAAATGAAAATTATCTTATCCTTAATTAAAAGACATTTGTGTTAAATTTATATCGTGAGGAAAACACTTCATCGTTAATTACTCTAATAACAATTAAACACATGTTCATGCTACGGTTATTCAATTTCCGAATTCAAATTGACAATAATAGCTTCACCGAGTTACAAATATACATAGAGAAGCACTGATTTTCAGAATATGTGTAATAAATTCGTTGTGATCTTTCACTTAATTGTTGTATTAAGTTAGCAACTGAACTGTAAACGTGAAATGCGAACGGAAAATGGGTGTCGTTAAACATTTACTATTATTGGGTTTTGGGTGAGCAAAATTAGAGGGGGAGGATACATTAAGTAGTGAAATGTAAGGTTATTCCAGATATAAATACAACAGCGGGGTGCTAATGTAATTCGCCAACTCCAGGCATACGGGTTTTCGTATTTTCTTCCCCCGTAATAAAGAACAGTTAAGCGTTGCTTTAGTGCAATTCGTTGGGTCCGCGGTTTGTTTTTAGTTTTATGGTATGGATTCTAACCGTGGACTGAAACTATTAACCAAATGCTGTAGTCCAATTTCTATTATCTTTTATATTTATGAGTTATTTTTAATAAGGTTTTCGTGTTTTTTTTCCACATTTCACTTACCTTTATTATGTTTTATTTACTCGAATACTAGAATACTACACAATATTTAAACATATTTTACTTTACCCACTAATTAAGAACGACTCGAGCTTTTCAGATGAATTGAATAATTTTTTAAATTGCGAATTTATTCGTCTAGCTAGTGTGCAACAGAACCTAATTAACATTTTTTGGTTGTTAGCAACAGGACTCAGCTGTCCAAGTTTTATTAAAGTCTCAATTCGTATACGGTCTCCTTGTTGCAGTTACTGGCAGTTTCTTGATGATCCGTAGGCGCACACAATGACGTTGATTTATATTCACCAAGTAACTTTTGTGTTGAGAATAGATAAGCAGATCTACGTACACAAGTTGTAATAAAGCTTTCGAAGAAGCAAGTGTTCCAGCTCCATTTAAGAATTAGATTATATACTATATATAAATAATATCAGAAAATTAATATTAAAATTTCGTACGTATAAAAGGTTATTAATTATCTACTAAATGAATTTTTTGTAAATGCTCACCCGGTGATCTAGCATTGTTCTTTGTAATTTCAGTTCTAAGTATAGGTTCACCAACATGAGAAAGATTAGGTACTCATCAACACCAGCTTGCAGTCGCCTCACGTCTCCGTCTAATATCATTTTGATATTATTACCATATCAGCATGTTACTTAGAATATAGATTATAAAATTATTTTTACATTGTACTGCATATACGAAAAAAATTGAATTTTTCATCCGGTTTTGAATACAGAAAATGAATTTGAATAAAGGAAAATAAATATTTTCTATAAACAACGGAAATACATATTATTATGTATAGGGAGTTAGACACAGGCATCGTATAACAAAACATTGTTTTTTTTTCGGATGACATTATCAGAAAATACACATTCGCGAGCACATTCGACTTGGCGTATTATATTGTATAATAATGCACATATAATATACGTTCAAATTTTCCGTAGAGAATTTTTTTACTTCCAAGTCGGGTACATATTATTACCTATAACGTACTTACAATTTTATCCCTTCTTTATATGTCTCCCAAAAGGACTGTAAAAGAAAAGGATCCTAAGGAACATTATAGGAAAAAGGACGCGACCAATAGCCAAACGTGATTCAATACAGGATGCTTACTTACAAGACTTACAATGCGTGAGTTGGATTACTCATGGTGATGGTAGAATATACTTAAATTAAAATCAATCAAATGCAAAATGTGAATACTGAGTTACTTTTAAAAAGATTCTATAAATGTTCAGTCTAAGGCAAACGTAAGATCTAAAAGATAAATTAAAGATATGGAATTGAGGGCTTGCTGTTATGTAAAATTTAAAGTATCTACGAAGTAATACATATATACAGAAATCTAATAAATGAAGTTGTTTTATTGGCTATAGGTTGCATAAATTACTAGAAAATAGCACTAAAATTGAATGTAATACACAAAATTATATTTAAATTCATGCCATTATTCACCTTTACTACCCAATTTCCTGTATCATTTACCATTAGAGACTTTTAAGTGCTTAACCGCGAAATATAGCAAACTACTATTAATTATGCTAACGTTTTGCAAATTACACGTATCCAGGTGCTTTTATAAAACCTAATATTTGCTAAATATATTTCATTTATCATAAACAGGGATTTATACTGCATCTAATTAACGAGATATTGCATTGATTTACAAAATTACCTATTCATTTCTAGTGTAATACACTATTAAAAGATTGAATGTAACTTTTTGCGTTTATTGAACAATATATAATGTTCATATATAAATTTTAATAATAATAAAAGGAAAAGCAAAATATTTGAGGCGGAGATTAGACCAATAGTGGTTCCATTTCCATTTGGAAAACCACAGGGGACCTAAAGAAAATTAAATGTCGGATTCGGGCAGGATGTAATAAAAGGCACTTGGAGTTTGAGTCAAAGGTGAAAGTCGGCAAAAACACCTGCGGCAAACAAAGCCGATATATAGGAATATTGACTTTGTATTTGTTATACAAATTGTACTATGCATTTGTTTTTTGTTTTCATCTTCTTTTCATTGTTCACTAATATTTTTTCTTGCACTTATTGACAAATATCTCTAGGTCATGGTTTGCTTTATTGAAAATCGTAATATACCTAAATGAATGTCGTTACGAGTAAGGTATTAAAAATTCTAAATTAAACAAAATGTAAACAATTGTAACGAAAGTGTTCCCGATCCTGCTAGTAAATTTATTAGATTATATTTTTGGAAGTGAAATGGAAGTCATTCATATATGATTAGAAAAGACGTGATTTATTTTTCAAGGTTCTCTAGAGATTTCGCAGAATCCGGCGCCTGAGGTAAACTAAAGTTTGCGACTTGGGAAACTGCTTTCCGTAACAAGGTAACGCTGGAAGCACGCTCTATTAAATTACATTTTTTATAAATGATACCCTAAATAAAAAGAGAAAAATATAGAAAGAGTATAATCTAATTTCGTCAAGATTTTAAAAGCCGCATTTTGTTAAAAATCCGCACTTGAATAAATTAAAACAAAACAAAATTTGTGTGTTTCATTTACGGAAATAAGATTAGCTATAAAACAAGTATAGAATTTTAAGCAGCATTGCGTATGGGAAACACCTTTGATGAAAATTAAAAAAAAAACCGATAGCATATTCATACATATACGTAGGTATGTACATTTTATAGATAACTAAAATAATATAATAGGATAATTTTGCTTTTTTATATTATCTCGGAGACGTGATTATTGTTTATTCTTTGTAAATTCCAATTAAAACCTTTTACAGCAATAATTAGTTTTAATTTTCTTTGGAAGTGATTGTGTAAATAAAATACATATAACAGTGCGAGAGCGCAAAAAACTTGTCATAAAAGTGAGAAGGAAGCTTCATTTCGGAATAAAACATGTGTACATGACAATTTGAGAGATTATTTCACGTTTAACAAAATAACATAGGTACCTACACTAAATCTGTACTGAAACAATTTGAAGTTTAAAGTCGCAGAAAATACTCTTATGTTTCTAATAAAAATTAATTTAAAAAGTTAACCAGGACCCCATACACTCTAATAAATTGATAAGTAAAGCAAGTAAAACAAGCAGTAATAGGACTTCTCAGGAAAGATTTGTGAAGTCCATAGGTAAGACAAGAAAAGTTTCCATTATATTTGTAATCCACACAGACACACTTAACGTCAGAAGTAATTATTTTTTATGTAACCTCAACGCGCCCCTACAGTTTCTTTTATACAACCAGTTGGTTTATTATTAAAAAGGAATTTATATTACTTTCTTTATTATTTCTGCTCCATTTCACCTTATATGTATTTCACCGTCACAAGTTGCTATATAGTTTAGTGGTGAGAAGGAAAGCCTAGAGCACTTTTCCATTTTTCGGATAATTTTACTATATCATTTCCCCGAAATTAGTTTACTTAATTAAAATTAATAACGGTAAATCAAAAGTTGTATTAAACTGGAGTAATGTTTATAACTTCCCGCCTTTTTATGAACATTTTATTTGTGTTTTTGTTATAAAATATGTTTTCTGTTTAAGAGTGTTATTAAAAAGTTTACACTAATTTTCTCATTTTGGGGTTTATGGTAGATTTTTTCAGTAATTAAAATCATAAAGTACCAGTAATAATAATAACAAAAACAATAATAACACCAAAGCACTTCCAGTAGGGACGTGACTTTTATAAAATGAACATTAATCATCCATGCAAAAATTTTCATACAAACTTGTTATGTATGTGAAGATTATAAAAGACGAAAATGTGATTTTATTGTAAATTAAAGTATTGTTCACGCCTGATATAAAATTGGCCAATCAAAAGACCAACATGAACCTAGTGAGGAAGCTAATTTCTTCATAATTATATTTAAAATCTAACTAAGACATTCACTATAAGTCAAGCAAAGGAGCAACGAACACAATTTCTCAGCTGGGCATTGAAGCATCATCCCCTATGAAATTACCTGATTAAATTTTCATATTCAATCTTGAGTTGTTTGCCCCTGGGAGAAAGCCAAACCTCTGTTCAACTTGTGCGATTTACTCCTACAAGTTCAACTTTTACGTTGCTTATTATTTGGCATGTGATAAAAATGTATTATAATAAAAAAAACTTAAACGTATATCATTAAATTAGTTTGTAAAATGCATTATTTACTTTTCTTAACTGAAGTTTACTCTCGAAAATTTGTTTCTATTAAAGCGATAATAAAAAATTCATTTTTCCCTTATTCCAGAATGAAACTTTTATCTGAGTTGTCGTTGGCATAAATCTACACGTACTTTTCAAAAGTATCCGCTTTTTCTTATTAAATGGAAACTAGAGAATTTAAAGTAATCCTATCTTCTCGCAATGGGTATGACGAATTCTTCTTTCGACACAACTAATAATCTTCATTAGATATTTTGACAGAATTGATCGATTTTCAGTTTTATCTGTTTGACCTGGAATCTCATATTTCAGAATTTTTCAAATCAATTGAATAAATATCGTTAATCTTCTATGAAGAACATTTATCTTATATTCTGTATAAAAAAAGCTAGCAATATTAGCATCAATAATGATATTCTTAGGGTATATTTTAATACACAATTTAAAATGCTCTCTTATGTCTGTTGTATTCTACTAAAGTGACTTTTCAATATTAAATATTGATATGTCTTTTTCAGGTATGGACCGTTCGTACAGGTCAGATGATACGGAAGATGCTGTGACAACAGATAACCCTACGACTCCATTTCCCACTCCACCGCCTACGTTAGTATCGCCACGGTCTCCAATACCCCTGCACCGACAAGCATCTCCTTTCCCTTTAGAGAACACAAATACAAGAAGAATACACTATGCCACTCCCCAGGACAGACTGCGGGGAAATAACGGTAAGAAAGACGCTGTCTTTTTTCAACACTATGATACTTGTACTCATATAAAAAAATCTACAAATTTGGTATTATGTGTAAATTTCCAAATGATTTCTATTTATAGGAGAAGTGGTATATTCCAATAAGAAATCGATGTCGAATAGTACATTGGGACGATCTGGAAGAAGTCGTCATCGCACCGGCGGTATAACGTCTTCGAGCAGTGCAACTTCGTGTAACAGTAACGACAATAGAATACAGGCGGCGGGTAATGGCGAAATTGCTTTCCATGACAACCAGCAAGGGCTATGCCTAAACAATGGTAATTGTGTGAACAGTAAATTTAAAACCAACAAAAATTTAATGACATTTTATTTTTCGCTATTGCTTCACTATAAATTTTCTACAAAATAATTCTCCGATGACAATTTCGAGCCATGATATAAAATTTCATTTAGAACAGGGGTGAAAACTAATAATGTCAACCCTTCTGTTTACCCTAAACCAAAGCTAATATGGCAGCGGGGAAAAGAAAGACTATCATTATGATTTTCATTCGTTGTTTAAGCAAGATTTAATAACAATTATAGAAACCCACATACCAAATATCAAATTAATGCGCATTTATAATTGTTGTTTTCATTTTAAAAACATTTATATATATACCTTAATCTAAATTAATTAATGTTTAACTGATGGATACAAATTGTATATGTAAGCGTAAAAAATTTAAATATTGCCATTACTAATGAGAAAATTATGTATTTCGAGAAAATTAATGAGAAACCTATCTGACGCCATACTTTAAGTAAGAACTAATGAATTTTCATGAATTTCAGGAAAATTACAACCCATGCAAATAAAGATAACAGCATGTAAATTTATACAAAATTAATACTATGTAAATAAAATTTTAATGAACCCGTGAATTTTTGTTTTATTCCATTAGAATAAAAACAATCAATGTTTAGCTATGTTATTAGTATTTAATCACGAACTCAATCAATAATTTGCATTCGTAAATATTTAGGTTTCCATTTTTTACATAATAAATCGAATACAAATTGTTTATTGTAGACAATTTGCTTCCAATTTTAGCATTTTTAATAGTAATGCTGTTTTTATATTCATATATTGCATACAAAAAAACAAATCAATTCCCGTAGAAAGGATACACAAATATGAATGTTTGTGTATCTACGTACGATATATATGTATATGTATGTACCTATATATATTTAGAATTTAAGTACCTACAAATTCAATATCTACTTACAAGTACACAATATTCCGCAATAGGTAACATTAATTAAATTCCATACTAATATATTTTACTTAAAACAAACATGTACACAATTTTCATCGCCATTCAACAATGTTTGTTAACATTTACAAGATAGCCCGGAAAGGATTCGAGATAAACTTCAACAGTATTTGATATAACTGGACGGGATACTAGATCTAATTATAAAGTTGTTCGTATACTTCCATCCTATTAATGATAATGCTTTGAATGTTAATTGGATATTGTGGAATTTAATGTTTTCAATTTTATTTCGACTTTAAATTTCATTTAGTGGAAATTCGCTAGAATAATGTTAATCCACATATATGTAGACTGGTGGCTTTTTGAACTTTCCAACATTTAAAACCAAAGTATAGAATTTTTTGCTCCACCGGAACTGTACTCTGATGGTGGTAGTTTGGCAGCACTAATATTGGAGAACGTAACAAAATTATGTGATGTGAGAGAGATACTTCGGTACATTGGTGCGACCTATCAAGTTTTAAGCTAATTACCAGTCGTCATTCATTACCTTAACTTTGTTGAAGTACTAATTGTATTAGTCTAGTTTGTGACTGTGTTCATTTAAAAAATACTTTAATCTTGATTAAACTATATACGAGTATATATATATACGAGTATATATATATACGAGTATATATATATACGAGTATATATATATATATACACGAGTATATATATATATACTCGTGCATTACAACAGAGAGAATAGAATTTTTTTGCCATTATCAGCAGTAGAAAAGTTACACAATTATATCCCACTTAAATCTATGTACAAGCATTAGATAGCGTTTCAATTGCACAAGTACTCTTAAATTATCCACTTAAACTTGACGAATTTAATACAAAAATACGCTCACATAAATTCAATTCAAGTTTAGAGTGGCACAAATGTCTCTGTCAGATTAATTAACAAGAATTAATATCTATTTTAGACGTTAATGAAGAATCCCCTCCTGAGCCGGCTCCACCTGAAGTGCCCCCACGAGGACCATCATTACACTCTGCCACGCTTCGCAGAAGAAACGACTATACCCTTCCATCTGCAGATTCGTCATCCACTAACAACCAGGAATCACAATTTCTAAAACAAGGAGGTAAGTGCAAGTGCATCCACAAGACACCGATTAAACGGAAAGGAAGTCAGTATAATAGACGTATTATTGTTACATACTCCTCTAGCACTACTATATTGTATATATAACAAAATAGATCATGATCATTTAGTTTAATTTGCAACAGGGGCAGTCACTTGACTATACATAGTATAAGTTAGAAGGGACGAATATTAAAGTGGAATTGCAGGAGTAGAAACTTTGGGTCAGATGCAATACTAAATTGTCCAGTAGATCTTTAAATAGTTGCATACATCAAGTGTACTCGAAAGTTTGTGACCTTTGTTAACTCTTAAAATACTTGGTAAGTGTGCCAATAAAACGATAATAATTCCTTAATAAAAAAACAATACCGCTTAGAAATTTTCGATATTTGTAGGAAACACAACTTATGCGTATAAAGTCATAAGTATATGTAAGTTTAAATTGGTAAATTGAATGCATCAAGTATATTAATGTTCTTTTTTGGAATATCGCTTTCTATCATATACATATAGAGATATTTATGAAAAGTACATTCTACATTGTATGGTAGAGAGACAAGTATACAATATAATGCGGTTGTGTATATAATAATGATGTATAACACTGCCAAAGTAAAGCACTTTGTAGAAGTTTCGTACCCTCGTCAGTTTTTTTTTCCAAACACTACAATAATCCTTTTAAAAAGCACACGTCGTCATTCATCGATTATATGCAAACGATCTCCTTAATAATATCTCTCTCTTGTTAAAGATTTTTATTTTTAAAATAATATTACAAAGCCCTTGTATTTTACACGAAACTACATGTTGTCGCTTCCTCCCTACATGATATATTTCAGGATTCATCCCCCCAAGTCGCATGAAAATGCTTCGAAGAAAACCTGTTAGAATTATAAAAATGTTTTCCATTTCGTAAAAAGTCTTCATTCTATTAGCATATTGTATTATTGATCGGTTTTATTACAATGTTTTTTTTTGTATTCCTGACTGATGAAAAATATGTACCTAAACAGGAAATATTTTAAAAATTCCAGAAATTATTTTTTAAATAAGAAAAATTATATTTTATAATGTGAAAAGTTTGTCCAAGAATCAAATTGGTTTGTTAAAGTATTGATAAATATCTAAAATATTTATTTTATATGAAAAGGAGCATTTGATTTCCGTCGCTCGTTACATATATACGTATGTAGATGTTATTAAAGTATTTTACATATACATTCGACAAGTAGAACGGTAGTACAGTTACTTGTTGATAGGTATTGTCTGCAAACTATTGAATAAAGTGCATTCTTGATGCGAAAATCTTGATACAAAACTTAAAGATTCAGGCAGTATACACATTTTGTCTTATTGAATGAGTATCCTGCTTTTTCATGTATGAATGAATATGATTATAGAACATATTCATCGGTCTCAGAATGGAGGGCTGATATTCACATTAAAAAAAAACTTACAAAAAAACCTTCAAGGACTATTTCTGTATTTTTAAATGATTCGTTAAATTAATGTTAAAGTTCAAATTTTCCATCAAATACCTAAACGCAGACGAGGGCATAAATTTAAAAAGCGCATAATTCTGTACATCTTTTTCCATCAGAACTGGCAACTAATAAACGCAATTTGTCAGGCTTAATAATATTCTTTTAATAAATTGCTGTACATTAGCGTGAAATTGTACATATTTTTCGAGTAATTTTCGATTTTACTCAAAGTTGTCATTTGTAAAATCGGATCCCCATATTCCATAGTTAGTGTCAAGCATCCATCGTGGAGTACCTACCACTTATTATTGTGCAGAAATTAAACGCCAAATTGTGGTAATTTAGAAAATGACAAGAGTAATGTCGCAGATGTGCAATTTTAAACAGATTAATGGTAATAAAATAAAGAAGCAATAGAGGTTGTGTGCATGCGCAAACCCTCAAATAAAGGAGACTTTTTGGGGGTTGTTGTTGGACGTTGGCGCCAGTAGTGGCGGATAGGTCAACTAACAACTCCAAAATATTGACCCATGGCGATGATATCCTTTTCTATTAATGGTTTCCTCTCCCTTTTGCGTCGTGAACGACACTGTTCCAACAGGAATCAACGTTTAGGTGGATACACATTCCAAACTCGATTTTTTTGTAATTACTATTTAAATTCCTTTGAATTTTTTAACGGGAACAAATTACTTTGTCTTAGCCACATTGCGCTATTCATTTCTTTTGAATTTATTCATATTTTAGATTTAATAATAGAATTTTTAATTTTTTAAAATATAAAATATGAATTTCTTAAACTATGTACATATTAAGAATTTAAAAATTTATTGGTACTTGAATGAGTTTTGGAAATACAGAGGTACGTCATATTCCCCAGTTCTCCTTTGATGATTTGATGAAATAGCGGCGTAATTATCATTTCACTGATAATTTATAAGAAAAGATCATAAGTTAAGATTACACGATAAATCCAGTGTCATACTAGAAAATTCTGTTTGTTGGAAAACTTTGAATATTTCAATAGGTTTCGTTAAATTTGTCTAAATATGTTTGTAGTTGATTTGTATACTACATTGCTACATTATATGATTTTAGCGAGGTATTTATGAACAACTAAAACTAAAGTTAATATTCTATCGCATAATTAATTACGCTAACTACGTATTATGTTATGCTTTACACCTTTTTCCATTTACTTTTGCATTAAACTTTATCCAGTTAAAAGGAAATAGTTATTAATTTCTGCGCATTTTTAAATCCAAGCCGCCGCTAAAAGCTTTTTAACTAAAACCACAGCACCGTGAATACAGAAAAAAGTCTCTTACTCTTAGCATGTAAAGGTCGGGTTTTCCCTTAGTTCTCTAGGGATTGTCCCTGGTTGTTAAGAAGCCACTGTTTAAATGGCATCTTCAATTTGAGTGAGGTTTTTACAATTTTCGAGTTTTCACCTACTTCATCATTGCCATAAAAATACCAGCCTAAATTGAAGTTTTCATTCACTCTGACAAATTGTACAAGAAAACCAAACTCTACAAGAATTGTGGTACTGGTTCTCTTTGAAATTATTCGCGATATTGACGGTAGAAGTTCCTTCCGCCCCATCATTCCTTTTCCGTTCATAACCGTTTTGGAATGTTTCTATATCAATTCATTGAAAACACTTATTTTTTTCTCTTTTTGTATTATACTACTTAAAAAGAATTTGTTACGCACAAACGGGAGTGTATAAAATGAATCTTGATGAAATTTTCAAATGCTGTTATACATAATTTTAAATTCTTGTGAATGCACGACAGTTTCTTTTTATGTGTAGGGGTCGGTAAATTTTCCAGGTGGAATGAATAAAAAACCTTGTTTTGTACTTTGTCAAAAACATTTTAAAAATGCTTGGGTAATTTAAAAATGTCGCTACATTTCTTCGCATAGCTACACAATATTAGCAATGTCATCACAGAAGCTCAATGCAGATCGGACAGTCAGTAATTAGTACAAAAAGGTATAGTAGTAGAGAAGGACTCCAAAGTGAATTTCTATGGTGATTTGGATGAATTGATTGCTGTCTCAGCGGAAATAATAAATTGATTAAAAAAAGCGAAACTATTCCAATAAAGGAGAGGGAGTTCTCTATTAAAGAATGGTATTTTTGTTCTGAATCTGAACTGGATGGAGGAACTTTCCGTATAGAAATTATGTTAGATTAGTGCAATATTTCGTGAGGCGAGCCTAACTGGACAGTATTTCCTAATTGTGCAGCATTTAATGACATCGGTGGTGGTGCGCTACAGAGCTGCCTATATATGCTATGTTATATGTGGGAGAGAGGGTGACCAACAGCACATGAAATATGAACTCGACGCACGGCTGCGATCGACCTCCGCACATCCCCCGACTTGTTCGACGCATCCGGTCCGGGAGTGAGACAATGTAACCGGCGGGAATACAAGCCCAACAACCCCTCGCTATTATACTTGGGTGGCGGTGGTAGCTATAGCTACTTTGGCGGTCGTACTGCCGTATTTCGCCCTACACCGTACCACTCTAGCTCGACAGTCAACACCATCGAACGCCAGTACAGAATACAGACATCATGAAGGTATTCGCATGATTAATTACCAACCGTATTGACGCAGACAAGTTGACGCATTTAGAGCCAATTTACTTCACTGTTGGACGCCCGTAAAGGATATACCGGAATTGTTACAAATGAAAATGTCATTTCCTTACGTTTTAAAAGGCTTCACTTTAATTGAAATTAGAATTACGTCGCTATGAATGCCATTAAGTGTATGACAACAAAAAATTGTATTAACGTCAGGAACTTGATCAATACATTTTTGTATATCGTTTGAATCGTTTGATGTTTATACCGTTGATGCATTATTTTCGATCTGCAATTTTAACGTTCACTTTTTACTAAATAAACTATGTATAATTTTCCATTTATGCATTAGAGATCTTTTATTAATGTAATCAACTTGTAATTTTTATAATTAGCAATTTGTTTAACAACCACAAAAGAGACCATGCATAATTCAATTATCAAACTTTTGATGTAAGAAAGAACGTGAACAAGCTTATTTAATATTTAATTACAACCGCCAATTGCTGCAGTAATGCATATATGCATAGTCTACTAAAAGGACCAAAAAATATTATGACATTATTGATTGGTTGGAGAATAATAAATCCTGTTTATATTGGTTTAACTATGGTCTCGATTAATGCGGGCGTTATTACTTTTACAGAACGCTGGTAGATGAGCGGATAGTTTAATTTAATGAGATTTTAATGCGAGGGTGAGTGACACGATATCATCCATTTATGCATTTTAAAATTTAAAATGTGACTTGAAAAAAAATTATAACTCTAGGTAGGTATGTTTAAAGGTAGGTATATGACATGTACTTATATCTAGGTAATTTGTAACGTGGGAAAATGGATAAAGCGCTGACTTATTTGGGGTCGTATGTAAGTAGGTATAAGAAACAGGCCCGGCAGAAGATATGGGTATGGTGGGTAGTTGTACCCACTCGAAATTTTGCGAATGGGTATTTTACCCACTCGAAATTTTACCACATCTTTAGGAAAATGGAAAATACTATAGCATGGAAATGTATACACAATTAATAATATCAAAAATATGACTTATTCTTTAATTTCTAATTTTCCGCAAGAAACACGAGCGGTTGTAAATATTCGTTTGGTGGAAAAAGGGCTCAATACTCGATGCGTTGCGTCTGCAGCACGCAGCACAGCTATGTTTCTATATATATGTATGGTGCATATGGGAACAGAAATTATGATAAAGCAAACGAAAACGTTTTTGCATTAAACCCTTTCATCTCATCTTCATCGCAACTACTCAGTGGGTAAATTACCCACTCGGAACAAAAATGATCTGCCGGGCCTGATAAGAAATATCGGGTTTTTCTATTTTCTTTTGTATAACAAATTTCAGAATTTACAAAATAAAATTTTCCTTCGAATTTCATAATGATAATTAAAGGGAAAGCCACACTTAGACGTTCTTTTAATTTTATTAGGAAGAATACGTTGAAAAGAATTCCTTTTAACTTTGTTGTTAGAAAAGTTCTATTCAAAATATATTCTCAAACTTACTGATTTTGCCGTAGGTATTTTCTAACTTTCTTAAAAAGTTTTAGATAACACACCATCTAAAGTATTTTTACGTATATCTTTTGAAATAATGGAATATTAACAGGTTGTTCAATCAATGTGTACCCTGTTAGGTATTTTGCAAGGAATTTAAAAGCCTCTAGTTTGGGACTTATATAGGTAAATTTTTTAATTTACGATTCCGTATTGCATTTTAAAAAGGCTTAACTGCTTAATATTTAATATTCGATTCGTTTAACTACCAAGCTTAACGAAATAAAAAAAAATGAAACCAGATGAGTCATGTAGAAGTAGGTAATAATCAAAATAACAAGTGTTGCTCATCACACAATATTCAATACACACGCGTACACAGCATTCGCACATCATGATGGTACAATCGATCTTAACTGTCAAACCGTCCAATTCATCTGAAAACAAATTACATGTATGAAATATATGTCATAAACACAATGTGGCAGTTAAAATGGACTTAAGGGTAGCTTTTGTGTTTTTGACACAGTTTTCGTTCCATACTAAATATACATTCTATATGAAATAATACAACTATTGAAGTATGAAAGGACCCATTTCTTCTTCACCAGTTACACTATCAGAAGGCAAAAATCGCTTAGAGAGAGGCTTTATAGGTATTTCGTCACCCCTAAACTGAGTTTGTTACCTAAAGGGAATCTTATCCCTTATTGCTTCAGTTTAAAAGTGGATATTGCGAATGGCTTATCTAGACTTATCGATAACATTTTCGTATGTGTTGATTGTTTTTTTCTTATAATGCATTGTGTATTACCTATCTAACGTAGTTGCTACAAAAACAATGCTTTCCAATCTGTTATTGCAAACATGGAAACATCCGCTCCTTTGTTTATTATACATTAATTAGAGTTTTTATGTACTCCTATATTTATACTAGAATAACAATTACTTTTTGTTTTGCTTTCATTAAGCAAACGGAACGTGTTTCATTATTTGATAAATAAAATACAATTTATACTTCTAGTTGTACAAACTTAACAATAATTAACAAATATACCTTATGTGGGAACAGAGAATTGTGTGCATTTCCTATATTCCACATCACCACCTTATTAGCAGATTTTTATGAATAGGTATTTCTTTGTTGAAGAAAAATTAATTTATTTCCTAATACAGCTCGATATGTATTTTTCAGATGTATTAAGTGTACCTAGGTGGTACATTTCCGCAAATATAAATCCGTACGAATATTTCATGCATAAATATTGCATAATAACCGAATTTACGATTATGAAGTGGCTTTTGTAGCATAGAATAGGAATATGGACGGCATATGTGGTCAACCGTATGGTATGTTTGTTTATTAATCGTCGATAGAAATGCAGTTTCACGTAATTGTGCTCTTCACATATGTCTAAAACATACAGAATCTATTGCAGTCCCCTTTATGAAATCCCATATATGTATACATATACATGTGACTACTAGTATTGGGGAAATCTGAATGCATACAATATATAGTTGAATTGGGTAAATACAATTATATTAAGTGACAATCATTCAAGCAGAACGATGTAAATTTTACAGATATTGCCATTGTTTAAAATGTGGCAATGCTATAATAGAGTTGACGGGATAATTTGTTCTATGCATAATACGATCCCGCAATTTTGCTCTATATAACGATATGTTCCCTGATTGCATAATGCCACTGCATTATATTGGAAATGTGCCACAGTGTTATCGAAGAAAATTATCCGTACCAATATATAGGAGATATATAAAATTGCAAAACAAAAAATAATAGAAGGATATATTTTATCCATGCAGGGAAAGTCATCGGCGGTTCAGTGGAAAATGGTGGATCGGATAAATTTAATCACCATTTTTCACACGGTAAATACAATGTGCATGGTAAAAATGCTGCCATAAAGATTACATTTAACGGATGATATAACTTTCGGTGGGTTGTCCGTTTACATAGAATAGGAAGGAAAAGTGTTTCAATTGGCGAAATGGCCAAAAGCAAATGCGAACAATTCCAACTGACTAAATATAGGTAATGCTATATAATGCAATAAAACATAATGTATTAATAAAAATGCTAATGGAAATTTTAATTAGATTATTTGATGTGTGTTTTGTTGTTTAAAAGTTGCATAATGTAAAATTTGTTAGTTAACAAAATAAATTACAGTAGAGACTAATTGATACTGTCATCAGTTGGGTATATAAAATGATTAATAGGAATTTGTCATATAGAGTTGAAGCATATTTAGGTTTAAAAAAACGTTTTATTGTATTCGTCTGATGCATTTTTAAACGGTATAACAGCAACAGTTGAGAGACGAAAAATTTACATTAAAAGGAAAAGGAGAAGCGAGTATATGAGTATAGTTTGATCTATAAAAACCGGGATGAGGAAGAATACTCCAGCGTTCCAAAATACTTATTTCCATACATTTAACACTTGTCTAACTAAAATTTTACTAAAGTGCTAGCTTTTTGAACTTAAATTAAGTAATGTTGGCATGTATGAAGAAAATTCTAAAATTTTAATACATGCAATACACAGGGCAAAATGTATACATGTTAACCGCATATTAAATAGCCAACAGCTTAAATGTAGTTTGGAACAAGCTACTGAACCATTAATATTCAAGGGCACGTTCCATCCTAGTGGACTGAGAACACATTAGTAGCGCAGTCAGCAAATATGCAGGAGGAAGGGTCGAAGTGCTAATCCTTTGAACTTTAATTTTAATTTATTATGTAAAGTTACTCTCTCTAACATATTATGTAATTATGAAAAAATGTGCTTCCTAATGAACCCATTTCAAGTTATATTTCTTGATGGCTTTAGAAGATGTAGTAAAATGTTCTTGAATTTTTGTTTATCCATTTTGGTTGATGATGTGGCAGTGTACATCAGTTAAAATGTAACATATGTAAATCTTTCAAAATCGAATAATATTCTATTCATATCGTCTTTGGCAAATAAATAACGAAATACAAGCATCACACAAAAAAAACGAGGGCCTATAACGAATAACCCATATACTTGCTTATTGCGAATTCCTCTTGTCACGCGTGTTGTTTTAACCCAGGCCGTGACAAACGTGTAATTGCACGACTGTCACGTCAGTAGTACTGGGAGATTAGTATTGGGGAGTTGTTGTGGGCGAGAAAAACGCTCGTAGAATCACTATCGGCTTTTAAATAACAACGAATCACCGGAAGGCATATATTTTAAAGCAAGATAACATTTTGTATCTATGAATACGAATATATGGGAGCTTTTTTAAAAAATTTCTACGCGCCCAACTATAATTTTAGTAAAACAGCGCCACGGAGCACCCTGTGGACCCTATAATATGATAAGCACCCTGTGCAACATATGGGATATATTTAGATATAGAAAAAATAATCCTCTTTTCTGACCATTAGTATCGCATCCTCTTAAACGGTTAGTCAGGGGAGCTTTGTAATCTTTGCTCTTCACATTGCATCCGGAATATATCAATGTCATCTTGGCAATTCACTGCAACAATAAATCTAATTCTTTCTGCAATTGGACAACATTTTACTCAAGCATGTTCTCCATTGTTTTAAAGCAAATGACACACTCCATCAAGGGAAGTGTTAGGTACTTAATCAATAATGTCCAAAAATAAATCCAGACTATAATTTTGATTCGTTTATTTTTAGATGCTCTAGGTAAGGTGAAAAACTGAAACTTGGCTTCATTGAGTTGAACAACACAATTAAACTGAGACGATAATCGATTTTCTTTAAATTGTTTTGCATGTTTCTAAAAAGGAAACTTTTGCAATTTTAAACGTACTTTACAGGTAACCAAGATTGGCAAGAGTTGATCGTAAAACAATAAAGAAGTTGTTTTGTTTTCATCACATTTCTTTGTTCCCAATATAATGTTCACATTATACTTCCGAGTTTTGCATGAGTTCAAAACTTTTGGAAATATTGAAAATTAAAAGTTTTAGCTAAATTTATTATTGAACATTGATTTGTCCATATGGCAAACATTTTTCTGCAAAGTGATGATTAATTTTCTTTGTGTGGAACAACAAGTGGTTGACGAAGACATGTAGGTCTTATTAGGAACCATGTAAATCGAAGCTCTGCTAAACTCACTATATACCTAATAGGGCCTGTGATGTCAAAAATCCCCTAGCTTAATAGAAAATTTTTGACCAAGTGATTAAATGCTACTGTAGAAGAGCGAAAATAATGTCATGCACTATTATGAATGCATGAAATAGAATTTGAATAGCATTTTGCTTATCGTCCTGCATCTGCAGAAAAATGAGAATGTTTCATGCCACATTCGACATAATTTATTTGGCCAAAAGAAAGTTAGGCTTCCTTTATGGGGTTAGATAAAAGGTAAAAGTGACATTATAGGTATTGACAGACAAACTATGGGGGCGATATAAAGTAATGGAAAGGTAGATTTGAGGGTGTCAGGTTTACGTGACGACTGAAGGAGGGCGCTACACAATTCCACAACTAGGGCAATCGATAAGAGAAAACTCCCGCGGTGCTCTGCAATCGTATGGTAGTGCGTGTCTTTCTGCCAAATGTGAATTTTATCTCAAAACAAACAAGTGTCAGACAAACAAAACGCAAAACACACGAACAGCGCGACCTCTGCAGGTCATATGTTTGCTCTAAATATATTTTCCTAACATTCGATCAGAGATGGTCGACTATGTCGATAGAATTGGTGAGTTTCGTATTTATTATATAGCTCACGTGCCTGCTTTATTTCATGCCATCAACTTTTATAACTACAATCCTACTAGTTTACTTCTAAAATAGAAATAATCTCGTCAACTTGGTTTATATACAAAGATGTGGAACAATTTAGTTTGTTATTTATGGCCATTCTCATATAAAATTTTAAATTTATTCCTAGTCGAAATAAATGGTTTCGCCTACTTAAGTTACCTCCTATACTCAGCGCAGCATTAAATCACACTTGCGTCTTGTACTGGTCGTTTATTTTAAAGTTTTAACGACTTGTAAATAACTCAACGAATTAATGATTCAGAAAACGATAGAAAAACATTTTTCATAAGTTACTTCCTACAACATTCCTCAATCTACATATACATATGCATAATCTAGACATAATAATTAATTCACCCTAAAAATTGTACAAGCAAACAACTTCATGTAGTTTCCTTTTGTGTTATTTTCCCGTTTACTTTTATGACTTATTAACAAGATCTACATACATAATAGAACAACGAAATTATTAATATTGCATGTATCCTATAAACTAGAGTCAATTCTTGGTTAACTAGAGGGTTCAAAGTCTTATCGCTTGTACATAATTTCACATAATGTTTAGTGTTCAAGAGGGAATTCGTGATAACACGATTGTCCATGCAGATATTACCATCATATCAACAATTCTGATCTTAAATAATTACAATTATTAACAAAAGTGTTTAGGTGTAACTTGTTGACCTGCATTTTTCTTATTTATCTTATTTTATTCTACATATGTTATACTGTCATTATATAAGATAGCTAATTTGAGTAGGAAAAGATGAAGGCTGTTTTCAGATTTCGAATTAAGTATGGGCACACTTAAATACATTAGGTTCACATATAAGAAGGGTTATTAAATATTTAGTTTTTATCGCAGAAATTATTGCTCTTTTGTTATATGATGCTGCCTTTTTACTATACATATACAGTTATTGTATATCTGCTAATTCGATATTAGTCTCGATTATAAACAGTCACATTTGTTTGATACATAGCTCCCTTGACTCAATAGGGATGCTGCAGAGGGGAAAAGCAATTGTCAACTCGACACCATTAAGAATTATTGCTGCTATTTTTCTTAGTCCGTTTCGCCGAAACACGTTTGGGAGTGTGATAGTGTATTAGGCTGATTAAATTTAAATTCATAAAATTTTATTATACATATCATTTTTGCTTAGGAATGATAAGAAATAAGGCACATGTGTAAATTAAACTTTAAATAAGGATTTGGGAAACTTCATCTTAAATTCTTAATAAAAATCATTCCCATTGCTCCCTCGTGCAATTGAAAAGGGATTCCCTGAATGAACAGTTTTTACGAAGGAAACGGGGTTGAAGGTTGATAAAGATAAAGGCAACACAATTGCAATTGCTTTGATTTCACCGAAATACATCAGATACAATTGAAAACACTCTGTTAAATAAAGAGACCGCGGTTTAAGAGAACAACTGTTATACCCATTACTGAAATTATTCCAATATTCTATAGTTATACATACACTTTATTTAAGCAATAAACAATTTCACAATTTACGCTTCACTGTTATAGTTGTGAAGGTTTTTAATCGAAATTTTCTTTTAACAACCTAGATAAAGGCTACAAAATGAATTTTACGGTTATTGCAAAAAAAATCGCTGCATGCCAGGTGATAACTTTTCTGTTTTTAAAGTTTATTAACAATAAAAATGTTCATCAACTTACAATAGATTGACAAAGCACGAATGAAAATTTTTATGAGGACTAAAATGTTGTATGAAATAAATATGTTGATAATACATATACAGATATAATAATATGCATTGGGGGCAGGTATTATACATATATGTCTCAAAAGCCTCGTAAATAACAGTAAAAAAATTTAAAGCTGGTTCTTTTTTGCACGAACTAAGTGCAATGAGGGAATTGATTGATTCACCAGAACAGTAAAAAGTACTGCTTGTTACCAATATTTCTTAAAACATTTGAAGTCTGAATTTAGGTACCTTTAGCTAACACATAGGAACCCAGCAGTTAATATAAAATACAATTTTTTAAAGCGTTACTTTTAGTGGTTTTCTTTAGGTCAATTGTAAAAGTATTCTTTTAAAGAAGCATTTAAAACCAACCATTAAATGAAAAATTTAACTTCTATTTTATTACCAGACAATTTATTTTCTATCTTTACGGTTTTAGACCTTGGTCTATATATAAATCATAAAAATTGTTAAATATGTTCAAGACAATTCTTTATAAGGCTAGATTCACAATAGATCAAGTTGCTTTTATTATGAACCTAGAATTTCACGAAATTTAATGCTAAACAAAAGTTTTCAGATTATATATTGATGAATGATGAATCCTTAAAAATATGCTTTTCCCTTTTAATATTGGTATTACATAAAGCTATGGTTAATTGAAAAAAGTTACGCTTCGAAAAGTTATTAATTAAATATGCACTTGCAAGTATGCTTATAATAGGAAAAATAAAGAACCCATATACTAGCAATTTACAAAAAAATAACGTTGTTTGAGAATTTATTCCTTAGCAACAATCTAACTAAGAGGTACTTAAAATAAGGCGGTGATATCAAATGAAGAAGACAGTTGTAGAGAATATAGAGGGTCTTCTGCTCATCACAGGATTTGAGGGGTGTTGATCTACAAATACATATAGAAGTGAACTAATTGCTAATTGCTATTTGAGTCCGTTGCTCGGAGACACTGATTTAAGTCCTACTATTCCAATAATCTTCCTTAAATCCACTCGGTCGTAAAATATTGCGTAGGGCGGCAAATATATCAGTTCACCGGTCGCAATTCCAAAAAAGAAAACTGTTTCCGTTGTACAGAAATATTAGTACCAAAGTACTTTTTACAAATCACCATAGCTGGTAATTTATTGCTTTTGCATTTATACAAGCTAATTTATATTTTAATACAACAAAGTTACCAAAATTTATTATACCTACTACACCAATTTTACTTAAACGATAACTTCCTATTTACGTTTTAATAAATGATTAAGCTGGAATTTTGTTTCTTTTTTAAAATACACAAACTCTGAATAGTGTTTAATTTAACCGCTTTATTAATTTTTTATTATTCACTATAATATGTCGTTAAACATGCAATAGTACTATTTGTAATAATTATTTTATCATCACAAAATTGAAAGGATTGTATCCATTTGTGTAATATTTTATTATTTAATAGCCATTTAGTATTCTGTATATATTTAATCGCAGACGTGGGTACAACAAATACTCGTACACAGTGTTTAGTTATTCAGACATCAAAATGCGTCAGATTATATTTATTGTGCTGTATGTTCTTCGAAGAGGTGGAATGATATCGTTAATTAAATTATGCAGGGATAATATTAATTTAAGGGTTATGTGTTCGGAGTAAATTCCCTTTCAAAGGACGAAACACATTCTGTTCTTGACATAGTGTGCCTGCTTGATTAGTAAGTCATATAGAGAAAGAGGAATTCAGAAGCATCTTCCAAACAAACCCCTATATTTCCACAACAAAGATCAAATTTAAATTCATCCAGCACCAATCTGTCCTCTCCCCGCTGCTGAAATATTTTTTATGATTTGTTTATGAAAGTCCCCTCGAAACTTTGGTCACTAAATTGCCTGTTACTCACAGAACGCTTTTCTAATAACTCAAGAGAAAAACAAATCTGCTATTATCGCTTTATTGGGATATATTCCTCGAGGAATGATCAGCCAAGTATTTTAGGAATATTATTCTAGTGGTGTGGACTGTTTGTAACAAGTCAATCAATGTCACTTATATCGAAAATAATCAGCTTTGGGAATTGAATACGAATGAGAAACATGGACTCGTACTTCTTATAAAACAAGATAAAATCTAAAGGGAACGTAGCAGCAAGTTGCAAAGTGTTAATAAATTATCAGTTAGGTGGTGAAAGAGAGGGATGCGTTTTATAACTATTAGATATACACATATTGAAAAAGTTTGAGTGATAATGTTTGTGCTGCGTTATATTATCAAATTAAAAGTATGAATTATGATTTTGAATAAGATTGGAGGCTCAGTTGCCAGAGTCAAACGAGCATTTTACTTGAAAATTGTTTGCTGTGCAGAAAACTTAACCATCTTATTTTAACCCTATTTTATCGCGTATAATTTCAGCAAAAACTATGTCTGAAAAACTTGCTATCATCATACATTTTTAAAGTTAATCTTCTAGTCGCACTCTAAATAAACAGGTCTAAGTTTTTGCTAAACATCCGAAGCACTTACTTTGAATTATAAGAAAAAAACCAAACAAAATTAAGCTAGTGTAAATTATTTGGTCTTAATTGAAGTTGTTATAAACCCTTAGAAGTTGTACTTTCACTGAATTAAAGATCAAAAGGGTAATAGCTTTCTAAATAATGTTATTTTTACTGAAAATACCACACACGCAACATATTTTATTGATTCACATGATGTTTGTATTATAAAGGCAAAAAACATCTTTCCTCCGAAATTATTTTGTCAAATTTTTCTATACCTACTATACCTACATACGTTTCACCGCTTCTTGACACGATATTATAGAATTTTAATACTGACAATGGAAAATCATTTTTTTTAGACATCCATAGTAAACATCAAGTTGGAAATTAATAAAAACACGAGCTTAATAATAATTAACCTATCCATATATTTCATAAAAAATTTTTTTTGTGTTTTTGTTTATTTTTCTTTTCTCGTTATATCGTAGAGACTACTAAAGTACTTATTATAATGGTCAACTTGTATAAAAAATTACTGACCGCTTGTTCCTTTTCACTGTAATCGACCATTCTGCAAATAGTTACCTATAAGTTTTTATGCATTTGACTTCTAATTGTTATTCTTCCGAAATTTTATGAGATTGTTGGACAGCAGCAGCGACTAAAGAGTGTTGTTTAAATTAAATTACTCTCTTTGCTCTTAGTATACATATATGTATCTAATAATACCTACTTTAGACGTGTAAGTAAAGGAAGAAAAAATTGTCTTCATTATATAGAGAATCAAAAACTATCATTTCACCTAAATTAAATTCATGTCGAAACGCAGTTTGAACTATTATACATACATATATGTATATCTAATGCCAATTTGGAAATATAACCCGATGGATATGATTATTTAGGCAGTATTGCAAAGCACTATCAGATTTGTCATGCTTATGTTACTGATATTGAACATACACAAATTTAAATGTCCATTACAGCCTTATTATCTGCAATTGGCTTCAGAATGGTCATAAAGTAAAATGACATGTAAAATTTACTCAATATAGATTTGTGATCACTGATCATGGTCATTACGTATACATATACGTGTGTTATCATAACAAGCACAAATTGGGAAATCAAATCAATTTATCAATAATCAAAAATCAGTTGCATATTTAAACAGAAAAAAAAGCAAGAAGGTAATTGCTTTGTATCATGATGCATTTTCAATGAAGCTTAAAGAGTTGTCGAAATATTGAAGAAGCAAGGATACAAGGAAACGGAAAGCGATTTCGGACAGTAATCTAAATTGAGAATGGATATGGAATTACCATACCTTATTGAGGAGGGTTAAATTGACTAGCAGGGCAGAGCTGTAGTAGGTAATGAATGTTTATAGAAGAGAATCTCAGCGCGCAAGCGGTATATAGCGCGAAGACAACCGTCTACGAGTCTACGATTCCTGCGGATCGATAACGGGAGGACTAAGGATGGCCGCAACATGCAACTATCGTTGTAATAATGCACTTTTACCTTTATTACTAAAGTGGAATTGTTTCCAGTCTTTTTGTAAATGGTGTCGATTAAAACCATTTCACAATTCCCTTCGGAATTGTTTAGAAAATTAAACTCGGTTACCTTATGTTGTAAATATATAAACTGTTGTCATATTGTAACCCAAATAAAAATTTAATCTAATCTATTGTTTTATTATTCTAGAGCAATTTTTACTGCAATACTTAAAGTTAACAAAATTGACTCATTCCTATGCCAGCTGCAATATTAAGATGTCGAGAAGTTAAAACTTGCAAAATAACTAATAAACACATTAAATTTGAATTGAATTCGGTGCAACCAAATAATTATAATTTACTCAAAGGTTTTCAGTAATTTGTACGTGTTCATGAAGTACCTAAATAACAAATTCTATTTAAGTAAACCTGCATAATGAAGCAACTAATAATGCGCAAAACGAAATCTCTATTAACTCGAAATTTTTATCTCGATTTGAATCTCACAATTGAAATGCTTCAAAGTATTTGAATAATGCAGAACATCTGGTACCTACATCAAATACTTAAGTACAATGAAAAATAAATCCTTATGGTTAATTAGTTTATTGCTACTAAAACATTTTAATTGATAACATATGTATGTATCTTTAGTGGTTATTTTCTAAATGAAGACTATGTATAAACTCGTATTATATATACATATATATATGTAGGAATCTGTGGAAATAAATGAATAACACGAGTGATTCATGTGAATTTATATCTCTCATTTATGAATGAAGTTAAAATAACTCACATGAAATGTAATGAATTTAATCCCCAATTAAAATTTAAAATATGTTTTCAGAATACGTGATATGCGGTAGTCCAAGAGGAACAACAGGTTATCCTGCCCGTTCTCCAATGGCATCTTCCAATTCCACAAATCAGCAACATAGGTGAGTTAATTTTTATGTTTCATTATCCTATCCTATAAAGGGTTATGAAGAAAGAAAATAGAAATAATTTTTTATTGGATTTTCTATATGTTCTATATTAATATACGTTTATAAATAGAAATTAATAATAATGATTACAAAAAGAGAGTATGAGTCGAGTCTGAAAAAAAAAGTGAAAATACTTTGACAAAATGTTTTGGAATTAGTAAAAAAATTTAATAATACTATGCTGCTGCTCAATTTCAGAAAATATTGAATGAAATTAAATTGGATTTTCTCTCGCTTTTGGTATGACCAAATGCAATTCCACTCTTTTCTCTGAGAAATAAGAGAGCGACATTACGATGTTGTCGCGGGCGGTCAGAGGGTGCGGGCGGGAACGATGGAAAGAAGGCCTATCAAATTGATAAGGGAAATAACCGGGACGTTTTCCGTTTTGTCAGGCCAGCGACGGGAGGTTAGCGAATTTATAGCATTCTTTGGAGGACTGGCACGCTGCCACCTACAGAAAACAGCTACTGAAAGGCGATTCTATTATTTTAAGTCGACAAATATCTAGCGGACATCCAGATGGCAGCTTCTCTCATGTGCTATCTTGTTTTGGGACTTATTTTACCGGTATATTACCGGTCTACACCCTCTTTATGTATACACCCAACACCGGATCCTTGGCCTCCCTTATGAATATTCACTTACTCCAGTGTGTGAATGATTAATCATCATTATACCGGACGCTGTATTAATGTTTTATAATGACATGTGTTTATTTACGGTTTGCATTGTTTGCTTGGGTAAAATTGAACGCAAATAACAGTAACCCACGTTAAAGCTCAACTGAAATAACATAAATAATCTATTAACCCTGTTTGATACTAACACAGCGCTAATTAACGGCTTTTTAAATAATTATGTTTGTACTTTTTATAGGAAGCAGGCAGGTTGCAACATTTTTAACGCAATTCTAGAAAGGTTTTGGCATTAATGGGCCCACAGCTTATACCACAATGGCAATTTACAAGTATTTTAAATATTTATTAAATTGTTATTCAGCAGATTTAACAAACAATGCTAACTCTACAGTCCATGAAGTTTTTATAAGTTTTTACCAGACTTTAAAGGATATTATGATTTAATTAAAACTTTCATAAAGTACGAGTACGAGAGTATACAAAGGGCCAGTTCGCTCTTTTTGAATTTAGATACTTTTTCACATTTGTTTCTTTGTATTGTGGACTATTAGAGAAACAAAAAAAAATCTTGGAACGTACTGCGTTTGATGCCTAGGGTTTTTTAAGTATTTAATTTCATTAATGCAAGCTCAATTTACATCACGTTAACCAAGTTATTAATAATCCTGGATCAAGTTCCTTTGCTGATTGCAATCTAAATTTAGACACATTTTAATGATGAATATTTACAATAGGCTTATATCAATGCTTGTATGGTATATGTAGATAATTATAATTTATAGTCAGCACTCTAAGTACAATACACTAATCCTAAAAGTTAATTGCAAGAGAAACAATATTTAGATCAACTGATGATCTCTCTAAATAGTAAATACAATAAGCACAAATGCCATTGGTTTATACATGTTCTATATTTAGTAGTTTTTTAACACCATGAAACTTTCGTATTATTGTTCGAGAAAAGTGTCAGATAATGTTTCTTTATTACTACATATTTAATTAATATCAGTCATTGATCTCGACTTTATCGTATATTTAAATACAGAAACGTATATGGTTAAATTGGTACAAGTCACGCATGAAAATAATGCCAGGAAGTATAAAAAAGCACTTTGACAATGTAAACGTTATAAAATTTAATTAAAATCTATTGTCCGGGTTGCAGCGCCTGTCTAGGAAAAATATAAACACACTTTAATGCATTTGTTCGTCAAATTTGAATTTTAAATAATGCATAAAATAATCAGGGCTCGAATTGTATTGTGGTTGTTTTCTAATAATACGAGTACCTACCTACGTATTTTTCGTCATCTCATCATTGGGTCTTTTTAAAGACTTTTCAGCATACAAGTAGGTATACCTATAATAAAGAAAAAAATCAGTTAAACGATCTTTTTTAACGACTTGAACAATTACCGCTAGGAAATGAAAATACGCGATAAATTCTCCAATCAATACCTATAACGTTCACGAAAATATACATATAGAGCGAGCAAACTATTGTGTTAAATGTTCATTATAATGTAGAATTAATTAAATATCTACTTGAATTCTGAACGTGCAAACCGCTTAACATTATAAAGTACCTGCATACTTACGTTATTGATTTCCTCAATATTGCATGTGTAATTACAATTTTGGTATGCGGTGGTGTTTTTGTTGATTAAAAAACATTAAGTATTTTATTGGGACTATTTAAAAACACATACCTTGCTTAGTATAAAAGATAAATCACTTGCGTGCGACTTAATCAATTTTACCTTATAAAATATTATAGCAAATGGGAAAAAAACCTGTGATAATACAATGTTATGTATAGCAACATGTAATTTGGGGGTGTTGTAAAAAATATATATTATACATTATGAGGGGGAATAAATTTTTCTATGTTGCTATGTTAGGTAGTTACATGAGTAATGTAGTTTTAAATAATAAGGGAATTTAAAGCCATTTGAAATATGCATAATTTTGATTATTGTACATACGGCAATATAAAATAGTAAATGAGTTTTATGTTTTAATATGTTTATTTGTTTATATCTATGTTTATTTATGTTTACAAGTATATGTATAATGAATTCTTCATTAGCATTAGGATTCGATTCAGAAAAAAAAACAGATTTTATTTATAAAATACATTTTGAATCTTTAAGCATTAATTATAGAAAAGTTTCTGACTTGTTCAGGTCATAACATTGCGAATATAAAAAGCGCCCTTAACCAATAAAAACAAGTCAACACAAAGCTTTTATAATAACCTGTTTAATATTCCTCTTTTATTTACTTTAGAATAAAAAACACAACGTTTTTAACGTAGTCGTCCTCCAATATTTTGAAATTGTTATTGTATGCTAATATATATTGTTTATACCTGATGGTACATATCGGCTAGGGAGTCAAGTAATTTTATCAGTACAATATTGAAATGGCGTACAAATTTGAATAATAATTGGTAATTTTGATTCAGTTTTCTCATAATAGTTCATAGTAGCGCGCTCCACCAATTTTACAAATTAAATGACATGTATGATGCATATGAATGAAAAAAGCCCTACACAATTGACGCATATGAGATAATTAATACACATCTAGCAAGTGAATCGTAAATTAAATATCACTCTTCATTAATTTACCTACTGTTTTAAATATACCATGCTCAACAATTTGAAATAATTATGTATAATATCATTTTAACACGTAGTGATATTTTGGGTGGAAAACATTTTGTGGGAATCAACACCTGCCTTATTTTTGCCTAGCTTTGATGTATTCTAGGTACCTATACCTACCTATAGGAAAGTGAAAATTTATCTCTACTAGAATGACTCCCCCAAACAAACAGGGCATTGCATTTAACCAACACCTGAAAATGTTTTGTCATTTCCTTATGTAGAATTATAATAGGTAGAGTGGAATATATACAGTCATTTAAACTTACGCATAACATAAATACAGCCTTTAAATTAACTTCCTACGGGGACCAGAACTATTAGGTATATGTATAATGCGGTAAACAGGAGGATCTTGTCTGCACTAAGTTATATTACAGTTGTATATTCGTGTCCATTCTATTAACTCCATCATCACATTTATTACCAAATATGGAGCTTTGTAAAAATATTTCCATTTAGGCCTCCTGCTTATGTATAGGGCCGTTCAAAAAAAAGTTGTTATTTATATAAAAATGTTTTCATTTGCATATATAAATATTATCGAAAGTCTTTTTTGGGGTTTCCTTTAATTTTTTAATTAATAATCATTTAAGTAATGAACGGTTACTTATTCTCATACATACCTGCTAATTTGTAGTATATGTTTTGTGCCTAAAGTTTGTGAAAATTCAAGTTTATGATAGGTACATCTAGATAACTGACAAACAGAATCAATTAAATTAATGAGATTCTAATCGAAAAATCCAGATGAATCATAGAAATCGTATATAATAGCAAATGTCCGAATGGAAGGGATAGGGTAGGTAGATGCAAGATACAGTCGCGTTACATTGTAGTTATAGTAGCGAGATAGTGGAACTTTTTCAGTCGTTTTACAGGAGCGCTCGTGATTGGCATTAAACATTCAGAGACATAGCGGTGCCATAACGACTGCCTTTTGTTTTTAATCATGATGGAGCTATCTAATGAGCAACGAGCAAACCAGGGAACGGAACGCGTGCAACCGTTTGGAATGTAGGGATTTTGTTTACGGCAGCGCCCCCGATGGAAGGATTGTCTGGCCAGTGCACCAGGTTCGCTCTCACGATTACTGCCGTTTGGCACGCACAAAGTCCATTTCAATGTAAAACTTCACATTAAAATACCTAACATATACACGTGAATTAAACTAGACCATACTTATACAGGTATAGTGGCAAAATGGAAAACTCTAGCCGCTCTCTTTTAAATGGATATTGATGGCTCCGCACTATCGAATATAACTGATGCAACATGAATATTTGATTAACTAGGAACATCATTTTAACAGCAGGTGATTAGTTAGTTGTATCATATTATCACTGTTTCCTGTTCAATATTTGGAACATGTTACATACAATTTCTGCATATTTCATATACATATACCTACATTTTCTGAATTACAGTAAATTAGTAATTGGATTCTGTACGGAAATATGCGCAATTTTAAATTGGTTTTATATTGACTATATGCATATACATATATTATTAAAAGAAAGGAACTGGCGAATTGTAGGCAAGATGTAGTACCCATTTTAGAATTTTGTTCAGTCGTCATACATAGAATGTGTGTAGCATAATAAAAATTCTACTTTAACCACTTTGAAAATTCGAATACGGACCAGTTGCGGCCGGACCAGTTGCGACCGAGACCCAAATCGACCCAGTTGCGGCCATAGAAGTTTTTACCTGGTTTCAATCGGACCACTTGCGGCCCGGGTTGAGGTGGTTGGATATTTTGCAATTGTATATTTACATTTAAGCACACTATACATACTTACTTGTTTTTGGGGGTACCATTTATTCGCATTATAAATTAGTGTTTTGGCACGACCAAATAGGTATGTTCTTACTACAGGAAACCGGTTCCAATATTTTTTGAACTAACTAAATCAATGCAAACCTAACCTAACCTAATCTAAACTAAGCTGACCAGACCTTTGCGTTTCCAAAAGGAATATAGAAATATTTTTCTTCACATTTAATACAATCTATTATAGGAAAATTAAAGTAGAAAATCAACGTAAAAGTAAGTAAGAAGCATTTGCAAAAGATGCGGCCTCAGCAACCGGACCGCAAGTGATCCGATTGAAACCAGGTAAAAACTTCTATGGCCGCAACTGGGTCGATTTGGGTCTCGGTCGCAACTGGTCCGACACCGAAAATTCTAACATAATAATTAGATCCTCAAGATATTCTTACACGGGTTTTGTTTTGCATAATTGTCTCGCATTCTCTTTTAGAAATAAAAACTAAACAGTATAGGATTAATTTTTAAGTGAGTATATATGCATGTGTAAGATACGTAAACGTTGATTGCATGATTGCAAGAGACGATAAATTAATCTGGATGCTGAATCGCTGAATGTATCTACACTTGTGGACACTTTGTATGAGATACGTTCAATCTGTGTAAGTGTATATTTCTCGTATATTGGAATAGTCAAATACATATTGATCTAGTCATCAAATTATTAAATTTCTATTTGCCCAGGCATACGCTGCAACTGATGATGACTGAGCTATTTATTGGCAAATATCGCGGTCTTAGTGTTTAAATGGGAATAACACAAATTGTTTCAAATATATATAAACATATTATGGATTTAGCGATTTGGAATTTTCAATTCAATTAAATACGTAATTTAATTATTCTTTCTTCTAATATCCGCCTCCCCTTTAAATACTTCTAAACTTTTTAAAACCTGGCGCATAGGTATCTAATCAAATAAAAATCGAATACATTCTTGGTATAGTTCCTCCTCCTTGTAAATGTCTAGGAAAGAAACTAAATTACAGTAAACACAAAACGCTCTTAGTGGGTGCACTTAAGATTTTACGGTACATCGATATACATTCGTAACAATACAATTTCTAGTCTACATAAAGCAATTTCAGGTTTCAGCAATAATAATAGATTGAGTCATTTTCGGTGTGACAGCAACAAAGCGATATCATTGCTTCTATTACGTCAAAGCGATAGCTTTGTTGCGTAATTAAATAACGTTCTCTCTCTGACACAGAAGATTTCCCTGATTCTTGAGTGATTATTAAATTTAATATTTTCTCTTCGCCAAGATTGAACATTTTAATTTTGAATACTTCCATAAGACAAATTAATAACAAACATTTCTTTTATATGTCCTAGGCCTATTAATGTTTTTCTACACTGTTGTGCAATTGTATTATTTGATCTCCCCAATGTTTAACGGCGTTTGCTTAAGCGACTTTATTAGGAACGTCAAAAGATCAACAATTTCCTGCAGCCGGTGGAAATGCTCTCTCATACCCATTAATAGACAACAATATTGCACCGAATATCTCTGCCATTTGGCAGAAATGGTGGTATGTTTTGTGATCAGATAGGGTCGAACCCAATTTGTGTGGTAATTAAATTAAATATTCCAGTGTGGGACTGACACGTAGAAAATCAGTGTTAGTAAAATGTTGTCGCACGAATCAGCATTTGGGTAAACTACACTTTATCGTGATTTGATCAGCTTGGTGCGAATTGATCGAATAATCGTGATTGATACCTCTGGTAAACAGTAACATGGTCCCGGGTGTGAAATTCAAATCGGATCACGCGATGGCCCCCATATTCGTCTCCCTAATTCAGTTTGGATTCTAGTCAAGCGATTCTATATTAAACAGGAATACGGCCTAGTCGCCATGGTTACCTAATGTGCAGGTCTCTCGTGCATCAGTTACCTGGCAACTCAACCTATACTGTTGTCATTTTTATTATATTTTTTACTTGTTTAAGGGTGATGAGATGCAGACTGCAAGTTTATAGTAAAGTTGCAATTTTATCCACATTCGCAACGGAACTTTGTTTTTATAAATAATTTTCATTTAGTTTTAAAAAGCGGTAGGTAGATGGTAGATCCACAACTTTTTATGATAACTGGTGATAATGAACCTTGTTTTGTGCACCTAGATAGGTGTGAAATTGTTTGGATGATGCTGAAAGGTTTTCGAAATTTATGTAGAATGCAGTAATTAAACCTATTCATCGAACTAACATCCCTGCGTTATTGTTTTATCTATTTTAATATGATGACTTAATTATTCTCTACAATAACATCAATACAATTATTTGTAGGAATATTACGATCGACAAGCATCAGCAGGTGACAAGATTATAATACATACTGATATTCGAGAGATTGCCCGTATCTAATTTTGCAGATGCGGGCATTATTGTTCTTGGTTAACTATTACCATGTCTGGATATCTATAATGGAGTCTATAATCACTTGCAGGTAATTGATCCCTTTCAACATTTATACTCTCACACATAGATACAATTGGTTTTATAACAGCTTTGTTGACAAATATAGATATATCTACCTACATCGTGTGATTCACTAAGAAAAATTTATATCGGATTTCTTTCTGTAATGCATTTTTAAAATCCGTTTGTCATTCCTTTCTCAAGAAGATACACAGTTCTGTAATCAAGATTTCAGCTAATTTCATATTATTTGTTGAAATGTTTGTATGCAGTTGTTAAAACATCAAAGCAATAATTCATGTAACATTTCGTTATAATAAAAGGTCTAGAACAGAATGTTTTTCACCTTGTAATTTGCTTCGATAATAATTACAGGACTCAGTAAGGGTTTAGAATATCAAATTAACAACAAATTTCCAACACTAAACAGCAACAGCTTTCTCAAATCAGCCACTTCTCTTTTGACACATGTAATTAATGTTTTATGTAAATTGCGACGAAAAAGTGTAAGCGACAATTTTTCTAAAATAAAACACACGTATTCACTCAACGCTCATCTGGAGAATTAATTCTTTTGTTGGCATTTAAATTCACAATTTTATATTTAATTCTTTTTAAGTGTAATGCTTGGGACCGATTAATATTTAGGACGGAAGGTATTTCTTTATAAAATTGTTGCTGAATTAAAATTTTGTATTGCTGCTTTGTATTACCAAAAAAAGGAAGTGAACAGAAATAAAATGCATTATCAATTAAAGAAATTAATAATCGTCCAAAGACCAAATGTAAATCCAGGTCACAAAAAAGAGGTTTCATTATTCTTTTATTCTATTTTAAGTAAGCTGCTTTACATTCTTCACTAATTTTCCACTTTACGTTCACAAAAGTAAATTTCAACAGTGCGATATATATTTTTCCTTATTGAAGTAATGTTTAATACAGAAAGAATTTAATGCCGTCTTCCCTTAGAAATTGTCGGATTAATTATGCAGTTACGGGACTTTCAAGATCCGTCCGGTTCATCGTAAAGCACGTTTTGCGGAGAGGAAACCACCCTGACTATATTTTAGGGGTGATAACAATATACCGCTTTTATTCATATTCAGTGAAGCCAGCCCTTTTGATAGGGCGTCTCTTGTCTTAACCAGAGACATGTATATTATAAAAAAATTTGCAAATGCGCACTGTGAAGAACTAATTACACAAGAATTAGAATATGAAACACCTTCACAATTTGGTGTTAGTGTAAAAAACGTCTTGACAAAAAGGGATGACGGAACAAAATCTTTTAACATCTAAACTTAAAAGTACATTGTTTTATTATATTAAATTATGAGCTTAATAATGTGGGTTGAATCGTGCCAGTCTAACCCGATTAGACGATTTCTTTCAAAAAATATTCCCCTTTTTGGTGGCACTTACACAATTGGGATAATGGACGTTCATTTTACACCCCTACCAAAACCTTGGCCAAATTGAATGTTAAAAGCGAATAAATAATTTAATTAGAAAACACAGAAGTCAACTTGGCCTTTCAATAGATAAAAAGTAAGATAGGGAGATAAGTAATAGAATTATAAGGACATCTCATGCTTGAATGTCAGTGGCAGTGCGTTGGATAAAAGCTTACCCATGTTAGAAAGTTGATAACGGCCGCTCGATAAAGAGTTTCTGATAAGGCCCTCATCCTCTTTCTGTATTAGAAGTTCATTATTTGATATTGTCGATGGTGAAGTGGCATAACTCACAACCACTTTATACATATATGTTCCTGCAATCTGCAACTATAATACTATAATTTCCTGGCCTTCTCACTGTATTCAAGTGGATGGCGCACCTTCAATATCCATCAGATGTATTATATTACTGAGTGATAAATATTCTTGCAATAAACGAAATTAATATGGGGCGCTGGGAACAAAATAGATCACATGCATTTTTTATTGATCATTACTTTAAATAATTCATACACCTTCCATCTGTACAGTCCAGGCTTGCACAAAAATGCGACCCTTTGAACAGATTAAAAAATGTGTTTAATTGCACAGAGTAATGCATTATGTATAGTTGTCCTAATGACTACATAAATTTACAAACATTACGTATGTATGTGTGTCAGTACTAAATCCTCTCCAGTATATAGCGGACTTTATTTATTTTACGATTTTCCTTTAAATATTTATAACATTTCTATCCCTCGAAATGTCCATTGCATAAGACTTTTATGATAAATGACAACTGTGTGTGTATGTGTAGTAGAACAAGGAAAGTCTCGTCATGTCACTTTCGAAATACGTTCGCTGCATTTTAATTTTTCTACTTTAATGCCATCTGTATACAAAAGATAAGTGTGATTTTTGACCAAATGTAAAACGCTAACTCACACACTCCGATGTTTTGTCGGATAATGCTCCTGGCAGCATGCATTGTCTAGCTCTTGTGTAATATACGTGTGACTAAGATTAAAAATTATTACCGCTGTTTTGTACGATTAGTGCAAAACTTTTCGGTTTTATTTTAATGAAACACACATTTTTAGTTGATTAGACAGAATGTTAAATATTCTAATTAGACCACCCACCAAATACATATATAAAAAATATATATATTTAAATGTGTTTGGACAAGAATTAATGTTAAATCCACATATTAGAAAAAACATATTCAATACGACTATTATTCAAGATGCTATTCACGTTCTCGTTAGGGCCCATTAACAGCGCACACAAATTAAGCTTGACAAACACATATGTCATTGGTCGTGCCCGATAGTTCCTCAGCAGTAAATTAGTGTCTCAGTAATTCAATACCAACAAACTACAAACAAATCTAGAATACACATTACAAAAGAGTCGAACACTTACAAGATACACTACACACATACATACATTCCTAAGTCTAATACATATGTTTGAAAATCCTAAAAGCATCGGTGGTGAAGAAATGGCACATAAAATATTTATTCTTGTTTGAAATCCCCAAGTTGCTTAAGAGGCTACAAGAGAGACGTTGGTCCTAGTCTAGCAGAGTGTGTGGTAGTCAATGGTTGCCACTAAAAACTACTAAAATACGACGAAAGACATTATAAATACTATGACGGGAGCGGATTAGTTTGACAGTAACATTTGGTATAAGACTAAGCTCTAGATATTGGTAAAATGCACAAACAAAATTCTTATAAAAGATTTCATCTAGCAATTTCCGAACGATACTTTCCTATTGCGCGAAGGTGTTATGGATTAAGATTTTCATGAAAATGCACTTGAATGTATATAACGTAACTTTTCAATTAAACGAACTTTGCTAATTAACTTAAATTAATTAAAATTTACATAATGTGCAAATTTTCTTTTACATCTCACCAAAAGACAAATATTCAGCTGTCAATATCACTCTTTTCTATTCATTGAAAATACATTTATTCTATTTATAAAGTGAATGTAATTTACTTTCAAACACTTTTTCTAATGAACATCTTCTGAAAGTCTGCCTACTTTTTGGTTTAATCACCTCTTTCATAAATTTTGATGTATAAGTCTAAGTCTTGTTAATATGTTCTTACCAAACACTGAAACTGCTTTTTGGTCCGATGTATGGCTATCCCATTTTCGCATCAAAAAAAAGAGACAAAACATATGCAGATAGGTAAGGCATCAAATCCAAATATAACCAACGAAATCTTGTTATTAAAATATAGGTATGAATTTCCATACCTACACAACACAATATAAATATAATGAAATTTAATATCAACGACAAGTATAAATACATATGTACATCTACGTATGTTTATAAATACCATAGAAATCATTATTAACTTTTCATATACGTTTTAAATCGGCTCCGACGTGTTTTTTTTTTATTTTATGTACTCTTACATCTTTCTTTTTATAAAGTCTCGTATCAGGTAACAATATTGTAGCTACATTATTTACATGTATTCAAAATAGACAATGGCTCTATAGAAAAATGAGGGGCTAGGCTTGAGGTACATGATTACATGAATTCATTCTTTATGTTTAGAGAAAAAGTACTTGACAATGCAGTATGGGAGGCAATTGAAACATGGCCTTTTTAATGACAACCACCACACATAATAAAAATAATTTAAATAACAAATAAACATTTCTTACACTGACAAGCGCGATTATATTTTTCGTATAATGCCAGCAACAGCTTACATCCCGTAATTCCATAATTAAAAAAGTAACAAAGAGAATCTAAGTACGTACGAGTATATAATATACAGTGGCAGTGGCAACAATGTTGCTTGTAAGAGCCCTTTTAAATATATTGATTTCATATGGCAATCATTTTTTGCACACCAGGGGTCGTAATCCACCTACAAAGGCACATCACAGCAATTTCAATTCGTACTACCTACTGCATGTACCACCACGATACACACAACAACTCTGTCGACGACAGTCTAATTAATACGCCAGTATCATTTTAATCCAACGTTTTAAACAAAGTTGCACACGTGCAGGGCCCTTTGGGACATTTGCTTGATGCAGTACGTGTGATGACGTCACAAAGCGAGCTGGTGGACTTCAAACTTTGTCACCGGGGAACGATAATAATGAAGTATAAAATAGTTGATTACAGTCTATATATGATCTGTCCGGATTTGCTGCGATCCAATACCATGGCAAATTTACGATCACTACCCTTGATGTTGTGAGTTGAATAAATTGAACGTAAAACAGAGAGGTGAAGTTAAAATCAAAATACTTGAATATTTAAAGTAAACTTTGGTCATAAAGACAATTTTTATCGGCATTAGCTATTACATAAATTGGCAACTTAGTTGGAATTGCTTTTGACCAGAACACAGAGTAGAGAGTACAAACAGTGTTTGTTTATTGAGCTTTTGTCTGGCCAATTGACTCAATTGCAATACATTTATATGTTTTTAATATTTTTTTATTAATGTAAGGATGGACAGTATGATTCAGTGACAAGTTCGTTGTCCCTAAGGGCAAACACAATTAAATTCAATTATCCCTACTGACCAATTATATTACATTATGTTATGACAGGCAATCTCTAACTTTGACATTTACTGCTATTTATTAGGCTTTAGCGGCATGTTTGTTTTAAAAGTTGCCGCTAATTAGTTGATTAACTGTTAATATAAAGGTATTTGTTCAATTTAAAGTCTATTCAAATTAATTCCCACTAATTGTATTAGATTTCCTAACACTTTCTCGTTGTTTTTGAAGATTGTATTTTCGTATTCGATGAAATAAGGCAAAGAGAGACTTAAAAAAATCGGAATTATTGTTTCGGGTATTAATTTCGGAACAGAATGAAATTTGAAATATTCTCGCTTTTAGTGAAATTAATAGCAAATATTAGCTTGATTCTGAGAGCGAAGGCGCGTAGTGCAAATATTGTATTTAACAATGAATGTTAATGACGCGGCTTCTAGCGTTGCTTGAAGACAACCCTTTTTATGTAGACTTCTAATATCACCTCCAAATTTGCATGTAATGTATTTTAATTCCCTTTAAGGTTGTTGTCTCTTGCTTCCGCGTATATTTATTCAACACTAGTTGAAAGTTAAACCTAACCGACCTAGTCTCTCGGTTCAGATTGTTTAGTACCTTTCAAATATGCATTGCGGGAATACTCAGACTGTCTTATATACTTTAATTTGCAATAAAGTTCACTGCACTTGGACATAGTCAACCTGGTATAAACGTTTATTAATATTAAGGACCGTTTCCTTTATTGCAATAACTTATCTCCACTTTAATTAAATTTTCTTTCATGATTTCATCTGAATCGATTCTGATCGTTTTTTTGTCTCCTTCCATTTTTCAGTAGCATATGTCACCTCTATTATTTATACATTTTATTCAGTAAGCATTAAAAAAATCTATACTATATGATGCTTTTAAATCATCATCAATCATCTGTTTAAGAAGGTGTCTGCCAAAGTGCGTAGATTTACGTTCAAGTGATCCATACAAAGCCAGCACCTTTAAACTGATATGATTATTATCTTGCACTTCCTAATCTACCTTTGGCCTTGAATTGATCATTTCATTCTCTTCTCTATACGTACTACACTTAACTCAGCTTACTATGCAAGTACTTAACATGACATTGTGTGCCTGTTCCATACAGAAGCTGTTATCAGAATGTTCTTTGTCTCAAAGCCCTTCTATGTTAATCGTGCTATTGTTAAGTCTGCCGCAGAAGGAGATGTCAAGATAGCGTATGACTCTCAACTACATCAAACGAATTAATTTTTTATACATACTCTGTACTATAGAAAAAGTGTGCTCAAAGAAAATGCAGTTTCCTTTCCGAAATATTTATCTGAACAGCGGATGACATTTCGCCTTTTTTCTTTAAAATTAATTAATTAGTTAAATTAATTCTTCTTATTTACTTCGTTCATGTGAATGTCTAAGGTATTTATAAAAAAGCTGGTTTTTTCTTCTTTTGAGAAAAGGTATTCGTGCAACAACGTATATATACCTATTTCTCATTTAGTTTATTTTTGTTTCATAATTAACGTTTTTTAATAGTTTTTTGCTTAAATTCATTAGAAAGATGAATGTAGAGACGGATCTCAATTCAAGTAGAAAAGGTATATACTTTTATATTTGAATTTAAATGAGAAATTTAAAATAAAATTAAGAAAATCTTCCCTGTACAGACGACCACATTTTATCGTCATAAGGAATTTGTTAAGCATTGGGTGTAAATTTATCTTTCAATTTAAACTGATTTCTATAGTCGGTGGTTACTTTGTGTGAAAGAAATTTTCAATGAAATTCATGCACTTGTATAGGTACCACCCCTTCTCTATACGCATTTAATATTCAATAAAATCACCCAAGTTAAAATAAAAATGTATTTCCAGTAGATTTAAATTCTACGAAGTGTACTGAAAAATACCACATAATATTATACGTATACATATAACAATTGCATTATGTATGTAGGTAGGTTTTTCAAAATGGTTATTACCACAGTTTTACCGACTACACAAATCTTTATTGGTGAACATATTGCGCTGTTTTTCAAATAGGGGGGTATGTGCTAGTTTAATCATATGTCTACAATTCAAATAAAAGCTGCATCCCTACAATATACATACATACACATATATATCATAAATCAGAGGGGTTCGCTCTAGACTATTACATAAGAATAGAACTCTATTACGAACTGCAAATTCCAAAATATAAGTTTTTCATATCTTCCTATATAACTCAATTTTTTTGTCTGTTGTAATTTATTTTAATATGAATATTTCACAAATAAAATACAATTTCTTTTTTAGATCTCACATCGCGCTTTTAGCTACTTTATTTCTCTTACAGAATTGATCCCCTTTCTTTAGCACGAATTAAGAAGTATTACTTTACGATATTTAATGCTAGTGCCCTAGTGCCATCAGTATTATAGGTTTCTTTTAAAAGGTTCTAGTAACAAATACCAGTTGCTCGGATAAATTCAATACCATTTAAAATTCATTAACAAACATTCAAATGTGTAGGTAATTCAAAAAATTACCAACACTCAAAATAGCTGGGAGCTCTCTTGGCTGCATCTAATATTGTCTCTATTTGCAGAAATTCATATAATCCATTCGCAAAACTATATTATCTCATGTAAAAGTAATAGGATCCTTCAAAATGAAATAGAGACAGATTATTTTGTGATAACGAAATGGAGTGTAAACCATGGCATATCCCTTTTTGATATTAGATAATGTTGAATAAATCGGGAGGGGCAATTGTACATAACTGAATAGAATTTACTTGTACAAAGAAAAAAAAATCCGACCTCTACTACAAGAGAGGGATTAAGACTAAGGTACTTATGCAACGTATATGTACATATGACGAGGACTATTGTGTCATTTCCAGGGGGGTTGGTTTAGGAGTGCTTGCATAGTCCGGTTCCTAGCTAAATAAAAGTATAAAACCCTACTTTAGTTGGTAACTAGGGACATACAATACAAATATAAATACAAATTACAGTTGTATAAATAAAAGAATTCATTCAAAATACGAAATTCAATTGGTATTGTCATTCCAGAAACCATATTTTCCCAAAACACTTAGTCACCAGCACGAATCCTTACTATTATTTATTATTATAAGTTTGGTTTGAGAAGAAAAGGAATTGTTTACGAAATTAAAAAAATAAAACAAAATCTATAGAAAGAAAGTTGCTAAAACTTTTTTTATGTGGGAATTTGGGAAATGTATTTTTAATGTTTGCCCACAGACAGCTCAGGTTATACACTTTCAATGGCTGAGATAAAACATTTTAAGGGCTGGAAAACAATTCGAGCATCTCACACATGCTTTAAAAAAGGGGGATGTTCGACGAAGTTATGCAAGCAAGTGTCATGAACCATCGAGCTAGAAGATTAAAAACTACGTGGATATAGTGTAGTAAATGTGTGTATAGAATGAAGAACGGAGAAAGGGGCATGCAATGAAACGCGAGAGCGATTGCCCCAAAAACAGGGAAGTTTTGATGGATGGCCTTAGATATTGTTGTATGCATCAAACACGTTCCAAATCGCTAAAAATTAAATTGGGCTCCACCAAAGATTAATAATGCTAGATATCCTGCACTGTCACAGTTAAGTCTTGAATAGTGGGTCGGCGTAGGTAGAAAAACACGTGAAAGAAAAAGCCCTGTAGCTATGAGAGTGTTAACTTACCCTGTCAACGGGACAGAATTTTTTGCTTTGAATAAGTGAAATGTCGGAATGGGATAAAATGGGGAAAAAATACATACTGCTTCTGTGTTTCAATAGTCGCTCGTGTTCTCAGTAATATTTAGATACTCTGAAATTGAAATTTACTTCCGTGCTAAATTATTTATAGAATTTTCCTGATGTGTACCTAACTTGTGTGCACTTGACTAGTTTTTCATAATAATTCAATTTTTTTTTGACGTCGACACTTATTTGCTCTAATTAATGTCTTCTGTTTAATTTAATTTGCAAAAGTGTATAAGAAATATCATTAAGCTGTTAGAATTCATTCAGTTCGTAATTGATAAACATCAGTTTGAATTACTTACTCGGTACTTGAGACTGGAATTAAGCCCTCTGTTTCATAAACAGGTGTAGGAAGTTGAGACCTTATCTATATCTTAAAAACATAAATTCGCCAATTGGGGATGGGAGAAGTTTCTTGGAAGATTTATAAATGATGTGCGACTTAAGGCGTGTGTTGAGTAATGACGGACTTCCTCCATTACAATATATCTCACTTATAGCCATGTTTCATCAGTCTAGCTGCCTTTTACAGATATACATAACCGTTATAGCCTCTGTTCTCCTCTTTACTTCACTCTACGATGTAAAAAGCGCAAAACACCTGAATTATTTTCAGCCGCAGCAGGCAGCACAACATATTTCAATTTTAATAATGACCTTTTGATTAATTAAGCTGAAATTCAAATATCCAAACTTATCAAAGGGCAAATGAAAAAAATATACCTATCTATATATTATAATAGGTAGGGATAATAGTTATTGAAGGATGCTTTATTATATTGTTAATTTCGGTGTATATCCTTTGAAGTTAATCAACAGTTCCTGTGTCTAGACTTTCAGTAAACTTGTAGAGAGAAGAGTTTAAAGTCATTGAAATGAAAAGGGATATAATCAAAGCCATTTTCCGTAAACACGTATTAAAAATACATGCAAGATTTTAATGAGGGTGGTTTTCAGGATGACAAAACCCCCCCATTTCAGCGATAGTATTGCAACAGAGCAATGTTATTAGCTCGGCTCTTTAATAAAGCAGCCCCTCGTGCCACGGCACATGAGTCAATCTGGGATACGCACTATGAAGTTAGTTTATCCGTTGGCCTATTGCAATTTGGCCGCGTATTTCATCCCGCCTCACCCATCTCCTAATGGTGTTAGCGTTACGAATTTACCAATTTTACCACCCTATATGTTAGCTTAGGTTGTGTGTGAACCGACACTGCAGTAATGCACAAAGAATGTACTTTGTACGGGCGAAGAGTGCATTCAGCTATAATATAAAATTTCATTACTTGTTTAATCTAATTGAAATGCAGTTTGATTTAAAGCTATACGACACTTTGTATTATGTAAATCTAATATTACGTATAGGGTGTTCAATAATTTACTTGCACCTAATAAGTCACACTGCAAGCTGATGCAAGGAATTTTTATATAAGAGGGTTATAAACTTTGCTTTTAGTATTTTTTTTAGGGGAGCCATTTTAAATATTAAAAGGACAAACTTAATATGCAAACAGCAACGAAATCGTTTGGAAATCCTAAATTTGCAGTTTGGCTATCAAGGGTATGTGGTCATTTTTCATGGGCCATTTTGTCTGTCCACCATTGCGGGTCAATGTCTTTCAACTTTCTACCACATGTGTACACATTCCGTTGAACGAGATTTAGGGGGTGACTGACTGAGGTCAGTCAATTTAGGGAGAGGAAATTCGTACGGTCAGCGTTCTAGCAATTATCATAAAATTTAGTTAAAGAAACTTAAGTAGGTATCTGTTTGTAAGGAACTTGAATCGAAGATATAAATAAAGAGGTTCCTTTTTGGGAAAAGATAATGAAATTATTTTTTTTATCTTGTAACATACACGTTCTTTTATATAATTGAAAATGGATCACGTGAAAAATCATCTGTTTCTAATCTAGAACGAAATTGTAATAGAAAGTTCTTCGGCAAGAGACTTACTTAATGCATGCATCTGGCGCACAAACAAATTCACTCGTGTTTCTAATTCTATAGTAAGACTTCCTTCACCTTCTCGGGTATAGCACACACAGAAGAAGAGCACGCTTAGATTGGGGTGTATAAAATCTTGTTCTCAGTCACATATGCTTAGCATCCACATCATATCTAAATCTCAGTGAGACAAGCCAAATCGGATACCCGCCTCTCTCTCAATAACTTGGGAACTTCACTGTATCTCAAATTACATCAATTTTGGATCAATATCTTAAGAGTAGACCAGTGAAACGATGAAGAATGCCGCATCTGTCTCTCAACTGTATCGAACAGAGCCACTGGCACACGATGTGTCGTGCAAAATACGGGAATTCTCCTTATTCGATGGATAGCTTCTAGGTTCCGCATTATTACGTTACTTTTCAGAGTTTTTTCAAGTGTTGAATCGAATTTTTACTGAAATAGCAACAATAACATGTCGAAAACCTATCTAGAGAAAGCTCCACTTATTCTTCTCTTCATATCCCACTTATTTTTAACTTACTCCACAGAGGTTAAAAAAACAATGATCATACCTACTTTTATGAGCAATTTATTTAAACGGTGGACATTTGAAATGATGTTAGATTTTTTTGCTAACAGATTCACAAGAAAAATATTGGCAAATATAAAACTTCTTGTCTCAGACAGTTTCAAATTTGGAAAGATCTCAAATCGGTTCCCATAATCATAAATGTACATATTCCACATTTGGCATGTCATGCGAGCTAAAGCCATTTAAAATGTGAGATTAAATAAGATATGAACAAATTGCAGTAAGGCATAATGACATGCATCCAAGAACACGAATAGATCTTAATAACCTTAGACAAGAGTTAACCAACTCTATTTTTGGACTATAATCATCACAGCGATAGCATTAAAGGGAACATTAAAAGTTCATTTGTCGGCTACTTTTTTAAGTACATAGAAAGGTTTAAGTGATTTTTTTTTTACTAAAAATAATGCAGCAATCTACCTATTTAATAATTCAGTACGATATGTACACATGAATGATCCATAACATATGTTGACAAATAAAGCTTTAATATACTATGCACTACCTACCTATATATTAATCGAGGATTCAAATATAAAAAGTGTATTCGACTTTGAATTTTTATATGAAATAAGAGATTCGGAAAAATAGCGATACCTTATTCTACCTCATGTGAAATATCTATTTCAAACAATGTTCTTTAGGAATGTATAGAGTCATTAATTATTCATAAAATTTTATACACTTTTCTGAACGCTTGTTTTCTCTTGCAATGGAATTGATTTTCATTTTATTATTTAGAGGGAATGTGTGAAATTCAAAAACCAATTTTTCAAGTGCTATGAACAGTAGGAAAAACCGTTTTCTAAATAATGACGCTCAACATATTGTTTTGACGTCAAAATGTATCAAGTTTTGGTGTTTTGGTCAAAGAATGGGATTAATCAATGAATGCGTGGAAAAAAATGTAAATAAATTAATTTTTATAATCAATAGCTTTCATGCTGTTTGTTTGAAATTTCCACATGAATGAAATATGAAAACTCAATAGAATTTTTTTCAATAAAATGTTCCCAAGTTTATAGATACCTAATTGAGTTACAGGCTCCTGAATAATATAAATTTATTTGAAACTCTAAAATGTCACCTATTCACTAATAATAGATTATTAAAGTTCGTTATATAGAAAGCCGCAAGTAAACCCAATAGTTTCTCCTACCTATGCTGAAAAACCATGCTTATCCTGAATAATCCATTGTCGGATTGTAACTCTTTTGTGATCGTATAAGCATGTGTTTACATTATCCTTAAGGATTTATACTGTTTAGGTAGAAAGTGACTAGGGACGAAAATTAATTAATTTTTAGAATATTAATGTAAATCATTCTCTAGAATATGTATGTATTTGTATTTCAACATTTCCCATAGCTTCAAATATTTAACTATTCATAAATGTTAGAGAAATTACGTTTCGACGCTCTGTTTACATCAAGCAATAACTATAATACCATTTATTACAATTTATTATTAATTACCTTTCTTGAATCTTTCTGCTTTACGTCCTTATAGGATGAGAATGTTATAGTTTTGCAAATTACCTACTGTAGGTATATAAGTACGCAATTTTGAGCTTCATAATGAGTTATTTCATCTAATCAAGTAGGATTTGTATATACGTTAGGAAAGATTTGATTTTTAAAATACATTGTCGGTCGGCGGTCGTTCTGTTCGTTGATGCAGGTGAGGTGACGGCGACAGATAAACAGGGTGAGGGTGGCAGTGAACGCGTGCGCAACCCTCTATTGAGTTCGCCCCAAGTGCCCCTAAAGCCCTAAGTCTCTGCGGCAACCCCACTTCACCGTTAACTGTTGAGTTGTTCGTGCGTGTCTTGCAACTCACCATGCCGTTAGATAAAATCGCCTCCGCGTCATGTTAACACCAGGTTCACTCTTTAATTATCGTTTGACTAATTTACACCCCCTCACGTGAAAGATAGCCATCGAGTGTTTATTCGATTTGTGCATGGACAAAATATATCCAGTGATCGTAATTGAAAACGGTCGCGTTTAACTGCTGCCTGCCAGCACCCGCTGCATACACGAAATCGACCTATTTCCTCCTCTTGTTTGCACATTTTAATAAATACATGTTTATTTAACAAACTCAAAGAAATTCTAATTAAAAACATTTTCACTGTGATCATGTGAACGTGTCCGTTTCGGGTTGTTCCCAGTGTTTTGTGTGATTATTGCTAATAATAAAAAGAGGTGTCGCAAAACATGGATGATTACGGACCACGACCACCACCGTTGCCCAGAAGGGTGCGAAATATTTATGCCGAACCATTTTCACATGAGCCAAGGTAAATGTGATACTAATATTATTATTGTTAATTACACGAAAAAGACGCAAACCGGCATTGTATTTCATTTCATTGGATATATAAACATCTGAGCTCAATCCATCTGATTCTCATCCGTTTTGTTCTTCCGGGTTTCTTTAAATCTATACGAAGCGCACGGCCTAAATTGATCAGATTAAAAGCACAAAAATTACTTCACTCTTTCTATACCGTTTATTTTAAACCAGAATCATTTATTGTCGTAAGTTTCTTTTACGCTAAAGCATTAATAGCTTTCCAGGAAACAAATTATGTATTTGTCCTCATGAAAACTTTTCGATTATTGCTTTTTTTCATTAAACAACTTACCACTTGATGAACATATTTTAGTTTTTATGGAGGTTTTTATTTATCAACTTTTTTGTGTGGTGTTTTCATTTAAAATGGAAAACAATTCACTTAAACAAAAAAATAAGGGGTGCCGTTTATAAATTAAAGTTGATCCCAAAAGTAATTATGTATATATTATCGACGTGGAATGTATAAATTTATATTCATGGGATTGAAGGGGGGCGTGCCAGTTCGAGATAATCGGATATTCCCATCCATACAAAGGAACTGTCCCATTGTATTTTGATCTTATGTTTTTTAGACCATGAAAAAACGAGCTTCTTTTACCCGTTGCGTAATTTCCAGTGTGCGAACAAAGATGGGAATAACAAGAGTTTTACCCTTTTTTTTTGTAGTGGTTGAGTTTCAACTTTTGTGTAAAAGTGTACAAAAGAGCTTTTTTTTGCTTACATGTATTTGAATACCATTCTTTTTGTAGAAATTAATTAACAACATATTGTTGATATGATACCTTATATGCAAATGGAAGGAGCAAAATGAAAAACGTACTTCAAACAATGCATATTCTCATATAAACAAATCTTAAACTGTTTGTAAATATAATAAAAAAAATAGAACACTGTATTTGCTTACCAAACAATAATTTCTTTTATTTCGTAATGTTTCAATTTCTATTCATGGTGCACACCAAAAATACATGGAAAACAAGATATTTAGGTATATTTTAGCGGAGCGTTTACTTGTTTGCAATTTAAATCGAGTTAATGTAGGAAAAAACGGTTCTATTTCTTTCGCTTATATTCAATTCCCATTCGATTCGAATACTTTCTCCAATAGTGCGTTAATAGACTAACAATTTTAGGGTGAATTTAATTAAATCTACTCTAGCGAATGTATTTTGCTAGAATAAAATTCGAATACACACAGGGTATTGGGGGTATTGGGGATAATGAATATGCACCAATATGCAGAAACGAAATTAAAATTAAACTTGCGAATGGATTTTATCGAAAATAGAGAAATATAATAAATTTGAAGATATATGTACACATATAATATAGATTCATACTTCCAGGTTTAAATGTCTATTTGAATTGTGGCAATTAAATGTGCCTTGTCAGAGCAAACTGTTAAAATGATTGCTAAAATTCGTATTTTTTAAACCCATTTTTATTTGAAATTTCCTGTATCTGATGGCTTTTCCCAAATTTCCATAACTAGCTTTAGCAATTTTTCAACGACAAATGTTCCATAGACATCATTATCATTTAACTGGAACTACATTTTACCGTGTCACAAATGGATTCATCATGTGTGCGAACATATTAAATTAGTGGTAATTAAAAATTGAATAATGTATTCAAATATTCAGCCCATTCAACTCGATTAACTCTAATTTTATTTAAATCAGTTGAAATATGAAGAAAATAATGTCAAAACCGGAACGATATGTTATATTTGGGAACGTCCAATTTCCATTTGCATAAAACTAATGCAATTATAATCAGTTTTAGATTGACTTTATCTAATACATATTAATATTATAAGCGCACACAGCACATACATATATATTTAGATTGTATGTTATTATTTTGGTGGAAGTGTGCCCGGGAAAATTGAAGCAATTTGTATCATTGATGTATTCATTGTGGGTGAGTCAGGAATAGAGGATATACATGAACTAGCCCAGAATTCAGTCAACTGTTAAATTGTATTTTCATAAGCGATGGCAATTTTTATGATGCGTGTATGAAGTCTATAAAAAGGCTTTTGAGTGTGAAAGTACTATTATAATCATATACTATTATATTGCTAGTTTAATTCACGTTTATATGCATATACAGTGTAATTACAATGGATGCACGATTTTATTTACTATATGCTTTAATGAAGGAAATTATATTTAATTACACTTCAATTATTTTTTTATCATCTATACATTACCCTTATATGTGGATATAGGAAAGGAAAAATCAATAAAGTATTCGAACAGTGGATGACACAAAGTCGTTTATGCTGTAAGTATTCCAAGTTTCCGTACAATGAGAGTTATGTGTTGTGTGTTCTGTAATAACAAGTCTCAAAAGTTATAATTACAATAAACTTCAATGGAAAAAGTATACTTTATAGTTTGTAATAGCATCTGTTGTTTAACGAACCGAAAAAATTCAGATAGGAACAAATGTAGATAAATCTCTGAAAGCACAAACACTAAGAAAATGTTTTTATACTTTTAAAATGTTAACTTATTATTTTCAATTTCCCACGTCTATAAGTAGATACTTATATAAAATACATACATATACTCCTATATGTATATTGCGTGTGTATTTTGGGACCAACCAATTCAGCAACATCTTGTTTATTGAAGTAATTATTAATAGAAATTGCCCAGAGGATAAGCTTATTGAGGACTAAATAAACCAACCTTCCATAATCTTTAATTTTTTGATTACAGTATGTTAGTTAATTAACTTAATGTAATAATTCTGATGAATGGCCTTACGCTTAATAAAATTTAAAGAACATTTTATTGTATTTGATCATTATTGTGCATGATTTAATTAAAAAGGTCAATGAATTCCGACAATAAAATTCTATTCATGCAATTGTGCTGACATGGCTTAGAAAAGTGTTTGAATTTTATCTAAATTGCTAGGAAACAAATCCAACATTTTGTGGTTTTTTCATCGTTATAAAGGGGCTGTAAAAGATTCTAGATTTCATTTAGTGCTTCCTATAGTTTTAGTAGTACAATAATGTGATGATAATAAAAACTTCTATAGAGTACTCCAACTAAAACAACATAAATTATATGACGAGATATTATCAGGGGCGGTTTGTTTAAGTTATTGTGAAACGGATCATTAAAAATGTGCAACTGTTGTTGGACTTTTTAGACAAGTAACAATTTGTTTCATATATGCATATCTCTGCAGGGGTTGACTGAAAAACATTTGTGTATAACTTTTTCAATGCTCAAACTGCATTTGCATAGTAGATGAGTTTTATAAAATATTAAAATCACTCTTAATTGTATTATGTAAATATAAAATAATTAATAATGTTACATTGTTTACAACCATCTAATTGAAATAAATGAAACAATGTGGAGCACCATAAATTTATTTATTGTTGGGGTTTCTTTTTTATTTTATACCCTACAGAACGACAAACGATAAATTACACGTTCTTTTTGCACACAGAAAAAAAAGATAGAGCAATTTATAAAAGTATTGGAATATGTAAGATCAAAGAGTCATATATTCCGCAGAATCTTATGGGGAGCGTTAATATATCCCTATGAATCAAAAAAGTCAAAGATATGGTGTTTGGTTTATGTTGGAAATAGATAAAAACGAATTTATAACTGTTATATAAAAGTACTGAGATTTAAAGAGAAGACAATCAGAAATGGCACTAATACAAGAAATAAAATGAGATTGTTATTTTGGGAATGATCAAAAGCTATGTGTTGCACCTAATGTTCTTTTTCTTTTTTTTCTTTCACATCTACTGCATTTGAGAGAAATTTTCGATTTCTTATGTACAGTGTTTTCGCTCCATATCCTACAATGGATTTTGTAATTGAAGTAGTTAATTAGTCGAACATTGAATTAGAATCTATTTCACAGTTGTTAAAGGTCTTTATTGGCAGATTGATCCCATTATTCATTCGAATGATATATTTCTTATGATTGCTTCCAGTAACAATATTATGTAATGGTTGGTGAACATAAAACCAAGCGTGAAATACCATATACAATAAACAAGTCCATCATCAATGAACCTATTATAACGCCACATCCCTTGAGATGAATCACTCATACCCTAGCTTATACACTTTTATAAACCATTTGAATTACAACATAAAAAAGCACATTTGAAACGATCAAAAATTGTAAAGATTTATTTCTACATACTCAACATGTTTTCAAAAATATGTTGGATTTGGTTGTTTGTTATTCCCAAATGGAATATCATAAAGTAGTTTTGGGACCATCATGTGCATAATGTGGGTTCTCTGATTGCATGTTAGTTATGAGATTATTGTTTAGGGATTCCAATATAACCTTTGGTTAGAATAAAATTTACGATGAACTGTTATATGCATTAAAGTGAAAACCCTTAAAAATTCACACAGTTACCTATACATCCTACTCCTTCTTACTAACACTAACAGATACTTACATAAAGGTTAACGGAAGCAAATATACATATAAGCTCTTCAAGGTTTATTCAAGGCGTTCCGTCTGCAATTTAGATTCTCCAACTTCCTTCACTAAACATTAGGTACATCTAACGTAAGTTAGGAAAGTGGAGTAGTCCAATAGTTTCGGGCAAACTTCAAATACAGGAATGGAATTTACTTAGTTTTATATCACATTATTCAGCTTCTCAGATCAGTTTGTTCTGTATGTTCTTCTTTTATTGGAGATTTAAAGTTTTTCATGCACACATTGTAATGGCGGCCCGTAATAAAACATTAAACAATTTAAAATAAAGAGAAAACATATTTGAACAAAGAGTGAACAAAAAGAGTGGAAAAATACACGAATCAGAAAATCGCAGCCGTTTTGAATGAAATTGCATTATATATATAATTTATTTAAAATAGCTCCCAGCTACAAAAGTACGTATAAATTAGTTTTAAAAAATAAAAACCATATTTGCTTTGTTTCAGGCTTGCCCCTGGGCTTCAACAGACACAGCTATCTCAGCAAATTCCGACTAACAGCAACTCGCTGCAAGGACCCCAACAATCACCCCTTGTCATGCCGGTGTTTCCATTGCGACCCGCACCAACTTCCACGACATCCCATTATTCTCCATATTCCCCGTCCAGATTTCACATTGACAAGCGATGCCAGCATCGTTGTTCGTGGAAATGTCTTAGCATTGGACTGATATTACTTGCCGTTGCTCTTACAGCAATGCTCGCATACTTTGCAGGTAGGAACTTACTAATAATCATAATAAAGAATGTAATTATGTCTAGAAATGATGATTATTCAAGGAGCATTTTTCTTTTGTCTGGTGCAGACAATTTATTTGCTTTTCATTAATATTTCTACAATGCATATCATACTTACAATACAATATGAGTAAAAAAATTCTTTTATATTTGTATACCTACCTATTAAATTTAGAGTTAAGAATTCGTTTCACGGAAATAATAATAAATGTTTCACATTGAATGTTAGGAGGCAATTAGAGAGCTTTGAATAATTCAAAATATTGATTACTGAATAAGTTGTTGCATGTCCAATTATGAGATATAATCCTATTTTTTCTGTAGCTGTTAGTTCAATGAAACCGAATATGGATTCATCGAACTGTATATTGGTGCAAGACGTGAAAGATGTAACAAATGATCAAATGACAATGGGATCCATATCGACGCAACTGCCAACTGAAGGTGAGCTTTTAATATTAATTAAATAAGGCCCTTGTTTAGAGGGTGAATAAACTATTAACAATTGGTTTTTATTTATTGTAATTTCACATTAATTAAAATCAAAATTGTCCCAAAGTATTTTCCCATATTCAGCAGTAAAACGAAAAGTTTATGCTAAACTCATAAAGTTGGAAAAACCAATTTACCTCTGTGAAATTTGTTTCAGAGTCGCTACCGACAAGCACAGCGGAACATTCAAGTGCCACGACGCAACATAGTTCTCTGCAACCGCCTCAACAGCGCAGCCAACCGCAGACCCAATGGCCGCCTTTGCCACTGCTGGAACAGAGAGAACTTGACACCCTCCACACTGCCACAATTCCACCATATCAATTCTGGAATTCTGAGTTCCGGAACAAACAGCCGGCATTTATACGCTTTAATTTCACACTACCCTGGGGCGCGAACTTTGCAGTCTACGGACGCCGAAATGTTGCACCCAGTGTTACTCAATACGATTTTGTGGAATTTATCAAGGGTGGACGATTGGATCACAGGTTACGTAAAAGAGACGTTACAGGTAGCGAGAACAACGATGATGTTACAGTACCGAACGCGTCCTTCAAATTTGCCTATGAAAATAGAAATTCGCATAAAAGCGACGTGCTTGATACTATATCTAGTTCATATGAAGGGACGAGAAAAATACTGGCCGATTCTGAACCCAAAGGACCATTTTATGTGCCCCACAGTATAAAAATAGATTACAATGAGGATTTGCCCACCGATTTACCACATCCTACCGTTGATCTTGGTATTTCTTTAGATGAGCATGTGATCTCAAAACGTGACGTCGAAATTGGACCGATGTTAGTGAATGTCAGCCTCTTACAATATTTGGACACGGGCCGCTGGTTTCTCTCTGTATATAACGATAACCTACAGCCGTACAGTGTATCATTGATTATCTCAGAAGCGGAGGGTGTGAGCACAACTTGTCCCAACGACTGTTCTGGTCGTGGATCCTGCTACCTGGGAAAGTGCGATTGCATAGACGGTTTTCAGGGAATCGACTGTTCCAAGAGTGAGTATTTACTTTATCTACAACGTTTCTGTTCCCAATTCCATTAAAAGCTTCTTGGATAAATACAGAAACCCAAGTCACGATAAATATTTCATTTTATATATCTACACGAGTCTCTGTTTATCCATGTTTTACAATTATTCACCTATCATTGTTTTCACTGATAACATTGTTGGATTTTGAATCATATAGTGGATCCACATAAAATATCAGTTGTATTCAAAATACAAATGGTGTTTGCGTATGTTTTATGAGACATCATAAGACCGAATAAAAGAAAATTTATTACCTTTCATAACTCGTTCAATTTTTCCCCGTTTTCCATATCAAAGTATATTTTCATCGCAGGCGTGTGTCCGATTCTGTGTTCCGGTCACGGTCAATACGGCGGCGGCCTTTGCCATTGCGAAGAGGGCTGGAAAGGGCCAGAATGTGATATACCTGAAACAGATTGTCGAGTTGCTGATTGTTCAGGAAATGGTCATTGTGAACACGGCTCATGCCATTGCAAAGCAGGCTGGAAAGGCGAAGTTTGTGATGAACCAGATTGTGAAGATCCAAACTGTTCCGAACATGGGGCCTGTGTTCACGGACAATGTTATTGCAAAGCCGGATGGAAAGGAGCACGTTGCAACATAATCGACGAACAAGTGCATAAATGCCTGCCAACATGTTCTGATCATGGCGTGTATGACTTGGAAGCTGCTAAATGTATATGTAATAGACATTGGACTGGACCAGATTGTTCACAAGGTAATAAAGTCTACTTGTTTTAATTAAAATTGTTATACAAATATAAATATATAAAATATAAATATGTTAATGGTTTATTATATTTTCAATTTTATGGAAATAATTGTTTATGATATTCACAATTTGTAACTATTTTTGTATTCAAAATTTAGGTCGTATATTATGGATCATGATCACATGATGAAATACATCGGAAATTAAATTCCCTCAATACTAGAACTTTTTTCAGTAACTGATAAACAATGCGCTGTTTCATAATTATTACGGAAATTAAAAAAACTACTCTTCTTTCCAGCTCTGTGCAATTTAGATTGCGGACCTCATGGTCAATGTGACATGGGTAAGTGTCGTTGTGATCCAGGATGGACAGGTACTCGATGTGAACAACTACCTTGCGACGCTAGATGCTCGGAGCATGGACAATGTAGAAACGGGACCTGTGTTTGCTCGCAAGGATGGAATGGCCGCCATTGTACTTTACGTAAGATTTTAATTTCGTTCAGAAAAATTTCCTAAATTTACTTAATCGAAAAAATGTGAATGTATTAAATGACCCCTTCACAGCTGGTTGCGAGAATGGCTGTTCCGGTCATGGACAATGTACACTGGAAGAAGGAGTATACAAATGTGTTTGTATTCAAGGATGGGCCGGATCAGATTGCAGCATTCCATTAGAAATGAATTGCCATGATGATGTAGATGATGATCATGGTAACATAAACTGAACAATAAAATGTTCGCTTCGATTTCTAGTTACATGAAACCTTTTATGTCTATTGCAGATGGTATGACAGATTGTTCAGATAGTGAGTGTTGCTCGCATGCAACCTGCACCGACCACATCATGTGTTTATCGAGCAACGATCCAGTTGAAGTATTATTAAGAAAACAACCACCTTCCGTCACGGCTTCCTTCTATCAACGTGTCAAGTTTCTTATTGAAGAGAATTCCGTTCAATCGTATTCGCATATGGACGAATACACGGAAAGGTAAGTGCAAATCCATCATGTTACAATTGTCGAGTGTCTAGAGCTTACGATCAGCCCTGAGGGCCAGGGCCGTAGTCACGCAGTGCAGACCATTTGCGGCTCACTGGATTTTTAAACTGCTCTTTCTGCACATTGAGCGGAGATAGGCGGACACAACCCCGCCTGACCGCTTGCTCGGGCACCGCACAACCCTAGCGGAGCCCAATATCCACCTACCTTGAACAACCTTCCTGGTCCCCCTGGAGCGCTGCGCTACTTTAAATAACCCCATAAATAGATGCGGTCAAATAAATTACCATTAATTAATGATTTCTCTCGAGAAATCAAAATTGGTTCAAGTAAATCCTTATTAGAAAAACATTAATTTTCCAATGCAAAGAATGCAATTTAAATGCGGAATATTGCAATTAATGTTTTGACCCCCGTGTGTCTGTAATGTTGTTCACACTGGACAGTAATTTCATTATGGGATTAGACTAAAAGTTGACGCAACGCGCAGAAAACGTGACAGTGTCGCAGCGCTACCGGGAAATCATTGTGTCTTGTCTAAAACCCTTGTGTACGTCTACCCATCTCCGAAGCCCGAGCCTGTCGCTCAGATTGCGGATCCTGTTTCACAATTAATGGTTAAATCAGACTATATTATTATTGACGATAAAACGTCGTTCCTAACTAATGTTATTAAATAATTTAATTAACTTATCCCATTTAGCTCTAGGTACGTATTACAACAGGGCGGACACAAGTTGAGCATCCCAATGTTGTTTCATACATTGTTCGTAAACTATTTTTCAAAAAAATATAATAATCTAAGAGAAAAGATTTTATTCACGTTCTCTCAATAGTTCATTCGTTAAGTTCTTTTCATGTTTGTTTTTGTTTTGCTCGTAGATCTTGTGCTAACTTGTGTCTGTCACTGTCTGTAGCTAAAAGTGTTTTGATTGTGTGTTCGTCATATTGTCTCGTCACGATACCGAATGATAGTGGAAACAGAGTGAATGTGAAGAACCAATTTTGGCCAGTCAGACCTTATTCAATTGCCTCAATTCAATAATGTATCTTCAAAGTTGATTTCCAATTCAGCAACGATTTTTCAAAAAACAAAACAGCAAACGAGAGACTACTACAATAGAATATCAACTGGACCAACATGACACAATAGTTCAATTGATATTTTGCGGATTTTATTGTTTCATTTAGAATCGTCGTTATAATGTTACATTTTCATTTGGGAATGTAGGTCATCTGGCCAAATTGTGTTATAATGTCGCGTGTGTGACAAACAAATTGAGGACTCTCACGATAGCACTTATCGAATAGTGCCATCCTGGCAGTACCTGCTTATGTAGTACATGCATTCGTACATAAAGAGAGATCTTGTGTGCGGTGTATAGTATTGCCGTGTGGTTAGTAATTGTCCTGTCTTCTGTGTCCCCTATGTCGCTGCTGCAACCTACACTTGTAGCGAGTTCTGGAATTCCTTTACACCGCGGTAAGTGGCAGCATCTCCCCATGTTCTGTCTGTCTGTTCGTCTGTCCGTGTGCTGCCTGTAGCCTGCGCCAATTTCTGCGTCCTCACCCTCAATATATATGTTATATCCAACCTTTTTATGTATCTATGTTTGTTAATTTATGATTCATGCTTCGTGATATTTTGAGCTCGTCTACAAGTATTCTACCCAAAGAAACCCAAAGATATGTCGTGCAATATTGAACATGTGGTTGCTCCCAGAAAAATCCTCTCTTAATAGTATTAATAAATTATTTTACTTTCACTATACGAGTAATAACAACATTGGAATTCTAGCAGCATCCGTTAATTAATAATAAATTATACTTGTAGACAGATCGAACTTTTTACTTTTCGTTGCACTGAATGTTTCTGCCTTTTTTTCTGTCGCTAAATCATTTGTAAAATATTCATCATTTTCATGTCATAAATATCCCACTATTAAATAAACATCATTATTTACACAGCAAGTAAGGTATTAAACAAATTTTCCCGTCATATTTATTAAACTAGAATAAGTAATCATTTTCTACCTAGTGTATACATATGTATAATTTGTTTAATACTAAATCTTCTTTATCTCCCAAACAAGAAAGAAACAACATTGTACACGTATTACTATTATAAAAATTTATGTAACAATGGATAAATGACGGCTCGGCCGAAATTCCCTCCTTTGTCTTCGTGCCATTGTCAGTTACCCTGCAACCTTTGTTTAACCTGTCCTTTTCACCCACCCACAACCAAGTGCCCTTCTATTGCATCGATGCATTTTGACCAACCACTATATACACTTGATCACTGCGATTACGATGGATTTTTTTCTAATAAAATTATTCTTATCTACATTAAAAATTATAATAATATTGCACTCGCCGTATTAATTAGATTAAAAAAGAGTGGTTTTATTACAGCTCCGGCTAATTAAACCATATAACGTTGTGGTTTTATCAATAATATCTACACATGTACCTTATACATACATATAGGTTGTAATTTTACTAAAAACTTAATGGAATTATACATAATAATAAGAAACTACGGAGACATTAAAATAGAAAATTATTGTTAAAAGTTTTGTAATTAAAATGTGTTTCAGTAAAATTTTGTGATTAAGCTAATGGACATTTGAATGTACGTGAGCACTGTTCATGTGCCTGTGTTCTAACAAATTTGTTAGTCAATTGTATTTCCCGTCTCCTGGAAGTTATCTACTTTATTTATCGCCTGCTGGAAACTGAACAACAGAGAAAATGGTATAATCCTATTTGTCCACTTTCTTTTGGTCCTTAATTATTAGAATACTCCACAACTGCCCGAGAGTAAACATCTACCACCAGGTCCGATTTACAGCAGGAGACGAGTATTGCTTTTGTTAGAATAAGCAAAAAAAATCCCTATATAATCACCAAAAATCAATATAACTGATTGAGTATGACATCTGACTACCGCAAAATGCTATATTTTAATTGAAACTTCGATGTGCATAATACATATTATTTTAAATTCTATTCTGCTTGTTATTTGATTGAATATCGAAATTACATTTGCAATATACACGATTATATACCTAATATTAACAAATATTTCTACTTCTAATTATAATAATATAATTTAAATGAAACCAATTCCTATCCAACAAAGCTTGTCCGCACATATTAAATAAAATTCCGAGTAAAATTCGTATTAAACAAACATAAAATAAATGGTTTTTATGTTGTATATAAATGCAAAATTTAATTCTATCAATATGATTTACTAGAATTTAATATGAAATTGTTTTTCAATTGGCATTACAATTACTATTTTTTTACTAAACAGTTTGCGAATGATTTTATTAGAAATTTAGAATCCATTGTAGTTATTGGACTTTAAATCTAATTTAAAAAAGAAGCAAATGAAAGTATAATTAAGTTAAATTACCCACTTAAACTGGATGTTACGGAAAAATGAATGTTATAAATTTTTTATAAAAATTAATTTCATTAATTTCGTAGTGGTGAACAATGCCTGCACATTGAATATTATTGCTGTAATAATGTTGTACCGTGTGCGAGGTTGGAAGACCCTAACAAAACAACAACGCCGCTCACTAATTATTAAAATAAATATTTTCATCTACGTAATAATTTGTTAGAAAAATTTATACATGTTAAAAATATCATTATTGCAGCAAAGCAGCTTAATTTACGGCTTTTACTGATCAATGCTAAAAATATTGTGCATGCAAGAGTGTATTACATACACAGATCAAATTAAATTTGGTGATTTAACTGATAAACAAAAAGTTTATTTTGATCTGTATTACACAATACACTATATTTTTAATAAAATTCTATGAATTTATTAAATGAATATGAGTTGGATTATTGGCAAGAACATCAGATTAATATTTTAAGGAATAAATTTTAAAATGATATTCAATAATACATGCATACATACATATATGTACCTATAAGAGTTTAGACATCACGTTCGTTTGTGAAAATCGCAAATGCAATTACAATTAGTAATTTGGATGAAAGTTTTTAATTGAATTATGTTGAATAGAATTTCAACAATCATCTCTTTTAAAATGTTAGTCTGAAATAATTGTTTAAACTTTGCAAACATCTAGTGTATTTATTCTGATTTAAATGTGTTAATAGTCGAGTTGCAGTAATGAGAGGGCAAGTTGTAACACCACAGGGACTTGGAATTGTTGGTATTCGAGTTTCGGTAGAGAGAGAATCTAGATTTGGATTTACATTAACCAGACAGGGTGGATGGTAAGTCTATGTATTAATAATCCGTTTCAGCTTACAAGCTGCATTTACATTACCTACTATATATTGTAAATATTGCATTAACTTGTTGCGAATTATCTAGTATTTCCTAATAGTTTCCCAGGAAATTTATTGTAATTCCATGTTAAACTAGTTTCGTCTAACATGAATCATTTCTAATGTTAGGTTCGATGTTTTGGTGAATGGTGGCGGAGCTGTAACACTTCAATTTCAAAGGAATCCATTCAAACCACTGTTTAAAACCGTATTTGTCCCCTGGAATCAAATTGTCGTTTTACCTCCAGTACATATGCAACTAAATGATGACTCTAGGGTGACTAATATACAGACTAGGTATACAGTTATCTTAACACAACATTGATTATTAAAAAAATAACACGTATATAAATTGTAGTTTTCTAAGTCGTAATCCGGCAATAAATTTCCCTGGTGTATCACGATCACTTTTTGGTCCAAGTGGTGCCATACCGAGCACTTGTGTCGACCATGACCCCGAACTATTGAAACCGATTATTACCGGCACTTGGATGCCAGAAGCTGTAGGCGGTATGCAAGGCAGAAGTTTAGTATTTGCTGAAACTCAGATTGTGCAAGAATCGATTGCCATACCCGGATCCGATTTGCATATTTTATACCAGAGTTCACAGGCCACTGGTTACTTAAGTACAATCTTTATGAGACTAACAGGGGCATCGATTCCGACCACTTTAACGCACATTCATGTTCGTGTTGAAGTGGAGGGCTCATTATATGTGAAAACATATGAAGCCGATCCGAATTTGATGCACACGTTTGCATGGAACAAACGTAACGTTTATAAACAGAAAGTGTATGGTATTGTACAAGCAAAAGTCTCTATTGGATACCAACACTTGTCATGTCAGGAGCCTGTTTGGGAAACACAGACGGCTAATTTAAAGGGTTTCGACGTGGATATCTCTGACATTGGTGGTTGGGGTCTGGACATACATCACCACTACAATTTCCATGAGGGCATTCTACAAAAAGGTGACGGATCTACAATTCATTTCAAACAATACCCCCGTATTGTTAAAGTAATAATGGGCACCGGACTGCAGAGGTCCTTAGATTGTCCCGGACAATGTGGAGGGCCTGCCAAAGATGCCAAATTATTAACACCAGGATCATTGGCGAGTGGACCGGACGGGAGCATTTACGTCGGAGATTTCAATTTAGTTAGAAGGATCACTCCCGAGGGAAATGTATATACTGTTCTTCAATTAAGGTGAGCAATTGTCTGGCCGAAGTGGGGTTTCTACGATTTGTTGGGGATTTAGTTTTCTATACACTTTATTATTTTACCCTATGGCATAGACTGAAAGTAATAAATTTCTAAGTTTTACGAAAAAAAAAACAAGAACAAAACACCCCATACAAAAAAAGCAATATATTATCTCGTATATGTATTTGGAATTGGATCAACTTGAATTATTAATTATGTCCAACTTTTTTAGAGCTACACAAGTGGCCTATCAATACTACTTAACAGTTTCACCAGCCGACGGTCATTTGTATGTATCGGATCCAGAAAAACATCAGATTCTAAAAGTGCTATCATTAGAACCTGTTCAAGATCCGAATATTAACAGTGAACCGGTAAATAATGAATGTCCTCATCAACAAAGAAAATTTCTGAAATTCGAAACTATTTACAGGTCGTTGGTAATGGTGAAAGGTGTATACCTGGCGATGACAGTAATTGTGGTGACGAAGGCTTGGCAAAATATGCTCGTTTAGCTCATCCGAAAGGGCTCGTTATAGCAGCGGATAAAACAATGTATATCGCAGATGGCACAAATATTAGGGCCGTTGATCCGAAAGGAATAATTCACACTCTAATTGGCAATCATGGCCATCATAATCATTGGAGTCCAATTCCATGCCGAGGCGCAATTCCAGCAACTCAAGTAAATTGAGATTGTAGGATTTACTAAATAATTTTCCTAACTTCCGTTTATCTGTTTAGGCACAATTGCAATGGCCAACCGGTTTAGCCCTAAGTCCACTTGATGGTGCACTGCATTTTATAGACGATCGTTTAGTGCTGAAGTTAACTGCAGACATGAAAGTTAAAGTTGTGGCCGGCTCGCCACTACACTGTCGTCATCAAGATAACACCACGAAAACTTCTAACGAGAACATTCTTGGCACTGTCCTAGCATTAGCGTTCGCTCCAAATGGTGATCTTTATATTGCTGAATCGGACACTCGTAGCATGTATTATGTGAGGGTAATCGATTCGTCCGGCGTGATAACACATTTCGCTGGCAAAATTCAAGACAAAGACCGGAACAATTGCGATTGTTTATCCAATCTAACAACGATGAGTCCACGAAACAATCAAGAGCTTCCACCTGCCTGTATTTGTGGTGCATCTGATGATACCACAAGCAATGCTGAAACTCTTTTATCGTCCAATGCACGTTTTCAAGCCATTTCAGCGCTCACAGTATCACCTGGCGGCGTATTACATGTTGCTGATCAAGGTTCATTACACATTTTAGCACTGGAGCATTATTTGCCAACACACGATGAAAATGGGGAATTTCGAATACCCTATCCAGCTGCCGGTGAGGTTTATGTGTTCAATCGTTATGGTCAACATGTTGCCACTAAAGATCTGGCATCAGATAAAACACGCTACTCATTCTTATACTCAAAGAATACTAGCTTTGGAAAACTGTCCACTGTTACTGATAGCTCAGGCAATAAAATACAATTCCTTAGAGATTACAGTAATGCCGTTAGTTCTATTGAAAATACTCAAGATCACAAATCAGAACTCAAAATCTCCGGAGTTGGCTATTTGGTTAAATTGAGTGAAAAAGGACGGTCAGAGATTGAACTGGATTACGATATGAACACTGGCCTTCTAACTAGTCGTTCAGGGGTATGATATTGTATTTAATTTAATAAATTTCTTATATCACTAAGTATTATTAAAATGTACAGGGTGGTGAAACGTTCATATATAAGTACGATTGGTTGGGTAGAGCGACCAGCGTAATTTTACCCAGTGGTGAAAGTTTGGAACTTACATCGAAAATGGGCGATACAGACGGTCTGGAAGTGTCCATTAGCGAACCTCCAACTCGTCTAAGAATTACAGGAAAAGCCAATAAGAAAGTTGTATTAATTGACAGTAAGTTCTTTGAATTAGGGTGAACTAATACTAATGGTCAAACTTCTTTCTCTCATTTAAACTTTTTTATGGTTATTGAAACACATAATTGTATAAAAGTTTACTATTCGATACCTTGCTACTACCCTCTTGAAACATATTTATGATATTTATTAATTGTTCCAATTGTTATTTCAGACAAAGCTGTTACCGAAGCAATATCCTTGAACAATTCAACTGTCTCAGTCACAACTCCATACGATGGAACAATGAAAATCTCTGCAGTAGCGAGGCACCCACTACTGGAAGCATCTCTACCCGTTGAAGCTGAAATGTTACCAGTTTGGTCCGAGCAATTGACTACATTTGGTGATGAGATCCAGAATTTAATATCCACATCATTTAGTCTAGTTGGCGACGTTCGAAATCCACAACAGACTCTGAATCGGGAAATTTATGTAAACGGCTCTAAAATACTGGGTATTGAATTTGATCAATTTACCAGCAAAGAAACATTCTTCGATCACGACCGAATGCCGATACTCACAATAACTTATGATCCTGCCGGCCTTCCTTTGTCTTATGTACCTTACAACGGAGCGGACCAACTAAACATATCATACGACAACTTTAATCGAATTGACGGTTGGAAATGGGGCATATCTGAGCTTAAATATAGTTACGATCGACATGGTTTGCTATCTGAAGTGACAAGTCCTTTAGACGGCACCCAAATATACGCTTACAACGACTGGAATATGTTGTCTAAAATTTCATTGGCAAGCCAAAGAAATTTCCAACTTGCATATGACGAGGATGGCGGTCTAAGACATGTTACATTGCCAAGTGGTACCCGTCACTCATTCAGTTTACAACCATCTCTTGGGTTTCTTAGAGCCACGTATACGCCACCCGGTAGTACACGAGCTTATTTACAACATTTCTCACATTCTGGTAAACTCCTACAAACTGTCTTCCCTGGAGAAGGTGCTCGAATAGTTTATCGATATTATCCAAATGGTAAATTGAGGGAAATTGTGCACGGCGATGGGAAAACATTGTATCACTATTCAGAGTCCAGCGGTTTACCAAGCCAAGTGTCCCACATTGAACCAGATTTAGAATACAGGTGGGATTATCAGTTTATTGGTGGTTTACTAATGGAGGAACGGATCGATTTCGGTGCCAAAACGGGATTAAGTAATGCTAAATTTACCTATGAATATGACAATAATTATAGACTATTAAGTGCACAAGGACGCATAGGTGGACAAAATCTACCTCAATATAATTTAGCATATAATAGCAAAACTGGTGCTTTAGACACAATTGGACCATTCAAAATAAACAAACCAAAGTCAAATGAAACACATGTGTATGATGGTACAGCATTATTTTCTAGCATTACAAACTCAAGATTTTTGGAAACTCAAGTGGCTCTTACGATACATAAAATGGAGGTGTTCCGAATTGAATTTAGTCATGACATGCACGGGTAAGTAAATTATTCATAGAACAATTTTCAGTTGATGCATTTTTTATAAACATGTGTAGACGAATTTCCCAAACGAGAACATTTACCAAAAATGTTGGAGTTAACACGTATACGAATGTAAAAAACTATACGTGGGATTGTGATGGACAGCTACTTGGTGTAGAGGCGCAAGAACCTTGGGGTTTCCGCTACGATGACAATGGGAACATGTTATCGCTCACTTACAGGTAACAAAAAACGGCAGCTATACAATTCGAATATGTATAACAAATTGTGTGCACACCTACAGGGGAAATACAATTCCAATGGAATACAATGCAATGGATCGTATTACCAAATTCGGTGAGGGACAATACAAATATGACAACAGGGGATTAGTTATTCAAAATGCAAGAGAAGAGAAATTCCATTACAATGCAAAAGGATTACTGGTGAGGGCTAATAAGCGAGGCAGATTCGATGTTAGATATTATTATGATCATCTCGACAGGTAATTAATTAAATACAATATGATTAATTTCTAAAACTAAAATATCTTTATTTTGATATTAGATTGTCAGCTAGAAAGGACAACTTTGGTAATGTTACACAATTTTTCTACAATAACGAACATCGACCTAGAGAAGTGAGTCAAATATATTCACCCCGTGATGGTAAATTAATGTCATTAATTTACGATGATCGAGGCCATTTAATTTACGCACAAGTTTATCGTAATAAATATTATGTTGCTACTGATCAATGTGGCACTCCAGTAATGATATTTAATCAATATGGTGAAGGAATTCGAGAAATTATGCGGTCCCCTTATGGTCATATTGTTTATGATTCCAATCCTTATTTATACTTGCCAGTAGATTTTTGTGGAGGTTTACTTGATCAAGTAACTTCATTAGTTCATATGCCTAATGGAAAAGTTTACGATCCACTTATTGGACAGTGGATGTCCCCATTGTGGGAAAATGTTCTAGAACGGGTGGCAACACCTACACATTTACATCTCTACCGATTTAATGGCAACGATCCGATTAACATGGGTGTCAACCGAAACCGTCCCAAAGGTACTTAATATTTACTTATCTTTAAAACATACTGTGATTTCTAAACATTATCTCATTTCAGATCATCTTGATTGGTTGAATAAAATCGGACTGAATTTAAAGAGTTTAGCGCCGCAATTATATCCAAATAGTTTACCGGGAGGTCGTTTGCCTCCGCTTCTAACACAATCACCCAGATTTTGGAATCCGTCCAGAGAGACTTTGAGTAGTCAACTAACAAGGCATTCCACATCGACAGACGTGCAATCTGGATTCTTATCGCATTTGAATACGCGAAAAATGAAACCTGCCAGTGAAATATCCGCTTTGTCTAAGTCTGCATTGAAATCAGATGTAATTGATTTGATACCAAAGAAAATCGGAGCCTCATCTGATCCGCCATTTGGCAAAGGCATACTTGTTTCGAAAACATCAAAGAGTCAAGCAGTGGTGTCAAGTGTACCGGCTGCAAATGCAATATATCGGGACGTATACACATCTGTTTTCAATCGATCATATCTTTTGCCATTCACTTTTGTTGTGCATACTGCTCAACAAGACGCTTTCTATTTTGTCAAAGAGGAAACGTGGAAAGCTAACGACGATAAAGGACAGTTGAAACGTTTACAAGGTCAAGTAAACACCACATTCCATGACATAGTGAAGGAAAATGGAAGTGGAAATAATTATTTCGATGTTAAGATACACGGTACAAATGCAGTGATTAATTTAAGATACGGTACTACAGTTGAGAAAGAAAAACAACGATTATTGCATCATGCCAAATTATCGGCTGTAAGGAAAGCGTGGCACAAGGAGAAGGAATGTTACCGTAATGGTTTTCTGGGTAATACCGAATGGAGTGCAAGTGAAATCGAAGAACTATTAAAGACTGGCTATGTATCAAATTACGAAGCTGATTACATTCATGATGTACAACTGTATCCGGAACTTGCTGAGGATCCTTACAATATAAAATTCATAAAAAAGCACGCGGATTCATCGAAGAAACGCAGACGGAAACGAGAAACGAAAAAATCCTGCAAGGATCACTGGTGGTTCTCCTGGACGGAGATATGCTAGTGACCCAAGAGGAGTTTATAAAGAAACACTAAAGTGAAACTATATTCAATTAACTAAGTGTGATGTACCAAGAATTAAATCTTGCGTGATGAAATATCATGCGGGATATTTTATACCAAAAATACCAAAGTCTATTTGTGTATGTATTTCAAAGATGCCAAAAAGATTTAAAAATATGTATATTATTTATTTACGATATGTTACCTACATGTATGTGATTTATGTTTGATGTGAATTGGATAACCAACCGTTTTTATATATTGAATTTTTTGAATATGACTGATAATGGCTATGCAATTTCCATCAAACAGATTTGTAAATATTTGCATAATTATAAAAAAAATATAGTAACAAAAATAAAAAATTTAACAAATAATAAAAAATTAAGAGAACAGCATAGAAACAAACGGTATTAAAATTAGAGCTTTAAATAGCCGATAAAAGTGAATGAACGGTGAGCCTCTAGCAATTAAGCTATCAGAATAAACATTTGTAAATATAGTCCAGTTATTACCTTTTTAATAATTTTAAATTAAAAGAACGAATTTATCTTAGATAGGTAAAGAAAAAAAAAAGAAATTATTAACGATGTATGTTGTGTTGCTTTACTTGATAATATTATAAGACATCATTGTGACTGATCTATGTTTAACAAAATAGACAAAATCCTTATCCGCTATGTACCTTGCAAAATTTTTATGTCACATCACCAGTTTCTTTATTATTTTACCATCGTATAAATCAAATAAAATAATATTATAACAAATAAAAGAAAAATATACAAAAAATAAAATATATATTTTCACTCTGCCTGCCATACAGTATATTTTGTGTGCCATTGTTAAAATAAAATAAACCATAAAATGTACTAATTTAAATGTTGACTATATGTTGTCTACAGACTGTATAACTTACTGGATAATTGTGTTAAAATATTGATGCTGTTCATATCTTTTTCGTTTTCCTATCTTTTTTTTATTATTCGATACTTACATTTTTCTATAAAAAAAGTTACTATTTATTTGTACAAATTATCTTTATTTAAAATATATTGCTAAAATAATATATAGTATTCTTTTATTAAAATCAAGTATTATAAATGTTTTTCAAATAAAGACATTGTTTTTTATTGACGATCTTTCTGTTTCACCATAAAAAAATTTGAATAAATAAAACAATCAAATATATATTAAAAATATATTACATTTGCAACAACTAACAAAATTTCAAAGTACAAATGTTATAATGAAAAAGTTATAGTAACCACTATCAATTAGGTACAAATATTTTTGGTATTAATCAATTGAGAGAATACAGGGCAAATATACCTACTACATATTTATATATAAATTATCTACTTTGTTTAAACTAAGGTATCTAACAATTCTTTGGTATGATAAAACTTCTGTTTGTTAAAATGAACTTGATTAGAACTATTTTTCTGTTGCACTGTTGAACACAAAAGAGCTTGCAACATTTCATGCTCCTGATCTTCGTTTGCTAAATCCTTATGGAGATTTTCAAGAAAATGCCGTCTACTTTCCAACATTTCGATCGTCTCTTCCAACACAATCTCATTATGTTGCATCTCGCATGCACTTTTCGTCATATCCGTTCTGAGTTTGGTAAGTGTTTTTGACACATCTTCCGTACAGTTTTTATGTTTCTCATATTTACGTAAATTGGCATCTAATCTTACCAAACATTCCTCTTCCTGAAGAAGACGCTTATTCAGTCTTGCAATCATTTCAAACAATTCCACTTGTTCTTTAATGGTGGCTTCACTAATTGTAGAACTGGTATCATCATCTTTGATGTCTTTGTGGAAATCCTCTGACGATGGAGATAGTCGTTCAAAGGAAGTCTAGAGAAAATTATGTTTATTTACATTATATTACATTCAAACTAAATTATTACCTCTGATCTCGTTGCTTTGTTGTTCGTATTGGATTGCTCACTATCACCCTCAGTCACTACACCACTGTCGCTATTCTTATCTGCAACCAAATTATCATCAGGCTCTGGTTCCACTGCTTCTGCTAATCCTTTCAAATATGTTTCCAATAAATAATTGCTGCCATGTTTTCGTACTCTTGCTCTATGCGTTTTGTCCTCTAAATAGCCAATCTGATGTTCACTGTGCCTGAAGCGTAACACAAAATCGTCACGAAATTCGTCATAGAATTTTTATTAAATATAATAATACCTCAATTTCTTCAATTGTCGCCGTATCACTTCTCCTTGAGCCAAGACCAATTTTAATAATTCTTCGGTACTAGATGGTTGTTTCTCGTTCTGAAGTGCATGCAGACGTTTTGGATGTATTGTCCTCCATGCAGTTCGGTCCGACCACGTACTCGCATCAGATCTACATCTTGTTCTCCTACTTGGTGGTCTATCTTGATTCTTTATACGTCTTAATGATATTTTTACTTCCGACTGGGCAGTGCCCCACGCATTCCAGATGTCCAGAATTAATGAAACCGATTCTAATGGCTGCTCAACTCCTCGCCACCTTTCTGTTATTTGATATTGATCTGCAGGTAAAACGTGTCTCCCCTGCGAGAGCAAAATATATTGTAAAATTAGTGAACATTAGCTGTTTTATTAATTCAACCGCAAACCAGTTGCTACAGACTATTCAATATAAAAATATATAAAATAAGTTGGTATAGGTACGCACTCTAGTCTCTTCGTCTTGTAATAAAACGTGAATAACATCCTGGCAGGTAGTCTCATCGGATATTCCGGATACCCAGCGTTGTTCGCCTCGCACCCAAATGGGAATCTCTTCACCACTACTAACACTCTCATCATCTGTATCCGCCAAAACATGGGCTTTTGATTCTTTTTCGACCCACTGCATCATGATCTGTAAAAGATACAATAGATAAGATTTCTTTCTCATTTAATTCAGGGTAAACTTGGAAAAATATTTAATGAAGCATATCCGTTTGTTTTGTGAATACTTCGTCAAATTATCTCTTTTTTCTTAATATTACTTTTATGACTCCGAGTCGATGGGAACTTTGCAGTCCACTGTGAACACGTAACGTCGCACCGGAAACACGTACATATTTCTCATCCTCATAGTCTTTGTGTGTCATAACTACCGTCTTGCCTATTAATCTACTCATTCATTAATAATAGTATCACTAAACCATTTATAATTTTTATGGGCTATTTATTTTCTGCAAAGTGCTTATTAATCGCTCTTTATTTAAAATTTAATTAACATGTAAGCAACCACGCGGTAAATGGAGTCCGTAGCATTTCAAAGAATTAAGAGGAATCAATTATACGCGTAAACTGACTATTGTTTGCAAGCAATTGTCGAATCGTGAAATCTTTGAATTAATTAGAAACTTCTGAGTTTTGTAAACACGGAATATTTGCACACAAAAACCATATACACCCGACATTACAAATCTCCGTTATAATTTATATCTAAAAATAAGTATGATAAATTTTTGAAGCCGTAGGTGAAAAATTGGAATACAAAAAATAAATGCAATAAAAACTTTTAATACATCCATAAATTTTTAGTTTAATGATTAATACTGCCTCACACTGACCCAATAAAACTTGTATTTTTTCTATAAAGATCAATAAAACATTTGTCTGGTTTTGGGTGTCTGTGTGCTATTGCTATACAAATACTCTTAAGAAATTGGTTATACATCAGGTAATGGAGGTGGGTGGGTAGAAGGTAAAATTTTCTTGTCTTTAAATCATGAGAAAATGTTTATGTTAATTGTTTTGCAGAATGAATTGTTAAAAGAATTATAAGTATTCAAAACTTGTAAAAAAATTCCCAATATTACAAAATTCGCCAAATTATTATTCAAGGCACACGACGAACATTTTTATAAAGACGTAGGATTAATACTAAAATAAATACCCATAAACGACAATTAAAAAACCGTTTAAATTGTGTGATTTAATAGACATTAATTAATGACAGTTTAGTTTTATTCGAGGTTTTATTGTAGGGACTTATAAGTATATTTTTGATTAATATCTTAATTACAAAATAAAATTAATTATTTTACATTATAAATTATTGTTTGTGTCTATTATTGAACGCATGTAAGTACCTAGGTACATACAAACATATTCGATCTCAACAAGGTAAATTGTGTAAATTTCACTCGTTCATAATCATAACTCACATTTAATTAGTATATAAATAATTATTTATTACCAGAAAGGTCTTGTAAATTAATATTTTACAATATGCATTAACAAATGACTTAAATGGTAAAATAATCATTTATTAGAATTGCATTAAAATGCAAGAAAAGTTTCCAAACTCACCTTCTTACTTACACAATGCGAAATGTACTTATTAATTGAAAATAAATCTTAATAACATATGATAAAATCTTTATGATAAATTATATTGCAAAAACAAAACAAAAAACATATATCATTAAGTTTATTAATAATAGCCGAGTTTGATTTTATTTTGCTAATTTTTTCCTTCTAAATGTGGTTTAAGGTCATTGGGCGACTTTCAATTTCGAAAAATCTGCCTGAAAATATTACGTTTAATTACGAAAAAATATGTAACTATATTTTTATTTGTACTTTTCATGAACAAATTGAATATGCTTATCTTGTAGTTGGTAGGAAAAAATGAAATTTGTTGTTAATATACCTAGATTGTGGATGTAGGTACAGGTCATCAGTTTTTACAAGAAATATCCAGTAGCCAGGCTAAATGTGCGATCGCGTGCATAACATCCCCAGGCAAAATGTTAAGAAAGTATACCTGCTTAATTATATACTTCTCAACACAAACAAATATCTACATGATACCTCACAAAGATTATTGCGCTAGGCAGTAAATAAAAAAACTAAGATCAACTTGTTAATAACTAATCACTTAATAATATTCAGATATCTAATCAATTTGTGTTTGCTGCTGTCTAAATCTTCCAGTTTTTCCTTATATTATCTTATTAATTCTAAATGCAAAACTGATTGAAAACTCTGTTTTAGGCCAAGGGGAAGTGAAATTGTGAACAGTTGCTGAAAGGCTTTCCAGAAAAAAAATCCAGTTATTAATTACCACATTTACTTGTTTAATGCAAGTTACAACAACATTTGCATTTACTCCGGCAAATCAAGTGGAAAAGTAAGGGCATATACTGTACTTATTTGAAATAGTTCAATGTAACTATCCGCTATCGCATACCTAATTACTCTTATATTTAATAAGATGAATCAACTCGATAATATATAATTTTTATAAGGTTTGCATGTATTAAATGTGAAGGAGATTCAGATCATAATTTCTACAGACATAGAAAAACATTTGCAAATAATATATTAGCTATCTTATCGTATGTATAGGCCGAGGTATAGGCTCAATCTGTAAAATGCATATGGTCTTTTAATGTGTGTATCATTTTTTAAACAAAAAACGATAAACCCGTCAGCCAATATTTGCATCACGTCATATTTAATATGTATTAACATAAGAAATGAATGGTAGGCCTAAAGCACTAGAAGAAAACACAAAAATACCGCGCAAAAATTAACAAGCGGGTACAAAATAACTGTAATTTGTTAAAAAAATATAATCGTGTACTTACTAACATCAAAAACGCCGTTGCACGAATTTACCAAATCAGATAAATTTCCGACTACATGGATTATAGCATTGATGTACTCGTAATTTGTTAGAGCAAACGTAGGTATAGGTATACATAATAGGCAGCAAACGTGAGTTTTATAATATATAGGTACCTACCTATAGGTATAAAAGAAGATATTTTGACAGCATGAAATTACTTGAAAATACACTTTTAAAAGTTTATTTATTTGAGTAATTTATTTATTTTATCTATTTGTTTGTCTAAAAAATAGTATAATGAAGTATAATAGATAACTATCTAAAAATTTAATCAAAAAATTTTGTAGATATGTTACACGTAATTAGGTATTACTTAGGCACTGCACTATAGTGTGTGTATATCCTACAATCAATTCTTAAATTATATATATATATATATATATATATATATATATATATGTAGATAAAATTAAATTAATACAGTTTGTTTGTCTGTATAATAATTTATTATCAATTTCAAGTGTTATTGGGTGTATTATTTCCTAATAATTAATATCTTAATTGCAATTATTGATTGTAAAATACGCATTATGGAAATTTCGCTCTAGTTTTGTCCATAGTAAAGAATTTAATTTCTGAAAATAATTAATTACCATAAATTTAATGGAAATTATTATGTGGTATAAAATTGTCATTTGTAATTAATGGTATTAATAACGACATTAATAATTATAAACTGTAAGAAGTGACAAGAAATACATACAACTATTAACTACTGACAATAATTAATTTGATTTATTAAAGTAAAATCCAACTTCACTACACACAGATTGGGCGGTTCATACTTCATAATAACTAGGAATCGAGTATATCTTTAGTCTTATCTTGATGAAACAACGCATTTTATAGATATTTTACCTTGTTTTGTCTTAGAAAGTTTACACAAATTCTACTTAATCCTGAGTTATCTATAGGTACTAAAGATATTAAAAAGTTCAAACGGAAGGCAAATATCGGCTACTGTCTTATAAGATGATGTGTATTACCCATAATTGCAATCCATACTCAGTGTTATGGATTTCACTTAAACTTACAACCTGTTAAAAACTCTTTGAACTTTAATAACCATCTTATTTATGTGTGTGTTATATCACGATTTAAAATTAATATTAAATTTGTAGCACAAATAATCATATGCATGCATTTCATAAAATAAAATGTAAAAGATTGGTGTTTTCAATCAAAAAATGTAAATTTCTATATGTTTTTTGTTAAATACTTTCATTATTAATGCCAAGCGATTTTGCAATTATGCATAAAGCTAACATATACATTCGTATGTAGACATTTGCGATTAACATTCACTTTTTTTCATGTACAATCATGTTCAACGTCAACTAATAATTAAATATGCATTTACTAACACTTAATTACAAGTAAAATTTTAATTGTGGTTGCACTCTTTTACTTATCCATAGGTAATATTCAACGATTGAATTTTCTTGCTATTATTCCTTATTGAATTTTAACAGAAAAGATAAATAATAAAACATTTCTTACAATTTAAAGCACAAGTTAATAAAGAACATGAAAGTATATTACATTTTATCTATAGTTTTACAGCTTTTTTTCTTCTATCTCACTTAATATATCAATATAGGTGCTTGTGTAAGGAATAATAAAGAAATCCACTAGTGAATTGTAATTGCCCACAACAAGTATAAGATTCAATAGAAAAATTTCAATAAAATTACGGTTATATCATAATATCCGCTATTTATTTATTATATCGATATATACCGATGAAAATGCATGCTGGTTTTTATCTGATTTAAAATTATTATTTCATCTATTATAGAAGAGACCATTTTAACTATATGGTATAAAATTATATGAGGGAATTGTGGCAATCGTATATGGTGGAATTTCACGTTTTAACGTAATTCACGGTATACTAGGAATATTATACTTGATGTACACGAATTTTATAATATAGTGCAGCAAAAGAAAAAAGTAAATGGTCTGTTTACATGTTACCGTAATGCTAAACGCTACTTCATATACAGGAGATGATTATATTTAATTAAAATCGCATTTACACAGTGTTCAGACACACACAAAATTAATGATTTTTTATAGACGCTTTCATATGTAGGTAGGTATACATATTCGAAGCTTATATGAATAGGCGCCTTCAAAGGCCCTCTTCAATCACTGAAAAAGAACACTCTGAAATTTCGCTTAATTCTTGTATCATTTTTTTTGTTAAATATCAGCTTCTGTAATGCTTCAAATTATAGGATTAAGGTATTTGTTTTATTGCTTTCATATATTAAATTATATGGTGGAGAATACAGAGGAAGAATAATTGTGTTCTGTGTGTATATTTTACAGTTGGTCGACGACTTTTAACGACCACCAAGAGAACATGTGGGCCAACAGCCCAAAAATATAAGGAAAAATCAAATGATAATTAATTTGCTAACCAGAAAACTATAGGGATCAATTTGGTTCATTAACTTGCAAAGGTAAATTGCCTTTTTAACAGATTATAAAGGCATTATGCACAATGAAAGGATCCAATTATAGTTGAAATTTTTAATTAGTTTAATAGTATCGTTTCATATATGCATAAAGTAGATATAATTAAATAATTTTTAATGTGTGAAAAGTGTCAATGTACTGTTGTAAAAGGTTTTCGTGGTTCGGTGCGCATATTAAATAACTTTATCAGAATGATATTCTCACTCTTCCTTCACTATGCAATGAAAGTAAATGTCATAAGAAAATACGGTATTGGTGACAAGCACCTGTAAAATACTAATAGAATATCTAATTTGCATGATAAATTGTAAACTTGTAGAATTTTTTCAGTTCAGTCCGGAACATAAAACACTTTAAATTGGTAAAATATTATACTAAACATATTGTCTGTATGTTAATTATATACGTTGATATGCTAATGGCTTCATTTAAAACTATAATAAACATTTATAAAAGATAAACTTCCCATTTTATTTCAATTTTACTACTAATTAATGTTGTATATTACACGTGCATCTGTATTAATACATATAGGAAATTTCGTTAAATTTTTACGAAGTTCATGTTCTTAAATGAAAACCTGTCTAGCTATCTACACTTTTAACCCATTTCGATTAATAGAATATCAACAGCATAATACAACAAGAGTGAAAGTTCTAACTTCTAATTGTTGACAGATTTATCATCTTATAAGAAAACATGCCTATTTACTTAATTTAATTCACATTTGTACTTGGTTATTAAGGAAAAATCAAATACCTAAATAATAACGTAAGAATATTTAACTGTACATGTGTTGTTAGAAATGATAATTTACTTGGAACGTAAATATAATCTCTATTGTTAGGACTAAGGAAAGCGTTAAGATTTACAGCTTGCGTCTGTTGTGTTGTTACGGAGTTTTTAAGTTTCACGGGCACGTGCCCATCGCGCTTGGCCGCCTACGTTGTTGTGGTTTCTAAACCTGTAAGGCATCACGGATGGAACGGAAAATCTGCGATCTTTATCATCATCATCATATCTTCGATTTCATTGCGTAAAAAGTACCTCAATATTATACTTCTTCAAGAATTTATATATTATGTTTAACCGCTTATGGAATATACATGTACAGTTATATCTAATGGCAATTCTTGAAAATCTATTAGCAAATACTATTATAAATAGACATTAGATATTCATATAAAGCAGGCATTATTATATTTTAATGATTAATGTGTTTTTTTCCTACGAGAATAAAACAGATTTTAAGCTCCACTAAATGACTACTGAATTATGGTGTTATCAGTTAGTTTTTTTTTCAGTTAAATATTTGCGGGTTCTGCTTCAGTTGTGTCCTTAAAAATTAAATGAATGTCCTCATATATAGAAATTAGATTTATAAAATTACTTAGAGTACAGGTACAACCTATGATTCAGGGTAAAAGAAAAAGAATTAATTAAACATGTTTTTTTAAAGTTGAATTCTTCACTAATTAATAAGTTGTTTATTTCATTAATAATTGCTATGAAGCAACAGTAAAATTTTATATGTATTATTTCTGTACATTCAGTTATTAATTAACGCTTCATGCATTTATTGAAAACTGGATAAACGCCAAATAAATACCTACTTAAGTGTTTGTAAAGGACATATATATTTTCTTTTATTTTCAACTCAATTGCTAGGTAAACTTTATTCCGCTCTGTATGCGTAAGATAATCAGCACTCGTTGTGTTATAGTCAAATATTACTTACTAATTATAATCCTGATGCTGCACACCACCATCAGGATTCGTTAAATACATAAACTACTCTATATTATGCTTTGCTGTAATTATCACTTTGTTTATTTTCTATAGACGTGTAAGTATTTTGCAAACGTCAGTATTAAATTTGTCATGAATAATTACGTGAAACAAATTGAAAAGATATATTGAGGTTAACCACTTTTAATTACTTTACAAACTAAAGAACTCTCTGGTTATTATTGTGGGAAAAAATACATTTCCTCTATCCTTGCACTTAACAGTGGCATATAGGTACCTATCCACAAGCAATAAAAACATTTATACTCTTTAATAGTTTTTAAAGTGCAGTAATTACATGCAATTGAAATTATTGTTCTTTGGATATTATTTCTTGTTTAATCATATGCAATTTTGAGAAAGTCTTTTGCAATCATCTTCATTACATATAATAACATTTCACCGATGTAGATTTTTTATGTCTTACAGTTTAGAACAATAGATACCCTAATTAGGTATATAACTACATATTACATACATTTGATTTTGTAATTTTATGCGAATGAAACATTGTTTGTTAAGATTGCACATATTAATAAGCATACAAAGATGTTATATAGAGTAGAAACAATAAACCACTTATATTAAGCATCGCTTTTTAAAAGTACAAGTACTTCTTGTATTAAAGTCAACAATAAATGTATATAATAAGAACACCTTGAAATAATTTGCCACCAACAGATCATGTTTTGCCTTATTGTTGATCCCGCTGGTGGCGTAATTGTCGATTATTTAACCAAGTAAACGAAGTTTTTTTACGTCGCATGACAACCAACCATCTTACCTTGAGATACAAACATGATTGCAGTCAACAAAGTAAAAAAGTATTGTCTTTCAACCATCAATATACATATAAATAAAAAAAAAATAGACAGTTGGAAATTACGTGTATATACTCCATGTCGTTATAACACTAATAACCAACTAACTTACTGGACACCATTTTTTTCGTACTTGTTTACAGCGTATGTAAAGTTGTTCTGAAATTGCTTACTTTAATTATCGATATTTCTTGCAAGTAGGTATGCATCGTAATTACTTGACACTTGTTTGTTTTCTAATTGGGAAAGTTAAAAAGTCTACTCTGTAAATTTTTCGTACCACCGGAAATATAAATTGTATTCTAACTACTGCTTAATGGTGACTTACTTCGACTTAAGTTGAGCAATTAGTTCGCATCAGGACTGTTATAAAAATTAATATTAACAAGCACCTCTGCACAACACACCACAACGACATAGATAGGTATACACGTAAGTGTTCCGGAAGCGTATAAACAGATTTTTTTAAAAGTGAAACTTGTTAAAGCCATTTAGATTTTATAGCATCATTAATTGATTCTCGACTGACATACAAGTAAAGATGTGAATATAAAATATGTTGCAGTATATTATAATTCTCTTCTAGTCAAATGTAGAGTGAAAATTACATTGTATAACATATGTATTGTAAAATACAAGTGAGAATTTTATATGTATAGGTACGTTTAAACTGAACTTTATTAAAAAATTACTTGTTAACTTTCTATTATTACAGTATTACATTACAAAGGAGTGAAACAACAAAATGTCAGGTTGTTTATTCATCACGAATTTGTATTTCATATAAAAACAATAGCTTATAAATTTTATCAACACTTAAGACTTAATAAACTAGTTGAAAATGAATGGTTTAATTATTTTATTATTAACTTCGTGTAAATCCTTTCTAATAGCCGATCAAATGTATGAATAGTCCCTAGTAATATAAGATATTGCACTTTTTATGCTACCTAAGCATATACCTCTAAGTAGAAATAGGAACAAATAGGAATTATACAGGCACTAGATTCTAGATTGGAAATCGATAATTGTGAAATACCAAATCCGATCAATTAATCGTATCTTTCTATACTCTAACAATGCAATTGACATTTTACTAATAATTAATGGATTAAATTGTAGAGTTTAAATTTATGAGTTAAGAGATTTATTTAGAAAATCGACAAGTGCTTTTACAACCACGCCCTACAATAAAATACTAGCAAAAGTGCATAATAAAACCAATAAGTGCACGGTAGGACATCATTAATGTCGAATTATACTGATGTGATAATAAAATACCCTTTCACTGACACCTATATTAATATTCTGGTTTTCCACATATATCCATCTATTCGCATCTATTATTACCTTACTATAAGTTTTGTGACATGTTTATTATCTGCAAATATTGCCTACACTTGTAACTTATGTTGTGTGTAATGCAATTTTAATGTGAGTTATTATCACTGCTACGGAAAAATAATTCACCCGTTAATGATTGATTAAGTTATTTATTTTTCAAAAACTAATAAATAAATCCATAGTCGTTAGTACTTTGTTATATTTTACACGATATTTTATCTTATTTATTTTCTGATTAATTTGCCGTTGCATTCCTTTGCATTATACCTACCCTTAAGCATTTTATGGAAGTTAATATACATATAGTTTGAATATATAGAAATCAACGTAAGTCCAAAGCAAATAAATTGTTGATTAGCAGATGCACCTAATATCAGTTATAATATTGGAAATGTAAAACGATATAATATCTATAAGATCTATTTATATGTTTTATGACAGGATTTTTTAATAACACTTAATTGTTAAGCAATCAACGTAATTATAATTATAGGTATTTACTTACTTATTGTACAAAGTATATTTTTATCTATATATCCAATATCTATGGTTGTAAATGAGATATTAATTAGTAGATATATGTATGTATATGAAATCTAATTAAACTGTATGAATAGTTATAAAGTAATTATCACAGAAAGTGTTGATTAAGTAAGGTAGATATAATACTTACTTCACCTAAACGTCTGTAAACGGTAAATAAAATGATATGTGTGATTGATACAAATAATACATGGCCGGTATATAGATATGTACACACGTTTTTACGAAAATATAAAAGCATTTTAATTGTCGTGAAAACGTGGGAATTTCTGATAAAATGTTCCTGTACCAGTTTAAAGTCTTTCTTCTGCAGAAAGGATTTTATTTTCGATAAAATTGTTTACAAACATGTAACATTCGCGTTCATCATTAAACATCAAATAATATTTAATAAAAGGTACCTATGGCATTTGTTTCACTAAGTTGTAATTTACATATGTACAATTCATTCTTATTGTTAGGAGGCTGATATACATTTATGAGTATTCGTATTGTGTAGGCTGAGAGAGAAATACCCATTACATAAGCCATTGCATTTAAAATTCTCCAACAATTCACCTTTCTTTAAATATATATATGAGTTATAATTGTTTTCATTTAAATGTGTTAATCCCTTTCCGTGGAAAAACTAATTAAAAGTGCAAATATGTGTCTAAAAGTTGATAATACATATATATATATATATATATACGAGTATGTGTACAATACAATACTATACTTTAGACAGCAAGAAAATTTATTTAAAATCGTAATCGTATCTTAGCCTTTTAGTAAATACCTACGCCTGTTTGGAAAATTATAGAATAACGTGGGATAGATTTGTACTATTCAGCACCCAAACCCAAACCTTTTGCAACAAAATTCTATACCTATGTGTGTAGATAGGAAATATTGTACATATTTTCTCTTAAACGTATTATTAATATCCATTATGTTTGTTGTTAGTCACAAGCCATTGAAAGATGAAGAGCAAAGAACCATTTTTGATGTGAATAATATAAGATAAAATCATGACCGTTTTCACTTTTACCGTATAATATAGGTAGTGTATTATTTTTAAACCGTACACATTGTAATTCAACATGTTGCAATTATCATCATAGAAGTTCAACCGCAATAAATAAACAATGTAGAAATATACACAATAAAATCATCGTATTATTTATATTTAAGACATTTATTTATATATAAACCAATCAGTCACACTGGGAAGCACCAGTTTGCAGATTGCATAGCACGGATTTCCGATTAAATCAAGTTACACAACTTCCCATCTTAACTCACCAAGTGTAATTAAAGCTAATTAGTTAAGTTGGTAACCAATGTCAACTGTTGCTGTCTGTTTTACGGTAATTATTTATTTCAATTCAAGTAGTTTCCGCGAACTTGCTTAACTGTTTGTGGTATATACTCGTATAATATGAGTAGGTATAGTTATTAGTCTTTGAACTTTGAATTCATTGCACGTTGTGCGCATATTTACACACTGTGACTAAGAATATTTCAATTTTTTCTTTTGGCTGCATCAATGCAATTTCATCTTAGATGAGAGGATTTTTTATGTTCATTCAAATGATTTCAAGATAATGGAGAAAATGAAATTGAAAAGAAACTATATTTTATTTTAAATTAATTAAATGAATAGACAAAAGTATTTGAAATACTCAAGAGTATTCTGACTAAAAAATCGTTGCCACAAATACTACTTGAATAATCCGAATACAATGAAATATGACCTAACAATTATTGGTATACCTAGCTATCTATCAATAACTTTCAGTTATATGTATTTAATAGTGTATGTATGTATGATGGTTATGTGTTTAACGAGTATAGTAGTTCCTCGAAACAAATAGAACGTGAACGTGAAAGAATTTTCAACAAAACAAATTCAGAATTTACCTACCTTTGTAGGTATTATTACATACACATTATCAATCAAGAAATCCGTCGTCTGTTTTGTCGTGTTTTAAAATTCAATACAAATGATTTTCTGAATTAATTAATGTCAATCATAATTTTATGTGTAGGACAAATAATGCTTTTAATACTTCCCACTTACTGGATTGATTATTTTTATTTAAAAAGCGTAGAAGATTTATAGCGCTACGACAATAAAACTTGGACGTAAAGAAAATGCTAATTCATTTCTAGTTCTAGGAACAATACGGACTAGAAAAGAAATCAATCATTACTTTGTTCATTTACGAGTTTATATTGAAAGCTATAGCCGCTTTTTTACAAACGGTTCACATCTATGTGGTCTTCAAACTACTAACCGAATTATTCAGAATTTTTTTATATGAAATTAATCACACTGCCTTTATATAAGTTCAATTAATACCTACCGCAAAAATTCTTTCAACAATTATTAGGTACGTATAGTATGAATTATGGTATGAAGAAAAATGTAACTGATTTTTAAGTAAAACTTTTCAGTTAAGTGAACATAACGATTTTTTAATGCAACAGTTGCTGGTCATTGGACTGCGACTTCAGGGGGAAAAGTAATTTTGTGAAGGACTCTATAACAGGTGGTAAAAGGTAAAAAAGTATACAAAGACAGGTGTATAAACGGTTCCAGATTATTTCATGGGAAATGCAATACCAACTTCCAGCACTAAGTGTATATCAGTTTAATTGCTCACACTTAAGCATCTTTATTGCAGGAGACAACATGTAAAAATAAGTATGATTCATTTTTCTTGGTAAGTAAGATTACAAAGACAAGAATATATGAAGAGCAACACAAACTTTATATGAATGTACAAGTGCATTTCTGTTGTATGAGTCAGCTTTCCATTTTCTGTAGTTCACCAACAAACAAACAAATTTGTTATTAACATAGTGTAGGTACCTATTAAGTTTACAAATTTTGAAAAGAATAATTTAATACGCAGATATTATCTTGAGGATGCATTTTTCTCAACCGTTATACAACATTCATTTAGCATTTAGCACAAAAAAATTATATACCTATACGATATTAAAGTGAGATTTTAGATTAATAGAAAAGTCTATGTTATTAACGCTGCGTAATTGCTGTTTTACTTAACTTTTGTTTTTATGTGAACTATGATAGTATTACATAATAATAAAAATCGTAAGAACTATGAATGCATATTCGAACAAAGCATGCTCATTAATTAATAGACAAATAAATGCATTTTTCCATAGGTGAGAAGTGGAATAAAGCGATCAACAGATAAATCTTATAGAAGTATAAGAAGCGGGTGTAGTAACGTCTTAGTTAAACCAGGTTAACACTTTACCATACGGCATACATATACATGTCTACTATCCGCCTGTTACGCTATTTATTGTTATACATTTTCCTCTTTATACTCGTTTACGGGTATAGATTGAATATACATATATGTATGCTCCAATGTTATACCGGATAACACAACAGTTGTCGTAAATAATACGTTGACAGGTGTATTTGGCCATACTTGAAACACTTGTCTAACGGCTGAAAGTCCAATAGAACCTCACTTGAATGCCGAAAATGTTTATTTAGTATATTATCCACATGTGTACTAATTTGGCTTATTGAATAATGCACTTACATTTATTAATTTTCTCAATTCATTTGCTATTTGGATAACGGCTTATATGCTATATATACGAAGAATTCACAAAATTTTGTATAGTCGATTATTACGGTATTTTTTTGAATTATATAATCCGGAAATAAAATAATTCAGTAATTTTGCAACGAAAACAATAGCACATCATAAAATTTTTTAGGCTACCGACATAAATAAGGAAAAATGATGTTACACTAGGTGGTACTCACGATAAATTAAAAAGTCGTTTACCTTTGTTTCGAAAATATGAATATTAAATTTTAACAATCATATTGCTTGAATTCAAGAGAGATAAATTAAATCATCGACATACTTAGTGCGGCAAATACTCTTTAGGTATTGGATCCAGGTGATTATGGCACGTTACATATGTATGTGGGTATATATGTACCTATATTATGTAAGGTAAGGTAATTTCCTTTATTAGTAAACAAAACATGCATACTGAATTACGAAGTGATTAGTTACCCATCATTTACATAAATGTAACTGAATGTGATTATAAAACATATTATTCATCTGTGTCTGTATCAATATAGATATAGGAATATTTTTTAAGAAAATTTGTTTTCGTTTTATTATATCCATTCAGAGTTAACTGTTTTATTGTTTATCTAGGACAACCAATTTAATATTTAAAAAGAATAACTCATAATCCGTCTTAAACGTATATTTGTTACAAATATAATTTATTATTGTTTTAAGTACCGTTTGATTTTTGGAAACGCCTAAATATCTTACGATAAATACAAATTGTTTAACAATAAATTAAATTTCAGATATTAAAACCAATTTTCGAATTGGATCCTTCCTACTTATTTACTTCTTTAAAGTATAATATTTAATAGCCCACAATATTTTTTTTTAATTATAGAAACTGATTATGAATTAATGTGATGCCGCTGTATTATGTAATACTTAAATTAATAGAAATACCAAAATGCATAACATCAAACATTCCTAATATATTATTTTAACTAAGCATTCACTATGGCACGCGCTTTCGGACATAAATAAAGTTTAACAAATATATAGAATCTTTAACTCATATATAAGAACTGTTACTAATATATATAAACTTTCACTAATATATATAAAATCTTCCTCATATATACATAATTTTGTTGGCATATATTAAAATTTACAAATATATATTTTTTTGTAAATATATATAAAATTCCGAACATATATATATATATGGTTTGAATCTCTTCCTTAGATGATCAAAACTGCTTTCCTCGAAGTCGCAGGCATTGTCTCAACATGACAAAAGGTGACACTAGTCATCAAACTCTGCTGAACTTTTAAACAAAAAAGTACATATAATTTTCAATTTTATTTATTTTCAATTTAGGGTTACGTAATATTATAAACTTAAGTACAGCAAGCAATAAAGCGAATGAGTTTGAAAATTATCGTTTTCGAATTTGTTCAAGAATGACGGACGTTTTCAGTACTTTGGTCTTATGAATCTACAACAATACATATTATCTCTATAATGGAGTGTTCGATTCAATTTCTGTTTAATTGAAAAAAATTAATTAAAAATTTATAGTTCAGCAAAGAAAGAGTATAAGCATAAGATTTTAGTTGGCCACTTTGATGACTAGTGTCACCTTTTGTCATGTTGAGACAATGCCTGCGACTTCGAGGAAAGCAGTTTTGATAATCTAAGGAAGATAGTTAAACCATATATATATATGTTCAGAATTTTATATATATTTACAAAAAAATATATATTTGTAAATTTTAATATATGCCAACAAAATTATGTATATATGAGGAAGATTTTATATATATTAGTTAAAGTTTATATATATTAGTAACAGTTCTTATATATAAGTTAAAGATTCTATATATTCGTTAAACTTTATTTATGTCCGAAAGCGCGTGCCATAATTCACAAACAAACACTTTTCTGCAGTAGCAGCAGCAAGTCCTAATTTACATTCAACGAAAAATGTCATAAATCTATTAATAACAAAGCCTCGAACAAAGTAGAATTGATATATTCTTTACAAAAAGATATATGTAAATAAAATCGTTATTCATTATATTTCATTAACAATCAATTTAAGACGAAATTTACGACTGGAAAAAAATTAAAAACAACGTAGATATGCTCAATGAAAGGATTTTTTAATCTCTAATCTAAAAACTCTAAAATTGAAGATGATGTGCAATAAATTAATTCCATGGTCATTACAATACCATAATTCAGAAGCGTTAAAGACTAAAGTAGAAACTATTTAGAAAGTTTATTGACTATGTTCTTAATTTGAAAGATATTTGTATATACATATTAAAATTTATAAAACCGGTGTAACAATTTTGCAAAATTTAGTTCAGAAGTATAAAAAAAAAGGAAAAGCATAATTCAATAACTCAAAGAAACGGTTTTTAGATCTACAATCTGTGATGTTTCTTTAGAAAAGTGAAATGAAAGCAATCAAAATGTCATTTAATGACAATGTGATGTTGTGATGCTGATGATGATGGCTATCCAACCATAACACGACACACACCTTGCAGATTTGTTATTGAATAAATTAAGTTTAAAAAATCCTTTCACTACTTTATTATTAAACTATAAACAAAATCTAGGTCTTTGTTTTATTGTTTTATAGCATCAAACACGGTAAACAATTTAACATCGTCAAAAGTTACGAAATGATGATGATTGTAAACAAGACAATACAGAAATAGCGTTTTAGACACGTAATAATTCTAAGTATAGATTTGTACAAATCATACAAATCATCCATTAGAAAATAATAATAGAAAAATATCAGCAGTTCTCACACAGTCACTCATTTTCGACTAATACATGTGAAACTGAGTGAGTGATGGGTAAAAATCTACCTTAGAAAGGGTTTTGGTTTAGAAATTATTTTTATTACTCTTTCTTTAAGCATGCAAAATTACGAACCTGTTCAATTGAGCATGCATCAAAACAATTTTTCTATACCTATTACTTATTACCACTTGTTGCTTTATTGTTGGAAGCCAGTTTAGCGGAAACGGAAGTTCATTATTATTTCCAAGTCCGTTAAAGGGGTTAGGTATACTATGAGATATAGCTTTAGTTTTCAGTTTCATTAATGTATTGCGATAAAAGTGGAATTATTATGCAGCAAAACGTCCTACTTCTAGCCATAATAATTGACTTATTATTTAAGTACGTACATAACCGAAGAGATTAGCGCGTTTCTTGTCTGCTCTCTCGTTGTAGTCTCCCACGTCTTTGCAACTTAGTCTCATTGATACACGTGCAGTGTGATTACTGTAAAAATTTGTTTAAAGATTTCCTTTAAAAGCAACCAGCAAAGATGTTTGTTAAAATCTTAGATGTTTGAACGACTGTTAATAACATTGTATACGTGATGTTATAGGCTTAAATAAAATGACTGTTATAAGCTATAAAACAAACTAACGGAAAAGTTGCCAAATACTTTCAACAGACATTGAAGCATTGCTTGTAAAGTGCAATATAAAAGAAAATCGTAAAATCCCTGGGTGGTTTGCCCAATTTTTAAATTGTAAAAATAAAAGTAATATTGAAATATTACTGTTTATAATCATTTTCTGTTACGAAACATTACAATAATTTCTGATTTATGGCTGATACCTATTATAAGTAATAAAAATGTAATGGCCCTATTTCCATATTCGTGTGCCAACTTTGAAGGTGCTAAAAACTTTTAATATAGCTAGATTTCTTAAAAATAATAAATATTTATCAACTTATAGCGACCTACATTAACATTTCAGGTTTACGATCATATTTTAGACAAGATCGAGACATTAAATAATTCCCTAATTTGATATGTAGAACATTAAGATGTTTTGCTCTATTAAAAACGAGATTAAAAACGTCTTGTTTTGTTTAGTTCTTTTATTACCTCCACTATTGCTTCGAGGAAATCAAGAGCAAAACTAAGACGAAGGTGACTCATTTTGATCAGGTAGAGTCCAATATTTAGAATTGATGTTTTACAATCCAGACAAATTATACTGAATAGGTTCTAATTGGAAAATTGAACATAATTTCGGTTTTCTTTGAAAAAATGAAATATAGAATAGGGCAGAGTTTGGGAGAACTTACTTTAGTTTATATGAGAATCAATTTGCATATACACTGCACAAATGGTTATTTTCAAGTATTTTTTTAAACACACATCTCTAAAATGTAGATACACTTAACAGCTACGAAATTCCGCTTCGCACTCAATAACATCCAGCAAAAGACTGACTGACGGTTCTCGCAGTCAGTCCCAGCTGAAACTCTTGTGTAAACTTTCAATGAATCCATTCCCCTACCATTTTTTAGTCTTTTTCTAGTGGATCTGCATGAACATTATACAAATTACAATTAAATGAAATTTCAAGATTAAGTAAGTACTAAGTAGTGTTATGTTCAATTGCAGCTTTTTTATTTTGTATTTATGAAATCCCTTGTTTATTGACTGTTATCCTCGTACATTGGAGATGTTTTTACAAGAACTTGTTGAAAATTAATTTGAATTGATTGCTATACATATGTAAGGGCAACTAACCAGTTCATTAATTACCCACATTATTAAAATCTCTTAAGATTTGTGCGTTTTCTTTTTCGTTAAAAAAGTTTAGATGATATATAAACATTTATACAAGCAAGCGAGCTTAGTCAAGATATTGAATTACCTCTGCTATATTTATATGTATAGCTTACAATGCCTGGAAGGGCTGAAAAACAGTTTTTCATTCATATTATGTTATTGCTAGTGGCTAAGTGTATCTTGTTAACAGAATGTAAATTCATCTTATCTATCTTTCTGTATTACCACTTTTGAAAAAAATGATTATTTAAATCAACTGACAGAGTTATGACGAAGCATCGACTTACCAATTTTTATTCATTTATTTTTCTTATTCTCTGTGTGACAAATTTTTTATATTCTATGTCGCCCGTTATAGTTTCCCATAAAGGTAATATTGGGTAATTTTGCTTAAAATCCTTGAACGTATGAACCAGAAATGGTATTATTCTGTACTTAATTAAATATGGTTCGATTTTAAGGACACTACTGCAATAATTGTACTAATTAAATCAACTCAAAGCAAAAGAAATAATTAAATTTAATTGGTCACGTTATACAACTAATCCGTAACAAAAGCTGCAATAGGCATTTTTTTTATATACTTTCATTATTTTATATGGATGTTGATGTACCTATAAATGACCTATGTACCTTACCTATACCTACCTACATACGTCCATTTCCTTGGTAACTCAATCTAGGTAGATAGATAAGGACTACTAGACTTAGAACTCATATAAAAAAAGAAAAAATATTATATTTAATACTTACTGGCATTTCGACTAGTGGCGTAGCTTTGACTTGCAGGGTCTAGGTGATTTTTTTTTGTCCCATTTACCAGTAAAAAAACGTATACTGAATGTTTTTACATTAAGGTGCACAAATTATACAAACTGAAATTAATGTTCATCATAGACTTTGAAATGACAGAAGGCCCCAGTGAATACTACCTGCAGCAGCTACGCCACTGTCGGGCAAAGAACGTAAATGATTACAGGAAAATATAAATTTGTAGGGGCAATGAAGCGGAAAAATTCTTAATAACTCCCAAATTGTGGACTCGTGGTAAAGAAGACACAATTTTCTCATAGCTTCCACAATGTGTAATAGAAAAATTTATGAAAAGAATAAACCACAATTCTATTAATAAACTAGCGATAATAAAAATACTTATAATACAAATTATTTTTATTTAACGCTAATTTAATGTATTTTTAATGTTTATACAGTGTGAAATAATATTAAAAGCTTGTCAAACTAGATTATAAGTTTAAAACTTGCAAATTTTGTTTTGCTTTCCACTATAAAATCCGTAGGTACATACGTATACATATTATTAAAATAGGAGTTCGTCAGTTCGTTTGGTCAGTGGCCACAAATACAATTTTCATTCTGTAATCGGTGTTATACACAGGTATTATGATACCTACTCGTAATTTGGCTATAATTTTGAATAATTGTCGTTTCTAACATCGAATTCAGTCAATAAAATGTTTATTATCACTACAGTATTATTGCATTCTTGGAATCAAAAGAAAATTTTGTTTAACTTAACAAAGTTTGCATGTGATCATACACAATGTCATCTAATTTATCATTTATATTAATGTAAGTAATTATTCCAGCATGATTTATGTTGATTTTAGGCGTGCTTCGATTCTCGAGTAAATTTTAATATATATATACATATATATGTGTATATATATATATATAGATATATACCTATATATATATATATATAGGTATAGATATATATATATATGTATATATCTACAATAAAATATTTTGTCTGATTATCTGGTTTCCATCTTAAACAGATTAAAAATGCTTGAATAATTTTGCAGATAAATACCTACATATCTACACAATATTCATTTTTAATATTTAAACATTACTAATATATTCATGTGTAATGAAAGTTGGTAAAGAAGGCGTTCAATAAATATCTTAACGGTTTTCATTTTCAGTTTTCCCGTAAATAAAAATTATGTGGTTGTTGTACAGCTAACAATTAATAAGTATACGCTATTTATTGGTTGTTGTGGTATGTTTTGTCAGACTACCTGCGTTGATCAACACAGGAATTATATAACCATCAATAATTCTTCAGTGCTATCATGAATTCGAGTAATATCTCGCACTCAATGTGCATTCCTAGGATAAGTTCTTTTATTTTCCAGATAATTATCTTTTTATTTCAAATTCTATCTATTATAATATTATAAATACTTTGAAGGATAAAGGATATATTCCTAAGGTAGAGTCTCATTGGAATTAATATAAAAAGTGTAAAACAATAAGTCGGAAAAATATGTGAAAAATTTTAACTTTCACTTATGTGTTTTTAGAAGTAGAAAATGGAAACTAAAAAATTGCAAAAATCTTACTGTTCAGATTCATGTGAGAATAACTCGTGAAAGTTTCTGTGTTGTCTGGTCTGGTACGTGTGTCTTTCGATTTAAAAATAAGCGTTTATTTAAAAAATGTCTGAAAAATTTATTGATTACCTTTTCCAGTATAGTTATTGATTGACATGTTAAAGTTATATTCTTATTCTTGCAAAGCACAAGCTTATCATAATTGATTATTTTAAACAAATCATTCATTAATGTACTTGTATTTGCCTATTTGTATTGTACCATTCACATTCCATTGTTATTGCTATTGTAAAAAACACTTTATTTCTAATTTATTCAGTTGATAACATTATGAAAATCAACATAATATATCGGTTTATATTTTTTTACTTATTGAGTTATAAGAAACAAGAACATGTATTTTAATTATTATATATGTATAGGATATACATTCCTATATACATATTCTGAGGGACGGTATTGTTCGGGATAGGTCTAGGAATTTGGTACTGGAATAAACCAACACTCCAAAAGATAAGGAAGTTATGGAATTCATTGAACAAATAAATAGTACATACAATATATGTATGTAGGTACCTATATTAGCAGATGTACCTGAAACACATAAAAAGGTAAATTTATATTCTGCTTTACCTATTATGTACATTTATTAATGTAAATTTCGGTTTATAAAGGCGGATGATAAGACAATGAGAATTTGTCTTAAAAGCATCATTCGCTCATTCATGTCAGTATGAAATTATAAAAGAATAGAGGCAATCAATTTTATGCCATTTCTTCTCCTTATATAAATCGCAACCATAGATGACTCTGTAGTGGGTGGTGTACTCTCCGTTTATTATTACGAGGAAGTGTTATTCATATTGAATCATATAGTCGAGTATTATTTAAATAATAAAAGAAATTTCACATTTCGTTGTATAGAGTAGGTATAAAGTGTTTCCACCCCCCTAAAACATTCAAATTTATTGTTGTTTTACAGTTTGAAACTTTTTCCATTTACCTATTTTATGTGATACAAAATATGTAATGCATAAAAGATATGTTTAGCCAGAACAAGAAAGAGAAAACCTCAATGCCTTAAGAGTAAGATGAGCATTTTTCATAAAACAAAAGAAAGGTGAAAGGGTGTCATGCAAAATTTAAATTGGCTTTATAACTGCAGAGTTATCTGAAACAGGATGACTCAATTGATATATTGCACAAATACATTTCATATCTTTACGGTGGACAATTATTATTTCTGTTATTTTGATATGCAAATTTCCTCTTACAATGTTGCATTCAGCTCGTGTGCAATAAGCCACAAAAATTTACTTGGCATGGACAAATGTTTAAGAGAAAAATTGTCAATTGGCAACATCACTTAAGCCCACATATTCAGTCGTTTAAGTACATACTCGTATAAAAGCATTCCCTTATTTCTTATTTAAGTTTATTAGGTATAAGGATGTTGGTAGGTACCTTCCATGAAAATTAGCATAAAAAATCATTTTTATACAAAGTATCGCGATTTTCACACTTAGGTTTGACACTACGAAAATAATCTGAGAAAATTATTGGTAAGTTTCAGAGATGTAAACGCTAATATATTATTGCATAAGAAGGCGAATTATAGAAATTGCATTTACTGTATCGCTCAAAAATGTCTGAATATAATAATAATCTTTCGCAAAAGCGATCTGCAATCAAAAATGCATATACCTACATTCCTCTCCTAATGCATCATTAAGGTTCTTGATTTTACATTAATTATCAATTATATTGGTATTTTATTGGTTTTGCATAAGCATCCAATTAATGAAATAGAAAATCTTCGTAACCTCCTTTATAAATTATATCCTATTGGCATATTAGTTTTCGAAAAAATTCTTATATTATACATATAGAAATCATAAACATAAATTCAAAAGCGAAAAGCTCTCTTCTTGTCTCTTCATTGCAGAACCGAACTATATATTCTTTATTAGATAATACATTATTTTTTAATTCGAATTGCAAATTTTATTGCCATCTTATATATTTAGCTATTGATAATTATTACAAGTAATAAAATATGAAAGTAAAATTATCTTGTGGATGACTAAAATTGACGCAGTTTCTAACATTGAATGAACCATTACTTGTTTTGTAGCTACTATTGTAGCATGTAGCTTTAGCTAGCTTATACATATGCATAATGTATTCTGTATCCATAATAGAAGGTAGTCTAATGTCATACTTATTACAAGTTTTTTTTTGTAATTTCACACATAAATTGTTATTATAATTTATATCATTCATTTACAGAAATTAATTTAAAATAGATATGTAGTTTATTCTAAGGTGTTCAATAAGTTTTTTAATGGTCATATAAGGTACATAAATGGATTAGTTTATTTTACTAGAATATCTGTGCTAGAATGTAAAAGTTAAAAATGGATTTATAGTTATATCGTTGTCAAGGAAATAGTAAATGATAACTACGGGTATACTTATGTATTATTTTGGCCCTAAAATCAATAATACAGAATTTTTGGTGCATTGCATATGTTTATGTTGTCAAGTCATAGGTATAATATAGGCAGGTAAACAAACACCAAAACCAAATCACAAACATACTTTACTTTGGCCAATCATTCTCTTTCCACTCATAAGTGAACTTTTAAAAATTACTAATATTCAGCAACCAGCTATTCAAAATTGAACAAAATTTGAACTTAAACTGAAGGAAAAGGGCATCATCTATATGTATAAACTATAAAAGAGCAACACATTATTCTGTTCATTTAAATATGTAAATGGTATCAATATTGAATCAACAATGCCAACTAATATACTCTAGGCCGACACAAATTCTTGCAGCAAAAAGTATCAGAAATGTCTCAATGAAACAAAGATTTAAATAAATTAACAATAATTATATTGTAACATTAAAATGTGTTATATCAGTATCATTTTAATGTATAGTATTATCGTTTACATTTATTTCGTCTACAATTTTAGTCGTATTAATTGTAATATCTAAAATCTAAATTGTACATACAGTATATAAAGTCAGTATATAAATTGTAAAAAATTGGATAAGGAAAGCAATGTCTTCCTTTCTCTCATTATTTAACTACACATCTATCTTATAAATTTATATATGAAAATTGTGTTTATCAACATTTGGTCCTTCTATACAACTAATTACAAAATTGAAATAAATACGATAAAATTTAAAGAAAATAAAAATTATATTTATAAAAATTTATCTACAATGTAAAAACTTTGATAATTATCATATTATATGGACATTTATATAATAATAAATATTATAGTCATTGCTTTATGTTTAAAACTCATTTCAATTTCGTGACGTATATGGCACTTCTTTAAACACCTGAAGACCTGAAATCGCTATAAATTTTATTATGCCAATAATCCAGATAGAGAATAATACATAGATAAATAAATTAAAGCACCGTCTTAGCTTTGGAATATAAAGCCAGCAAAATTTAATATATACAACAATTAAATACTTTAATAAATGTTAAAAAAAGGACATGTGATTGATTATTTAAAAACATTAATGCAACAGAACATTTTCATACTTTAAGCATTTGACACAACATTGAAGACGAATTTTATTCCAAAACGTTACACATAAATGAGCCTCTATTTTGATTCTCATTGTCTTCTGGAGCCAGAAATCACCCTTTCTCGACTATCTTCGCGGTTTACGGAATTCCTGCGAGGCGGTGAATTCCCCGTGCTAACTCTATTCTTGCGGGATCTTTTAAATTTCGCCATATCTTCGCCAAAAACATCGCCAGTCCTTAAAGCAGAAATAAGATCGTCGAATTCCCCTTTGGCATTTTCACCATTTTTCAAACTTAAACTCTTGTTAATTGAAGATAGAATGCCTTCTCGACTATGCTTTCTTTCTAATGTTAATTTCTTAAGCTCAGCTTCTTGTTTAGCACGCTTTTCTTCTTCTTCTTGCCTTTTTTTCATATTTTCATTATCTTGACGAGCTTCTGTGAATGCAGCTAGGAAGTTGTCAAAAATTCCAAAGAATTCATCTGGTTGCGCATTGATAGCGTCTTCTCCAAACAAACGAACAGCTCGTTCGAAACGTGTCTATAAAATAATTACAATAAAGTAAAAACAGGAAATAGTGTACTTGATCTAACTGACCTTCATGTCTTGATACTGATCTTCCACTTCAGCTAATCTGCATGTTGCAGTAGCTTGGAATTCCCTCATTACAGGAACAAATTTATCATTAGCAAGTGGACTCTGATTGCGATGGAATTCAATTTCTCTAGCAACATCTTTCAGTCCAGCTCGTAATTGTGCCATATCTTTGCTTAGTTCGCCAAGTGATACTTTTGCAGCTTCACGTACATGCGGAATATCTTCTTCGAGGCGAAGTATGTCCTTAAACTAATAACAATAATGTTAATTTGCCTTATTTTTGTAGCATAATGCAATAATAACCTTTTTCTCCAAAATTTGCACCAAATAGTGTAAGAGTGTCGTGCCTTTTGCAGCACTAGATTTGGTGTCCGCAAGTCTATTCAATGAAGTAAGTCTAAATCCAGATGCATTTCCTCTTGCTCCACGATTCATGTAATTTCCAAGAGCAAGAACAATTTCTAAGAGTCGTCTCAAACGTCTAGAACGTGACACTTCTCTGGAAGCTTCCATTACATTTGTAATTCTTGGTAGAATTTCATTCAGTGTCATTTGGAAACGTTTCTTGTAATGTAAACTACGTAGACGCTGCTCGTAGTGGGGCACCCTGGAATTGAAACAATATAGGAAAACTTTTAGTTAAAAATTGAGTCTACAAACTTTGATATTTCATATAAGAAACGGTCTGCTCTTGCTAAAGAATCAATTTCATCACTGTGCTCTTCTAATAACGCAGCTTCTTCTGGGCTTGGTGTAAATTTCAACAATTGTTCTACCATGTCGATAGGAAGTTGTTCTTTACTATCCATGCTGAGTATAGCTTTAGTAATATCTTCATCGGACATTTTTAGTTTCGATAACAAAATTGTACAATTTTGTGCTCTTCGACCATCGATAACAGATAAAACTTTACTTTTGTTTTTACCCATTTGTCGTAAATCTTCAATTGAACCTTCATTCTAGTTGAAAAAATACAATATAAATTTTAAATAAGGTAAAATAAGTGATTGTACCTACCGCTACTCCGTTCTTTTGATAAGCCGAGAATAACTTGTCAATACAGTCTAATTCCATGGTGTTATATAATTTGGTGTCATCTAATTCACTCCAGATTGTACCCTGTAGTTTAGCATCGGGTAGTTTAGACCAATTAAACGATTTTAAAGGATTCGAGGGTTGCGGAATATTCTTCTTCGCACTTTCGATCTTTAGTGGTTCCATTACTGGTGGTGCCATAGGCGCACAGGGAGGAGGTGGTGGACCGGGTGGACCCGGCGGCGGTGGTGGTGGAGCCAGTGGAGGAGGAGGAGGTGGAATAGCACTGAACTCACTTTTAAAATCTACATTATTTACATCTACGGACGACTTAAGACCTATAACTTTGGCATCATCGGGTATACTTCCTGAACTGACTAGTCTTTCAAGACGGCATCGTTCGCCGCGTTCGCAATTGATTTGTCTGTTCAATTCGGCGGTTTTGTATTCCAATTCACTAAATCTCTGACGCGTTTCAATATGAGCGGATATTTCCTTTTCCAAACGTTCCTTAATTCGAGATAAACTGGATTCAATGTCTTCCTTCTCCTGAGTCCGTTGGTCTAATTCTTGTTCTTTTTTAGCTAAACGATTAGACATATCAACATTCTCCTTCTCCAATTCGTCAGCCTTCTTCCGTGCAGCTACTAATTCCTCCTCCTTTGCTAAAAGATGAACAATTTCTTTCACATTAATAGTAATTGGTGATAGGTCGGGATCTTTTATTGAGGAGTTTTCGTTTTGTTGTAAAACTATTTGCTGAACTATTCTATCGAACATTAACCAATGTTGGGGATGGGACCCGTAATCAAGTGGTAGAAGAATGCAGTGTTCAAGTAATGAGAGTAAATGTGGATATGCGGCGGTATGACTTAGCTTTCGCCGAAGTAAATCAAACAGTGCTGTCGCACTTTTTGAATCCACATGTTCTTGTTCAAATTTTCTTGCTAATTCCTTTTCGTCTTCATTCCTAACCATCTCAAAAAAGTCCAAATGTCTATCAAGGGTTTCATTTTCATGTCCTCTTAACTTATCAATTATCGGCTGAATACCAAGCATTAGGAATTCGTATCTCAAATGCAGACGAAATTCTAAATTCTCTTGTCCCAGGCCATAGTTTAATACCGCATTAATAAACGACATTATTGCTGTTTTTAAATTCACTTCATCACGATATATGCCTGTGGATCGGTCTAAATCATTGATAATGCCTTGGAAGCGAGTTCTTTCAAAGGCAAATTTTTGGTAGTGAAGCATTGCGTCAAGTACTTTTTTGTGACCACCAGATACAAGGCAGACTGCCCCTAAAATTTCTAGCACCGCGATTTTAGTTTTAATATTTTCAGTACTTAAAGATTGAGCGATTGTATTTATGCTAGTAGGATGAGCCAAGACATGAGCGCGGCCAGTCTAGAAAAGAAATACAGTTGATTTAAGTGAACCGTAATCGATATTATTTTGTCATTATTAAATGAACAGTGCTTACATATATATAACTGTACCAACATATTAAATTGATATCTAATGTGAATTGTATCTAAAGAGGAATTATTTACCGAATTATTCATGAGGGCTTTGACACATCCAATAATGCTGGTATGAACAGAACTTTGAGCAGTAAAATAGTCCATTCGTTCTAAACAATCCAATAACGCTGGCAAACCATCTAATTCAATAAACTTTATCACAAAACTGTGCGTTGATGTTCGTAGGGCCGTTTTCAAGCCGTCAATCTGTTTAGTCCTCGATCTAATTTCGTCTTCTGTATTAGTTTCAGGATATTGTAGCTAAAGAATATAAAGATAAGCTATACATACATACTTTGCGAAAAGACATTGGACATTGGACAAATACTTACTGTAGCTAAAGTATGCAGTCTTTCAATATAATGTTCAGGAGCATGAGTTTGGTCGACTGTGTCTTCACCACCTTTTCTTGAGCAATAAATCTGCCATTTTTTCTGAGGTGGTAAATTCATCATTGCGGCTTTATTTGGAGCAGTTAAGTCCAGTTCTTCCTATAAACCAAAACCAAAAATATTGCTTTAATATTTAGCATCGCTTATAAATATTGATTTATTTTGTTGTAATGTACCTTAATTAACGTTAATATGTAATAATTATAATTTGTTGCTTTCTATATGTCCACGCTTTCTTTACTTGGAAATATAAACTTACTTTTACATAACAATAGAATAATATAAACATGTTTTGTTAATACACACATTTATATTTATAACATATTACAGTGTGTACATCCTAAAGAACCTGCTATAGAAATCTAATAATTTATGATTCTTTATTGGCAAACGTCAATTCAAGTCATCAACCTTCAATAATGAATAATATTTCGCCAACGCAATTTTGTCAAAATACAAATTCATATTCAGTAGATACATAAGTTATTTTCACTATATTGAACGATTTGCTTCCGGTAATACTAATTAAATTTTCGTCAATCATTCCTTCACCATAATTATTAACATTTATTTATAGATATTTGTGAAAGTTTTTAACAGTTAATAAGCTGCTATATACAATTTTTTGTAACAATGTTTAATTATTTTCAACATGGTTTATATATTTTGATAATTTGATAATTTTGTTTAATAGCAACATGGCTATAAGGAAATTATTCACTTAATGTCCAAAGGATCACTTACGACAAGCTCTGCGAATTTCGCATCCAATTCCTCTTGCGAAGGCATCGGTTGTGTGGGTGTTATTGCTTGAAGTGTGAGAGTTCCAGTGTTCTCGACAACACAGTAAGTTATTTCGGGTGGTTCATCATCCTAGAGAATTAAACATTTTTTTTTAATAATGAAAGTGGAACATTATTAAGACAATGGTAAAAAATGTGTATATGCCTTTCCAATAGCTATTGAATGTATTCAATAAATAAAAATTATAAGCATTCTTCGGAATGAGTCATAGGAGAAAACCACAAATAGTCCAAAATTACATATTAATCTCTACTTATACTATATTCAACATTATTAAAGGAAACTCCATTAGACTTTTGTTGTTTTCTTCAGAAATAAACACCCCGAAGGCAATTCACTGGTAAGATTTCAGATTACAAACTACGTGTGATGAAGAATGCATTACTAAGATACTTTCACATCGTGTCTTTATTTTTTATTTTTTTTTCAGTTTCATTTTTTTCTATGAGTAATATATTAACAAATTTTATTTTTACAAGTGGTCTTATATCTTGATATAAATTTAATGGGTTTTTATTACATTTTTGTTTTCTCCACTGCTGAAATTAAGATTTGTCTATTATACAACACAATTCTTATTCGAGTCCTCGTCCGTGTCTTTGTCACTAAAGCATATACCTGCATGTCACGTTAAATTTATCTGCAAATTGATTTTTAAGCAAACTATACACAGCAATTTATAATTCACTTCTTTATTATAAAGCTTATATAGTTTGTTAGACATTTCCTGGTGCTATTAGCAAATTGACCACACACAGATCCAAATTGGGTTTATCTAAATTTTATTAACTTTCTTTCAATAAATTGTCATAATATAAGTATAATTTATCATATGAAAAATTCTCTAGAATTATTTGTAAACTAATTTGCCAAAAAACAAATTAGTCAGTAGATAGATAATTTATGCAAATTATGCTATATAGAGAGAAGACAGTATTTTCTTTGGATGTAGGCGTTTTATGCGAGATAAATGGTTTTTTTATTTGTAAAATTATACGGTATAAAATCAAATTTGTTTAATACTATTATCTTAATTAGACCAGTAGAAAATCAACCTTGGCATTGAGATGCCATCCCATTACGAAAATGATTTTTAAAATAAAAATTAACTTTCTTTATTTCTTAACAAACTTATAATTTTCAATACATCCCGATATACAAGTAACTAATTCTAATTTGGACTCCTATTATAAACGGAAACCAATAATTAGGTAGGCAGGTATACTACATCTGGGTATCAACATATTTTTATTTTATTTATTTTTTTCTTTCATTAGGATGTAATTTTCTTATCATGTAGGTACACTTACGTTCAGATTCAATCTTTGAAGGTCTATAGCATTCCATAACGCGATATAATACATATTTTAATATACACTTTCTCTTCTTTTGGCTATACATTTGCTTTTACTCTGATATATTTGAACACGTATAGGTACACAAAATAAAAGTGCTATAAAAACAACTAGATTTATTAACCAAACTTGTAAAAAAATTCTAATTACGACAAAGAGTATACTTAAAATGTATAATCTGACCATCTTCAAAATTTTTATAAGCACTTTATCCATCAAATTATATCAATAATGGTAACACCTGACATATTGCTGTAATTAATTACCCTTGAATAAATTGAGGAAACGTATGTGTGTATATATGTATATATACCTACACCTATCTGCAAATTATTTTCAGATTAATTATACTATCAATTACGTTTTTGGTTCACCAAACTATTTTCCTTGTCATGTTATTAAACAAAAAACAAACCTTTATTTCTTCCAAATAGAATTTCCTGATTTCTTTTTGGAATGATAAATAAGGAACCTATATAATAATAATACGTATTTACTGTTTTTAACACACTGTGCACAGACAATTTCAATAAAATTAAAGCATTTTGCAACATTCGAATAAAATAACCGTACGTTATTTTGAAAAAGAAATACATAACATTTGCACTTGTTTTATATCTCTTGCGGTATGATCGTGAATCGTGATCAAGTCTTAAAATGTTAAAATACTCTTCCAGTGCAATTATTTAAGATTTACAGAATATTTTCGTAGTTAATGCACCTAAATGATGTTTCAGGTCAAGATACTGTTTAGACAACAAGTCTGTTAAGTTAATAAATTAATCTAATTACAGTTTATCTAGTTAATTAGAAATTTCTAATCTTGTCTGTGTGTATGTATTAGGTACTTTCGTCCGTTCGAATTAATAATTGGTGGAAATTGAAAGTGTCCATCAAAGTTGAGTACAATTAGTGTTGTAACAGTGTCAGATACATCAGTATTTTTTTCAAACAATGATGTATGCATGCCTTTCTTTTCATTGTTGATTCGATATTTCAAAAATAGAAACAGAGAAATTATTTTCCTCACAACACAAACATATACTATACATAAGAGTTTTTAATCTTGAAAACTATAATTATTAATGACTGAAAGAGAATGTAAAATTAGCTGTCAATGTAGAAATAAAAGCAAATAGTAATTATTGTGTAATTACGGCGATGTGTGAATAATTAAAAACAAATGTAAAATCCGTCTTCTTACCTGAAGGCAGCCGCACCAGCCGCGCTTTGAACGCACGGCCGGCATGGCTGGAATGTGTAGTCGAGGCAGGGCGTTCGTTATGTTATCCCAGGCTGGAATCTTTAAGGAACACTTTGGGAGACCCTGAAACACCAACAAAAACAAATATATCAATAACAAATTGTTTCGCATACCCAATATGTAAGTTATCAATTTTTCATATGATAAAACAATATCACTTTGCATTATTAAATGTGCCAGATTTAAACGCGACTGTAATTTATCAATCATTGAAAATCATTTCCAGAACATGTTTACGAACTGATTTTTATTATAGTAAAATGCATATAATTATTGCTGATAACCTGGGGGCAAAAACATAGAAACCTACTAAAGAAAACAAGTTCAAATTATAGGTGAAAAGAGTTAGGAACCTAATCAGGACCCGCACCATCACGGACGATTGTCTCGTTTTCAATAGACAATATCGATTCTTTGATTTCATAAGAACACTAATTTCGAACAATAACGAACTTAACCTCCTTCGGTTTAGAACAAGCAAATGCACTTTATGGCGAAAGCATGTTTATTCTAATCAACCACAACAAGGGCATTAGGGGAAAGTTCATATAAGAGCAATGTACGTCTACCAAATGTACATTATGGGTCACGATGTAAACACAATTTCGCACATTAATTGTGCATGAAAAATCTCAATTGGCTTCCTTTAATTCGGTTGCCTGTTGTTTACGGAATTTTTGAAAATTTCGTATCAGAAAATTTCACCATAAATAATTTAAACTAACCTGATTTACTTACAATAAATTCGCAATGTTACAATGTTTTTAAGTATGTAACAAGATGGAAAAGATGAAGTGGTATGCCCAATGGCAACATTTGCGTTTCACTACTCGCTTTTGATAAAAATCTAGGTATTGAAAAACGAACAGTTTAATAAGTTAGGCGTTTATGAACAATCGATAATTATTTTTATAAAGAGTACAGACAAGAGAAAAATATTAAGTGGAGACAATTGAAGCATAACTAAAATATAGAAGCAAAAAGAAAAGTAAAACGTCATCTCCTACTACAGAAGTTATTTTCCTTATAGATTATACGCTTTGTTCAATAATGTGCTGGAATGTGAAAAAAACGAATAGGCAAATGAATAAACGATGATAAGAAATGATATCCTTTGGTCAGTAATAAATATCTTGCTACCTGTCAATACAATAGAGTATAGTTGTTAATAATTCCACTTCTCCGACAATCCCAACTAATATGTGAGAAAATATGAGATGCTAGCCATTTTAAACGATTTTAAATAGAATATAATTTCCAAGATAATTTCTCTTTGCAATTTAGTTTGCTTGTCGTTTCTTTATAAGGTGCGAAATTGTTAAAAGACATTTTATGAAATGACTAAAAAATATTACTTGCACGTTTACCTTTATTCATATTTTATGGTGTACGTTCTCATTTTGTGATAGAATAATCGACGGTAAAAGTTGAGAGATTTTATTTATTTCACATTATGGTAGGTCAAGTTCTAAGTGTGTAGACATACCTACAAATGAATACAAGATACACATATACGTTTACGTACTTGAGTGCCTAGATTTATAAACATGATCTGTTAATTCGGGGCCTACAACTACAAATTATAAAAAAAAATATTAGTATATATATGATGGATACTTTATAGGTACCTACGTCGTATTTGTAATTATAAAATCGATCATATTGGAATTTAGTTATTAATTTTTTGCTTCAAGAACGTTTTAAATCATTGAGCATTTAGTTCAAACCATTATATCATTAGAATTTTTTGTTTCGTTATTTATTGAAGTCACACTGTTTAATTGATGAAAGTCTTATCGGTATAGTCAGAAACCGTCGATATTGTGCAATTTATTTTTATGATCGAGATGGAAATGAAAACAGGTGATTGAAAATTATTTGAGACCGCTACTGCTGAACAAGTAATTTCAATATAAAATGTCACATGTTATAAAATTCTTATATTGTAGAGTCTTCTATTTAACGCATTTACAAGCATAATAAATAATAGTAAAAGTTGCATGCAATTTTATAATAAAAACTATAAAACAAATAACTTAGGTAGGTACGACTATGTAAAAATTGTTTATTTATATAAAGAACCGTTAAATGTATAAATTATAATTTTATACCATTTTCTACTATAATAGTTAAAATTAAAGTAAAGTCATTAATATACATATACAAGGTTATTTAAATAAGAGATGCATCGCTCAAGTTCATAAATTTTGTATTTACATCAATAAGCTCTAGATGTATAGCAAAGTTTGGTGTGTGTGTGCGTCTCTTATATTTGTGGTACGATTAAGTTGAGAAATAATCAATGAAATTTATGATAGGATATTAACATAATGCTTAATCAATACGTGCATCTAATGCAGTTAGTTCTCATTTATATGTATTATAAACTAAACATTTTAAAGGCGTTTCATTTGGAAAATTTATGTGAAGTGCTAGAAGAAAGAATTTAAATTTGGCACTTTGACACACTTTGAATTTCACACAAGTTTTACAGAAATTTAAAATTTCTGTTGCACGTGCATAATAAATACACAACACGCCCATTGAACTTGATTTTATTTAAATCGTTTACTTTTGTAATATTTTTTTTCTACATAAAATTAAATATATAACAGTAAACTCAATTTGAAAACATTTGCATGCTAATTTGTATTTATACAGGATGTTGTTTCCTTATTTTTATATTATTGATAATCTAAATTTTTCAAGATTATCGCTAAATTTCAAGATTTCATTCATACTTAATGTGCACGACTGCACGACCGCACAAATATTTATAAATTTAACTTTCCCAAAAATTTTAATTCTATTTCTAAACTGGTGTATCATAAAAATTTGCGTAGATACATTTATTGAAATTTTAATAATAAATAGGCATTATATTGAGGTAAATGCAATTATTTTTCTACTTCTCTAACAATTTGATATGGACGATAATGAAAAGCCAACATTAATCAGAAATTTATTTACAGCTATAATTACCAAGAAAGAATTTATTGTTGTAAATACATCTTTATTGTAAATTTATTTTTCACACTATTATTAAATATTCCATGCTCACTACATGAATGGCAATTTTCTACAAAGAAACTCTACCTTAAACAACGGACTATGGTCTAAAAAATCGCCTGTTAATTAAATCAGTTAATGATGTTTGTTTCAATTATTTGCGTAGTGAGTACAATTAGGGTTTTCGTAAATTAAAATTAGTGTAAAATGGAAATCGCCACATATAATTGCACATTGAACGTTATAAATGATTCCATATTATAAATAATATACATCATCAACATTCCTTCAACACAAAAGCAAATTACAACATTACCCACGACATCACATAACAGATGGGCATTGGTATTATATTCAATTGCTATTATTTACCATTTTATATACTTTACCGACAACATTTACAATATTATATAGATTACCTACAACTGATTTATTGTTGTTGCATCTCTTTTGTTGCAAATAACGAGTTTAATACAAGCATTAGAACTCTTTGAGAGGAAAAAGGTAAAAGTACCACAATAAAAAGTTATACATATAAATAATTGTACTTGTAAAAGTACATCAATTCACCTTGAGTTAAGAAAACGTCTGAACCGTTAATGGATCGATGTTACTGTATATATTTTAATAACAAACATTATAGCATGCCCCTTTACACGTTTTCCTTGTGAAATAAATGGTATTATGTATGCATTTTCATATTTATCCTGCATAAAACACGTGCTAACGGTTTTATTTAATTACATTAATTTCATTTAAATCTCAGGAATTTTATACATTTCTGCACCTATGCTTTATTTACATAAATTTATATTTTATAGTAAGCTTTAGCATAAACTTTCATTTTTATTTTTGTTTCTAAAAATAAGCCACAAAAAAAATTTTTTGTAGAAAAAATAGTTATTTCGGTTATTCATAATTACATATTTGTGAATTTAAATATTAAATTGAGTTGTGACATACCCACATATCAGAAACTGCCTCCATTGTATTCAGTTATTAAATTAAATCTAATTTGATTTTGTTACATCATACAATTAAATTGCATTAGAGAATCCGTAAAAAACCGGCAGTGATTATTTCGTTATGTTAAAAAAAAGATTACATAAACTGTTCTAATTTCAACAATAATACGAAACCTATACGAAATGTTTCTTTCATTAATTAGCGATTATTTGGAACCAATTAAGAATGTGATTCACACAAAAAAACACACTCAAATATCCTTGAAATTTATGAATTCATGCACTATCAAAATTTACCTATTATCGACAAACAATTAGTTTTGAAAACTTATGAATAAATAATTATATATATTGTGTTATTTTATTTATAAAAAAATAACATACAATGGCAAAAAGGTAACCACTGTACTATCAAGTTTTTAAAACTGGAAAGTTACTGAAAAAAATACACTACGTACCATGTGAATCTTATCCATAAGTTCCGAAATTTGTTCTTTACTACACATTTTTACAAACAAGTTTAATTAACAAATTAATGTGCTCAATACATTTACATTACAATCATTTAACACGAAAACGGGTTTTAATTATCACAAATACACGCACTATACAAGAACAAAAACAAAAAGTCATCTTCTGTACAAGTTGACCGAATATTGCAAATAAAAGAAAAGAATTACAAACAAAAACATGAAGAATTTTGTTGTTACGAACACATGGTGTTTGTGTTTATATACTTGAACGTAGATTGCGGTAGCGCGTGCGATCAAATTCTAACAAGTTAGAAACAGGTGAAGTTTTCACCGTGACTAGTGCAACAATCGCTCGAACGGCACCAATTCTGTATAATGTGTCCTACCATCTACCTGTCGTGGTGGACAGGTGTACTTTGAATAGAGGTACGCATCCACAACTTCCTTTTGCACCAAGTCAGTTGCACTGGAAACTACGTAAACCTTCACAGTAGTAGGTAGGCACTGACCTAAATGGGTTAGTGGCGCCGATCATCGCGAGAAAGTTTTCCCTCCTTGATATATAAAAAATACTTTTATTATATTGTGTCGTAAAAGTCAATTTGATGTTTGTATTGTTTATGGCCCAAACGAAGCTGTCCGGCTTTTGCTAATAATAAAATTTATTAATGGTTATCCATTAATCAAGAAATTACAAAATTTCGTTTTAATATTTATTACTTATCATCATGAAGAACCACTTTTTTTCAACTTCTTTGATTGATTCATTATGCAATTTTGAAAGATCGAATTCTCACTGAAGAAAAACAAAATATGAATTATATCTTTTTTCGCTGGTCTCTGTTTTCAAGAAGTGATTTAGACTTTCCACAATTCAAATTGAATAATGGACGAATTAAATTAATTAATACAACAATGTTTGCACCTATATCAAGGCTATATTTTATAACAATCTCACTTAAGTCGTGACTATATTTAAATCAGTTTTTTATATCATTTGTACCTAGTGATCGCTTATCATTAGAACTCGTCAAAATTATTATTTCCTCTATTAAAATATTGTATTTCAATTCAATACTGAATGCATTTGAATAAAGTCCTTGAAACTTTTCCTGGGTGACACATATAATAATATTCCTGCATCAACATAATGAGATGAAATCAAATCACAAATATAGAAAAACTGATATGGGCCTTGAAATTGTTGCATTTTATTTTATAATCCATTGAGATGATTTCTCTTTATAGAAACTATTTAAATATTGTGCATTTTTTAAAAGCGCATGCAAAATTCTATTGGTAATGTAGGTGCAGCATTTTTTCATACGGGGTAGGTAAATGTTAGATTCGTATAACTTGTGCAATTGAAAATGTCAACAACAAACCTATCTGCACAGTCTAAACACGAAACATTATTTTATTTGAAAAGCAAATTTATCTACAATTCTAGGTACAAATTACCAACATTTTTTTATAATGAAATCTTATTGAAAACTAGTAGACAAATCACGTTAGCGGATAATTTAATTCCAATATATGATTGTAATATTTCACTTACTTATTACTCTTACAATAAATTTACCAAAATGTCGCAAGTAATCACGATATTATATTTTATTCATTTCTTTTCTTGTACATTTTGCCCTATCGAATTCAGTGAAAGTTAGATGTTATTTGTACAATTGCAATTTTTAATAAGGGAATATTGCATCCTTCTAAGAAGACAATGGGCAATTTTGTGTTATAGGTTATATAATTAAATTTGAAATTACCACTGCACCACCTTGATGATGTTATAAGATTAAGTAACTTTAATCGATTTTTCTATCATTAATTTAAAGAAAATCAATTTAATAATGAGAACTGTAACAATTGTTAAATCTTATTTTGTCGCCCATAATCTAGCAATGATTTCCTCTGAGTGGAAAAAAATTACATTAATTAAGATTGGGAACACCTTAATCTAGATGTAAAAAATATTTTCAATTATTTCTTCCACTGGGTATTATTGACATTTCACAATCACAACATTTCAAGCAAATAATAATTGCAAAAATACATGCTCGCATTGTTTATATTTATTATATGTATATATGTACATAAACATATGTCTATAAGGAACTCCACTTATGATACACCATTTCCGGAAATATTAACATTGTTATCATATTTTATGTGTTATCCTTTCTAAATGAAAAGAAGCAACCAATTGTTTCCCCTAATTATCACGTTAATTACCAATACTACAATTTGCCTTTTATCCGTTTAGCTAACCGGCGGCACTTTAATCATACAGAACATAATTATCCCGTTAGTATTTTAATTAATATAACAAACGCGTAAAAGAACGACCATGGCACGTTTGTCTTGCACAGTCCTAGCCTAGATCATGTCTTTCTTGACTCTTGAGTATGTTTATTATGTAATGTAAGATTTATATGTATATAGGTTGTAATCACAAAAACACCGCCGTTTAATAATAGTTGTGTCCCATTTTCAATTAGCGGTGCTCGTCTGGGTCACATGACTGCTCTATTTAACAATCATACAAACAGACACATCAAAATGTCATGAAACAGTGATTATCTATAAAATCAATTGATCGTCCAATATAGATAAGCAGGTATGCCAATAATAAAATAATTTGAAGATAAGTATTTTGCGACTATTCTATACAATTTCGCATTACTTTCTCAACATTAATTACTGATAATTAAAGCTTTTTATGAGGTTTTATCAAGATTTTTCGCATTTGTAGAATAAAAACAAAAGGAAATGAGCAGTTAATAAAACAAATGTGAAACTTTCCCTCAACATATGTATTAAAATCGAGATTAAAATTAATTTTTTAAGTACCTAATGTCATATTTATGAATCACTAGCTTAATTAATTACATAATAACACTAAAAATTACTACATATTGTTTTCTTACAACAAATAAAATAGTTTGTGGACATTAAAATTTATAAGCCAGGTATGATATATAATATTTATGAATTCATACTGCATTTGGAGAACATTAAGTAACATATTTAATGTGCAAGTGGAACATCCTTCATGCAATTTAATGTTATGTGCACACCTTAAAATAATAAATTTCTATTATTCTATAGATTCTAGATCAGAAAATATTCCAAGATTTCTTAAAAGGTTTGCTTCAAGACTGTTTTGATGTAAATACACTTTCGTTTTCAGTGCAATAACAAAGTCAATAGAGTTGTAAACTATTTTTTGAAATGTATCTATATCCAAAGTATGGTGAATACAAAACATAATGGTATATTTGAGAGGGGCTAAATGTTTATAATTTTCGCGTAATTAATTATTAAAAATTAAAATTTCGACAACACTCGAACCTCGAGCCGATTTGTTCGTGACGTCACGCTCGGTCCTCTCAAAATGAAACAACTCTGTCACTTGTAAACAGTGGATCGCTTTTTTCGTTGGTACCTGAACTTATACTCTACTTGCTCGATTTCAGGTAAAATTATAGTCCGGAGCGGACCAACAAACCACTCTCTCCCCATTGGATGTTTGAACGTGATGTCGATCCCACGTGGTTAAAATCGCGGGTTTCGTTAAAATTTAAACTTTGTTCACTAATAACTAATTAAATATATTCAAATCCGATTAAATTTTAATGACAAATCATTTCTTTTAATACAATCTATTCGATTAAGTGGTTAAAATTGCGATTTTCCAACTTAGTTTACAACTCTATTGGAAACTAAACAATTCTTTAAAGTAAGGCAACTCCTTAAAACAACGAAATCTACTTTAACGGTTAATTGTAATTTGCAATAGGAACATGTTTATTTAAATTCAAACAGACATTTAATTTTCCGGTACTGTAAATAGCTTTCTGTTTCGAAATTTACTGAAAATCCATTTTTTAAAATATAGGTAAGTGGTATAATGTTTACATTAAATGCTACTTGAATGGAAAATTTATACTCAAACACACACATTGAAGACGATGGATACAAACACATACGAGTAGGTATTCTTTTGGTGAAAGTGATGGTTTTAGGCAAACTGTTTAAATGTAAACAACATATGTATACATTTTTAACATTTTTTATCGCATTATTGTTATTATTAATAAATTTAATAGATGCAATAAATTTAAAATGGAATTCAAACATGATAAATGCGTATGCTTGATTACTTATTAATTTTATGTATATGAACTAATATTGACAGATTTGGATTTAACCAGTTAAAAATACTAAAAACAAATGACTGACACTTGTGTGTCCTAAAAACATAACAGTTATAAAAATTTGTTCATCCATTACATATTCGAAATAAATAAAACCGCACGTATGTATTGTTTCATTATGCATTGCATTTTAATTATTAATTTATGGATTTGTACTATATAATGTAGACGTGATTTGATTTAAAGAATGACAAAAACTGATCTACATAAAACTTATGCGATTTAATGCTTCAATATAATGATTAAATGTTGTCTATTTTGTGAGGAGTTTCCATCCTATGGTGGTTTTTATGACAAACTATCACTTGTTAGGTAGATATTATGGCTGATATAGTTGTCATTAGAAATTAATAACCCCATCCACATGTTAATTGATCCAGCATATAATAACTACATATGCAAATTAATAACATCTAATTACCTTTTTTGAAAAGAGACACACCCTGAACTGATTGTACGTCTACTTCACCTAAATTCCGTTTTAAGTGACTACTTGCACTTGTAAAACGAAAAAGAAAACTATCATTGAAACTATCATTTAACTACATACGTATAGAAATAGAGGTATAGGTTCCTTAATTTTCATTGCAATAAATTAATTAAATTCTATATGTACGGATGTTATTAATTTATCATGTGTGAAATTAATGTAAGCTAATGGGCAAGGTGTGCCTGAATACATTCCGATCACGTTCACGTTTAAATTTAATATTTTCAACTTACTACAGTAGGTAAATGGTGTTTATTTAATTCCTTATTTACTCTGATTTAAAAACGTTGAATTTAAATATTAATTGTAAGCAGTAATGAAATTGTTATCTATTTGCACTGACGGGCAGAACTTTAACGAACCTTCAGGAAACTATTTAACGAAACAATTACAGCAAATGTATGGGTTTACTGATCTTTTATAGTAGGTACCTATATATCGTGACACATTTATAGAGCTTCAAAACGTAATTGTATACACCTATCATAAAAATTCGTTTTCTAAGTAAAATTGCAATGCGGACATTAGATTTATTTATGCAATTGTGTTGTTGAACCCGGTAGTATTTGGCAGTGGGCCAAGGCGTCATTATCAGGACAGACGGCATTGCACCTCATCAACCTTGATCGTCTCCACACCCACTCACGTATCCTTTGCTTCTGTTGCTATTTTTATTGTTTTCTTGAATTTCTTGTGGTCAGTGTGTCCCATCAGCAAAGAGCTCATACGAATTCATAGAAGACTTTCATACACAAGTGCAGGTGTTTTTTATTTATGTACGATATGTCTATGGATTGTAGGTGTTATTTTAGGAGTGGTAGATAAATATGCTGGTAATATAAATAAATATCAGGAAAATCAGTACCTATCTAGTAATGTACTACATACTTAAAATATGTCTATATTGTGTTAATTTTAGAATATATTGAAACATTTAAGTAGTTTATAATTGAAACTGATATGTTCTCTTACCACGTGGGGAAGAACTATTTACAAGACACATATTTGAAATTTTAAGTGCTGCACTTAATTATTCAGAAATTGGTATTTTTGGATTATAATTTTCTGTAATTTATTTTAATCCAATAAATACGTAGTTTATATATATATATATGTATAAAACCATCAATTAAATATAAATCACTTTCACAATTCAGCGGAAAACAGATTAGACACTTTTCATTGACATTTAAAACCATAACTGCTAATTGGAAATTTTTGCTCGAAAATTATAAAATCGTTATCCAGGATGTGGTTTTAAAACACACACCACAAATACCCTGCTTATCTAAACCCATAGAGATAAAAGGTTCATTATTATGGAAGGTTTTCTATAATTTTCTATCTAAAATATTCGTAGGTATGTATACATATAGGATAATAGGCATTTGCGTAATAAAGTGACTGTGAAATACAATGGATAGCATTTCTGTAAATATTAACTAAAGCAACAAATTTCCCATTTGTTTTTAATAGATTTAGTTAAATTAGTGACTGATAATGTTATAATGAAATATGCATGCACCTCGGCATGCACATACTTACATCCGCATTATTATTAAGAATAGCTTTATAGAAAATTCATGATATTATTTTGATTGCACCCGAAAAGAGAAAATACGTTTTGATATTAAAGATGAAATGACTTTCTCGATTTATTAAACAAATTTAAAGGGACTATAAAATTTTAAAGGCGCGTCATTTAAATAAGCTGTATAGGTCTTAAATATATGCAATAATGCAGTACTTGAGTATATGAAAAATCATTTAATAGAAGATAATGGAATTGAAAATATACAAAACATTAGGCTTGGTTATTAAGTGAATTAAAAAATGTATTATTACACATACTATAGATACAGTAAGAATAATAAGTGTACTCACCTCCAATATGTCTGTAGAAGAAATTTTTATAGACCTAAAACAAAAGTGCTCATTAATAATAAATTTGGAAAACTATTTCTGGATTAGAATAAAGTGAAATTTGTATAGATATTGTAACTTTTAAATTAGTTGTACGACTAGCATAGATAAATTTTATAAACAATCAAAAAAGTTTTACGATCACAAATCACGTTGAAAAATTAACCGTATTATCAAGTTTTCAAAACAAGTAAATATATCTGAAAAAGTATTACTTTGATAACCTTCACTTGTATTTAGAATATTCCATTGATCTACTTCTCTCTTTTTAATTCCAATTTAACTAATTCATTAGCTTTATGTATTTACAATGTAGGTGATGTTAGGTGCGTTTATTGCAACTATAAAAATTTATTTTGTAGATATATATTTACATGACAAGTTGTTATTAAAGAAATACATGTAAAATAAAAACTCGATGAAATTACAAACGTATACACATAATGCACAAAGCCTTAAATACAAATACAAGTGGTTTTTATTGAAGCGTTTTTAATTTCTATGTAGGTACGTAGGTAGGTATGTACTACAACACAATGCTAGACTGTACAAGGACGTAAATTGCGTGATACAAAAAATCGTATTTAGCTTTGAGTGTGTATTAGTATTAGTATGGAGAATTCAATATATTTCCGAAAGCTTTCATGGCTATAAATAATAAAAATCCAAATGGTATTCTTCATTATATGTATTTTTAAATTAAAAAAACTTTCCACCATATAAGTCTCAAAGTAGTAATTGTTGATGAGTAAACTACCTTCAACAAGTCGGCAAATTGAACAGATAATTGTAAATGTTAATTAAAACAATAAACAGAGACGTTTTTGTTGCATTTGTTCGAAGTCCCTATGTAGGTAAGTAGTTTATTGAATAATTGTTCAGTGATAAGGAAACTCCATACATAGTTTGATAAATACATATGTATGTATATACATATACATATACATATACATATAAAAACTACATGTCTACTTCAGTAACCCATAAAAACCTAAATGGGTATCATATTCTTTACCCGAGTCTTTACCAATTCTCTAGTCATAAACGTATCTTTCTTTAATGTGGCTAATTACAAGCTACATAATAATTGTACAAGTTCTTTTATTAATTCATATTAATATTTTACTTAACAATAAATATCCTGTTTTTATCTAAACGAATAATTGTTTGAATATGGATTTTCATTCTTCTAACTTATATTTATAGTTCATATATGCAGATAGGTACAATGTTTCCTAAGAATTAGTTACCTTTAGTTTTATGTGCACATTTAAGTAATGAAATTACTCATTTTATGAAGATGTGTTTGAATAAATATGTACATAGGTATATATGTACTATTATGAATGCGACTATACCTCCGGTCACATAGTAAAATGAAATTTGCTAAATGTCATTTAGAACCTATCGCAATTAATTTTATTTCTTAAATAATGTATATTGTATTCAAAACGTGTTGAGGTAAAAAATATTCGTTAATTTTTCATTTTACAAGTGATGAAACAAAAAGAAAGTAATGAACAACCAACGCTTCCCATAAAGTCATACATAACATATTAAGCCTAAATAGTTTTTATTGAGAAATCACTAAGGGATATTGTGAAAATTTAGATTTTTGGTTATTACAATGCATAAGATTACCTTTATACCTATTGGAGGAACCTAATATCCTATCCTGATGATTACATGTTTTATATAATTAACTTTTTATGTACCTTACCTTTAGCTTCATTAACTATGGAAATTACAGCGAATACTATTTATAGTCATCAAACAATTCCCTTCTTGGATGACATTCTTATACAATAATTGACCTTAATTTCAATTGTATTTCTAAACGTTTGTTGTGAGGAAATGATATTTAGGGGGAGCGGAAGTGATATTTATTTGTACAGGTAAACATTAGGTATTGGTTCAAAATAAGAAACTTATTTTATTGTTCCACCAGGTCAAACTTATATATGTGATTTGATTGTAAATTTGATCAACTCTCTCCTTGGATGGTATCGCTAACAGTGACCCAAAAGTTAAATTTTCATACAAATTTATTAATTTTGCCAATTCTATTGTTATACTTTAATAAAAGTCGGGCCATGATATGATGTCTTTTCCTTTTAGATTTCTGTGTCATTCTGCAAAAACTTAAAAGAGGACGTGCCATAAAAATTATAAATAACTTAATAGTTTTAAAATCAACCTCAAGTAAAGTAGCATTCTCTTGATATATTGAAAACTTTAGCAAGTTTTAGTTAAATATTCATTATGTATATGTAGCATATGCTGTAATAATCAACAAAACAGGTATTGAAAAGCATGTGGTAAAGTCAATAAATGGTTTTATACGATATAAAAAATCTAAAAGCTTATTACAAGATAATGCAAATAAAGTAGCGTTTACTATAATAGGAAAACACTAGTTTTGTTCTTTATTTTTTTACAATTCTCATAATATCAGCATCATGGTACGAATAACGCTTTTTTTTTGTCTTACAATGATGATAAATTTAACTGTATTTTATAAATATTTATTACATTGTGTTCACACAACAAAAACAAATAAAATAGAAGGTAAAGGTAATATAATCTGCTCACCTTATTCCATTCTATTCTCTTCGTTCTCCATAATTAATCCGCATTTATTAGGAAATCTTATACTTAGAGATAAGTTAGAAGAGTTGGAGGGTCAGGGTGATACAAATATAAAACTGTCTACCGTCTAGCCGCATGCACTTTGGGGTGTTCCCCTGCTAGCTATAAGACTATTGCCCCACAAACGATCGATAATTCTACCCTAATACCGTTCGCATTTTTCTTTCATTTGAGTTGAAAGAGAGTAGACGTGATATCAAGTAATGTGAAATCGACCAAGTTCCAACAATTTCCCGTGTTGTTATAAGGAGAAAAATGATAATAGAAATGATTTGGTTTTATTAAAATGACATGATCATGAACTCAGTACGTGGGAATAAATGAATTAACTGTACTACTACAAAGTCATAGAATGAAATGCATTTTATGTTAACTTTCCACATAAATGCACCTGAAACCTATTCAATTACTTCCTTACAAACGTATTATAAAGTACCTAACTTTACTTACCTTATACTCGTACAAGTAATTGGAAACTATAAAAATTTTACGATAAATGCAAGCATAAAACGCATTTTTGTTCTTAGTTTTGGTTTTTGTTAACTAAGAACTGATTATTTTAGCTATTATAGGTTATGCTGGTTATGCTGATGTAGGTATAAGAAAGTAGGATAACAAATTTAAATACCAAAGTTCCTTAGGTATGAATATTGTCATCAATGACAAAGTGTCTGATGGTTTGATAATTACATAGTAGAATAGGTAAGAACTTATCTTAAAATTTCGACATCCTTTTAATACAATCTTAAAAATATGTATAATTGACAAGTTTTTGAGTTTTTCCTTTTACGTGTAATATTTTTAATTTTATTACCTTTGTCGATATTAAATGTTTAATCTGTGGCCCTGTGCACGATAAAACTAATAGTACACATAAAGTTTAAAAATCACTGCCGTACATGTTATTAAAGTGCGAAAAAATATTAACTGTCATCTTAAATTGTCACTAGACCAGCAGATGAGACGTGCGATATATTTGTACACAGATGCTGATGTTTTATGCACCAAGTTCCAGTTATACGCACATCTGTATATGAAATGCGTGCCCATCCTATACTGGAAACAGGAACGGGTGTTCCCCAGAATCTGACGGCTGTACACAACACAACCCTCTTGAATTGGCCCCACAATTTTTAAAGTAAACGTCATAGTGCGCTTGCCATACCATATGGACGTTCTATGGTAGATTTAATTAACCAAATGTGTGAATAAATGCTTCTGTTTGGATATTTTTACGTGACTTTGCAAATTTATTGTAAATTAGAAAACAATTTTGAAATGAAACGCATTTTTGGACCTTTCGATTCCTATTGATTGCATAATGCGTGTTTATAATGTTTGTATTTTAAGTATTTAATTGCTTAAAATATTATTGCTCTAATAATTTAATAACGCCACTGGATCGAATGAATTGCCAGCTGCAGTAAATTACATCCCTCTATAAATATTTATATTGTATAAGTTAGTATACAATCAAATTCATTTGGAAATGGTAAATTAACATAATACTCAACATATGAATACACTGTATATTATTATAATTTGGAATGGTTAAACGAAAATTAAATTATAAATATCATTTCTGTTTCGGGATTTTGAAATACAAACAAGCACAAGCACACTGAGATCCCCAAAGTTAAAGCAAACAAATTGCATGAAAATTAAAACTTTTGAAACTGTATCTAATTAACAAATACATATGTGTAGTTAGATAAAATACATCATCAGCATTAATTTCTAAAAATATGTGTGGTTTATTTTCATCTTGTGATCAAGAAGATGATGCTAATAGATATGTAGGCGCTTTTAAAATTCGAGAAATCCGCTTTTAGTTTTTTCATTTATTAATTTATTAATGGGTTGTAGCTGCTTAAATCATTATTTATGGCAAACAATGCAGACAGCACGTTGTTTTAACTATTAAAATAATTAATTCAATCTGCAGAAATGGGAAAATTATTTGTTTAATGGCAACTTGGCACATTAAAGCTGATAATAATTATCGTTAAGAAAAAATGACGCACATCCATTTCTTATTTGTGTTCTTAATTGTTTTCACAACTAACGATAAATTAAAATATTACTCACAGGAGTCGTATATTACTCGCATATCTGCTTTGTAGTAAAAGCATTGCCATTTACTTCCAATTGAAGGAATTTTAATTAATTTTAAGTAGTACGATTCTTTGATTAAAATTTTTGGGGGTGATTATTTTGCCACTTGTCAGTCTTAAGAAACAGTTTCAATTGGTTTGAATGAATATTTTACTACTGGGAGTTCTAAAAAAGAATAATGACCATGTGTGTGTGTTTGAAGTTTTTATGTCACTCTAACGTGTCATGAAAGCAAAGATAGACTTTTGTTTGTTTTCAAAGTAAAAAAGACTAATTCCAGATATTAAGATCCAACAGCTATTCCAACAGTATCAACAATATAAGAATTATCTAAAACGCCTAACTGTGTTTGTATGTGGAGCAAATGCATTTTCCGATAATAGATATATTCACCACATATTTAAAACTGTTCCTCCACTTAACAGATTACACTCAATATTTTTGTAATCTATGTTAATTTTTAATATCAACTTCCAACAAGTTCCAGTCATTAGCCTTTAAGCAATTTGCAACTGTATGGTTTAACAACCGAACAATAACTTTACAAATAATCATTTACAAAATTATTGTTATAGTTTTGTACACAGAATAATCATAGACAATGTATTGTTATCTGTCTCACCGTTTTATTCCAACTTAAAGGCACCACAGTATACTTTGAGTCTTACAAAATACTCAACAAACTGTAATCACTACTCAAATATATCACATTTTAATTGATACCTCGTGGTTTTATTAAGTTTATCCGAAATTTGAGCGACAAATTTATTAAAACATTTACTTCCTGGACAATAAATACACCCAGTATCAATATATTTTCTACCACTGCAAAAGTCTAGTAATTTAACTTTAATTTTAAATTTTCACTAATCGAATGAATTTTCTGATTTTTTTTTTAACTTCCAAACGATAATAAATTTAATAGACTAGCCATTGAAATACGTATGTTTTATAATAACTCGTGTTGTTTTTTTATTACACTTGCGAATTAATCATTGATAATTACTTCAACACAAATTCGAAGTATTGTTTTTTGTTGTTTACGTTACTTGCAACTTGCTTTTATGTTCAATTTATAGCACCTACACGATTAGATTATTAGAAAATTATAGTAATAAAAATCACAACCTGAAATTGTGAAAATTCTTTTTCCGGTTTCCTTGCTGGAACTGCAAGGAAGAAGTTCCTAGCGCACGCCCGGATCAGTGAGAGAATGTAGCGCACGTCCGAATCGATTTTAAGCCCTTGGGATTGTAGATTTAGAATTTGAGAAATGTATGTATTTAATGAGAAGAGCATTGCTTTATTACAAATCTAATATTATTTTACGATCAAATTTAAATTCTTACAAAGACAGCAATTTATTTATTAAGCACGAAATATAATTTTATTGCAAAAATACATTTCTTTTATAGCTAAATGCTCAGATATGTAGGTATACCTACGTATTTTATGAGGATATCCAACGCAATTTTTAAAGTAAGACACAAAAATACTTAAAAAAGGAAAATTTCTAAATAAGAGAATTCAGTAAACGAGAAAGCTACGCATACCTAAGTATTATTTAATTTAGTCAGATAATTGAACAAAAAATTATGGGGACCAAATATTATGAATAGCATGCAGAAGCAAGAAGTGTTGAACCTATATAGGCAACCCTTGCGACAATTGAGTTAAATAATTCAAAAAATAAAACACATAATTTTTGAACAACAAATACAATTTTATTTATACATTTATAACAGACAATTCAAAAATCACAAACCACAACGAATATCATCCCTAATTTTATTACCTGACATAACAGCTACTAATAAATCTACACTATTTTCATTAACTACTCCAATAACTTTTCTATCATTTATAAATGATCCTATTGGTAATTCCATAACGAATAACTTACTTCCTCTAATAGGTGCTTGAACTTTGTAAATAAATCCCTCAATCCCCTTGTACTCGTAAATTTGCAGATTTCTTGAATTTTCCAAAAATGCTAGCACAGTCTCTCCGTTGTTGAAATCAACTGAAATTAGTGAAGTAGGTTTGTATGTGAGAATCTTTTGAACCATTTTCCCAGTCATTGCGTTATCGTAAATCTAAAAGGGTAAACATGAAAACATAACTTCATTGTAAAAACCTTCTCTTAGCTATACTTTGATGAAGTCCATATGATCTTTTTTCATGGTTTCTTCATGAATAGCAACAGCTAATAAAGGTCTTTTTGTGTCCCGTATGCCAACGGATAAGACGGTAGCATCTCCTCCATTCGAGCCAGGTAAATAATTATTCCATTCTTGCGAAGTGTTCCCAATAATTGTAACGTCAGCGCTCAAATCAATTACATCATCAACCTCATTAAATTGTCTCAACAATTTAATCAATTTCTGGCCATTACTTAAAGCTAAACCAGTACCCAACCCTCTAGGTACAAATTTCAAGTTGTCTAAAATAATTTTGATTTAACTGATTTATTCATATAGATAAAAATTCAATTACCATCATATATTCTCCATTTTCTATATTTAACAACGTATATTACATCAGTAAATCGAATTTTAAATTCTGAAACCTCATGTTCGCTCATACCATAAAATGTACCTGGTACTAGCGACTCTTGCAAAATTTCTTGTGATTCAATATTCGTGATATGCTAAACAACAATCGGTTTAAAAGTCATCATATTTGTATACATTTTAATAATTACCTCTAAATTATTATCGACCAGTTTCCACACATTGGTTCCTCCTACTTTACATTTTGTAGGTAAAGAATTGCTTCTACTGATTAAATAAACAAAATCGCCATCAATTGTTGTTACTATTTGGGAAACATGTCCCATATAAAAGGAGTTCAAAGGGAAGAATTGGTTAAACTTGAAAAATAGCAAGTGAGTGTAACAACTGCGTTTTTCAGTAACCAGCAAATAATTATGATGTCGAACCTAAAGACAAAAAACATGATATTGATTCAGAATTGAAAATCTGAAATATGAAACAATACTTTAAAAAAATGCACATTCTCTATTAAATTTTTGAACTCCAAGCGTTGTAATTGATCAAAATACTCAAATTTGTACGGAATTTTCTGGGCAGCTTTGTAGAGATAATTAATATCTCTACAAATATTACTATAATCCACCTGAAAAACAAAACAAATTAAACATAATACTTCTTGTTCTTGCTATTTTTACAAGACTAACAATTAAGCCACTTTCAACTTTATATTTAATTTTTGTTTTATCATCGATATCTTTTACTACTTTTTGCAAATCCATACCACCAATTAATCCATTTCCAAAAACTCCCTCCTCAAAAGTTACATTTCCTTTAACATTCCACATATCATCAATTGTCTGCATTTCAGAAGAATGCAATTTCACCGAATTTGTTTGCCATTGTGATATATTAATGCCGTTCACTTTCCCCAAAATATTTAAACTTGATTCGACTGTAACTTTAGCATGAAACACATATGAAGCTGTTAAATTTTGATCTGTATTTGTAGTAACAATTGCATTTGCGTCGACATTATTTATTTTTAAAGTATTCAGATTTTTCCTTACTAGAATATTCTGAGAGAAAATTATGTCGGAAGTTACTTCTTGCTCCAAATTAGCCTGTAATAAAAATGATTGCAGTATGAAACGTGTAGAAATTCAGTACATTTTTAATACTCTTACCATTACAGTATTGTTAACTTCCTCTGTTAAATTATATCCATTAACTAAATTATTAACATTTATACCGTTTATTATAGTTACTTCATCAAAATTTAGAAATTCTATGGTTTGGTTTTGGTTTTGTTTAAGGGGTATGATGGTAGACATGTTAATATCGTTAATAAATTCTGTTGTTAACGAATCTTGTAAATATACTTCGTCAAAACTGTAATTTCCTTAAACGTGAAAATAAAAATGTAACAATATTGTGCAGATAGATTTTGAAAACAGTTACCAAATAATTTTCCTTTATTAATAAATACCGCTCTGTTTACCCATTCTGAAGTATTGCAACCGAATATTAACGCAGTTATTAATTCTTCGTCGACTCTGAAAAAGTTCTGCACATGAACTGGATTCGCAAAAGTGACCAAATCACTTATCGTGGCATCTTTTGTTCTTAAAATAATTCGCGGCACAAAAGAATTCAGGTCAACGCCGTTTAAAGTGTTTCCAATGACGACATTTCCCTCTATTTCAACCTGCAAGAAAATTCAATAAATAATCGATCAGAGGCATGTTTATGCGTACGAATACATATTGCTTGAACAGAATATCTTCATTGAAAGCATAATTGCCATTTATGAATACTATGTTATTAAGGAACTCTTCTGTTGAGCGATTATTGGTAAAACCTTTAATTATAAGATCGCCTACATCTACCATCCGTTTAAATATTACGTCACCTGTGAAAATATAATTTTAATTGGACTGTAAGTTACGTTTTGAATAATTTTGCGTTATTACCTTTAATTATGTAAGATTCATTAATGGCATCAAAATGTTCATTGATGTAACTTATTTTAAAATCATTAATTTTTGTAACTTCCACATTAGATTCAAACAAAACGTCTCCATTAATTGCTATAGGACCTGCTAAGGACTGATTTCCCTGATTTGTAAAAATGTTCTCAATTTCCACATCATTTAATGCATCAGTTTCTAATAGTTTTTCTATCAGTAAAGGATTGATGAATTCTTTTGGGCTGTCGATTACCACATCAGACTCATTTTTAAATACAATGCTTGCCACAAATTTATTAAACTCAACGTTACTAAGCTGTTCAATTCCTAAATTTTCGAAGTATACGTCGTCCTGTATAAATTTTTTTTAAAGATTGGTAATTTTTTTGATAATTGATGAATTACCTCAAATACGAGTTCTTCTTTTTGTACCACATCTTCCACATTTAGTTTAATTAATTTTTCTATATGCTTCATAGATTTGTTGTTCATTCTATTCAAATGTAAATGACCATCAACAATTAGGTCTGAAAATTAAACAATGAAAAGTACTATTGATAACAGCTTTTTTTATATATTTATACTTTTAATTGTTGTTCCTCCTTGTTGTATTTTTTGTGTTAATTTATTCGCAACATTTTCATGGTACAATAGATTTTTTAAATTAACTCCATTCACCTCGTTGGTTGTTAACTGTTGAGTTAATAAATGGTTAACAATGTAATGTGCAGTCACATTTTGTTCTTTAGTATAACTCATCATTCTTGATTTGTATTCTTTTAAATTAAAACCAAGAATTTCCCCCTCAAAATTGCCCTCAACAAACATGTTTTCCACCTTAATGTTACTAAATGCATTTAAACTGTCTAATTCCAGATCATTTTCGGTATATAGATATTCATCACTGTGTAAGTCATTTAAAGTGTCTTCAATTTCTAAATTGTTTATTTCGAGTCTATCGTTAAATATTAATGTCGAAGAAATAAACTGTTCTCCAGTTAATTTTACACATTCTTCATCTAATTTTGAAATATTTATATTACCGAATAATCCATTCACATGAAGATTATCGAAATTAACAGCCCCGTTAAGACTATTTATACTCAGAACTTGATCTGAATCTTTCGAAATAAAAGATGTTAATGGGATATCGTTAATCATGTTTGATTCTAATTGTAAATTGTCCCGAACACTAAAACCTTCTAAAAATAGTTTTACTGATGGAACATTCACACTCGCTTCATTCTAAAAAAATACATCTTCACTTAATTACCTATAGTTGTATTAGTTGGAAAGAATACTCATACCTTGTAAATAACGTCTTCAAGTACTTTTAAGAAATTATTTTCATTGAAAGTATTGTTAATTATGATGAATCCTTGTACTTCGAGATCTTTAAAGTTCACTTTAGATTGGATTTTATTTACTTGTTCCAATGTGGGATTAGGTATAAAATTGTCTATATAATCGCCAATAATATTACCTTTAACCTACATTAAAAAATGTACCAGATAAATGTAGAAGATTGTATAAATCTTTTATTTTTTAATTACCTTTAACTTTTCTGTTATTTCTAAATGTTCGAATCTTATAGTACTTGATATCTCTTGATCTGAAGAAAGAGTGATAATGTCTTCCGTATTTATTCCATCTATTAATCCCATCGTTCGAATATTTCTTGCTGTTAAAGATCCTCGGAAGGTTTTAAGACCTATACATTTATGTAAAAATTGAACGAGTTAGATGTATAAAAGTAAAGATTTTATTTGTTTCACCTGATATGTTAGAATGAGGAGTCGAATCTTGTAAAATATATTCCTCCGGAAATTTTAAATCTTTTAAAAATTCTGTATACACATCATTTTCAACAACAATATTCTAAAAGCGAAAATCAATTTCTACGTCACTTTTTAATATAAATACTCACCCCTTGCACATTTAAGTGAGGAATAAAACATCGTAAGTTTCTTAGACAAATCTGTTTAAGGAAGTCGTTGAAGTTTTCACCATTGATATTCGTTACTGTGAGATTTTCAGGTACATAAATGGTATTCAAACGATCTAAGCGAGGAACTGCTGTGGAAATATTGTTAATCAGTTCGAGATTATTAATCTTCTTTGCAAACAAATGATCTGCGAATATTTCTTGAAACTCGATAGTATCTAGGAATTAATCAGTTTACGTATATACAAAAAAATAATATGAATAATAAATCTCACCATTGGACATGTTGTTTAATAAAACAATGTCATTAATTTGCACATCATTAATGAAATCTGTTTGAATGTTGGCAATGTCAACATCGCCATTTACAATAACATCTCCATTAATGATGACGCTTCCGTTCGTTTTAAAAAGAAGATTTTCCATAGAAATCCCATTTATATTATCCGCATTAAGATTGTTCACACGAATATCGGTAAATGTTTTATTGGCCGTAATGTTCTTCATGTCATCTTTCCTTTTATGTTAATCGCGTTATGTAATTGTAATTAGATAGGTAACACTTAAAAGACTATACTTACATTACGATATTACTAACAAGTTGTGTTGCATTTTCGAACTTAATCTGTTCCACTTTAATGTCCTCAAATTTACCTACACCCTTTACTTCAACCACTCTATTAAAAACAATCTTATTTAAAGCGAGGTTTTTTTTAGGAATATTCGAAATGTTATCCTTCAATGAGCTAATTTCAGAACCAAGAAAATTCAAATCCTTTTTAAGTTCAATAAACTGTTCATTTTCTGTGCTTTTTACAATTTTTGAGTCAGTTTCATCAGATCGTCGAATAGTACTTCTAAGACGGTTTTGCATATCTGCTATAAATTTTTCATCGTTGTCCATTATTTTCTAAAATAAATAGTCTTAAATATTCATAAAACGTTTATATTTTTCAGCAAAACCTGTAATTTGTTTTTCTTTTCTAAAAGCATATTTAATTTTTCTTTCATTGGATTGATTGATTTTTTTATTTCAGAATTTATCAGAAATAGAGCTTTACTTCCCGGAATTAATAATGCCAATTTTCCATCGATAGATAAATATGTAGCTCCCCTAATAGTGTGATTATTTTCTTGTCCTTGTATTAAACACGCCAAAGAATTAGAATCTTCACCAAAATAATGACAAGGGATATCTTCATGCTCTTCAAAGGTCAAACCTTGGTAGGTAATAATGTCAACAACAACAGAATGGTGACTGTTATGATCCAACACCCTTTGAGCCAACAGGACCACATCTGATCTATAGTTTTCTACTGGGACAGGCATCCAATAATTTATGCCTTCTAAATTTGAATTTAGAACTTTTTCCCTAACTATGCCTTTATCTGTAAATTGTAATATTCCTGGTGCTAATCCGTCCACGGCAATGAATGATTTCACTCCAATTTCAAAGGGATAAACATTACTGATATTAGGAATACTAAGATTTTTATAAGTTACAAAGTGATTGCCCTCGTACTTATAAACAAGAAGTGTGTTAATGGAGGTTTGTGGTACTGATAAGTAGTAATTACAATGAATATTGTTGAAGGCTGATGTTTTTATAGGACTTAAGAATTTTATAGATTGTAAGAGCCTACAAAAATTATTCAAATATTAGTATTAATTTATTACAAATGTTGACGAAACGACAATGTCCACGCCAAAAATGTTTTTAAAAAATAAAGTCGTAGGTTCTGAATCTAAGGTGCATCATTGTCATGATTTCTTTTTTGGTCTCCCTTTATACTTGAAGGCGAATTAGTATTTGAAAAATATAAAGAAAACATTTTAGGCAATGGGATTATCACTTTAATTTGTACATAATAATAAATACCAATATGAACGGTGATTATTTTCTAGCTGAAAAAGCTCGAGATAAAACTCAAGCTGTTTAAGATTTTCACTGGCTACTAATAAAGTGTCCTTGTTTTTAATTTTAAAAAAACTAATACTTGTTATAGTCTTATGTAGACTCCAGGTGTTGAAAAGTTGCTGCAAATTTCTAATTATTTTCGTAAAATGTAAACTAGGATAAATTTTTACCAAATCTCCAATATCATTTATATTATACCACAAAATTTCTCCAGTCTCTTTTATAGCAACAATTATAGTAAATGTTACACTCTTATTCAATTCAGAAATGAGAATATCTACAGGTTCAGACGGTAGTTCTAAAAGAAATTTAATATATTTCACTTACTTTATAAAATAATATTTGATCTAGAATCTACCAACTACTTTGGAATTAACTACAAAATTCTCTTTATTCTTATCCAATGTTGAACTTAACAATATTAAATGAGTTGAATTATAACCAGTAGTGTAACAAACGGACCCTAAAGTTAAAGTGGTCCATTTTGAAACATTTAGCGGAATATTAGATACTTCTGTAGCCGTTACGTTCTTAATTTGTAACTCTAAAATATGTTATTCATATAAAATACGAATGGGGAATGGAAAAATTCACTTACCTTCAAGATTATACAATTTTGAATGTATTTTGTAGGAATGCCACGCATCGTCGAAACACCAACAAAAATTAAAACCAAATAAAAACAAAAAAATTACATCAACTGCTTGAAACATTATTGTAAAATGTTGTAATGAAACATTAGAATAAATTAATAAAGATAAAATTTGTTCATCAGCCAACCAACAGAAGAACTTATAATAAAACTACACACAGAAACTTATTAAACATCCAATAACTTTTTACATAAAATATTTCAATGTTTTTTAATAAATCAAATATCTGTATGTTAAGAATTTCTTTATTTTATTACAAAAAAGATACAAAGAACCTACTAACAAATATTAAACTAATCTTTGTAATTGACCTAACGAACTATTGTATATTAAAACAAAACACAGGTACATATAATTTATTAGTAATCTACATTGTTAACAGAAAATTATGCAGGTTTTAACTAAGTACCATATTGAGCAAATCTAAGTATGACCATCATAAAATATCACATGTACAAATTTTGTTTAAGGCACCGACACCGACAAAAAATTCTTAGGATTTCCAATAGTTGGTTGGAATCTTAAATTAACTCTTTTACCCTTTTGATTATCGATATCTAAGAAAGTATTCCAGTCAACCAAATAATAAAACCCTGTTTTTTTAGCTTCTGTAGTTGTTTCAACGGCAGCTGTTTCACCGACTGTTTCTGATTGACCGCCAAACGAATCTTCCAAATCTTTTATTGATGGCGATTTGGGTTCTTCCGTTGTACTTGAACTTATAGTTTTTGCTGTAGTAGTACTTTCTTGTCTCTTCACTTCATTTTTACTCAAACCATTGTCAAAATGCAAGGGATTAGGTGAATTCTTTTGTTCATCTAATGGCACTATCGGTTTCTCGGTCTTTAAATCCCTTACCAGATCCTTAATATTTTCGATATCCACTTTTTTCAAATCATCTTCTGTTACTGTACGATTTAACTTTTCCAAGGACCTGACGAGAGTCAAAAGCTTCTCTAGCTTCTCCATTTCTTCTTCTGTTGCATATTCCGATTCCATTGGTTTAAATACATGTTTTTCAACTTGAGTGTTTTCTTCAGTAGGAGCGGAGCTAGAATTACTCTCTTCTTTAATATCCCGTAATCCAATATCATCTAAAACGTGCTTTAGAGAATCTGGCACCATATCGAAGTTTAATCGATTGCCATCATTATCGACTTTATTCTTCATAGATTTCTGATTCCTAGTCGTTCTAAGACCATAGGTAGCCAAAAGCTCATCCATCTCGCTTCTTTTTGAATTGTCCTCAGGCAAAGGTTTGAAACTAACATATGCGTCGTGATCTATTTCTGGTTTTGATGGAGGATAGTAATAATTATCTTCTGATTTTGTTGATTTCACTGCATTTCCATTTGGATTTGGAATTAGACCAAAGCTCATTAACAAATCCTTCATTTCAGGAGTCAAAGTATCTGCAACATTTTTTAAATCAGGTACTCTACTGCTTGTCGAAGTTGGAGGTAGGGTTGTAGGGAAATACATTCCCATAGACGCTAACAATTCGTTTATCTTTTCTACGTCGTTAATACTTTGTGGCTTCTGTACGGTTTTTCTTTTTGGTGGATCATCTAAAGCTGCATTTAAATTCATCCCTGTAAACACTGGTTTTAGATTATTGGGAATGTTGAATTCGTCTATCAATGAAGGAGGAGTTGTGGATCTTTTATATTCAGTAGGTTTCTTATTCGATGTGAAACCGGAAGGCATTGATGAATCCGGTTTATGGTATATTTCTTGTACATTATCTTCTTGTAAATACAAATCAGATAAATCATCATTGGAATTATCATTATAGATGAATTTTGGTGGATTTACAATTCTCATACCGGAATTGGGAGTGTGTTGTTCTTGTGTAAATTCCAAGATTTCCTCAGGATACTGATGATTTTCATACTTGACTGTTGTTGATACTGGTCGTCGACGAACTGGAGAACGTGTTCTTGAGGTATACGTGGAAGTGCGAACTGTAGTAGTTGTCGGAGTTACAGTTTTTGTAGTAACGGGTCTACGCCTTCTAACATTCCCTTTTTTCTGGCTTTGTGCATGACTATTGCTTATTAATTTCTCTGTCGTAGTTAAAGTAGTAGTTATTGCTTCCGTGGTGGTGGTTGTTGCTTTTGAGGGTCTTTTTCTTCTGAAAATGGGTTTTTGAGTTGTAATAGGTAGTGTTTTTTTGAAAGGTTCCGCATCAATAAGATGAGTCACTGGTGGCTTAGTATACAATTCTTCCATATTATTTGCATCATTCGAAGGTGTAAATGGCATCACGACCATAATAGCTTTAGGGTCACGCAAGTCTTGATGTGCATTTACTTTCACCGAATCTGTTTTTGTTATGTTTTCTAACAAATCTAAAATTTCCCCTCGAGTTAGTCTTGGCAAACTAGGATTTGACTTAAGAATGTCTTCTACTTCCTTTATGGTCTCTTCTACACTATTGTGTACTGCATACGTTTGAGAAGAAATGGAACGTGCATTTAAATTGTGAATTAAATCGTTCACTTCAAACGGAGATGATTGTTTTATTTCGGGGATATTTACTGGACTCCCTTCCAGATGAATTATAAAGCTCAATATTAATATGAATAAGGAGAAACGTTTGAATATCTGAAAGAAATTAAAATATGGTGATGTAATTTATAGGATATATGTTTTCTTCTGCAATTAATGCATTCATTAATTTGTTCAATAAGTCAACGAACTGAAAATATATTATTTATATCATTTGGTCAAAGTGTGTCACTAAACGGATTCTTTCTTTAAAAATACGTTCTCTAAGAAAACAAATAATTATTTTTGAGAAAATTCAATTATGAAATAAGTATTCTTGTCATATATATGCACCGGCATATGTACGTTCAATTTTTTAATTACAAATATCTTTATTATATTTTTCCATAACATTAATCCTTTGGGCCAAGGTGCCAGAACTGTATAAACGTTCTTCGTTTACGTATAAAATATGATATTCATCAGATCCACGTATTAAATATTAATTACTCTTATTTAAGCAGTAATTAGTTTTTTATTTATTTAAGCATTTATTAGAAGTAAAGAGGTAGAAAGTGTTTAACATTATTTTAAGATCTTTTAGAAAGTATTTAATTAAAGTTACCCAAAGTACTATTGCAATCCAATAAATTGCATTGTAATATAATTTGCATATATAATAATAATAATTGAACTCGAACGATGATCATTTGGGTTAGTAAAATATAAAAATGGAATATGTAATTAAATTACAAATTCATGTATACACTTAACAGTAAACTTCAGGTGGACAAAGTTCGGTTGTAGGTACCTATATAAACAAAGTAGTACTTTCATATAAAGACAATTTAATTACAATCACAACAGGATCTATGTAGGTATATATATGTATAGACCTGTATTCCTATTAGATTTTTAGATATTCGTCGAATGTTTTAATTGTGAAACGTTTTTATAGCATATTTGGGGATATAATTAACGTATTTAATTAGCGAATACATCTTAATTTATATCAATCATTGTGTAAATGCATATTTTTTTTCTGTAATAAAATGATTGTGACCTTCGCCTACTTGAACATTTATTTAATCTACATATTGTAAAACATAAATTAATACTTAACATGTATATAAAAAACTAAAAAAATGTGTTAAAGAATAAAATATTTTTAGTTCGAAAGTTGGACTTTTACGTAAATTCTAATACTTCTAATTTACCAAAGCATGACTTAATAATTACTGATGAGTGATGATTGATGAATTGATGGAATACAATCATAACAACCTTCACTTTCCGCAAGTGTATTGTATAGCAAATCGACATCAAAACAAATCATTTAAACTGTATCATGAAATAGCAGTATTATTGAAAGGTTTTCAATATCAAGTGTATCAGAAGAGAAAGTACTTATGAATAAGCGTATCTACTGTTTATTATTTGTTATACTTTAATCCAGTTACATTAATATCTATTTACTTATTATAAACAATAAATTTATCAATCTACATACTTCTAGGTATTTCATTTATTGATTTGCCCACTCTTTGTTTTAAAGTTGAGAATTTTCGCGACATCTCTTAAAAACCAACTTTTACAAATAACTATATAGGTACTATAAGTGTCACTTACCATTTTTGTAGCTTGTACTTTCTTCTTCACTTTCTATAGATTTATTTAATTAAACATTATAAAGTGCACCAATATTCACTCAGATTATGTAATATTAAAAAATGTACATGTGAGAATTTTTAATAAAACTTTATTCTAGTAACTATTTAGCTTTCACAGCCACTGATCAACTAAGACTTGACCCGCAAACTTAAGAATGTCTTGGTAAGACCATTCAATGTCCCCTCTTACTCGTAACTACGTTTACCAAGAAAAAAGTAAATTGCATTTCAGAACAAAGTGTTGTCCCGATTCTTGGAGTGACAATTATACATTGACAAATGTAACAGGATTCCTAAGATCCCTTTAGTGCCAAAACCTCTTTAAACCTATTTAACCGATTCAATTTTCTTACAGCATGCCAATATTCGGCTGCTATTACCTAAATTTTGCATTCATTATTATTTGACATTTTCTATACTTATCGATATATTCAGTGTTTAAATTCTAGGGCAGGATAATATTTTCGAAACATCATTAATAATTCAAAATAAACTTTGCTTGTTTGTTCACATGTGCCCTGACATATGAAACTTCATACATATATGATTTTGTAGTATTCATAAACTTGTTTATTGAGGTAATAATATGGTAAAACGAATTTTAAATGATTTTTTTGAATAATGTACAATGGAAAAATTGTATATATTTCGTCTCCTTCCTAACTCTACTGTTATTTGCACAAATGATGTTCCACGAAAATGTGTTTGAAAATTATTTTGACTTCAGTGTGGCACTCCTTAAGGTTTCTGCTCTTTGGAAATTTCATCATAAAACACCAACAATAAGAAGATATTTGTATACATTTTACAACATATTCTTTTCTGTCTACATGTACTTTATATATTTTCCCACCGAGGTTTTTTACCTAACAATAATTTACAAGGATCTAAAAGGAACGGCACAAAGTTTTCGAGATATAGGAAATCACATTGCAGCAATAATTAAAGCGGTGAATTGGTTCGTAATGAGAGATAGAATTTTGGCACTTATGGATACATTACAAGCTGAAACTTTTAATTACGAAGAATATGAAGAGTTCAAACCAAAAGAAATCGTTTCTACAACCAAAAATTCCACAAAAACATGGACAACAAATTTTCTTGCCTCTATTTTCATAATTTGCTTCTCCATGTTATCTACTGGGTTTTATTTATTTTTCTTTAAAGCCGCTAACCAATATGTAGGTGTTGATGAGGAGAGGTATTATGCTCAGGAATTACCAGTTAATGTTGTCACGCCATTTGGAACTAAAACTCGGGCTACATTTCTATCTACTTTTTTGTATGTAGTATTTGCTTGTACTTTCTATGGGTGCATAATTGGAGGTACATAATAGGTATGTTCAAAGAGCGAAGAAAAAAATCTACGTATTTTCTCAGCTTTAGATAATGTTTTCACTTCAATGGTAAGTTGTATTGGAGCCCATTTATTGGTTTTGGAAGGTGCTATTAGAACTATGAGACCACGATGTATGAAAAGATTGAGATATAATGAGGAAAAGTTAACTAATGAGGAGAAAAAAATACTAGATGTGGAAATGCAAACAGAATTAACAAAATGTTGTAAACACTTACAAACAATTCTCGAGTAAGATATTTCTGGAACACGCAAAAATAACATATTTGAGTACTTTTTTAATTACCAATAATTTCTAGAATATGTCAACATATCGAAGATATTTACTATTTACAGAATCTGCTTCAGACATTGATTTCTCTCATAGAAATATGTTCTAGCTTGTATCTTTTGAGTATGGAATTGGGTCCTGACTCCAGCAGAGATTTAACTTATCTAACTGCTACGTCTTTTCAATTATTTTTGTATTGTTGGTTTGGAAACATGGTTACCGTCGCAGTATATAACAATTCACTAAATGTTAACACTCATATTCGATAGTTCATGTTTTAGAGCCTAGCAGTCAGAGAAGCCTTATACGATTGTGATTGGGTTTCAGCAAATGTACCCTTTAGAAAACAAATTATTTTTACAATGACCAGAATGCAAAAACCAATATATGTAACGATTGGAAAAATATCTCCTATGACATTTAATACTTTTCTAACAGTATTAAAATATAATGTTTTTCAATTTGAACATAACTCATACAAAACTTTCAGATTGTCCGTGCCTCATACTCAGCCTTTACATTTTTAAAACAAAAGGATAGAGTTGCCTAAGGATGATTGATAGTTTACACTTGAATATAATTCTAAGCATACTAGTTAAACATAAATGAAACATCAAACGACATTAATATTTTTATTATGAAATTAATTGAAGCTGTATTACATCTTGCACTAAAAATATGTAAATTACATAATACACAATAGCAAGTAACAATAAGCAATTGCATTTTCAGATTTTTTCACGATATTTAAACCTTCTATTTTGTACTGTTACAGTTATCATGAATTATACAATTCTTATAAATAAATGGCAAGTCTACGGGCTGTTATACTGAATAAAATGTGCAAAACTTTACTACAACTTAAAATAATTAGCTGCTCTGTCTCACAAAATTTAATACTGTAATTCAAGATTATAAAAAAAGTCTATGGATATGATTATTAAAATACAAATAGAAAATAAAATACAAAAGAATAAATTAATTTAAAATGATAGTTAATAAAATACTAATAATAAACTAAAATTCTATATACAAATTTACACTCCAATCTAGCTAATCAGAATCAATTTATATTTACAATTGTTACTTCATCAGAATTTTAGAACTCTTTTATAACAATTCAATTAAAGAAAAAGGCACTGTTCAGTCTTATTATACACAACACAATTCGATTGTAGATCACTGTTTAATTGGAATACTATATATTTACAATATGTTTTTAATAAATTAAATTTTAAACATAATTCTCTCTTGATGCAGATGATTCCATGGCGTATTTATTATTCTTATTCTTATCTCTATTTTTCAATTTCTTTTTATCTTTTGAATTTGTAGGTGATTCTAATACACTTGTTGATGATTGTGTTTGAGTTGTAGAACAATTATTATTCTGTGAAGTCAGACAGGACATTTCCATTATGTTTTGATTCTGGAAAAAATCCGAGCTAGAAATTTCTGCAAATAAGATGAAATTATCCTAGTTTTAGTTGTGAGTAAATAAAGAATAAAAATCAAATAAGCAACTTAAAATTTAGCTTATTAGTAGTTAGTGGTAAGCAACAAACAAAATAGTGTAATGGTGCATAGATTTTCAGCGTAAAAGGATATAAAAATAATCAACTTTGTATTTTTAACTATCAAATATAGTTTTGCAAAAAGCATGAAGGCATCTACGAACTGGGATAAAGATTTTGCAAAAGTAAAGCCTCACTGTATTCATTCATTATCGTTTTCAGTTTACAAATGAGACAACATATCGATTGATTTTTTTTTAGTGCTCAGTCAGTATTTTATTAATTCACAAAATTTCACCGAATAACAAAAGAATATGTACCTCACCTTGTTGTCAGCATCTGCTAATGGATTAGATGTGATAGTCATTCTATTAGAGGTCAAGGCGCAACCATTGGTTCTCGGCAGAGATTTTGACCCAACATCAACCTGAATATCTGCAGGTGTTTTATCACGATTTTCTACAAGAAATTAGATATAGATATATCCTAGGAATTCCGTTTCAAATAATATACTTACCAGCATTTTTGCTCTGTTTACATCTTCTGATCGCAAACAGAAGACCAACAAGACAAATAAGCGCAATCATTACGGTGCTTATGGCAATGTACAAAATTGGCTGATTTATTGTACTACGTTCACCGGCAGTCGACTGTACAGGAGGTGCCATTGTAAGTACAACAGGGGAAGCTGAAATGAATTTCTTTTAAGCAAAACCCGTACTTTTTCTCATTGTCAATTCAACTTACATCCTGTTTTAGCTTTCATTATATGACTACAATCACTAGCAGATTTCGAAGTAAAGCTCTGCAATTTCACCTCATAAAAAGTGTCTGGTTGTAAATGGGTAATAATGTAGGAAGTGGTATTTGCACCGTCAACAGTGGTTTTCATATAATCACCAGCTCTATTAGCTTCAATATAATTAATATAAAAACCGTCTATAGTAATGTTAGCTTCTGGTTCGTACTGAAAAACAACACATTTACTATGAACGATTTGCGGTAACACAAAACAGACTTACTTTCCAATAAATCTTAATTGAGGTATCATTAATTGTCTCAGTATGAGTAATAATAGGTATTGGCATTTTATTTCTGTCATCAAAATCCAATCTTCTTAGATAGAACTTGTCTGAGTTGGGACTTAATTTGTTGTCATTGTTACTATAAACAGCGGCAATTCGAAATCTATAAAAGCTATCTGGTTTCAAATTTGTTACATCGTAGTCTTTTATATTCGGAGGAATATCGGCATTGGTTGTTTTCCATTTGGAAGCTTTTCCGGTGTGATTCGCTGGGCCTAACTCTCTAAATTGAACTTTAAAGAACTGTATTGGCAATCCATTATTATCGGGAACACTCCATCGTACAACCACTGATTCATCATTCAAACGGGAAATGGTCGGTTTACTAGGAGGTATCATTTTCGGTGGCTTATTGTATTTAGTTGGCTTTCTAGTTGACTTTTTATTGGTTCTGTGATGTGTTGGGTGAATAGGGGTCGATGAAATGTCATCAACGCTCGTAGATATAGGAATCACTTTTATACTAATACTACTATATGCTGTGCCGATTGAATTACGTGCAAAACATTGTAAATTCCCAGCATGACGCTTCTCCACCGGATTGAAGTTTATTTTATTGCCGATTGCTTCAATCGTCTTGTCGGTGTTTACGGAGAACCCGTTGAGGAACCAAGCAATTTGCGGTTCAGGAGTGCCTTTCACAAGACATTCTAAATCCAGTTGACCTCCCTGTTTGACATCGGTTGTATTTAAAAGACATTCAACACTGGGCTTTTCATTGTAAATTAATGTTATGTGTTGAGAAACGGTGCCAAAGGCATTTGTGTAGTTGCACACATAAACACCCTCATCCGATGAACTTATATTCTTGATTATAAGTCCACCTTGGACCATATCCGTGCGCTGGTAAGGCAATTCGCCATTTTTTTTGTACCACACTACTCTAGGCGGTGGATTGCCTATAGCTGAACACTCCAAGAACACCGAATTCTCCTTAGTCACATTATAGACCCGCTTTTGGGGCATAATAAAATAAGGAGCCACTCCAGAAGATCCTTTGACAACTTTGAGTTTAAGTCCCGCTTTAGAGACAAGCGTTTTTACGGGATTAATTCCTGTATTGGTTGCTTGACATTTGTATTCTCCAGAATGTCGTGCAGTCACATTCGATAAGATGAGTAATCTATTGTCGGCTTTTTCAAGCATATCTTTATCGTTTCCGTCTTTAAAATAGTCTATATACGGTTCAGGGTTTGATTCGGGAGGATCACAATACCATAATACGGTATTCCCTTCGGTGACAGTAATGTGAATATCGGTTTGATTGGGAAAATCCCTCATTCTAGCGAGTGTTATTCGCCATGGAATTGAAGCAACTACGTATGCGCCGTAATAAGCTAAACATTGATATTCACCAGCATTCTCTTCGACTCCCTAAAAAAATTATTATAAACTCTAGCAGTTAAATTTCTAACGAACAAAGTTACCAATAAGGGGAGAGATGACTTCCTTTTCGACTTTGAATGCTTTTCTGCAGTCCGATTTCCGTACGTGGCATTACTTAAATTAATAATTTCATGCGTATTGTATGGATCTTTGTATGGATAAAATTTCCATTCAAAGTTGTCTGGATTAATATTCATTTCACACTTCAAAACAGTCTCATAAGCGAAGGGAATGGAAATTGTTTCTGGTTTTGACACCATATATATGTATTCATAATTGGCACGACAATCATCGATACACATCAAGACCACCAGAGTAATATAAATGACTTGAACACCCTCCATGTTGCTGCATCCCTGTAAAAAACAATTGCCTCGGTTAGATTTACACTCAGCTTATACGGGTTGGGTGTTATTTTACATTTAACAACATCTGCTTGCTTTTTGAGCAACTCAACTAAACATATAGAATACTTTGGTACTAAAAGCTTTATAGAATGTAGATAGAAATCGAGACCTAGGTACTGAAAAAGCTGCTCGAAAACTTTGTAAGAAGGCTAGGATTAAAAAGGAAGTTCCAACATTAGTTTCAATGGAACGGAAACGGTAAACCTTAGCGATTTCAATGCTAGATTAGATTTGATCGGGAACTTTAGTATAATCCGTTTGAAATTTTATAGCACTTCAAGGATATTGTGACAGTTGAAACACTGTTGTATAATTAAAAGGTGATATTAATTCCCCTTGTTACCCTCGATGTTTTGTATTTTTCAAAAAGGAAAAAAGAAGAAATAACAGCGTATATTGCGGCCTAGCAATGAGGCAGGTATAATGTAATAATGAATTGAGTATGTTTATGATAATATCATGTTGTGACTAAACATTTAATTAAAATCATTTTTAATAAGGATATTATTATTCTGAAAAAACTATATACAATATACAAATACACACAGTACTGAAATAAAAATAAATGAAATTTTCACACGAAGTTAATCGAACAGGTTTAACATTCATCCCAAAGAATAAAATGCAGTTAAAGAATATTACAAACCTGTTTGAAAATTTTTATCTATATACCACACATACTGTGTTGGTACCTACCTAAAAAACAGGTGTAATTTAATATAGGAAAATATCACTTATAATATTAAAATCTGGCACCAGCGCGTGCCCAAAAAAGCAAATTCCTGAAATTTTATTTCAGATAATAAAAACTAATGAGAGTTAAAGCTAAAGATTTATTTAGTAAATAAAGTGCAGATTTTAGTAATATGTAAAGCAATAATAAAATTTTTTATTCAACAGTGGAATTATGAAAATTAATAGAAATCCTGTTGTACATATTAAATAAATGCCGCAACGAGTACTTTTATGTTTTATGTATACTTAAGAGTAGTTATTAATATAAGTAACTATACTGTTTTTGTTAATTGCCATGCCTTTGCGGGATTCACCTAAGGCCATTCAAGAGCAAATATGAACAATAATAAAGAATTATTTTCGTTCACACTACAGGCCTTAGCTTTAATATAATCATAATCTTTGTATGGTCAGTCTAGTCATTTATGAGTTGCATGAGGTTGCATTTTTCAAGATATAAAATTCCAACCCTCATATAGACATATAAGTATGCATTTGACACTAGCAAACATGAAAAATGCTTGTACCTCAATAGAGCATGCAACGTTGCAGGTGCATTTCTCAACAGGCAGGTATTCTTCTGTTAATCTTTTTTATACTTTAAATACTTATAGGTACGGAAAAAGAAGATATGAAATAAATTACATACTTCTGACATTGAATAGAATGTCCTTAACATATTTTATCGTTTGTAGTACCTTAATACTCAAAATAAATAAAAATATTTTATAATCCTTTGTAAGTGAACAAGTTTTTATATCAAAAAGATCCTTCATTAATATACAATACACATGAAAATGTTTGTAGAAAATTTAAATAGCTTTCCCATATCATAATACTTCATACAATGATGTCGAACTATTTAGACTTGTAAAATATTTAACTTATCAATTCATATGATGTTGTTAATGAAGTAAGAAATTCTTTACAGCATCTCGAATCCAACTGTACATGTCATGCTACTAAAATATTATACGATAAATAGAAAAGGGAGAAATATTTTATCAGATTCTTCACGTGGACATGGAAATCATGTTTCTCAAACACTGACATAAATATTTTTCATGTTTTCTGTATCGATAAAGAACAGGTTTAATACCTATAATCGAATGCAATAGGTAGACCATGGATCCTCAAGCACAAATATATGTTCGTTCGTGCTCTCGCTAAACGTGGCGACTTCTTTTCTTCTCCTTTTTTCCATTCTAATTGACAATTCAATTCAATTCTGCAGTGTGGTCAGACTAGGTTTTCTTCTTGGAACGATTTCACCAACCCTTTTTGTTTCACCGCTCCCGTATTTTACTTTTTACTTTCTTTGCTATCATATTATCTGACATTTTTAACTTAATTTAAGTGTCCTTTTTTGTAATAAATAACTTTATTTTTTGTATTATTTCACATTTTAAACTATCTGTTTAGTATATAATGCGAGTTGAAATATTTTTAAGCAAATTGCTGAAAAGTTTCTCTTGTTTTTTACTACCCAGAGGGTTAGATATGTTATAATTAACTGAACAGAAATTTTCTCACATAATAAAAATAAAGGATGTAATAATAATATTTTAAAATCAATTATCTTCAGAAATAAATATAAATACCTAACAAACCATTTTAAATTTATAGGTATACCTGAACGAATAATCAGAGGCCTGTCCTTCTTGATTCCCTGTTATAAAATATAAAAAAAAGAATGAGGCTGCATCAGGTCCATTATTCATCACCTCAAATACTTATTTTATTTAGATTTGTATAGCACGTCTTCTCTCTTAAATAAAGACAACTATACGCACGACTTTGTTCTTTAAACAAGAATCATAGAGTCTGTTGTGTACATTTGTTGGGTCGGTTTCGGTCTTTAGACCTCAGAAAATCACTAAAGGTAAATTTCATATAAGTAGAGGAGTGTACCGAACACTATAAAATAATCATGTTTTAGTGAATTTCAATATTGATTTTCTTCGAATTCTAATATCAAAATTAAAAATAATACTTGCAATCGAAAACTGGAAGTAATGTATGTATGTATATACTATTCAAGTCGATAAATAACTGTCATGGATTTGACGAAAACTATTTCCCAGAAAAATTATAAAATGTAATCATAAAAGATGTGCACAAATAATTCATTGTGTGCAATTCAAGTATGTAGTTGTTGCTACTAATATTTTGATAAATAAAATGTCAAAAACAAAACGTTATAGGATAAGATAAACCTTTTGATCAACGCAGACAGATTAAACTTGAATACTTTCTGCTTAATTTGCCGAATATCGAATGGCTAAATGTTTGTAGCATGACACAACTTATTGTAATACCTAAATTTATTGGTATTGGTTAACGCGCTTCAGGCGTTTGTTTTTTTAGTATTCAAAACGAGTTGGAAAATGTAGCATTCAACATTTAAGTGAATAAGTCAATAATATAGCACACCGGCTGCGGTAAAATATAACATAGTTTGTGTCAATTTCAAAGGCCTCATTAAAACATTTCCAGTCAATTAGCAAATTATGATTACCCATGCCAACTAGGAAACTAGGATAGTGTGGGTATAATGGGATTAGCTGACAAAGTTCGTCAACATATCAAACTTGAAATGTATTCGGTCCAATTCGCGTACAAGATTCATTTACGACCACATAAGACTCATTTATATAGGTTTTGTTTACTGGAACTGATAAAGAAAGAATGCATTAAGTAGCACATTTGCAGAAAGTAAAAATAATTGTCTAGTATAAATTATTTTCAGACACATTCAACTGGCTGTAGAATGTAGCTTTTTCTGTAATTTACTTAGCTGATTTGGATTTGTCCTTCTATCGTTTGTAACAGAACAGCATGCAGGACCCGTTTGCATAAAGTAGATTATTATGAGAATGATGCACGCATCTCAGATCCATTTTCTTCCCATGACCCTGATCAGTGGAAGATGGGGCTCTTGTAACAGCCACCAAAGAATTACAGATAGGTGTGGCCATCATAAAATATAATATCGTCCTGTACTTCAATATTTCACACAACGGCCAACATATTCTGAATTTAATACTTGAACCTCTGCATATCCAAAGGATCTCCTACAAGGAGGTAATTACAAAAATTGCTTCCTTGAAATAAGCCACATCATATAGCAACAACGCACATTAGTAAAAATTGCAATTAATACCTGTACCGTTCTTTTTTCTTAATCCATTGTATGCGAGGCAGATGTAATTTAACGCAAAAAATGCATGGAAAATTAAGTTTCTTATTGTGATAAGTTGCAATTCATTTTTAAATTATTGCACAAGGTTACTATCTAAATGACAATCTCACTTGAAAATGTATAATATCTTGTAAAATCCTCTGTGGCTGCAAGTCTAGAGATATTATTAGATGATATCAAAGTATCTATATTTTCGTGCTTAATATTTCCTGAACGTGCAACCAAATGTTTTGTCGAGGAAGTCAACCTGATGTTTATAAATACACTAGTGAGTAAAAATAAACATCTCTTCTTAATTACGTAAATGTAATGAAAGGTGTAATATGCCTATAAGACCTATTATAAGTCTCATTTCAGTTTTCAGCAGAAACTCACTATTGTAGGTAAATATTCTCCGTCTAGAAACTAGCTTGAAAACTTTGTATAAAATTACGATTAGGTAATTTAAAAGACAATGAAACAATATACTTTGGAGGAACGTTTTTCGAAAATAAGAAAAGCTATGCGGTCGTACAGTCTGTAATACTGACAAGTTGCCCATAGTTGGGACTGTATTCTGCATTCTTGGCCAGCCGGTACACTATATACTTGGTGCTATAAACTACGAACCTGAAGACTTGACTTGCTATCTAGACGTATAGTGGCGCCGATGGAATTCTCACTTTTATATAACTACTGTGTCTGAAATGAAATGAAAAAACGACGAGCAGCCGAAAGAAATTTTATTGATATCTTCAATAAAAGTCGTCAAACAACCCTTTGCCAGTAAATAAAACACTTAAACTGTGTAAATATTTTATTAATGATAGAAATCTTAGAGACTTATCTTTCACAGCACATTGGCGCTTAAGTGTTGTCCCTACAAATGTGTTGTATTTCCAACACAATTTCCTCTGTAATAAGGAGCAACTGGTAAACGGGTATTATGTGCACGTGAATGAAGATAATTGAAGTTGAAATCGAAAAAATTAAAGAAAACCAATTGCAATAACAATAATTTTCGAAAATCGCAATCCTAAATAGGTTCCACATTCCTTCGATAAAAATTTCTTGCGGTATAGGCGCCAGAAGGTTTGAGAAGTAGAGAATAAATTCAGATGCATGACAAGACACAAGAATATACGTTTATTCCAGCATACATATGCACACGCTTTACACATGTACATTCCATCCAGTACCCCTACTTATATTTGCATAATGTTTAAAAACGTAAATAAGACGAAAAATCACTCTACACATGCTGTATGTGTTATTTTGTCAAATACTCGTACTTACAAATGATTCCTTTTAAACTAACCGTACATACCTACAATTTAGAACAGGATCGTAGGTAATTATATAGTGTTTCGAAATAATATGTAATCATTCATTTGTCGTAACGTTCTAAACGACTGGATATGATACTTCTCTACTGTTATACACCTACAGGAAATAAGTAGCACCTAATAGTAAACAAATTTAAATTATTTTGAGATTAAAATTTATTAGTTTTTGTAGTAAAAATTATACCACTACTACATTATCTGTGTGAATATATAAGAGTAAAACGGGATAATTAAAATAAACTGGAATAAATTTAAACTTGGTGAACAACATGAAGATGGTGTCACACAATTTTATACAAAAAAGAATGTTGCACTTTATTTATTTCCAGTCATCATCATCAATTTCTCATTAAATAAGAATATAATGGTGGTAAATGTTCATAAAAACTTATTATTATACCTACTTGTAGCACACAGCTAAAGTAATACATTTAAAATTATTTTATTACAAAATTGTGAAAATGCACAAAAATAAATAGCAAAAATAGTGGCAAATTACAATAATTGAATACAAAAAAAGGCTTACGTGTAATACCTTGACAAAGATGCTAAAATAAGCCATTTAAAAGCAAGAAGGTACTATTTCGAGTGTACATAAGCCTCCAGGATTTTATAGTGTCTACATTTGTTTTACAGGTAATTATAGTTTTATTCATCAACTAACCGCATTCCTGTCCACAGGAAAACCTAATTCCTGCAATCGTAAACGTCATACAATCTAATTATATATAATAAAGTAGGGAATTTATCTATATGTAGCTGAAAAAAGTAACACTACTAAATAAATTATTTTATAACGAGATACATCCAAATACCCGTAGAAAAATAAAAGTGTAATTCTTTAGCAGAACCACCGAGACGTGTAGTTAAAATGTATTTTATATATTATATTCTTACCACAATGAGATAGCATTCAGTGGTGATGGAATATAGAAACCACCGATTTAATACCAACATTTTAGAGATGAGAAAAAGAAAGAAGAAGGCATCAAAGAGCTTAGATTGTAGTGTTTAATTAAACTACTAATCATTTTCATCAAAACGGTGACCATAAAAAATTGTTACCTGCTTGTCAAAGATTGGAGCTTGTCATGGTGCATTAAAAAATGAAAGATTATACCTGAAAGAAGTGTTCACTGTTCACTAATTGAATTTTTGTGTGTTGTTAAAAAGAGTGCAAATGGAGGAAAGCATTAATTCCAATGTAAATGTAACAGAAGGGAAAGATGGAAAACGATCCTTTTTATAAAACCCATCAGCTAGGAACATTATTACCGGCGGAAAAATAATGTCTATGCAATTAAAATGTAATGAATTATATTTAGGTTTTGAGCATTTTTCCCCTGAGTAAATGAGTTCAACGTTCGTCTAATTATTTACTGACTTTTTACTAGCATTATCAATCATGTAGCAACAGAAAAATTATATGCTACTCTTTTAACACGATCTGAAAGAGCTCTATATATTCCAGCTAATTTTTGCCGAATAAAAAAAACATTTTCTACAGTTTACTCAATTAATAGTCGGTATATTATATATCTTTCTTTTGCGTAATACCTTTTCGGCAAACGTTGGATTGTATCCATTGACATCTGTCAACGGAATCCGTTCGTTTTTATATACCTTCTTCTCTACCTGTTGGATTTACTTGAACACAAAGTTAAAGCAACAGAACTGGTTTTAGTTGCGGGCTTTGATAAAAACTAAATACCCATTTTATTTTTTAAAGCTCCTTCGCAATGCTAATTAGATACATAAAAAGTATTTTTAGATAAAGCAAAATGATATGCATAAATGCCGCAGTCAATTTTCAATTTGGATACAATCCTGTTTCTGACATAACCAACATTCCATCCACCAATACCGAAATGCTATCCTGTCTTTAAACAAAATTAATAAACCGCAAATATTCAAATAAATATAAAATATAATTCGTAAATTTGAGCACGATCTTCTAGCGAAATCGTCTAGCCAAGATAGGTTCGGACAGAAGTTTGTTACAAAATATTTTATTATTAATTATGAAAAATGTAATGGTAATTTAAAATTTACGATCTTGATGGAGGTTTATCTTCCTCAATATATAATGCGTTGCTAGAGGCTGCTGTTAGGCATCTTTTTTTAGTAACCTGACTAATTAGTCAGTCATAGGTGGATTACAAAAACGTGTAAAGCAACTGCTTACAAAAAAGTATATCCTGTCAAGTAAACTTTAATTTATATGTGATACACACATGCGAATTTTTCTATAATGCCATTAGCAAAATTTTCAAGCCAGAAATTGCTGTGTTACTTGTCTTATGCATAAAACAAGAGAAGTACAACTCGTAAGGTAAAATGGAATGTAAGATAAGGGTCATTCGAGTCTATAGAGTGATTTATGGGAATTCTATCGCCCGTAGTCGTTATGCCCTATCTCATAGTCACTCTCTGAAAGAGAAAAGAATAACAGTCAGATTATAATAACACGAAAGAGAGTGGCGGCATCAGCCATCGCACACCTATTATATATATATATATATATATATTGAGGCACCCACGGGCTCTATATGCGCCTACACTTTATATAACGTTTGTATACACAGTACACCACATAACATTTTATATGGTATCGGATGTGACCGCATACTTATAATCTTTATAAGGATTTCTCGGCTATTGTAGGCTGGTTTGGTAACTTAATTACATATCCCGCATGCACTCGTCAATGTAAAACTATTGCTCTGTCATACCAATGACAAGGACGACATCAACAATGATGACAACGATAATGGCAAAGAACAAGATCAGTTCAGTTCCGCTTAACTAACGATTTCTATAGACAAGAACACTACATTCAATATGTATACATTATCGAGGTGATCATTTATCATCTGGAACAAGTCCATTGTTTCAATCCTCAGTATTTTTTGTCGATAACCATTTTATTCAATCGTCTCTCTCGATTTATTATTTGTTAAATTGCGCCATCCATCTATGAAAACAATTCAAAGGAAATTTAAGCCTCAATTAGCTTAGTTAATAGTTGTGTCGTATAAAATCAAATCAATTCCACTTATCTACCTACATGGCGCATATTGGAACGCAATTTGTGTTTCTTTTTAATATAGGTAGGTATATAATATATGTATTCTTTATCACGAGCGACACAGTTTGAATATTTACATGTAGATACAAAGAATGTTTCCATAAAAACGATAAAATTACGTAAGAAATTGGCGGCAATGAACATTACTATCTGCGGTTTAACAATATTGATTCAGCAACCGCAACGAATAACCCTTTTCCTCTGCGTTTGTATTGTGAAGAAAGAGATTTTTTGCGAATAGAAATATTTTTTTGCCCCTATGGACATAAAAGCATATAAAGGAATGGGAAACGAATTTAAAAATTTAAATTTGAACCGTTTCAGAGTGCATAATTTCGGTCTTGGAAATGAAGTGGATCCCATCAACACAACAACAAATCCATCAAAACGAAATTTCACAAGCGATGCGTGTAATTTAAAACCGCACAAGAAATACACGAATTACTTACTTAGGATTTCTGTATTTTTACTTGTCAAACTGTTTTGGAAAAAACTTTTTTCCATTGTCCATTATGGGCTCTAATACAAACTTTTTCCCCGAAAGCATTATCTTACATTTTAAGAGCTTTTAAAAGGGTTTTACGATTTAAACGGTACAACAAGCAAATTTCACAATGAATGCATGCTAAAGTCAGGTATACTATACTCGTATGGCAGCAGTTTTGTTTTGTGTGTATGTACATTCTATTAAAATTATGGTCTATGTTTCGGTAAAAATAAAGAAATTACCAACAGGTGTTTCCATGTAAAAGCGGTTCTGCTTTAGTTAAAATAATATGTTTTATTCGGCGTGGAGCGGACATAGCACACACATGTGTACTTACATATGTAATAAATCAGCAAATGTCACTAAACTTTGGATTTCAATAGAATTCTATTATCTTTCAATAACGGATTGTCGTTGTTAGCAATTAGCTAACAGCTAACAGCTTTACCAACAAAGAGTATCATAAACGCATTTACAGAAAATGTTTACAGAAATTGATTACATTTTTTTTATTTATTTGCTGTTTGATGTGTGAAAAATACCGCGATGTAAAAATTCGCACTCTATTGAAATAATGGAAACTTACTCAATTATTGTCATAATAAACAAGATTATTGCCCTATTGAGATGAGTGTAATTGTGAGAAACATTTTGCAAATTGGCTTTCATGTTTTACACAAAATGTTAACATACATCCTATAAATAATTTTTTATGCGGGTATTAATTCAACAAATTGTTTACACTATTCCACTTCCACAAACAGGTTGCCAATAAATTTAATCCGTAACATTTAATTAAAAGTGAACATATAATTCTTAGTCCTGCAATCAATAATACGGCCAATCCCAAACTAAATCAAATAAATAATCTGAGAACGAATAAATCAACACTTTACAACTTAGAACATTTACATATTTAATTTTAGTCCTTTAATAATAATTGATAAGAATGTGGACCAGTTGGTTGTTGATCCTCTGAATTGCATAACTGCGTGTTTAAATTCTAACATTGTAAAATATACAAAAATATTCAAATATTTGATGCCGGCGCCAAGTATCGACACAATAAAATTTAATGTAGCAAAGTTGTTTTTTCCTATTCCATATTCCATTCATAAAAAATATTTATGATATTTTCGACAAATAAACATTTCGGGTGTGTTCTCTTTGAGTGGTTCTCATTAAGAGAGGAGACTCGCCGAAGAATGCATCAAATGATGAAAATGTTAACAAAAATTCTTGTGTAGGTGTTCATAATTTTGTCTGCAAGCCTTTTTCGGCAACTAACAACAATTTAGGACCCATAAAATTATTTTTATTTATTAGAAAATGAGCCAAACTATTATGTTGCCGACACGTGTAAGTGGATCATCTGTTGACAAATTTTCTAATAGAAAATCCATTGTTAGAGCATACCGACGGGATGGCATTTTCCGATACTTTATGAGTACTAATAAGGTATAGAAGGAAATTTTGCACTCAAATTAACATGCAAACAACTACACAATTCAACAATAGGCAACTCTATTTAAGTTACCCACGTTCACTTTCTACGAACTTGAATGTAGGCTCTTTGGAAAAATTTACCAAGAACTACTTTTCTCTATTGCATTAATAGTGTTTATTCGGAACTGTGGGTTTCAATGAAAATTTTTGTTGGGCTTATTAACCAGGTGAGGTTTGAAATGCACATGTTTATTTGTCTTTCAACTATATAATTTAAATTTCAATAAAAAACCAGAAAATTATGCAAGAGAAAATCACTGTGAATACTTAATCTAGGTAGAAGAATGTACAGATGCAAAGTAATTATTCATTCATTATCAGATGAAATAAATATTTATAGGTAAATGTAATGTAATTATTTAACAAATTAATAAGCAACAATATTGTTAATTAATTAATATAAGTATTAGTTTTTAACTTTGAGTAATAGGCACTTTATAGTTTAGTCATGAATGTTGCGGTTAGTTCTTCAAAAAATTGTCATTTTATTGTGTATGTAACACCATCCAATGGTTTAATAATTCTCTTGTCAATATTTCATAAATAAATAAATACATAAGTAATGAGTAATGACTGTTGATAAAATACTGTATAAATAAACCCACATTTGCATTGAACAAACTCCAAGACCACAATCAGAGCGCATCTTTCCAGTTATCCTAATTAATCAATTTCAATTGGTAAATGAAATAATTGGCAAATAATAATAATACATATTATAACGTCATAAGAAAATGCCAATAACCATAAATGGAGAAACATGGGCACCATTGGCGTACCCTACATTCTTATATACACCTACTTATTTACCTGAAAACGGAGAAACTCGACAAATGAAAAATTCATTTGTCTATTAATAAAAACAACTGGTATTATGGCATATCATAAAAATTCAATTACAAAAGTAATAATGAATGAAACTAAAAATATCGTTACGTTTCAAAGTATGTGTACCTAGTTAAAACGAAAATAGAAATTGTAGCAAGAGCGTTTGCCACAGTTACAAATACAAATGCGTTTCTTTCAAAGCTTGTTGTTTAATTAATTGTGGATAACGACGCTTCTTTACAATTTACCTGTTTTGGGCAGTAGGTAATATTATTTTCTCCTACCTACCTACTTGAAAAATAATCGTCTTTTCGGATGTTAAGAATTGATTCTAAATAACCTGAATCATGAAATGCTTTAAAAACCGGCATTGAAGTAAATTAGGATCTAATTGAAAAATAACAGGAAGTGAAAAAATATTCAAACTTTAACTGCCATTAAGAATACATGAATAAACTATACAAGAAAGGAAATTTTACACCTGCGGAAAAAAATTAACATAATAATAAAGCACAGGTACAGAGATGAATAGTAAAATAAGTACTTGATATAGAAAAAATTTATATAAACATAAATCAAACGCATTAATAAATATACTATTAAATAATACTAGAAGCAATAATGTATATCCAATAACAATAATAATGGGAATATTGATAAAACACATCATAATCACGTCAAAGTATTTATAATAGAGCATTATTTATAAACTCTGTATGAAGTCTGATTGAGAAAAGTTTACAACAAATCCACCTGTTATAATTGCAAGGGGAATTTGAAATTCTCCATACATAATAATTGCAATATAAAAGAAGAGACGATGATGAATCGAAAAGGTATTGGCCAGATGGAATGCGGTATCGTTATCCCATCAAAAAGAAAACAAAACATTTTGTTAACCTCACCTTCTTGCTATCGTCTCAACAGACGATTTTTATTGTTGTGGACCACTCGTCTTCGTCAATGCAGAACTTGTAAAATTCAGCGAACACAGCTCATCAATGAGCCAAAATTCAAAGCACACATAATCTCATTGAAATGAAATGTTCAATTTTTCTCATAAAATTTTACAAAATTTGTATTAAAATTATTTTATTCAATAGAGAACTGAGAGACCGAAAAAGTTTCGTATAAGACACTTCGGCTACGATCAGGCAACTAACACAACAACTTTAATGTTTGTTATACACAACGGGGACCCAAGCAGTCGCACTGAACGAAAACGACAAGTTTCCGAGACCAAGACGACTATTCATACTTAGAAACGGATGCTACAAAAGCTAATCTTGCAGACAACGAAACAGACGGGACCAGTTTCTTCGGTCCATTCTTTGTTCCATCGGAAGGTTCCGATGCACACTCTGTTGTAAATGCCCTGTAATGTACTTATGGTATGAAAGAGTAGCAGGTGCAATTGAGAAGCACAATTAAAAGGTGAATACTAATAGTTCAATAATGAAAAAATTTTGATGTTTTTCCTTAAATTTATTATACAACTTTCTTTATCATATAACAATAAAAACTAAAACAAAACGAATACATACTTAATTTGAATTACATTATTGCTATTTTCATTGAAAATATTTCCAAAATATACACTATTATTATAGAGATGAAATGAAAACCTTATATTTATATATATTTTGGTCAAAATCATTTCAGATTATAATGTACGAAGAAATTCAAAACAGAAATAACATAGAGGAAAAGCATGAGGAATTTATTATAACGGAGGTTGTTTTATTAAATTTTCTCTTAATTACATACGTATGTATATAAAAGTGGAAGACAGACGCCAAAAAATATATTTATATATATTGCAAGTAAATGTTACTGCAATAAAATTACAATACAAAAATTATTTGGCACATAGACTCTTGTTTTAATTATAATTATACTGAAGCCAAGATATTGGCAAAGCATTGTAGAGTATTATCATCCTCTATCAGGCAAAAGTGGTATTGCTATTAGATTAAACATTTTAGAATTCATTTCTAATTTGATCTCAAAGCTAAATAGCGGAAAGTTTCGCATCATATAAAGTGTGAACAAATTTTATTCAATTAATTCCATTATTAGCACTGTTCCTCAACAAATTTCAATGCAATTACATAAAATCCAGAAATTTGTTCAAACTTTTCCTAAAAAGCGGTTAGTATGTAAGTAAATACTCGTACAGTTTGTCGGAAGACAATTCAACATATTCTGATTCTCTTTTGCCAATTAAATTAAACAAATTAAAAACAAGAATATATTTTTATAAAACTAATTTATACGTTATTTTACACTCAAATTTGCAAAACACCTATGATTGTTTCAATTTATTCATAAAATTTTAAATATAGGAAGAGCAAATATCATTATCACGGGAAATAGAAAAAATATATATGTATATTATATCATGCTATTTACACACTTTTCCGTTTGTATAATTTTCATTTGATGAAAATTACAAACGATAGAATTTTAATAACATATCAACTCCAATATTTTATTGCTTCACATTTCCTTATTCTAACGAAAACTAATTGTATAGTGGTTCTTTACTACTCCTTTAAGATAGAATAATTAGGGCGATATGTGTTCATGATGATCAAGTGAATTGGTTAATGGAAAAAAGAAGAGCAGTAAAGTTGCACCATAATAAATTACTATTACCTGACTGTATTCTAGAATCGTTTTAAATTATAATTCTACCACTCAATTGTGAGTGAATATGTAATTTAATATATTTAAAAACTCGGATTTGGCAAACCAAGTAAATAAATTAGTAAAATTTATACATAAAATGGTAACAGGATATCAATTAATTTACCTCTGACCGAATATTCAAAAATATACATAACAAATAATAAATATAAAATTGACATGAAAATTATTATCCATTTGAAAAATAAAATCAAATTTAAAATAAACAATCGATTCTGCATAAAAATTAAAAATATTAAAAATGTTTTATTGAAAGAAAACAGAAATTTTTGCCATGATTAAAATTGTTAAAATAATTTTCAGTCAGTCTAATAATATTACGACTAATAAAACAATCCTAATAAATATATATATATATATATACTCGTATATAGAATAATATAATTTCTCATATATATTATGCATATATAAACAAAAAAAAAACATAAAATATATTAAGTTCCTCATTTAACAATTGATTTTAAATTTAGTTTAATAAAATTTTTATTACCTAGGCGTTGGATTACCTGCTCTGGCTAATTTCTAACTCACGTCGATGTTTGACCCAATCATCATTATTATTGTTTGTATAAACCACTTTCGTATTATTTTCTTTCCGTTTTGCACGCAATAAGCGTGGCTTGAAAGGTGTTGGCTTCTCTTCAAAATCCACCTCACTCATTTCAAAACTGGGTGATAATTTTATCTTTTTATATGGATCTAATTCGTAATTTTGGGAATTGTACCGTTTTCTAGTTGTTATACCTGCTAAATTTAACAACGTTTCAGCACCTTCTTTAATTTTTCGTTCCTCATCGTCCTCGAAATCAATCTTACGGCATGTACGTGTCTTGTACACTTTGTGACTGAAAAAAATTTGAACCACTCATTAAATTAATCGCCATCATCCCAAAGAATCTACCCACCTCTCTTCATCACTCTCAAACGCCTCATCCACACCGCCATCGTCCACATTATCAGCGGCACTATAAGTATGATCTTGACTAGGCGAAGTTGTAATCACCTGCCACACACCCTTCTCCTTTCTATTATTCAATCTTGGGCCATTTTTTAAGCTCAACATTACAGCTGCCGCATCAGCAGCGTCTAACGAATCCGAATCTGATATTTCACTTTTTATCTGTTGCTGTTGGTGATTTGAATCCGATCCTGCTAGCTTTCGAGAGAGATAGGGAAACAATTCCGGATTTGGCAACCGAACCGAGTAGTTCTTGTCCTGAGTTGAATTAGGCTTGTTGAAATATGCTGAAGGATCCAACGTTGAACATGGATGAAATGGAGATCTCGTCAAAGCTTGAACGAGGTTTGGTTTGTATTGCGGGTCAACTGTCCACAGAGAGCCCTTCCCTAGATTCTGCAAAATAAAACTTGTTTACAAACAATAATTTATGAATTCGTAGCTTAACTTACCGGTGCCTTCTCCACTTTTTGAAAGCACTTATTAAGTGACAGATTATGGCGAACGCTGTTCTTCCAGCCTGTGGGAGCATTCTTAAAATATGGAAAATGGTCCAAGATCCAAGCGTAGATCTCTTTCACTGGCAATGCTTTCTGTTTCGAGTCTTCGATGGCCATAAAAATGAGACACGAAAAGGAATATGGTGGCTTGTTGTTTGTATGTACAAGTGGATCGTAAGGTACATTATGAGGATGTTTATTCCTTTGGTTCAGTCCATTGGTATAGTTTTGATATGGAGTTGGTGAATTAATTGAACTACTGGATGATTCGGCAGCGGACACTGACGAATCGTCAACGTAATCACTCGTTGGCGACTGATCCAATAAAATGTTATTGTTATTGTTGGTATGGTACTTGAGTGGAGTGGAAATTGTGCTATTTGAAGGTGATGGATTGATGTTCATGCCTGGAAAAATTTTAAAAGTTCCTGTTAGAAAAAGTGAACGGAATTTGTGCAATTTTTAGGAGCAACCTTTGAGTAAGTCGCGTTCGTGCAACCAAGACAAACTGGTTAAATCATCATCAGCGTTTCGATTTTGACTAGCGACAGCTAATAATATGGAAATTGGTGATTGGGCCTCCCTGATAGGGGTGCCAGCCACCGGACTAGCTGGTACCGACATTTTTGGTGTTAGAGCTGCTTCGTCTTGTGGGGTACCAGGTCGTTCAGGAGACATTTTTGTCTGCAATTAAAATATTACATATTACGATCACATCCTTCCCCAATACGTCTCTCTTCGAATTAATAAGAAAACATTCGGCAAATTGAACAGATTTTTGCAACTTTCACCATGGTATAGTAATTTCGTGTCACGTTATACTTTTTTTATTAACCAATACCATCCTTTCATATGATACTTTTGTTTTGCTGTGATTTTCTAAAGAACGTAGATTCACATATTGTTTATAGGTTTAGTGTAATATACATATTTTGATATTGGAATTTTAAGATTGGAGATAAACACGCTTCACATTTGTATAAACTGATAAACGTCTACTTATCAATTAAAATAAATAATGTACGAGAGAGAGCAAACTGAATATATAATTGTGCTGTGATTATTAAACATAAATAATGTTGTAAGCAATAATACATTGATGCATAAAATCTATCTATTTACAACATATAAATTTCGACAAAAGAAAAAGAAAACCATTAAACAGAATGTAATATGAGGAATTTGTGCTATAATTAGGTTCTACATATTCTTACTTTTTTAATGAAGTATTCCTCAAAGATGTCTCGTTTTACTCAAATAGACATCCACATATCTCTGGAGTTTAGAGACGAAAACCAAGGTTGTCATAGTTACCATGTTCTAAATTCATACCGGTTGTTTGGACGTGACGAAAATACGGAGCTTTTCACCAACCCATTCACGGGTTTACTGGTGGTATGTCCGAGCTTTCGTCTCAAATTTACGGCGTCACCGTTGCTATAGTAACAGCATGAGAAAACTGACGTAATAAAGTTTACCTTTGAAAATAGACGCACACACGACGGAAAGGCGAAAATAATATCGTTGAAATGTAACGTGTTCTATGGGGGAAATATGTTAATTCCCTTAGATTTCCACGTTCCATTTTTTCCAATTTTAAACAATGGATACAATTACGGAGAGAGGAACGCTCGGAATAATTTTAAATTTTCTGTTTTACGTACATAATATGGATATCCAATACGAAGGATATTCTTACGTTAAATTTAATGAAAACACCAAATGTGTATGCTACTTTTTACATTCCTATCGATATTTAAACATAATTATGACAGGTTGTAACAGAATGTAAAGCTAAAAAATTTACTATGAGAATATTTCCACTGAAAACAATAAATTTAATGTAATAATGAACGTTTCTATTGACAAGGCCACGCATCATATAAATCTCACTCTATTAATTTGAAAAGAAGCTTTTGTAAACAAGATATTTATCAAAATATTGTAGTAAGCAATTCGTCCAATTTTGGTAATAATAAAAAGATCATCATACGTGGATGTACGACAAGTTTAGTTTACCTAACCAAAAAGTCAACCACAAGTTGCATGATTTTTCGTTTACAGATTTAATGGAAACACTATCGAAACACCCAACATACAGATCTAATTGTAACAAATAAAACTTTCAATTTGTGTAAATAAATCTTACACATGTTTAACTGCTAAATTTTAAATAATATAGGTCAAATTTTCGGCCATTACAAATATATACAACGTGAGTTGTGTGAACATGCAATTTCTATTCTTTTAATAATACTCAAATAACAAAAGCATTTGCCACAATTTTTTATTACTCTTTACTGATTAGTAATTGATTATTAGTTTTAAACATTATTGTAATGTTACCTTATTTGCAAAAAATTAAAATAAATACACTAGTCTTCTAGATCTGTTTCAAGTGCACACACCAATTTATGCCAGCAAACACATGATATCATGATTTGTTTGGAGGAGCCATGATGTTAAACTATTTTCAATTTTTTCCCGCCAAAAATATGTTGATATATTTTTTTCGTTGAAAATTTTTTATTAAACAATTTAAAAATTTGTTTTTCAAATAACTTTTTGTGCATAATCAAAGAATTAAACAGGCTTTAGATAATTAGATGCTGGTTGTAATTCGAAAAACGAGACGCGACCCACTATGCATCTGTACATTTTTATGGTACCATATTTGCTTTTATGCAACAAAATTAAAAGTAAAACAGTGTAAATTGAAAAAGTAAAACTTACCATATTACCAAAAAAACAGCACAAAAGCTTTACAAACACTGCAAGGTCTAAATTAGTTCAAATAAAACAAAGACTACTTAACTGTTTTATTTTTATTTTTAATATCAAATAAAACAAATTCTTCATATAAACTTTATCACAATATAATAATAATAATAATAATATACCTTTATTTTAAAGTTAGTATTTTTCAGAAAGTATCAGAACATTGCACAAAAAAATTGAGAAACACTAAAATCACTTACAAATCATTGTATATTAATAAATGCAACTTAATACAAAGAAAAAAACTACTTAAAACAGGAATGTAAAAGATTACAGCTAACAAAAGCTGTAAATGAAACATTCCCAATATCCTCACAATAAAAGTAAAGAAACGAACCGATGAAGAGTGTTTTTGTTTTACAATATGTACAAATTCTTAAAGAATCTTTATTTTTTGTTACGAAAAAATATAAAATTAGTTAAAAACAGAAAAGTCTACTTATCATGCTTAAAACAAAAAATCACTTGATAAAATAATTTCGAATCTGTGATGTGGTAACTCAAACAGAACAAAAGTTAAAATGAAGTAAATGAACTAAGCACTTTAAGCATACTTTTCCCAATTACAACCATCCAAAGAAAAGTTTATTATAAAACTGAATTCATGTGTACAATTCAAAGCGCTCTCTCATCAGCACTATCCCAAACAATTGTCACAAACTCTAACTGGACTATCCCAACCCCTTAATGGAACTGGTTTTCGTGTGTTTGAGCAATCAGTGCATACACCTTTTCCGCAATCTCGACAATGATGCAATGCCAGAAATTGTCCAAATGGCTTTTTGCACACAGCACAATTGATACACTCATGATCTGGCATCCAATATGGTGGACGAAATGTATCTTTTATAAAGTCCTTCGGAATATCCCAAGCTGATCTCATCACCGATATGGAACTGGCCACTGTTTCGCCAATTTGTCGTGCTCTTATCTCTTGTTCACTCATTGGATCGCACTGATTACTCGACGGCGCTTCTTGGTAGCAATCATCGCAAACACGAACATCATTCAACCAGCCTCTGGCCGGTACCGGTTGCTTTTTCGATGAACAGCCCTCACAGAAGCCTTCACCACACGCTCGACAATGATGCTTTTGTGCTGTCGCCTCAAAAGGCGTCTTACATTTATAACATTCCTGAAAATTAATGGTAAATTCACGTATTTTTTATATTATCGCTTAATCATACCTTTATGGCATAATTCGGCGTCCAATAGCTGGGTGCAATTTTATCGGTAACCCAATCCGTAACCGCTTTTGTCGGTTGCGCTCCAACACTGACAACCGCATCAGACAAGACTGTCACTCCATCAATAACCTTTTGTGCGGAATTTTGATTACCAAACAAAGCTCTTTCCTGTAGATAAAGTTTATCCTATTTTACAAGTGAGTATATTTAGTTCATGCATTAAGTGCAGTCAAAGGCTCATAAGAACACCACAAAGTAAACATAAAATTTGTTATAGGGATAAAAGGAGAGGCCGTTGTTGTTTATTAAAGAATTAATTTTGAAAAAAAATCAGTAATTAGTAGTGTGCTAATAAGCCTTCAAGCATTCTGTGCAATTCTTACTCCAGGCCAAATGTGGACGACTTCCACAACCACAGCACCTTCTTCAGGATTCTTGTTTCCATACCAATGCTGTCTACTCCTATAAATTTCTCCACACGTCGGACATTCAATGATGTAACCTGACCAAACGAAACTTAAGTAACTAGTCCACGATTTCTCTTGAATTGAATGATAACTGGGCTTGACGACAACAGTTTTTCCGTTCATTTTACATTTCTAAAATGATGAAAACATCAACAAAGTCGCTTAAAGCAATCATTGTTTTTTATATGTACTTTGCATAAATAAACATAGTTTTGATATTGGTGTTGAAAAACACAATTCTTTCTACTTAAATGTGGCTCGCCTTCGTCTACATGGCCCATAGACAATACACAGCCGTTTTTACATGATTGACATTTTTCTTGGCAAGTAAAAAATGCTGGCAAATATAATTGTGGTGTACCATCGGTAATTTGGCTTTGAAATTTCTCATTTAAACTCTGTAACAAACAAGATTTTATATAAAAACAACCATAACAAAAATGTTTAGCAAGCAGTTTAGCACCTTTAAGGTTAGATAAATATACTTCGGGTCTCTGGACGATCGAATTTCGGTGCTATCCAATTCATTACTAACTACATATTTTAATTCTTCGAAAGAGGTAGGCCCACTAGTCGTTTTCACGCCAACATATTTAATAAAACTGAATGCATCAAATGTGAGATTCAACGAGGCAAAATTATTACGCAGTAAATCTTCAGGTGACTCATTTAAAGTGGCACTTGCATCCAATGTATCAGTGTACCGTGTTTCGTGGAATATAATCACACCTGGTCCCAAACCGGAGGAAGAAGCCTGTTCATTTGCTGTTTTCGAAACGATTTGCTTGAGTGCTGAAGTGAAGTGATCTTTGTATGCTTTCGATGCACCGCCCAAAAACGTGTACATGTCACGTTGTAAACGTTCTGCTCGTGTACGATAAATAATTATGTCAGAAACTGCAAGAATCTTCAATAACATGCGAGTTCGTTGATGTTCCTTTTTCGATATGCCGAGTAAACCTTCTGTGTCCAAGAAAATCGTATTCATTGCAGGATTGTACATTGCCCAAACGCCCAAAGTGCACGAAGTTTGTGATGGACTGGTTTTAAAGATGCCATCTCCATTAAAGAAGGCTTGATTTAAGGTGTACGATTTACCCTCTCCTGTATTACCAAAAATCGAGACGACTTTTACTTTTCTATTCGGTTCAATGTTGAGGGTTGAAAGGAAACTCTTTTCGGACTTAATTAATAACTGTTCACTGTCATCAAGTAAAAGAATGCTTTTGTATTCATCATTTTCAGCGATGTCGTCATGTAAATTGAGAGAGTGTAGGCCAGTGGTGAGGTCTGTGTTTTCCGATGATGGATTAAATTGGTAATCTGTGCCCACATTTTGGGGCTCTAATGATTTTAAAATGCAAGGTGACCGGTTTGGTGTTATCCTTGAGGACATTGTTTTTGCCAAAGTTGAATCGACTGTTCTTGTTTTAAATAGAGTCTGTGTCACTAAAAAATAAACCTTTTGATAGAATATTTACAAAGTGATTAAGTATCCAAAACTACATAAATTGGGGTTTACTAAGTAAAAGTAGAAGTTTAGAAGGAAATTTAATAACAGATGCTTGCACTTTTCAATTTGTAGGTTAGTGTTCAACAAGAACAACAAACGTGTTCATTTGTAATAGGAGCGTTGAATTTGCATGTTTTTTTATAAATATTCAATAAGTGGGAAGTAATTTTAATGTATAAAATTATATCTGGACTTAAATAAATAGTTTACTGACTACGTGACCACAATTTGTCAATGTTTTTTAAACCATTGTTTACTTACAATAAAACACAAATAAAAATATTGTAGAACAAAGAAATAGTAATTACAAGAATAAAAGATTATTCCTTACCTAATGTTAACTTTCATTGTCGATAAAATAAGATAAAACAATTTATTTTTTTTACTAAGTACTTACACATGACTTGACATTAAAATTTGACATTAATTTGATAGAACGAAGAAGAACGTCAGAACGTCACAGTGAAAATGATTGGTGGATGCAGTTTTGTTTGAAATGCGCTTTGTTTTGAAATTTTCAAATGGATATTTTTAGATTTCCGTAATATTGATGATGGTTTAACTAAAAAACAATAAATTGTTTATGTAGAATTATTTTTATATGTAGATAAACATACGCGATAAGGTATGCCTACATTTTCAGATCGTAGAAAGAATTAAAAGCGAGAACTTCTTTACTGATGTTTCTTGATGAATTGAAATGTACTTAAAAATCTTTTCAACCGGGCATCCGCCAAATAGATTAAGGATTTTTGCGTCATAGCAAGAATGCATCATAAAACAACTAATTTTATTGAATTTATATTAAAATACCAAATTTAATTACATATCTCCGTAGTCCGTATATTCTTATCACAAAGAATTTTTCTGTTAATTTGTTAAGAGATAATTAATTAGACTGATCACACACCAAAAAACTGCTTAATATTTTATACATTAATTCCTCTTAATCGAGGAAGTTTCTTATGCTTACCACGATTCATTTCTCATTTGAAAAATGCATTTAATATAATTCTTCTCAGCAATGACTGATGCAACACAACTAAACAGTAATAATTTATTACGCTGCAGACGAAGGAGCCATTTAGCAACTTTTCACCTCAAGGAACGTGAAAAATCACACGTAAACCATGACCATCAGTGGTGTCGTGAAATAAAAGCACAATTTATATAAATCAATTTTATTATAATAAAGGATGCCCATTTGTAATATTTACACAACGATAACTACAATTGGGCGTTATTATACAATAACTTAAAAACGAACTATTTAACAAATTTATTAACTTCAGCCTTTTCTTTGAAAACACATTCCTCTTACTGACTAAATTGATCAGTTAAGTTTAGCCAGTTTGGACCCAAAAGTATTTTGTCTTCGAGATTTTAGGCAGTCGCTCTTGAAAAAAGCGTCGAAGAGAAAATATTTGAGTCCAGCTATCATACACTATCGTTCAGCATTAATTATAACTTAAAATAAATAAAACATGATTATAGTAGTTTAATTCTAAATGATGATACAAATGCAATATTTGTAAATAATGTTACTATAAGTCTCAAAGTTTGTTATGTAAAAAATTTGGTGATAATTTTCTTTTCTTAAAAAAATATTTTAACTTCACCCTGTATATGTACACATATGTTATTTCTGATGTGAAATGGAAGGTTGAGGAAGTTGATAATAACCCTATCGTTAATGTTCTATTTGCTCTTTTTGCACCATTTTCATTTACAATCAGTACCCAATAAGTACATTTTAAAAGAATTTGTCACAAAACATCCCTTGTTATTGCTTAAAAAAAGACGAAAAATGATAAATGTATGTAAATGACTAATAATATACATAATTTTATATTTTATCTTCATAATTAAATATTCTCTTTTCTATGTACACGTTTTTTCTTTTTGAATGAATCTTAAAAAAATATTATCTTCACTTATGTAAAATTTTTAACAATATTTCTTGACTGTAAACATATTATACAATTTTCCAACAATTTCATAAACAATTGATATAGAAAACTTAAAAAGGTTACTACATATTAGGAAATCTATAATATTTTTATAATACAAAATAATAAATGTATACAGTATAAATCTGAACTTTATGCTCTTTATGTAGACAACAGGCACTTTGGGCAATTGTCATAATTAATCATGACTTATTTGAACTGTTTTTGGGGGTAATTAACAGAACTGGACTGGAAGGTCGTGACGGTTTGCGATTCACTGTTTGCGGAATCACTGTCAATGATTTCGGTATTTTAGGTAGAATTAATGAAGCCGATTTATCATTTATTTTTGTATCTAGTTTCTCTATTTGTTTATCCAATTTATCTAAAATCGATTCACCATCCACCGGTTCAGATGGGAAATCACTATTTGGACAATTTCCAGACGATTTTGTTATATTCAATGATTTATTTCGAGACACTGTAGACTTCAACATAGATTGTTGTGTCGCAACCGACTGTTGCTTGTTGGCGGCTTCTTGCAAACGTTTCTGTTTCATTTCAAAACTCCTCTTAATAGCGCACATTTTTTTGTAATCCTCCAGTGTTATGTGATACGGTTTACCTCCAGATATCACTTGCACCAATCCTTTTTTCTCTTGCTTTTTATTTGGATCGATTGGTATCAAATTCGGTCGCCAATTCTTCGTAATCGGAAACTTAATCTTTTGCGATTGTGATACTTTGACTAGAGGTGCAACAGGACGATTCGTTCCTGGATGTAAGGAGATCAAGCCAGGAGGTGCGCCCAAACTCTTATTTTTCGAATTCAACAATGACGTATTTGTTGGTATCAATGAAGTATTTGGTAATTGGCTAATTGTAACCGGCGGTGGATTTTTCGTTATGGAAACTATACCACTAGCCTCATGTTTGAGTAGAGAAGTGCTTGTAATAATACCACTATTACTCTTTTGTGCCTTCTGTACTGGTTGATATGTGATTCCACTTGGTAAATTATCGAATGCTCTTAAACGATTTTGGACTGATTCGCTGTAATGTTGGGAATGATGACTAGCACTTGATGATAGAATTAAATCTCCGTTTCGGAAATACTTCTCTAATAAAATTAAATGCCGTAAAAAGCTGCTTTGGTTTCCATATGGCTTTTGTAAATCTTGCCATAAACGTTTCGTCTCATTATCATATTGTATTATTGAAGAGCATTTCTCCCAACCTTCGGGTGTTTTCTCTTTAACGTTGGAGAATTCAATGTTTGCATGAAGTCCCAATTCTTCCTCACCCGGAAACAATTGGCGAACACTTATGGATGGATTTGAACCAAGTCTTTGTACAGCGATGTCACTTTTGCTGATATTCTTACTTTTTCTGATTATTTCTACAGAGTCTCTAACATTATCCAATCGAGGTAGTTTCTTATTTGAAGTTGATTTTTTCGGTGGTGCTGGTTCTTTTTTTGATTCACTGTCACTGCCACATTCCATTGCAATTGCAGGTATAAGTGTATTGTAGTCTATTGTATAATCTGATGGAGATTCGGAACGAGATAAATTATTTGAATCCGACGAAGGCACATAGTTTTGGTCTGACTTATCAGTTTCTTGGCAGTTCATTATTTCCGAAGGAGAAGCAGGAGAGTTGATGCTTGTATTATTTGTCTGTTCGTTGTTGGAACCGTTCTTGTTGACTCTTTTTCGTCTTCTCATAGGTTCTTGTTTCTCTTTGCTGGGTACAATTATTGGTTCCTCTGCCGCTGCTTCATCCATTGGTACAATGTCGTTAAAATGTAGCAGTCTAAAACAAACTTACTTATAAGAATGATCTGACAGGTTTTTTTAAACTAACCTTTTCTTGTACTCTTCGATGAACGTAACTGTGCTTTCCGCTCGATCTTCGGGCTCTTTTAAAAGCACTGAGATAAAACACTTACACAACTTACAAATAATTGGTTTGTTGGTAAGTGTTAACGGTATTCCTTCAGTATTCAGCATATCGTTAATTCGATTTGATTCAGGTCCCAAAAAATGAAAATGATTTCTTGCTAAACGCCTCTTACACATTGCACACACCATCAAATGTTCTAAAGCTGCATAATGCTCCTTACAAACTGGTATAGAATGCAAGCCAGGATTATCCAAGTCGATATTAATCTAAATTAAGAATAATATAGCATATTGAATTAAAAAAATCTCAGTTTTACTAACCACTTGGCAAATGCTCTTCCTCATTTTAATAATCCATTTTCTTCTGAGAATGTTGGTCGAAATCGTATTACATCCCAACACATGACAATGGTCCTGTTTTGGAATAGGCGCTACTAAAGAGTTTCTCTTCAGTGATTTATTAGAATACGAAGGAGTATTGGATTTTCGATCAACGTGACGATAGCATGCGTCACATAAACACGAATCTCTTGTAAGATGTTTTTCAGCTAGAAATTTCATACAAATGTTATCGCACATCAGTTACAGGAAAACTGATTTTCTTACTAGCTAAGATTTTATTTTGTCGTTCAACACTTTTCATTTGAGCAATATGGCATGGCGTATCAAAGAGACCAAACTTTCCAAAGCAATATGAACACTCATCTTGACAAAGACGCTCGGGATGAATGCTAAAAGAACTCGCTTTTTCTGGAATGACCAACAATTTTGAAGCACCATCCTGTCCACCCACTTCCCCATCAGAGGTGTGTTCACTACTTCCATCTGTTAAAAAATTTTAATGAGTTTCCAGACATGTTACACATCAATTCAACAGGTAGTGGGCTACTTGTTATCCACTACCTAATGAATTTGTCTAATAAAAACAGTTGGTTTGAAGAAAGACAGTACACCACTTGTAAGTAGCGTGCAAATTGCATAAAAATATAGAAGACTAGAGAAATAGTGTGATGTAGTATGATTAAAAATAAAAAAGTGCAAAATAGTAAAAAAATATGTATAATTTAAGACTAGCCCAGAACCATGTAATTACCCATGTTAGATCTGTTAGAATAATGTGATTTTCTGTGCGCACCAGCTGTATCTGACGATTGATTTCCATGTTTCCAATTCGAAGATGCACCCTATACAACAAAATAAATTAGATAGCAAAATAAATTCAACACATGATTTAAGAACAACTTACATCTTTCATTATTTTATAACCATCCTCACTGCTACTTGCATCATGTTCACCTGCCTTTCCTTTACTCTTCTGTAAAGTCATCTTGAATGAATTCCGTCCCTTCTTTTTATCACGATTAATTTTAATCACAGTTTTTAATGTTCCTGTATAATTTTCAGTCCTTGGAACGACTTTGTCTTTAGACTTTTGTTGTTTTGCTGCTTCAGCAGCTTTCAAACTTTGGAGCCCTAACGCTTGTAAAATGTTTTCTTTTAAAGCTAATTCCTCTGCAGATTCACTTAATTTTGTATTGTCCTCAATTAGTTTATTCGTATCTACAATTGATATGCTTCCATCACCAAATGACTGTGCCGTTTTTTCAGGAGTTGTTTCTATCTCCATGTCGCTTAAGTTTTTTAAATCACCCTGTTCAGCGTCTTCCTTACTTTCGTCCATTTCATCATTCTTATTTTCATTCTCTTTCATTGGAAGAGATTCTTTGTCACTGAAAGTTTCTTCCTGTGCCATTTGAACATTTTCATTCGGAGACATTTCTATTGCTAATCTAATATCATCCTCATTAGTTTCGCTCTTATCATCACATTGTTCCATTTTTACCGATGCCGGATCTGACTCAATAATACTATTTCGTCTTTTCTCTGTATCACATCCATCATTAAACGTTTGTTTCATACTATCTAGAATAATTGATTTTTCCGGCACCTTAAAACTAGGACTCAAATCGGCATTTTCCCCAGTTTCAATTTCCAATTTGGATGCCTGTAGCATACTAATATCAGGCTTTTTGTCATTCAAATTAATGTCCACCGCATTTTCCGTATCACAAACATTTGAATTCGTATCAATTGGTCCATTTTCCGCAATTTCTGAATTACTACGTTTTATTGATGCAGGATTGAAAACTTTGATTTCCGTTTCTTCCGTAGTCGGTTCCGATTCTTTCACTTCAACATTTTCAGCCCCATGAATCGAGGCCATATCTGAATAACTGCTATCCGACTCGTAACCCGATAATTTCGACACGGAAAGCTCACTTCCACTAAGATCTGAACAGAGTCGTCGACGTCTTTTTGTTTCTGTGTCCAATCCTTCAAGTAAATTAATATCTTTCAACTTTCTATGTTTCCCATTTCGTAGTAAACGTGCTGGTGAATCAGATCGTGTTGTGTAAGGGCTCGAACGACGCCCCCTCATGGACCCTTCAATGCTTTGACGAATTCTTGCGGCCCGTTTTAGTCTAGGACTCACACTTCGGGGTAAATTGTTAAATATAGTTATCGGGGGTGTGTTTAATTCTTCCTGATACACAACTGGAAAATTCTCAACGCTGAAACGTCGATTCTCTCTGAGAGATTCCGGCTTGAATTTTTTCACATTCAAATCAAGTGATTCTATAATATTTGCTTCTGGCAAATTAGAATTATTTGATGTATTTTCAATATTCTCTTCGGTACTTGCTTCTTCTTGTTGATCTTGTTTTTGTTTTTTAGGCTTTTTTATTTTCCCCGAGTCACTTCTACTTGATTCAGACATCGAGTCGACGTCTTCTTGTTTAATTTCTCCAGCATTAATTAATAAATTCAAGTCGTTCATTACCTCATCAATTGTTTCGTCTTCAGCTTTGGCTTTCTTAAACACACGTGTTTTTTTTGCTTTGACATCAATTTGTTCTGCATCGGCATCATTAACGCATGCACTGTCATCAATTTCAATCTTAATTTCCTTATCGACAATTATTTCCGCTTTGACGGCCTTCTTGGCCATTCTTTTTCTTTTCGGTTTCTTTTCACCGTTGTTTATTACATCGTCAATAGTTTGATCTATAGATATTAGCATGTCACTTATATCCTGTTTACCGGGAACAGTTTTCCGTTTACGCACTTTTAAATCATCTGCAATACCATTTTTTATAAGTCTCTTCCTTCCGTCCAAAATTTTCGTGTTTTGTAAAATAGTTTTTGCTACTTTTGGATTAATTTTTAATGGTGCTTTCTTAGTTTTAGCTTTTAAATTCATTGTGATTGGATTCTTTCTAACTAATTTTCGTGGTGCATTTTGTGCCGCTTTTCTAATAATCTTTTTTGTAATTGTTGTTTTGACCGGTGATGGTTTACTTGTAACAGTTGTTTGTTTAGTGACACTGTCCATTGTGGGACTTTGTTTTTCAGGAATTACTACCTCTTTAGGAGAAGTTGGAACGGCGTTCTGCTTTCTATTAATTGAAAGCTTTTTTTCTCTAGTTGCCATATCATTTGAAACGCGTAGGTAAACCCTATAATAAGCAAAATATATGCCATAAATACTTAATTTAAAGAGGCATGTAAATCAATTAATCGAAGGAAATACGAATGTGTTCGGGACCTTTGTGGCCGTATTTTTGGGCACGTATTGATTTGTGTTAAATAAAAAGAACAAGGTTCATGTTTGTATAAGCTCATATACATATACATAGAACAATCAATTTTTATAGATTGTGTTCTATTATTTAAGATCGAGTTAAATGTATGATAATTATTTTCCACTGAAATATGAAACAAATATTCAAGAAACTTTTTCTTATATACGTATGTACATACATATTACATATATATGTACATAAGCCATGGAATTGAAGCATAGTGGTTGATTACGAACAGAATTCAAAGCAATATACGCAATATATGCATTGAATTTGAAACAATGTGGGTGGGTGGGTGTCAATATTTTTGTCAACAAGTGAAAATTTTCATATTTACATCAGGTAGAGCAATAAACACCCACAAACGTTAATAAAATACAGATGAAGAATTACCAGTGTTTCTCTATTTGCCACTGCAAAAATTATTTGCCATGAAAATAAGTTAATTATTAATTAAATTATTCATTAAATTTAGCAGGGAACCATATAAAATGTAAATTATCCCAGCTTACACATCAACTATTTGTGGGAAAATCATTTTAAAGATAAGCGCATTTTAGTGCCCATCTTGAGACTTATTCGAAATAAGCTGAGAAAAGCAATATTATTAATGACATGAACCATATACAGTATTATTATATGCATGTAAGTATTTATATGTGTATATTTTAAGATAAATAAAGTAATAATAGAATAAAATAAATAAAACATCAAAAGTGCAACATAATTATAATCTTAAAGGGGACAAGATTTCTCTTCCATTTTTTAGAGTGCAACAGTATACTTTGTACAGTAATTGAAAGCTAAAACACATATATTTCTAACAATTCCCTGATGCATGTAGCATATTTCAAATGAAATAATTTATTCAAGTATTATATTATGTAGATAATAATGCAATATATTGATTTTGTGTATAAATTTGTATATTGTTTGGTTTACAGTTAACTGAAATAAATCTTTCTATCGCAGCGAGTGATCGTATTAGATGGAAGCAATAGTTTATACTGTATGATATAGTGGATTATATAACAAAATGTATTTTTATTGAGAAATTTCACAACCTTCCCTTTTTTCACCATGCAGCAAACAACACTAAAACACTTTACTATTTATAAATAGTGCGCATTGTTAATAAAATTTTGATAAAAATCCTCTCAATTATCCTTGATAATATGACTACATTCAGCAAAAAAAAATGCAAAGAAAATTAATGTAAAATGGTCAGCGCCCCCTGTACTGGCAGGATGTGGCCCCCTCCCAATCCGGGGGCTCCTGTCCTGATGTCGGAGCCGGAGCCGGAGCACCGTCACTGGCAGCCGCCTTGATGCCTTGAATGAGATCCGTATGGTATGGCCGGTGTGCCGCCCGTTTACCGTACGCGCGATACAACTACATTACTGAATCTATTTGACAGCTCCCATAGAGAGAATTTGCTCTAATTTCAGACGAAATGATCTAATACTACATAGAAAACAACATTCTACTTGTTCTATTTAAACAAAACAATGTTAAAAACGAATGAATATAATACACTTCTTCAGCATGTAACTTCAGCAAATGTGAAAAACCATAAACAAAGCGAATGACCTGTTAGACAATTTCCTTAACAGTGAACGTATGTAAAAATGATTAAATTACCGTTAAAAAACAAATATATTGATAGATTTTCGTTGAATTTATCATTTAGAATTGTTAATAAACGTAAAACGTAACAAATTTCCATAAAAATACTTCGTATAGAGGGTAAATAATTAGAAAAACAATATCAAGGGTTTCTTACCTTCCCTCAATCGTTTGTCACAACGCCACCTATACTACGTTATATGCGTCGTCGTTAATTTACCAAAAGCACGTATTCCATCCACAGGCGACCGAAAAGGCGCGAATCGGACCGAACCCTATACGAGACACATGGTTGCGTAGATATAGCTAATAAATTTTTCTAAAAAATATAATAAATAAATAAATTTCTAGTGAATTTTTTGCAGATTTACTAATTATTAATGGTACCGGTACAGAAACAGCGAAAATGTTCAAAAAATATGCGATAATTTTCAGTGAAAACCGTGAAAAACAAACTGATATGATGACGATACTATATGACGAAACTATATTAGAATTATTTAGCTTGTCATGTTTGTGTAGGGACGACGTGGTGTTTCTTTCGCCAGGAATTTTACATTTTAGTTCGAATTGTCGCCACTAGTTGGCAAAACGCCGTATAGTTTTTTGTAATGCTTATAGCTAGCTTATTAATTTTCCAAGAGTTAAGCTTGGTCCGGTCAAGGTCTGTTCCTTTAAAATAAATAACATGTCTGCAAATGTCCATGGATTTTTTTCAGAAAAAATATATTTCTTTGAAATATGTAAAAATTATAGGTATTGATTATTTATTGAAAACTCTGAAACATCAATTAAACTATTTATTTCAGTCCAAAATCTATAATATCAATTAAAATTTTCCTTTATGCATTATTTACATACCTTAAATGTTTTATTTTTAATCTCCCATAAATCAAAAACATGAATTTATTTATAAATCACATATAAACGTACAATAAACATTTTACATTGATTATTGCTGATCCTGTTTTGCATTTTACACTAAATTTCTTTTTAATTTAGCAGTTTAGGCTACTGCGTCATTGAAAATTTGTGAAAATCTTTCAGAGACTTGAATGAGTGGCATTTTGTTGAACTTTTTAATAGATACTTTTTCTACAACATCCCCCCAATCAGAAAAAAATGTTATTTTCAGGTCAATAAATATGTATTTATTGCTCTATGTATAAAGCATAATAATAGATGATTTATGAAGGAATTTTAATTTACCTCAATACATAAAATGCAAAACTAAAGTGAGTCAGTTAAAGTGAAAGAATCAGACACTAGAAAATGAGTTAAATAAAAAGGTAATAAATTTCATGATGCTGACCCTGAAACCAATATACTCTGCGAGAAAGGATCCTCTAATCGTATTCAAACAAAGGTTTTGTTCAATTCAGTTCAGCAAATTCAAAATACCCGTCTGTAGTTATTGTTTTCTTTATGTTATTGTTCAATTTTTGTCGTAAATGTTTTAATATTGCTTTTTTAAATTTTACTCTGCAATAAAAGAAATAAAATCCAATAGGTACAGTAGAGTTTAAAGTTTGAGTGAAACAATGAGTAATAAATTCCAATGAATAATTCCATTCTTATTCTAAAATTACACCCATATTGTAGAAGAAAACTTCATTTTCTAGGAAAACTCACACCTAATACTATATTCTTCAATTATTAATAATTGTCTTTTAGGCCTTAAAAGAGTACCGAAATTATTGACTGTGTATCTATACGTATATTTAAATATTTATTCTTGTGTAATGAGTAAGATGCTGAATTACACTTTGAATTTCGATTTATCTTCCATAAATACAAAATAAAAGGACGGAAACGTTATACGTATACCTATAATAATGATTATTTATCGTGTGGAATTAGAAGATTTACGTAAGAAAAGCATTAAGCAAGAACTCGAGGATATATGAAAAAGTCATGAATATAATTTTCAGTTAAAGCAAACCGAATAAGATAGAGCAAATATATCTAATCTAGGATTTAAGTATATATCTAATATATGTACATTAGTTATACATATGTATACTTAGGTATCATCAATATATCGATGTACTGCACGATATAAAACGGTTTAAATTTTGTTTCATGTTAAGTTTGCGTAAAAATTTCAACAGTAAAGAAAGTTGTTTTAGTTATCTAGAGTGGATTTTAATAACAAACAATTCGTTTGTGGGTATATGCTGTAGCAGTATCTATTATAATTATAATATTAGGAATATCCTAATTTCGGTCGACATTTTAATGAAATTATCTCGCATATAAGAAAAAAAATTAGTTAAGGAATATGCATTTAGAAATTTCAGCATTTAAATATATTCATATTCTAGGCTTTTGGCATTTTTAAAAGAAAATATTGGGAATGACCTTTCCTGAAAGTATTTTCCAAACGTGTCTTCACAATAATATTATTTAAATATGACCATAAAATACACGTAGGTGTGCAATAATTGATAATAATTATGAATCATTCAAGTCAGGAATTTGTCTTTTGCCACGTAAGGTACTTCAATTGCAATTTACGATCAAAATAATAGTGTCATTGTAAGAATTCCCTGAAATTGTAGCACACATTCCTATACATATAAATTAAATCGACATCATTTTCAAAAAATCGGTTTAGATACATTATACGTTCGCACGACACAATCTATTATAAACATTAAATATAAATTTCTACATTTTTTAATTTTTAGAAAGTTGAAAAGAGCTTTTTTGGACTGACTAATACTAACTGACAGTATGCATATAATTTTTATTGTTTATCTTATTTTTTTTTAATTCAAGTTCAATTCTCTATTACTAATAAGCGATTAGCTAATACTTTTAACATTTTAAATTTGTTTGAACATAATAAATTTTACTTATACTTTAACTTTGTAATAAATTTGTTATAGATTTTTATTATTTTACAAGAACAAAGACAAAGGTGTTGTATTTATAAGATAAATTATTATTTACACACTTTAACAAGGTAATAAAAATTATATCTGCTTACCTCATAACTTTTAAATCTATTACCCTCTCTCTTCTCTGATAAAATACACGTAAACTATCTCTTATTGATGATAGAAAAAAGCTCAAAGCACACAATTCATCTCTGTATGTACTCGTCTACAATAATTAAATAAATAAATTCAGAATTATGGTAGTGTGATACCTATACGTGTGTAACCTGCAATTTGCTTCAAAATAAATATATAACTGTACTGACTGCCTTATACTCTAATGCACATATACATACAGAACAATTCAAAGAATTGCATGTATTGTAAACTTCAATAACGCCTATAACGTCCGATATATACAACATATACGCGTATTATTATCATACATGTTTGTACATTACATATACCTACACCTGTATTACATCAAAATATTCGGTGTATTGACTTCGGAAGAATTAATTTATACTGGAATGTTGCATTGAAAGTGATCTTTCCCTCAGTACTTACATTGTTTTTTGAACTTTCTTAAAAAATATTAGGACCAAAGCTTTAATTTCGTACGTAGACCAACTGCTTTTGCTTTCTTAGCTGTATTACCTATACGGATTAATGTGATTTATGATTCAATTTGGGAAATCCTTTGGTTTTACCATCTACAAAAAATTTATTTTTAAATATTTTACATACTCATAAAAAATTAAAAACCACAAGATTTGATTTCGATATTAGAATTTTCCTCTATGTATCAAGTTCATTCTTTCATAGATTAGAAGCATATATATAGAAAGAAAACTCAAATAATTCAGTTAAATATTTTTATTATATATTTATTTGCGTTACACATAATCTGATTGCAATAATGAAAATTGCGTTTATTATATTTATTTTATACATAAGTACGATATCTACAGTCATGGTGATATACTAAATAAACTAATACTAAAAGTATTAACACTGTTTTTGCACTTTAAAACACTAAGTACGTACGATATTTTATTTTGTAATTTGTATAATAATTAAGTAAAAGAGAACTCTCTGACAAACATTTTACAATATAATAGATAAACTGTTTAGTTTGTTTGAAGATCTTCGACATACTAAAAAACTTTGCCAGGGTTTTATATCAATACTCACAGTTACATTATGTAATGTGTAAATATTATACATAGTGATTTTTACTTTTATTAATCTTAATTTCACATTTGACAATATGTATTTAAGAAATACATGTTATAATACAAAAGTAACTGTTTATACAATAATACTTTGGAGGAAATGTGGTCCAAAATTGACAGAAATTGCACTAAAACTACAATACTTTACAATTAAAAAAATACTTTAATATTGCACTAAAGGAAATAAAATAAGGAGGGTGAGGAAGTAGTTTGTATTAATGGAAAAAATATATGTATATTATTTGTGTATGAATATTAATTCGATGCATTCAATAAATCTTCATTTTTTGTACGTTAATGACTTTCTCAAATGTCTGTTAGACCAATTAAATGTCGTTGTCTTTAAATTTCGATATTAAAAACAATTTTATATTTGTCAAATAAACTGGTGAATAGTGAATATTTCAGGAAATGAAAAACACCGCGTCATATTTGAAGAAAACAACTTCCAGATTGGAATTTTGTAACTTTTATTAATTTGTTGTTTACGTATTCGTAATTAGTAAACGTAACTTTTAACCTTGTACATTTATATTTACTCTCAGAGAGTGAAGTTTTTTGGAAAACATGTATTCTTCGAATACTAATAACATTAAGACTTTGCGGTGTATTGTTGCAAAATGCACCATTTTCATGTACTTGATTAATTTTTATTTTCGTACATCTAAAATTGGCAAGAGTTGCGTAATGAAAATCTGTTTCGATTCATGTTTGCCAAGATATATTTCAATGTTATAAAAAAACGTACGAGAACATTGTACTAAAGCTGCAGTTTTTCTTTAGATTAGGCTTATTAATTGGAAAAGAAACTTCCAGTGTTTATTAAAAATTGAGGCTGTGCCTTGAACGCCAATGAAAAGTAATTATATATTTTTATGTGTAAATTCCTAAATAGCTGATATCAGTGTGTATTCCTCGTTAAGCAATAAACACAACATTCGATAAGATAAGCTATCGTCGAAAATGAAATATGAAATGTATAAAATAATAAATATGAATATTAAATTTATGAAAATTTTAAAAGCAATTCACTTAATAAAGTCAGGATTTAGATTATTCAATTGAGATAGATACTATATTTGGCTAAATTTTTGTAGAACACCTGGATGGTTGTAGCATCAGACATCCCCTTATTTTTAGAACAACTTTTATACCTGCCTATAGCTAGGGGTGATGCACAAAGTTACATTGTTGTTACCTTGAAAATGCTTGCAAATGCAACATGGAGCAGTTAATAACCGATTTAAATTTAATAGTTTCGAATTAAGAATAAATCGCCTTTGCATTGCCTGAAATACTTAAGAAAATTCTCTATAGGAATTTACATTTCAGTTTCATTGTAATTAGTATACCTGTAGGTGATCCTTCTATATAAAAACTTTTTTGTTTTATTTTAATATTTTTATGATAAAAGTTTACATTGATGAGTTGAAGAATGACTATATCCATGAGAAAACATCTTTGCATCGGACATAAAATTTAGTGTGTTTATTTTAAAAGGGTGTATGTTTTTTGGAGGCCCTTTGTTAGAAAATACTGGTGTTAGTATTTTCGTTGTTGACAATTTCTTGATGATGTAAATTATTGGCATTAGCATCACAGCTTTGTGTATTCGGTCTAACATGCAACAAAAGATTGTGGTTTAAGATTTTCGCACTATGTTCCTGAGCTTTTGCTCTCAGACATGCTATGGAGTTGTTTCTAAAGGCTTCTGGGTCTTCTGGGTATGTTTGCTGCTGGGCCCCGTTCACCCCAGACATTTGCGAGTCCTTCTCGCCGGATGTGACGTTCGTATGTGTAGGTGGGGGTGGTTGTTGTTGCTGCTGCTGCTGCTGGGCTGGTTGATTTGATGTAGCGCTGGTATCGCTGGCTTCCGTCCGCATTGAAGTTGTTTCTTCATGGTCACTGCTGCCATCTTGTTCTTTTAGGTGTTCAGCAGCTTCTAATGACTTCCGATGCATTCCTGTTTGCATTACATGTAACGAATCAGAATTATGTTCGGAAGATTTTTAGCGTTACTTTGGTCACTATATTTTACAATGCATTCAGAAAAATATTAAACTTTTAAAGAATTCAGGTTGTCAGGGTTTTTTATTTAGGTTCGTTTCACATCAGGAATCAAAGTCTATTGTAAATTATAAAACAATTGTTAATTGAAATTAACATTTTCGAAACAGTATTAATTATGAAGTTTATTACAAACACAATGGGAGCTAAAACAATGTGTTAAATAGAAGAATAGAAAGTTTTTTTATTCTTTGTACAAATGCACACTGGTATAATAAATAGCGTCTTGTGCTATAAAATATATTATGTTATTTTATATGAAATATGCATTAGAAAGCATGAGGTGAGAAGCTTTGTGGGTATGGAAAATGAAAGAAATGTAGAACGAGTAGTAGACTTGAATGGTAAATGTTCAACTTAAAATGTTGCTAAATAGAAACGCTAAAGTAAAAAAAATTTCATACAACTTCAAGCATATCAACAGAGTTTCACGAACCTCGATATTATATTGTAACATTAGAGCACTGTGGCGACATCACATTGATTTAACTTGAAACTTTTCACGCTCCTTAATAATTTTAAATACAAAATGCAAATAAGATTTGACCAAGCAGCAACAGCTAAAAAACTGTGTTCTCTTTAATGCCTGTAATTAGTTATTAGTTTAATATGTGAATCATTGGATAGCTTTAAACCACAATATCTCTCTTTATAAATATCGTATTGAGGAAATTGTTTTATTCATTAAACTAGTATCCAATCACAGTGCTGAGTATTTTCTTGAAAAAAAGACATACAGTCATTACCTAACAGCCATGGGGCTACACATTCATTCTCTTTGGCGCTTTTCAAGATTGTTTCCGGTAATGGTAGCGAATGTCGCACCATTGCACCATACAATCCGTATTCGGCCATAATCGTACTTCGACCCCAACATTTTTCCGTCTTTCTCCATTTTGCTCTCCTATTCTGGAACCATACCTGAAATAAAAAATTACCACATCATAAAATTTTCACAAAACTTAGGAAAAAATGCTCAACTCAGTAAGAGTTTGAAGCCAGTAAGACTTGTCGTAACGAAAAGAGGAAAATCAAATATCTTATTCAGGATGGTTGATCATTCGCAGACTTGTACCTACTTTTGGTTTCGTTTCTGTTATAAAAGTGTCTGAGTAATTGTAACACTGAATTTATAGGATATGATACTCAATTAGCCCATCTAAAATCAATCTATTACTCGATTAATTGGTATCTAATCTACAGTTTGTTTAATTGAAGCAATTTTTTATATATACTTAGGTATAACTGTACTTTGAAGAACAAGTTAATTTCTAATTTAATTTGTTAATTAATTCTGTAACATTGCGCGGCAGGGGCTAATCGGTCTCATTGTGCTCAAAATTACACCTTTTCAAACGCCCTGCTTTATCTGAACGTTGTGTAAATTCAGGATCCCACCCCTTTTAAACTGTTATTGACATTTATTTCATTAAAGCATTTTGTTGCGTGTCTCTGATTATAATTCTATTCATGTCTCGCTCAAAAGTAATTGTTTAATGAATTTTCTATATTATTATATTTTTCTTTTCATATATACATATAATGGTTTTGTTAACTTGATAGTAAGAATATTTGATAAAATGAGGAAAATATGAATTTTATTCATTAAGTAGGTAGGTATTTAAAAAGTTTAGTCCCTTGATTGGAACTGGCGCATTCACCATTTATACAAATTGGTCCTTTTAGTTCAGCAGTGATTGACAATAATTGAATACACAATTTTAACAAAAAACAACTGTCGAAACTCGAAATAAAATATTCAAACTCATTTTAATACTCAGTTATCGATTAGATCGAGATATATGTAGATCAGGTCGACTCAGAACTCACCACCAATTTTAATCTCAGATCTCACACTCGCCACTGGAGGTAATTTTTTTTCCGTCTGTCTAACATAGCCCAATTCACCATTGCAGTACCTGTATATGTGAAGATTAGATGGTGTAATTATGCATAGGTATACCCATATATTCAGTCATACCTATACATATTCACTTCCCTATGTTTAAATAAATATTGCAAATTGTTTAGAAACGTTGCGTTAGGTTTGTTTTAGTTTGATTATAGTCCAGGACCCAGATTATAACTACTTTGTCCTAATAGGATATGATTAGATTATACAGGGTGTTTGAGCTAAAGTGGGCAAAAAAGGTAGGGCAAAAAGGTGGGTCCTCTTTGAGGAAATAGACGCCATCACCTTCGTCGGCATTTAAAAAAAATATAGAAAAAATTTATTAAGAAATATATTATATTATAAGATCACCTAGAATATTTTTTTTAGATTAACTAAAAAGTTATGAACCACTGAAGTTAAGAAATTTTCGAAAAATCTTGACAAGTTCAAATAAAATTGCATTTTTCTCGAAAACGGTGCGTCATACGAAAAAAATTCAAGAGGCCAAGAAGTCTTCTTATTAAATTTTCTATCGACGGGATTTAACCAAAAAGTGATTTTGGGGCGGCCGATTTTATTTAAATTTATTGTAGTAAGATAACTCATTATGAGATAAGTAAGTGTACCAAATGTGGTTTTTTATTTATTTTTTCTATACGGAGTTATTTTGAAAATACGATTTTTTTTCAAGAACTTTGAAGGCCTCTAACTCTGAAACACCCAGTATATGTAGTATAATCTCTGCCTAGGATATGTATATGTTTTATCTATATATGTATATATACCTTAATTGACAGAGCTTAAATTTAGTGGCAATTATATTAATCGTGACATATACTCTGTACCTATTATGTAGAAAAAAGGTGAATTTTATTTGGTTTTCATGCAGGTAAAGTGGTGAGTTAGCGCATCATCGTTTGCACTCCGGTCGTAAGTAAGTTGGCTTCTCGGCTTGTCAAATGAGGATAAAAATTTTACCAAGGCCTAAAAAATGGTGAGTGGGCCGGTGTCCCGTGATAAATTATATATTTCTATTTATCAATCAAATAAGTAAGGTATGCCGACCTACCTTACTTACATCTAACTACATAAATGCAGAGAATAACATACCTAGGTAAAGGTACATGTGTAATGTTTCGATAATAGTTAGCAAGTTAAAAAAAATGAAGATTCCGAATTATTTACTTTGATTAAGTATTTGACTCCAATTTTGTAGGTAATAGAACATATATTAAAGATTGAAGAACTAGTTGCGTAAGGCAAATTTACTTCGCAAAACAGCAATAACGCCACTTTTGCAATATGCAACTTATTCTTTAACTTTAATATACTATTAAGTAATTCAATAGGTATTTGATATTGACAATTTTTTATTACCTAGGTATTCATCAAATGACAAGTAACGAGTAACGACTTTTTTGAGGTATAGGAAAGTGACCGCTTTCCTCTCAAGAGAGGAAAATATTAGTATATTAAAAAATGAGTATCGTAAGGGATATTTTAACGGATGAGTAAATTAAACCGTTAGCCGCGTTAGCGGCTAACGTTTGATTTACGAATACGTTAAAATCCCTTACGATACGAATTTTTTACAGTATTTTACCTATTTGCGTCTAAAATATTTAATTATAAATAAATAAATTAGTCATTTCATAATTGTAGAGATTTTTATTTTCTAAAGTTGGTTCAATTTTCTTTTCAAACATTTCGAGTGTGACAGTTTTAAATGTTGTCATGCTGTCAATGTCATTAACTCTCGCTGTATCGCAGCGTAAATCTGTTGACAGCGATTCAATTGACAAGGTTTCGTCAACCCCAAATAGTAAAAATCACTATTTTCTTACAGTAAAACTACTTTTATTACAAAACCCGAATCTGACAGTTCTGTTTTGTAATAGAAGGTTTTACAAAACGCAAATAGGTAAATGTATATTATTTACCTGAATTTAACAAATGAGTCATTTTTGATGTCATTTTCCGTTTTTATAAAAATTACGAAAAAGCCTTACCTTATTACATACTGATTGTGAATAATAATAATAGAGTACCTACATATTGAGGCGAAAAGGGCAACATTTATGTAGAGAGGAAGGATTGCTCACTGACACCAAATGCAGAAGTGAGCAATTCTTTGAGACAAAAATGCCTTTTCGCCGAAGTTTGTAGGTATACAATTTTATTCATAATCAGGCAATTAATTAAAAAAGTGTACTATTTTGAAGGTATTTCATAATATGTACCTATGACAATCTAAATATGTTACTAGCGGCAATTTTAAAAACTAAACGCCACTTACCACTTCCAAAACGTGTGTGAAAGTTGTACATTACATAGTGATCGTGATTGTGAATAAATAAAATTACATGGTTACATCGCAAACAGGGGTGCGAGCTTTGCAAGTCACATATACCTGTAGCCATTCATAAATGGGTGCATTTCATATTGCCTATATTTAAACCAGCTTTATGCCTTTATTTTAGTATAATTTATATGTAGATATACATAAAACAAAACATTAAACATATTTATGTATATTGTACATATACATATTGTATTGTGCATGTATATTAAAACAAATGTTAACAATATTTCGCATTTGGTATGAAAATGAATTAGGCATTGTGATTTTATTTCACAATTATTCGATCCGAATAATTGTTTATTTGATCTATTAGATTCCGAAAATGTAAAAAAATACTAAAAGTTAATGCAATGTAAATGCCAATTTAAACATTATAAAAGATACGTAATATGTTCAGACGCCAAAATAAGACATTACCCGCAGTCGTTTACAGGAAGACCGTTGTATATAAATGGGGCATTAACTTATATTCATTTTTATTGGCATTTATAACAAGTTCTTGAATGTTAAAACGTGATAAAAGTGTTTAAGATAACATGTTTACTTTATCCTTACTAGTAGGTATATAAAAAATGTATCATTAAAAATGACTATATTCAAGCTTATGAAATATTATATCAAACAACAAAAACCACTTCCAGTCCTCCATTCATGAACCATCAATGAAAATACGCTTAACAAAATCAAAATCATATTTCCATCGTAATAACATCCACAAGAAATAAAATAACAAGTAGAGGAGGACATGGCTCGTTCACAATACTCATTCATACATATTTGAGAACCGATATAAAATTACTAAGCAGAAACGTTGTGTTGAACGTTACAACATTGGACAATTATTATTGAACGACTGTGAAGATAAGGCGCAAAAAAAAACAGAAAACATGATGATGACTTGATGATTCCAGTACACAATAAGCTGTCAGTCAGAACTAACATTAAGGCTTAGAATCGAAAGGGCGGTCATGGCATAGTGATTCTTACAAACAAGACAACGTCCAATTAGCATCTTGTATTCTATTATTTATCGGACGAATAATAATATAATAATAGTTGTATAATTTTATTTGCTGTTTTCAATTAACTTACCGGAAATATATGACACCTGTCTGAAAAAACTACTTTCCCTTATAATAATACCTGAATGAGTTGTAGGTATTATAGAGTATAGACTTTTTTCAAGCGCGGTTCTTTTTTTCAAGGAAAATCGATATTTTACAAAAAGGCAAATGCCAAGGAATCGGTCTGCATGAAAAAACAGAGATTGTGTAAATCAAAAATAGAAATTAATATTGTTTATTTTTGAAATGGCAGGTTATCAATCATTTGGCAAAGGAACTTATGGCTCAATTCAGACCAACAAAGAACGAAAAATAGATTATACAAAGAAGAAGGAGAATTCTTGAGTATTAGAGGAATGAAATATTGGATGCTGTAACTTCATAAATTAGATTATTTCTATATTTTCCGCAAGATAGTAGCGAGTTTTCGTTTCAGTCGGGCTCCAGTCTCTCAACCATTACCCTCAATCATTGTTCACTTATATATGATGTTTATGCGGCTGTTTCTTTTCCACACAATTTCATTCTATGCAAAACTTTTCTTAAACTGGCTAAAATATGACTTTTAAATGTTAATATCCGTTGTTATTAATATTAAAATAATACTATTGCGAATGTAACTTATTTCTTTGCTTTTCAACAATACTCTTTGCAGTAAAAGTTTCAGAGATTTTTGATAAATGTAGTAGAATTTAACAAAACGATTATGTAGAATATTTGAAAAGTTTCATATAAACTTGTTTGTAAACATGGAAAAGTAATCTACTTGAAAAAAAAATTTCACTTTCCCGTTCAGTTTCCAAGCCATTTCCATAAAGCTTTTAATCAATAACGAATTAATTATAAAACGAGTGCATTATGAAAATTACATAATGGAATTATTAATTTTATTACACCCTCTAGACAACGTCTATAACACATTTACTGGTCTACATGATATACTTTTGCTATCAATCAATCTGTTCTTTGCGTTATGTTAGAAGGACAATTATTAAATTACATGCACTGTTTCCACATAAGCGACTCCTCATAACTATCATCAATCGATGTTGTGTAGGATTTATTGATACCATTTTATATAAGAATTATGCACGCGATTTTATTCTAGACACAATACATTTTGTCCAATGAAAAAGATAATGTAATTATGTAAATTTTATGTTTACAAATTGACTTTTCTCCCTCGTCTCCGTTTACATTACATTTAACTTAATATTTTTTCATAATTCACGAAAGGGAGAAAGGGATTGTTGCTAGCAAACCTTCGACTTGCAACATTGCCCTACTATTATAGTTTCATAGTATATTTGTGGGAATTTACACTTGTTCGAAGAAGTAGCTGTTACTAATAGACACTTAGCTTTTCAAGCATATTGGTTAGCAAATATTATATTACATGAGTAAGCTAACAATATGTAAACGTATACGGGTATGAAATAGAGGGCTATACGTCAATTAAATATGTTAATTATATCCAAAGCAAAGAAGTTTGAGGGTATTTAAAAGGTATTATACATTTTTCAATATTAAAAAGATATAAGTGCTTACAACAAAAACACGAACCTGCTGTTGATGTGTTGGATGAGCTGGAGAAAAATATAACTGGGAAAAGTTAAGAAAAACATAGAGCGATGTGGTCGGCCCTCATAAGTGGCCAACAAGTATCATTATAATACTATACAAGTTAGACGACAATAAAATATGAGGTGTTAATCTTTCTAAAATGTTCTAGTGCCAAACTGATGGACACTTGAATGCACGTCTGATGAGAAGACAAGGGGTCTTTGAAATGGGAACAGTTAACAAAGGAATGGAACATCTTGAAGATCGCAGCAACAGGATGATTCAACTATTTGCTGCCTTCTGCCAACGCGCTTCGCTACCGACAACCGCATTCATGGGATTATTATTATTATTTTTATTATTGAAGAGCAAGTCATTTGGTGTGTTCCTTAAATACGGTCATTTATAACACATGGATTTCGGGTAATTTTCTATACCTTACGTACTAGACCATAAATTATATGCTTATAAAATTGGAATTGTTTTTTCCTCAATTGGTTGCCAATTATTCCGTCTTTTTAACAAGCTTATACTTATACATATATGATGGGTATATACGATGAGTATGTGTAGACAATGATGACTTGTGCTATTTTTTTAATGAGGTACCATTTTATGTTTTTATTAACTTATTTTCATGGGAAGTCTATATAAAAAAGTAATTACGATTATAACAACGAAAATTCAATAGAAATCACACCTTAAAGCTATGTTGCCCAAGAAATTTACTAAATTATATTCTTCCGATTAGGTTGCATATATATATTTTTTTGATGTAAAGTACGCACAAGTGTAATTTAACAATTAGAAATTGCTTAATGATACCACAAAGTAATTGGACGTTGTTTGAACACGCGCCCTTATGCTTCGTTACTTTTACAAATCTGCTACTCTTCTTGATACAAACGTGTGTGTTTTAGCGCGTTTTACATGTTTCCAGCACGGATTACACGTGGCACACTGTATATGACACGTGCCTCTATTGTACAAAATAAAATAATATGCAACTATACTGTTATATAATCACATATCGTTATAGTTTTTCTTCCTTACTGTCAAAGTTGGACGCAATTATGAATAATAATTTCAACAATTTAACTTTTCTCTATCTGATTCGATTACTTTATATAGGCAGGCATTTGATTTGCTGTTGATTTATCAGTTTTGAAATAGCATTTTATGTGTTATAAAAAGAGAAATTTTGATCAAATTAGTCAGAAGCGGAAACCGAAATTATTGTTATTTTCAACACTATTCAACACAAATTGGAAAACTGGGACATATTTGTTATGAAAGATGTCATTATTGAATTAAAATAATTTTGTTCGTATTTTTTTTAACAAAATTGTTGCAATTTTTGTAAATACATACATAGGTGGTACACATACATATTTAGTTTGTCAACTTAGTGTGTGACAAAAAAACCTTCACACACAAATTTAACAATTGTAAATGTAATTATCAATAATAGTGCTTGTATTTAAGTCTCCTGAGAGAATTCAAACAATGAGATAAAAATATGATTCAAATGCATTATCTATTATGTATTATGAGAATGTTTCTCATTTAATACTTTGGTCACGTGCACCCTATCAATATCACCGCCTGCTGTGACTCTTTTTAAAGGGACGTGAAATATTATATTGCGGGATTTTTGTTCAAATTTTTTATCGGTGTTTAAGATTTTTATAATAAAAATTATACCGATCATTCTTATGAAGACCACCCGTGCTCAAACGCCATAATAATGACTCGTTAACAATTTCTCTTGAAAATAACAATATACTTTCATGCCAATAAATACGTTTAGTAAGTGTTTATTTTTTAATAGTGAAAGTAAACAATCGAGATTTAAATAAACATTTCATTGGCAATTGAGAAACAGAGACATTATTATTGTAAAGGAATAAAATTAACATATTAAATCTGATACGATATCGTTTATTTTGAATGTAACTAACATTATAATATTTACTGAAATACTATTTATTAGTATACAATGGACAAGAGGCCAAACCTGTATATACTTCAGAAATCTTCAAGTGTACTAGAAATGTTTCTCAAAAATAATTTCAAAATATATTTCTTCAGATATTGTTTGAATAATATCGCAATATAATATGAATATAATTGTTTAATTAAACTTTCGTTTTCTCGAATAAGATGAATGAAATATTAAACAGTCATAAGTCTCTTGTTATATGCAAATGCGTATAATTTGAGAATGGTATGGCTAAGAATAAAGGAATTCCATTTCTAACAGTTAGAACTAATAAAGTCGGATATTCAGTCTGCATTGATCACGTTTCAAAATCTATGATGAATAGATCAGTGGCGCAGATATTACAATACAATAATACCTACTGGCATTGCATTTATATACACTCATCTTAAATGTTAACCTATTATTTATTTTATAAAATAACTGTTGTTAAATGTGAATATATCAGCTACTGTATTGTGATGTATCAATAGCAATCTATACTAACGTTTATTAATAAAAAAAATATTTATTACAAAAGTAATTTTACATGTTGTATTGCTTCTTTTTCTATTCGCAGAAGAATTTTAATGGTTTTTCATTGTGTGGCAAATATTGTTACATTTAATAAATTATGCAATTATTCTATGGCAAAATATATATATGGGTATTGTATTTAACTTAATAATAGTAGCACAGATGTGTGAATTACTTATTGAATTGTGAAAAATAGATTTGTAGGTAGGTGTCCACCTTTTTCCAAACAATTTAAAACAGACTTTCATCAATTGTGCATTAAATTAATGGCAATATTCATCCATTGCACTTGCTCGCAATGTTCGACAGAAAAACGGCTATACGAGTCGCCACTGATGGTTCGTAATCCTGCAGGCATTCCGGACTTGTGAGTTGGGAGAGAGTCAGTCTTAATTGACTAATTCCTCACATAATAGGTAATTGCTATGCCAGTGATGTATTGCCTTCGCTTTAACCGAGCCAGCCATTATATTCATACTTTGGGATAATCTCTCGTGCCGTTATTATTATCACCACTACAATCACTATGTTATATAACTTACCATCATCGCCATTATTAAAATCTAATTGCTCCACATGGAGAGAATAATTAATGACTTATACACATAGCAATATTCCCGTCTCGTATACCTTACCTGAAGAGTTGTAGTGTGGAATTTTAAGTCTCAACAAGTTTTTAAATGTGATTTGTATCACAATTTTTCAAACATTTCAGCAGTGAATTGAAAGTAATAAATATACACACAGTGACTGTGGAAGGGTCCAGTTCACACAAAACACACGCAATAATTGACTAACGCCCTAATGCCTTCCATAGTACAGTAGATTAACTGGTGCCAATGTGCTATACCAGAATAATCACGATCGAGAGTGTTTGAAGGCTAGGTTAATCCCATTTGCAAGGTTCGCATTGAACCACTGTGTCCTAGATGGATGGCATGCAAGCCAGGAATGTCCTGCAGCACCCTCGAAGAGGAAAAGGGTTGCAGGACATCCACGAGATGCAAGTCTTTGGAATAATCCTTTTCGACTCGTAAGCCGATCAGTGTTTCATTCATTCACACAAACAACTAATCTCTCTAACGATTTACCAAAATTAGACTAAAATTGGACATGTTCAACAAGATGAATCATATAATTCAATTGATAATTTCATTTTTATAGGAAATAATTCTAATAACCTATAGGAAATATTAATTAAACTAAGACGTGATCATTTTTTTTTTTCAAAATAATAATAGTCCGGATTTAGCTCGGTTTTTAAAATATGAGAAACTGCGATATCTTAATGATATAGCCGTGTAATATTTACCTACCACATAATTTTCCAACAAAATACTCTTGAACAACAATGGGTATTGTGCATTTCCAGTCGACCACTTCTTTCAACAACCGAACTATAGGTACACACTTTCTACGAAAATACGTGTCCTCGTTTTATTGAAAAATGCACTTTGAAAACCACATTGATGCGATATAGATATAGGTATACCTATGTATGTAAATAGGTAGGTATTCAAATCGATACAAACACAATTTCAAAATTGCATAATGATTTATTTAAAGCGCAATGAATTTGTTTTCACTTCCAAACACACAAGATAGCAAGTTAAACAGTTTCACTTGAATTTTATTATTAAGGGTGCAAATTATAGGGGAAATGTGAATGTTACACATGAACACTAGTTTATATTTTGGGGGCCAAAACCCCTTGAGGGGTTCGACTAGTCATTAGGGCATTATGTTCGAAATTAATTTACAACAGTTAGCAGTTTGTAGGGCACTGAATTGTCAATTCGAATCGGTGCCAAATATAGATACAAGATAAAATTTTGCTCTAAACTTGTAAAAAGATCCTGTGTAAGATTTGATATAATAAATTAACTGCTCCCGCCGTGATTCACATTTGCCTAGTTTATATTTTCTGGCAACCTGTCGAAAACAGGAACATTTTCCACGTCATTGGTGTTGGGTACCTTCAATAAATTGCACCCTTATGAATAGGTTGAATAAAACGGTTGATTTTCGAAATAACAAACTTTTTCCTATACACAGCGGTATGTGTTTGTTAAAAGACTCTATATCGAATTGATCTGCCAACAGCAATTTACTGCCATATCGAATCACAGTATGGGGTGTTTATTACGAATAAAAATTGTCGAGTTTAATTATTAACACTCTATATTACGAAGAAAAGTGCATAGCGTTCTGATAGCGAAAAAATTAATCTTATTTTTTATCTGTTAATAAATAATCGTTGGAGTTATACTTTTACAAATCAACCTCACAACTCAAGTACAAGTATGCAGGTACTTAAAATTGAATAGAAACGTGACTGTACGTTTGATAATTAATTTACAATAAAAACATTTCACATTTGTTCATTAGATTCAAAATAAAGAAATTTTGTCACGCACAGATTTGAATAAATCCATTCTCGAGTGGAAATAAATATTAACTAACGCAGTTCTTTAGTTTCTGTAATAGAATTGAAGTTGTGATGACGTTCTTATCCTATACATAAAAACTAAAAAGCAAATACCCTAATAGAGAGCAAGAAAACATTCATGATGTAGTGGTGATTCTGTGTGGTATTACAGAGAAGATAAAATAACATAAGAATACACCCATCAACATGGCGCTTTTGACAAAGACGAAAGCTTAACGATTTTACATCATGGGAGTAAAGAAGTCTTGTCAACAATTTGCATTTTACCTCCTCTTAATTAAATTAAACTCGTAAAGATAGCTCGTCGACGAAGCGCGCGTAGTTGGCAAGAATTTTACTAACGAAGTAATTATGTTGCTGCTAATAGAGGACTATGAAGTTGTGCAAGTTTTGTTCTGACATTCAGTTGTTTAACGCGACTAATGACGTAACTTGAACAGAAACGACTGCTTTTAATGAACCAGCCATCCAGCTTTTAGTTGTTTGTAAATAATTGGTAATTGCAAAACCATAGCGCATCAACTAAAATTCCAATATACTCAACATGGTAAATAATTATCGGTTTAAATTGTTATAATCGGAAGCGCGTCTTTACCGAAAATTCTGCTTAGCTCTTTTCTTTTCACTTTGCCAAGTAAAAAACAATAGATTTACTTCGGAGATTGTGACAGCAAACAAGATGGAATTTGTTAAGAAAAATTGGGGTTGTGACTCAGAGGTTCAAATCACTTATTTACATTTTACAAGTTGTTTGTACCCATTTAAAAATTTAAACAACACACCCACTTACTTTACCTTAAATTAACCTAAGCCGCTGATGTAAATTTAATTTCTTATCAGGACAAATGTGATGCTTATAGGTTCAATTCAAGGTGACAAGTCCGACAACAAGATGAAGATGTGATTAAAGTCATAATGCATTTCTGGTAATATAATGGCGCTTATTACAAATAAATGGTGAAATGATAGCATAAATTCAGGATAATAATAGAAGCGCAACCCACTAATTATCCTTTCTGTTAAATATAAACATGTGCCACTGCTTGAATATAGTACGGTGCTTTGCCAATTGGGTGCGCAATGGTCGTAGTGCGCCATTGGAGGTTGCCGGGCCGCCTTCCAATGGCTGCCATCTACTGAAATCATATGAATGAAGTCACTCACCACCACTACTATACTTGTACTAGGTATATTGTTATATAAACTTTTTATTGTACCGGATTTATGGATGGTACTAGTGCTCCTTTTCGACTGCCGCCCAAGAGTGTTAATCAAATTCAAAATAAGCATTAATTATTTTTGAGAGTTTTAATTCACGCTTTCATATACCTATGTATATGTATACCTATACCAACTCGCAATATTTTGAATATACAGATGTAATGTATAGAGATACATCTCTCTGTATGTAGAGGATAAAGGACTAAAATAAGTATTATATAATTAACTTTGGAACTTACTTGTATCCTATCTTCTGGTAAATCGGTTTTGAGACTGAGCATCTCTCTTGCATAGACGTCGGGATAGTGAGCGTCTTTAAAGGCCTTCTCTAGTTCCTCCAGTTGGTAGCTCGTAAAAATCGTCCTGCCACACACCCACCAAGGGTAGTTAAATATGTAACACACAGTTTCTAGTATATATAACTATTTATTACTCCTGACTTTACGGTTTCTACACGAACAACACTGGCAATCAAATTTTTAACTTCTTTCATATATTATTCAAAATTCAATGCAACGAGTTGAAAGCACACAAACACAAGAAAATTTAAACAAAACTATAGACAATCGTAAATGTATGTAATATGGTCTACATCCTAAATAATTAGGTGCCTCTTCAGAGTTTTAAAATAAATAAGAATATGTGGAAAGCTACAGCTAAAATTACTTGTTAAACTAGCGACTGGAGTTAATAGTTACCTATGACGTCTCTTCTTTTTCTTCTTTTTATTAAAACCACCTATACCCTCTGACACTGAAAAATCTTTGGAGTTGTCTATTTGACCTGAAACAAAAATATGACGTTTTAATAAATGACATAAATTGTTGTAAAACATTTTAAATGATGAATAAATATAAAAGAATACATACATATATTTACGTTTCATAACATAATCTTTAGGATCCGATTAATGAATGTTGGTGTTACGTAATAATCAAAATTATTTTTGAAACAATGAATGTCATTATGACGTAGCCGCCAACATTCATGAAACGGACCCTACTAGTATCACATTAAGCTGCGTTTACACACTCATGCAATTTACGCAAATCGGTGGTTCTGTTCACACACAACGATTTGTTTGCGCCAATTGCATATGTGCGTAAACGCAGCTTTAGACATATTACGATTTTCCTAGCAAAGGAACAGCACAATTAATGTAAAGTTAAAAGTAAAACAATACATGCATACCTTACCTATGTATACATAAATAATAAAAAAAATTGAAAATTTCGCCGGTTTCATTTTTTACTTTGTTAGTAAACATGCGATTAGGGAGACCTCTATACTAGGAGACGAATCGACATTGCTTTTTTCCACTGAAAAGTGGACCAATATATCAATCATCACGCTAATGCCGCTTCTCTCCAGTTGAATCGTTGTCATATCTACATCAGTTCGTTTAGTCTTTAAAGTTTTTGAAATGAAACTTTCCGATATTGGATCGTTTCCTTTAAATCTTGATTGATTTGATTTGATTTGAAATTTTTGATTTCGGTAATTGCATTTACCTAATATTCTTCAATAAAAATCTGTTAAATTTTAACTGAACTTCTGACATCCTAGCTATGCGTCTGTTTTTGTAACTATTAGCCTAATATTCAATTTTCTGTCCCATGTGGATATAAGTACGTCGATTCGCCTGCTAGTATCTATAAGTCCCAATATACATGCGACATCCTATGTACCTAATTCTGACATAAATACATATAGTAATATATTCATACAATAATAAAATAAACTGATATATTTACATTATGACTACTATTCGATATAATAATTTACAAAGATGAAATAGAAATGCGTGTGAATGTTTTCCTTCAAGACTTTGGCGGCGCCAAGTACCGCTAATTTTGTGTTAGGTAATTGCATGAATTATTGGTGCGTTGCAGTTATCTTCTCGTTCTCTAAGATATAAAACTGTTGCCGCTGCCGGAACAAATACCCTGCTCTTATATGTATATGGATCTATTTTTTACAATGTATAAACATAAATAAGTATAGAGAATTTTTACATAATGTTTTTCTCATTTGTATTAAAAAAATGGATTCGGCGGAGCCTATCGTTACGCCAATGCAAATGGTCTTCGTTTAAAATCAGATCAAATATTCCAACCTTAATGTACTTGTGCAAAGTCATGAATAAACCTTTGTTATTCTTATTTTTCCAAATAGAACATAGGTTTAGGTACAAACGGTATACTCAAAATTGCATTTGGCAAGCAAAAGCAGCAGTAACACAAATTGTGATTAAAGTGAAATTAAATAATAAGTACTTATCTGTACGTTAACATCTAGATTACTAATAATTTGAATACATCATATACATAGCAGAAAAAAATTTACATTTGTTTGATAACCACATGTTAATTAATTATTCCAAGCGTGAAACAAAAGCCTATGTGGATATAAAAGAGTTGGTTGTGAATTTTTCTCAATGAAGGTGTGAACATGAACAGCAAGGTCCCACCCTATTTCATTACTTTCACACCTCAACATTACATACCATATAACGGATGTACAAGTTAACTGAGGTATAAAAAATCAGACATCATGGTCGCCTTTTGTTTTAGTCTGCCATTCAATTTTATTTTTTCTGCTGCGATTCCTTCTTCCAGTTCTTCCTCTAATATTCAACAAATGCGCATTAACTAAAGAGTTATGTTGTTTTTATCTTTGGTCGGATCCTATGAAAAACTATTAAGTATTTATATTTTTGTTATTTAACATTTCAACTATTATTCATTAACGTTGTTCAAAGAATTAACCAACTATTTTAACCTCAGATAAGGGTTGCTAAATGTTGGACAGTGAATGTCGTGACTTATGAAATTCCATAGGGCCATTAGCACAATTTATGGGCGATACAAACGTTGATTGCCTTCCTAATATAGAATGTTTGAGGCTTTAGTTTTCCACATGACCAAAATGTTAAAAGCCATTGTTAATTAAACTAATATATTTTAGCAAAAGCTACCAATACATTGTACCAAATTTTAAAAAAATAACGCTAATTTTCTGCAAATGGAATGTGATTTTTTAATGAGTTGTGTAAATGAGTTAATTCTCTCGAATAAAGGGTAGATACTCGTATACGATTGAATTTAACCCATGATGTGAGACTACTAAAAGCATTAGTTTGCTGAAAACGGCTTTTTATAATTCTTCTGTAATAATGGCGTGGAAGTATTGCGCCCCCCAGAGAGATGGGCCGTCTGTACCCCCTAGAGACACCACTTCACTTGGGTATAATTGAATTTTCAAACCGGTAGCTTATTGGGCAGGAGATTGCAGGAGAATCCCTGTGTTGATTAGTTATTTCATTTCGTTTTCAGGATTACGACATATGGGTAATTTTAAACTTGGATAAACTTCGATTTCTTTATAATTCAACTATTATCAAATTTAAATTGCTTTTAAGATTAAATTGAAATTGTTGTAAAGATGCGTGTTTGTTTACTTTTTCCATGCGTCAGCATCAACAACGTCTTTCCAGCAGAATTATTTATATTCAAAAATAGCAGAACAATGTGCTCTCTATAGCTCTGTCAAATGTGTTAGTTTTATAGAAAATTTATTCTTCTTTCTTTCGATAATTATTGTTATTGGTGCGGTAAAATAACATAAGATGTGTATAATGTATCAAGTCATTTTTGTATGCCACTAATTTTCCTTGTAAAAACAAATTGAGCGGAAGCTTCGGTAATTTGATACTAAGAACAAATACTGGCGCCATCCTCAATATTCTCTGTCTGTCATAACATTGCTAATGAGGCACACCAGTTCATTTGTTAGCTAATTTAATTATTTTCTACAAAGTGGTGTAAACAAATTATTAAAACATTAATAAATGTGTGTGCCGAACAAAACACCCGCCCACAAACACAAATTGACCAAATTTTTAAACACATATCTTCACATTTATTTTCACCTCAACCATGAAAACTAATAAATAAAGAACGCTTTGAAATGGCAAAATTTTCCATTTGGTTTGCTATTTTTAACGAACATTTAACTGCTTTAGGTGGAATGCTTTTGGAAAAGAAATAATTGGCGGATAATATTCCAAAGTATTATTCTTTGGATTTCTTATTCTAACATATTCTTGGCTACACTTTAATGTAAATTTACCATCATACAGGTCATTATTGTCTCTAATAGGCACATAAAGACATTACACACCTATACCTACACAATTTAGATATGTATAAATAAAAATAATACGTAATAATCCCCCGGGTAATAATCAAAACTATTAAACCATCCAAACAAATCGTCTATTTATACATGTAGGTATGTACCTATTTATTTGGGTTTAAATATAACGCCCTTATGATATGCGCACATAAGAATTTCCAACTGTGATGAAATAGACTTGAAAAAGCGCTGTTTTCCAATTTCCATTCAACTTTTATAATAAAGTTCCATTTGAAAAATTTATTTCCAATATTAACTTGTTAAGTTGAAAATGGAGCGAGTGACTTGGAAAAAGCTGGTGTTGGTGAATGCTGGAAATTAAATTGAAAAGAAGTTGAAAAGAAAAAAAAAATATTTTAGGGAAACATTCTGCTACGCCAAGGAAATATTGACGTAAAAGCTAACCAATTATTTTTGAAAATAGTCATTGTGTATAGGACTCCAACTATTTATTATAATTACACACGCTTTTCCATTTCATTCACCTTTATTATCCCATGTTATAAGCAGAAACAAGTTCGAATAGAGATCCTATAATAAAAATAAAGGCATATTAAAATAATAGTAACAAGTATGGACGAGGAGGTGTTCAAGTTGTCATTCTGCTCATTCGTTTGTTAACATTTCAATAACACATTATTCAGTCAATTCAACTGAAATAACAGCTGCTGGATGTGATTGGTTCAATAATAAGAAAGTGTCTACCTATAACACTATAACTAACAATGAATCAGAAATATGTTAACCCTTTGGCGTTTTAACCCTTTTTGAGGCGGTCTGACATACGATATATAAATGCAGTGTAGGTACCTATATGGTACTGAGATGGAGGAGATAGTATTCAGGCCTATAATACGAAATAGGACTCATTATTATCATGATAAAAGGTAAATGACAGGTTAACGGAAAGGGGGAGGTCTATTGACAGATGTTTACCCAACAAATAAAAATATACACCATCATATATTTATTGTAAGTTCAACGCCAATGGTGGCTCCATGTGTACTTAAAGAGTTAATTCCTTTTCGCTTTTTCAAATTAAGTTTTTTTATTAAGTACGAAATTCAGTTTGTCTCTACACAGCACTCCAACAGGCATAAAATCTCTACGCAACTGTAAAATATAATCTAAATGCCAAGGCAAGATTACATACCACAAAAAGACAAAAATAAGGTCCGTTAAGTAGTAAATTTTGGTCCATAATACTGTAATGCGACCATAACATCCAATCAAGCGGGATTTATGAGCCAGCAACCTTGTAAATTTCGCAGTGGGTGGTTCCTAAATCCAATTGTGTCAACGTACTAGATTAAGCCGATTGCTGTATGGGTCATTCAAATAACATGCATCTATATGTGTGTTGTGAAAATTTGGACGAGGATCTAATACCGATAAATTTTCTTCAAAAGCAATTTTTTCATCAAACAAATGCCCGAAAGCGTAAGTGACCCCTTTCCTGAAACACTGTGAGCTTTCATCGACGAAGTTATTTATTAACATTTCGGGAATCGTATAATTCAATCAATCAAGTCCACACAGATCTTTATTTGTTTGTCACATAATGTAATTCATTAAGTGAGTAAATGTTCGCATGTTAGCAAGTGTATTACATTCCCTAAGCGGCCCTAATCGACCGTTAAGTCGATCCCAAGAGATATGGGGTAGTTATCCCCAAAACTACTTCTTTTGATACCATACAGACCACTCACACAGATGTCCCATAATTGATTTATTTTTATTGCAACTGATAATTAATTTCACTTGGCGATTATTAAATATTAATACAGATTAAACTATAGACTGTGATGTGGGTGAAAGGAAAACAAATTTACAGAGTGTCTGTTTTTGATTGAAATTGAATAGCTTCGAAAAAAAGTAGGATATTTTTTACGCTGTCAATAAGACGTCGTATAGTAATTGAGATATTTTCGGTTTCTTTTAATCTCCTTCTCCCCTAGTGTGCAAATTTCTTATATAGTTTTGTTTTTCCCCCAAGTTGAAAACAACCCTCCCTCGACTAAACAATTTTGAAAAATATAAGGTTTTTATTTGTCCGTTATGTCTTCATTTCAAGGGTATACATACAAATAAATAGCTAAAGATGTTGATGGTATAAAATTACAAAACCATTGGTTTGTGTTCTTTATTCTCTTGTTTGCCAGAATTAACATCGGTCTTCTATTCCGCAAACGCTTTTAATAAATTCAGAATGCAAAGAAATCTTGTGAACCAAATTTTCGTTAGGTAAAATGGAAAATATTCAATTTATTAAGTACCCTCATGAAACATTGAAGATAATGCGATTTAGCAAGGAAATGGAGGAACTCCTACTTGCCAATTCACCCTTAGCGTATTAAAGGTGGAAATTTTTGTGAACGAGCCTTTTCCGGAATTGGGTGGCAATTTACATTACGTTGTTTTAGATCTAAAAGAACTCGTGTGCTTGTGAAATGTACTGCGCAAGCCGGATCAATAACAAAATTCTTATTGCTAATCTTGTCATTCGTTTTGTTCTTTTAGAAAAAAATATTTTATTTAAAAAGATCCGCACACACTCTCCGCGTTGTAGATAAAAAAATACCTGCATACTAAACCTCTAATTGAAGAATTGAAGCCTATATGCACATCATCATTAGCTGACAGTATCAGTTAAAAAATTTCTGTTTATATTACATATTTTTGGGGTTTTGTTATTGTGGTCTTAAACTCTTTTGAGTACACTCCAATAAATTGTCGCCCTCAACTAGGTATAGTTTGTCCTAAATGCCACTATTTTCTATTGACTAATAATTAAAGGGAACTGATTAGGCGGAAAGCTAAAGAAACCTATTCATCTTTAATTTATATTAGTAAATAATGTCAGTTTCAATGTAGAATAATATATCCAATTTACGAAAACTATTATACCTACACTAACTTGTTTATAGTAAACTGAGAGACATATAGTTCGTAAATGTGGATTGTTGATATAGGTATGTACTATAAGTATTTGACAGAAAGGACAGCATTAATTTATATATATATAGTGAAAAGTTGAAAGTACTGAAAAGATAAATGTTTTGAATTTGTCATTCAGTGCATCCAGTAATAAAAAATGTAGTAAACCAAGCCGTCAATACAAGATCATAAAACAGAATACAAACCATGGAAAACACTGTAAAAACTATATACGAATTTTATGCTGTCTTCCGTTTAAATATTTATTTCTTGCAGCAAATTCTGAAATTATAACTAAGTACTTATAGAGCAATAATTCTGAAAATTCCTTGAGAAATTCTATACATTCATTTAAGATAATCACGAGAAGTGGAAAACTTTGCAAAAATTTCCTGAATTTTACATGTAACTGTTATCGAATATTAATGCCTGTAAAAAAAGTGCACATGTTGCAAAGTATTGCTAAATATTTAAATTATAGCACTTGCAAGGCGGTCATACTAAAACATCAGTTGATTTTGAATTTTTAAAGTTTCTCAATAATGGCGGAATCTAGTGGTGGTTTTATGGCCCTCTATATATCAATTATAATAAATATTTAATAAAAGGCAAGACTCAAGCCAATATGGCCGCGTAGTGAATACAACAGGGACTGGTTTCCGGGAATAACTACCGGGTTGGCAAGGGGATCCCGATAATGAGCTTGTGACGAGTTCTCCAGCTACGCAGTTATAACTCCAAAATATGGGGATAGAAGAAATTATTATACAACACAGCATTCTAACCCCTCACTTCACCGATTTGAAGGGAAATGCAAGGTTTTATGTTTTCTTGTAACGAGGGAGGTAATTGCTAATGGAAGATGGTATTCCAATGATCATTTTGGCTTGTATTATATATCTTTTCATGGTTTTACCGTTTTACACAACAACAATATACAATGAGAAGTGCATGTTTTCCATTGCAAGCTCACATGAAAACTTCCTGCCAATATAAATTTAAAAGCATTAAAATTTGTATATCATACATATGAACAAGTACATCGAAATTTAAGCCCATTCAATAAATTGAATTATCAAAGTGTAAAAAGATATTTAAAAAAGAGCCTTAGAAGAATATACTCCTAATAATAATATCCAATTTGGTTAACCATTATATATTTTCGCCCGATTAACCAACTCTAAACAGGGTTTTAAAAAGCATAATTATGTTCTGTAGAAGAGTTCATTTTGTTCAATTTTCTTTTTCTTGAAAAGCAAATCACTACCCTAAATAAGAGAGTGAAATGGAAGAAGCCTCCAGGCTATCCTCCAATTATAATATTATCAAGTTATTGGTGAGAAACTCTAATTGTCACTTTGGTTCCCAATTAAGACTGACGTATTTTACTTGCACACAATCAAGTAAGTGTAAAAAATGGCTTTAGAAAATTACTGACATTTTACAATTTTATAATCGGTCAGTTTTTCATTGAACAAAAACTGAGTTCAATATACAAATTTTTTTATTATAATAAAATAAGCACCTAATATATTCTCTGTATAAGCAAAAGCTTTAAATTTTGAATGAAAATTGCTTAAAAGTCCAGCACTGAATTGGAAAACATGATTACATTGTTTTTTTAAAAGGAACTGTTCAAACTGAATACGTGCATTATCCTAATCTAATTAGGCCGTTTTGCGAGTCATTTATCAGAAACTCTGTGCGCTTTTATGATACTCTATTTTATAGTTCTCCGCCCACAACCATCCAAACAAAATATTTTATGAGCCATTAAAAGCCTTCTCGTAAACGCGTGTTCGCTACAATTGACAATTATTTATAATACAAATTCAGTTTATCACATTATCATTCATACCCGCATAACTTCTAACTAACACGCATGCAATATGCATATGTAATGCGTTGAATTAACTAGTCTAACTCAATTACCCCTTCTGTTGGTCCTATTTTGTTATGCATTCACTGCTATATTAGTTTATTTCAGTTATTAGATCTTTTCAAGCCAATTTAAGTACATACATTATATTACCGATTTATCGTAAAAATACACTTAAATGTAATAGATAACAAAAAAATATACAAACCTGATAAACAAGAACCAGGTCCTGAGGAACTGAAGGAATTCTTAAATTGCGATAAACCTAAAAAAGATTCAAACGTGTTAGTTAAATTATAAAACATAAAATACAGGAAGAATTGACGTTTTTATTGCAACTCAACAAGATATTACAAATGTGTATATTGCTGAGACTGTGTTGTATGGCATTGAGATTTAAGTGCGATTAAAGTGATTCCAATTTTAAGGACTCTATATAAAATTAAATGTTTTGACTCGTATATTGTACCATTGAACACAAAACCGTCGTAAAGAAATATAGGATTACATTTGGTCTGACATAAAGACTTGAATATGGTCTATTATCCAAAAAATCCGTAGAGATCTCATATATGAATACTTACGTGTAGTAGTACTACAAAAGAGAACATCTCTGTGGTCAAAACATTTTAAACCGATAGTTGGAGTGAATGGTTAAACGAATATAGTCGTTGAAAACGATTAAAATACGGTCGAGGACATTCAAGATAGGTATTAGATATGGTTCATTATGTTTGAATAGTGGCTTAGACGTCTCAGGTTATCTAGTATTGTGGTTAGGTTGACGTATGAGGCATGACAGCTACTTAACATAGGTGGCAAGTATAATGGTGTTTTGCGGAAGCTGTGTGCTGTGCTGTGTATTTTATGTGGATTATTTAGTGTGAGATGCCCTTCTTCTGTTCCGGGTGAAATTCGATAGTTTTAGGCAAATGGAATTCTTCGTTTCAATGAACAATTCAAGAAATAAAAGTGACCTACTCTGGACGTAAAATTAATTCATCTTCTAGAAGAATTTCTTCACTCTAAAGACTTTTTTCCAATTATGCGGCCACAATACAATTGTTTTCATCACTATTTTCCGTTTTCTTTATTTTTTATTTCATTTCGAGCGCACATACATATCAGCCAGCAAGTATTAGATAGTGTATTTGTGCAACTTATGTGTTCATTTAATTTGTGCTATAAAATACGGAAAGCTATGCACTACCCAACTTCGATACAATGCAACATAATTACACAAGAATAATATAATGGCGAGAATGTGAGGCATTTTGGCACATATATTTTAAGTGCCCGCACGAAAAGCAGAGAGTCCCCATATACGAACCCATGAATACGTGCTGCAAGTACAATAAGCTATCTTGGAGGCTTAATTACACCGAGCCTTACTTAATTTGGAATTTCATCTAGTTTTAGACCAGGTCGCAAATCAGGAAAGGGTAATTTTATAACCCACACATATCCGCATGCCCTTTTCTTTACTTAATTCCGAAACACGCTATTAATCTTATAAAATTAATTTCACCAAGTTTATATATTCCAACAGTTGGGAAAAAAACTGCGCACATCTCGAGTGGCTGTGCTGTACACGCGATCAATCGACACAAAGAGGATGAGGAAAATATGATAACATCTGCAGGTTCGGGACGTTACACCTTTAGCACAAAAGGGTGTAAGGGATTTGCTCACATTCAAGCAACAAATTGAAGTACAATAAGCAGGCACTTTAGATTGCTCGGTTCCGTTCAATTCTATCTCTTGTAGTATAAGTATAGTAGTAGGTGTCGTGTGGATGATATTGGACACCTGACCTAGCAATAGAACACTCATTTCAAGTGGTTCTTTTTTATTTGTGGGAAATCCTCTTTTACTTAATAATTGCACTATAATAAATTTTCAAATACTAAATGGTAAGATCGATCCTCTTTTGTTTCAAATGCCATTTTGACTGTGTTGAACTCCAGCACATATTAAAGTATTATGGGGATATATAAATTGTAAGCTCATTTAGTAAGAAGATAATAATGATATTTATTGAAAGAAGATAAAAAAATGGAAAAACAAACGCGCAATATTTTCTCGTTAAAAAAGGCGGTCTATTGTGTAAAGGGGATGATGTTGGTTTTCCATTATCTATGCTTTCAGAAACAGTGCTACATACACGAAGAGTAATTGAAACAAATTTTCCGGCTGTAAACATAACTTTATACAAAAACAACCCTTGCAGTCAAATATTTCAGTCTGTTAGGAACATTAGCATAGTATATAGGGGCTATGGGTTGTATGTTGGTATGTAGAAATGTGGTCGAATCTGATCCTTATTGGAGGCAGCATTGAGTATATGTGGTGGCGCCGAACGGCACTCGTTGGAACTAATTAATTATCGAGTCGCAGTTAATTACTACCGTTTCGGATTCCTCCTCCCTTCCTCCCAACATTACAACCACCTTCATAATACAATGTTGTTGGTTACCCGGTTACCCTGTGTTTCCAACTCAACCGCCATGCCCCTTACCATAGTGTTAGGGACCTTTGTTTTCATATAATTTAATTTTATATACATGTGTACGATGTAAATTTCTCTACAATTTGATCAATAACTTGTTTTTACCACAGCAGAGAAACAAGAAACTAGGAACTAATTTATTATGTTGCCGTTTCTAGGATTTACTACGCTACGTTGTGAAAAAGTCCAATTCCTTAGACGCATAAAAAATGCAAAAACGCATCATATGTAATTTGCTTCATTTTCCACTACAACATGAGCATGAAACAAGATCTCTCCGAGTTGCTTCTTTCTTTGCAAATAAAATTTATATTTAACCCTAATATAGGCGTAAAATAGATTCCTTAGAAGAAATTTCTTTGTGGGCAAATTAAAATAAACTAATTAAATAACGCGTTCCTACTTCCTAATGAAGAAGTCGGGTTTTGGAATTGAGCCATTTGAAATAAAGGATGGCGTAAACTTAATTATGTCAAAAATGCGAAGAATTTCAACTTCTTAATTAAATGCAGTTTTGCTCGAACATCATCCCACTTTACCGAGATGAATAAGTTTAATTAAATCCTTGTGTTTTATTATGTCTCCCATCTCGCGTGACCTACCCTTAATAAAAAACTGGTATTTTTCTTTGTGAAACGTTCATTATAATATCATGTAATTGGATTAGGAAAACTATCTTTATTACACATATTTCTACACCTATTCATTGCGTTACATGGAAAACGAAATCCAAATATAATAATATACTTGGGATTGTTGATGGCGACGCAGTATAGAAGCCAGATTAAAGGGGTTTTCAAATGATTTTGACCTATTTTTAACACTACACCACAATAGTAAATGAATTAGAATTATGTAATAGAAAAAGAAAGAATAAGTGAATGTAGTATGATCATGAATATCGCTGGTATGACATTCTAATAAAAACAAAAATAATAAGATAGCTATTCATTTCATTTACATTTACATAGAATTCTGTTCATCAGGTGATGTATGAATATATATAAAACGTGTGAAAAGCTCAGCACATGTCAAGTGTGGGGCGGTGGGGTATTTCCTGGCTCCCTATTCAATTTCCATCGTTTAATTTCTTTAGACAACTGAATATATAGGTGTTTCACTAAGGAACCTCTTCACACACATTGAGAGAGAAATTTTTTACCTGTGTGTGCTCGCTGAATGAGTGTCACGTTTTACAGGGTGGCCGAAAATCACTGCATCATACTTTTTAATTTATAACAAAATAAATATCAATCTGGTCCACTTGAATAAAAATGTTGTGTTTGTTTCTAATGAGGACGGTAATTGTGTTGGTGTGGTAATTTCTTCAGGTATATATTCGAATTGTATGCTATGCGATTCAGTTAGTCACTTTTTTATATTCCAATTGATTATTTCATTATAAAAAAAGGAGAAGTGAATTCGGAATATGGTCGTGTTCCTGTAAATGTGAATGATCCGTTGGTGACAAGCGTACAAAAGCTGCGTGCCCAGCAGGGGTTGACGCGTTTTACTACTACAACTATTACATCACACAGGCATATACAAATTCGTTCGTTTCCAAAATAATCCTAATGTTGTCTCTGCAAAAGGGAGTTTATAACATACCGGTTTTGATTAAAATCAACCAAATCCAATTCCCCATCGAACTTTTAAATTCAATGACTACATCTACCAGTTAATTGAATTATTTCAGTATCACTACAAAAATATGTTCTAATGTCTATGTGTGCGATTCAACCGAATATTTTCCATAAAATAAATACATGTAATTAATTTATTTAACATGTTTTCAGTTTCCCCAATAATTTTGTTAAAAAAAAGAAAAAATATTCCCTCTCGACAAGGGTTATTATTTTCTGAGTTTTTGGGAGCCATACAATTTCGGCTTTTATTTTAATTAATGACGATATTATATTACAAGTTGGAAATTAATTGCAGTGTGCACAATTGTTACTAACATCGAGCAAATTGAGTTTTATAAAATTTATATTAGATTTGTTACGCTAATATGGTGTTTAAAATTGTATAGATTATCGTTAGTCAGACATTGTAACAGAGTAAATGTAACCAATAGGAAATTTAATGAGGATCAATGGCTCATTATGGCTGATCTGAACATCAATACTAATTGGTAATTTGATGTGGCTTTGATTAGATACCTACTATACTCGGCTTGACTTCATATCTTCCGCCACATTCAAAATAGACTGTCGATTTGCGTAAAATGTTCAACCTCAAGATGCTCAAGAAGCTTTTAAACTTTATGATTAGACTTGAATTTACAGCAAACAATCAATAACTATATTAAGGTCTAATAATATCGTTTGGTTTCGTCTGTGTTTTTTCAATATGAAATGAACGTTAATGGTTAGTGTTAATAGAATAATGTAATTAAACGATGCACATAAACATAAATATGCGAGCTTACAAGCAAGTTGTATTATTAAAAATTTATGTAAGCCTTACAACCTATTAATTATAATTATGTATACAAAGATGTTTATTAAGATAGTGTCAACAAATTAATTATCCACTTATCATTTCCTGTTTCATTTTTATTCATTTTTAAGCAAAAGTTACTATAATTACTAATGTATTATGCACCTCCCCACGAAGAAGTATTCAATTTTATTTGAATAACAATAATTTGAGTTAAAAATTATTTTTATCCTTATGCCATATTCATTCACTCCTTATTTGTACATTCATTTACCGCTTAAATAAAAGCAAATCATTCAGAATTAACATTTAATATGTATAAATGCGTCCGTTTTAAGGTATAATTTTATTTTTATCGAACTACATTAAAATTATTTCTTATGTATGTATGTATAAGCGAAACTTTTGTATTTCAATTTAAAATGGCAAAATTATTCCAAATAATTGAATGTTATTATAAGCTTTAGCGTAAAAAATGTTAAAGTTTTTAAAACTCCAGCTTTTGGGAAAAATACAAAAACTTCTTTACCTAATCCATTATTGTAAATTTAATAGGATAAATAAATATGTACAATAAATACGTAAATCAAATTAATTTCTGCTTTAATAGTTAGGTAATATTATATTTCTGTATAATTTTAGGCCAAATTAAACAATTTTCAATTTAGGGAAATAATTTCTAAGTTTTATGCACACATTAAAAAAAAGCTTCACACACAGTGACACAGTCCCTATAAAAGCGTATCAAATTTTACTTACCAGCACTGCTGGTTTGATGTCCAGCAGCAAGTCCTAAGACGGCCGCTGGCGACGGAGCACCGTTTGCATTCATTCCGGCGGCGGCAGCAATATTATGGGGTAAAAAAGCTGCTGCAACTGCCGCTTGGGCATTAAAATATGCCATACGACTTGCAGCCATTGTCATATGATGGTGATTGAAACCGTGTTCCGACGGAAAGCATGTTGGCGCTTGTAAGTGCCTTTGTGGGTAAACATTTGGTGTGATTGCCGACACAGCCGCCGTTGGTGATCTATGCTGTGTATCACTGAGTCCTAGCAATTCTTGAATTGCAAACGGTGACCGTTGCGGCATTGTTTGCGATGGTTTATTTAATATACTGGGTGCTGTTACATGTATTGTATTTTCTAAAGTCTCATTGTTCATTTTTTAAACGTATATATAGTCTAATTGCGCCAAAACACTCTAGGTATAAATTTTAAATAAAACAACATTGTTTTCTTTTCAATTTGTACAAGTCATTTGTTCACAAATTTGTTAAAAATTCATATTCACAGTTCCACAAATTTAATTTAGGAATTTAGTGTTGCGAAAAAAATTTCGTTGTCAATTATTTTTGTACACTGTTAGTTACTCGCACTCTTTAGTTGTTTTTTTTAATTTCACAATTTGCTTGAGATTGTATTTATCTCCATAATAAAAATAAATAATTGTATTCGTAAATATTTTTGGCGCGTTTATCTTATTACTTATATTATGAGTTCAGTCTTGAAATGAACTGTTCATGACCAAATATAAGACTAAACTGACTATTACGAATTTGAAAAACGAGTACTGTGGGGCTGCTAACAAAGATACTCCCTAATATTCCATCTGAAAAGGACCCCTTAAAAGAGGCGTGCGCTAAAATCTACCAATAAACTGAGTGAAAAGCTAGTCCTTATTGGTATTACATGCGGTTTGTATTCTGGTACTATATTATCCTTGTTGAAAGGATCAAGTTTGCTTCAAATACAACATTCACTAGGCGGAGTTTAGAATTCATTGTTCACATTTAAAAAGCCTTATATTCATATTATATAGAGATGATTATTGCACATTCACTTCACAACAATTACTGACAAATAGTTTACATGGTTAATTAGTAACGATGTGTTCGATTATCATAATTGGAATACAATTAATTGGCCTTGTTTTACGTTCTGACACAATGTAATGTTTTAATTATCTAATTTCTGTCAAATAATGTTCGTTATAGACAATAATTTATTTTACTACATATATCGAATTTTACTTTTATCTAATTAATTAATAATTACCATATTAAACATATTATTTACAACTAATACCTAATTACACGTTATTTTAAAAATAGGTAGGTAGGTATAATTTAATTACTAATTAGTTAAATATTTTCAGTTGCCTCTTTGTCTAAATATATATATTACCTATTATGTATCAAATAATATATATGCATAACTAATATTAAATTTATCCAATACACTATTAGGTACTTAGTATTAAAAAGGTATTGTTAATATTTCCTAAAAATCTATTAATTTAAAAAATTATATGTATTTACTTAATATGAAAATTAAAAAACAATAGTTAAGAATAAATTTAAATAATTTGAAAACGTAATAATGTAAAAAAGGGATACCATATACAAATTATTGCTTGGTAGGTAATTATAATAGGTATACCTATTCATCCTAATACACCTTATGTTCAATGAAATAAAATCAACTTAAGAAAATTAGTCAAGAAGTTCGTAAATATAGGTATACCTACCTACATATTATTTTTTTGGTTAAATTGATAAACATGTTCTTTATTTATGTATGTATTTTTTTAATTACTTGTTATTTCGTTTAAATATTATGAATAGTAAATTTAAACTCTAAAGATACACATATACCTATATAAGAATATACCTCACGTACCTATACATATTGAGATTATAAATTTTAGATTTATTAAGTCAAAGTGAATCGGTTATTTCAAAATATCATTCCCTTCCTTAAATCCCTGATTCAATACTTAAATTAGATGATTAAATGAACGTTATGAAATTTTATAAATTATCTTAGATGATATAATCCTTCAGCAAATAAATAAATCTTTGAAAGTTATACAAAGAATGGATTAAAGCTCTTGAGAGAGTAATCATAAATACAAATTATTTTGAAAAGGTTCGCAACAGTAATAATGTATAGAAGCATATTATAACTGAACAACGTCAGCATTTCACTTGATAAATTTAAATTAATATTACGTTTTGTAAGATGAATTCAATTTATTACACAATAAAATGCAAAATTCGATTTCAGAATATTATTAGGGTCTTATGTATGATGTTAATGTATCATAAACTTACAAACATTCTAGTAATAATTCAAAGTATCAGCGAATTTTCTTAAAACGAAAAGCATACGTATAAATACATACCTTAGATAATACCTATTGTATTGGTATCTATACTAATGCAAAGATATGGGATTTTATATTAGATCGAGAATTAAATAAAAATATTTAATTTAGGAAAAAATTAAATACTAAATATTATAATTCTATTAAAATAATTTGTTCAACATTTCATCAAACGTATGTTAAGGTACATACATATACATATGTGTTAAATTATTTCTAATTGTTATATAGAACCTAATGTGGTGATTGCATGCATTATTTTATTCCTTTAATATAAATTCATCAAGAATTCCTTAATTGTGTTGATAAAACACTTAAAAACTACTAAAACCTTTTAATTAATGCAGGTGTTCTAATAGTTAAATATAATTTTCTTACATTAATAAAGTAAGTAATTAAAGAAATTATATCCCGTAATCCGGTATTACATTTCAAAATTACCGTGAGTCGAGAAATATGGATGATTGAAATGAATATAAGTTGATTGTAAATGGAAATGTGAATAATAGAAAGAAAATCAAACAAAGATGGAAATATTGCCCAATCCAATGAAAATGCAGCTTTTGCTTTTGCTGCAGTAAGAATTTTTAATTAATCCAGCCCACACGGCTTTGTTTATGTATACGCTGATTTGAAAAGTACTTTACATACATGTGTATGTATATGCTATATGCATTACACCTAACAAATAAAAAAGAAGGGTTGATTTCAAACATGGTTGACACAATTAATAAAGACTATACGAGAGGGAATGGAAAAAGCTTAGGTACGTCGTTTACCAGCTATTTTTCATATTACCATATTAAGAGTATTATAATTATTCATATAGGTAAGTCTATTTTGTTTCAAATTTCATAAAAGTATGAGATTTAAATTGCAACGATCAAAAGTCCAAGTGAAATTGAAATAAAATGCATTTTTATTTGAAATAGTTTATAATGAATGATGTTAAAGCTGATTAAAGCTATTATTAAGTTTAAGCATCATAATTCGTAACATACCTACCTAATATTAATTTTCACGTCTTGTTTTCATAATCATTCATACAAACAAATAGTTGTAATCAATGCCAAGATTCAATATCGTCTACTATTTTTTATAATAAAAAATATGTGACTAAACACTAACATTATATATGCATATTACCTATCTTAAGGACATGTATAAGGTAAATAACATAAGTATAAGTATGTTTAATAAACTTTTTCTATTAAGCAAACTTATCTCATTAAAAGTTCCAAACTTGCCTATTATCCCCAATAATATAATAATAATGAATTTATTATATTCGCAATATTTGCACCTTAACAAAGTTTCCTTGAATGCATAAACCTACCTATTTCTACATCACAACTACAAGCATCATAAAGTTTTCGTTCTATATTGCAAACATCAGACAAACAAAATCGCAGTTTGATTTCCTGTATTAATTAGTTATCAATTGAAATTTAATACGAGTATTTGTAGGTAAGGAATAAAAGACTTAACTGTTCGTTTTCTTATTATAGGTTCGAAACATACCGTTGATAAAAAGATAATTTGCTTAAACACCAAAAACTTTCCCTTCTCAGCCTTATAATTCTTTTAATCGGTAAAATAAATTCTATAACATGATGTTAGTTAACAAAAAGAAGATTGACATATCCTTTGTGCAAAATTAGAAATCGTGAAATATAAGTACCTTGTAAAACATTTCTTAAAGAATCTAAAACAATTGTTAAATGGTATTTACCTTCCCGTTGTTTTTTATTACACTTATTACGTTTTCATAACATAAGAGTGGCTCAGAAAAATTAGTTCGAATTCAAATTATGTAATATAAACCTTTGTGCTTGTAATGGTGTTTATTTCAATTGAATGGTGGTATTGGCTAATGTTTTTTTATTCTGAGTTATATTTACCTATCAACTTACGTTATAGTTTTCCCTTCTTAGGTATATACTAAAAACAGCAAATCAATTTTCAAAAGATTTATGTTGATGAATGAGAATGTTTCTAAATATTGTACCTACTTATTTCACAGAGCTGAATTATTTCTTGTTTTCTGTTTAGTGTAATAGGTAAATAAAATTAATCCTTGAAAACCAGTTTACTTTTTTGTTTACAACGTTTAAAAATTAAGTACCTATGGCCAACTGATCAAAAAAGTATTTCTGATAATAATTTAATTATTGTATGCATCACGTACCTACCTACATGAGAACTAAATGCAAAATAAATTTAAGAACTTAGACAAACATTTAACACAAAATCGTACAGGTTTAACACATACATAATACTATATGCATTATTTTATAGGTAATTTAATTAATTATGTTCATATATTCCTAATTAGATACTTTAATCTTTGTTTAGAGTATTGTGTTCTTAAGATATCTACTGTCCAAAGCTCTTATAGTATAAGTTCTTTCGTCAATACATGACTTTTCGATGCAAGAGGATTCTATTTCTTTTTTAATAAATTGTTAACCGTTAGTTGTTTTTCGTATCCATTTAATAACTATGCATGAAATTATACATGAATATGTATAAGTAAGTGGATAATACAAAAAAAATTATGGAAATGGAAATACTTTCCTACCTACCTTGTTTTTGAATTCAACCTGGCGAGGGGTAAATCTCCATGGTAATCTGGTGTACAAATAATTTGGAGTCCCTGGTAATCTTTGTGGTATTCATCTGGTGTTTATGGTATTGTAAATCTTGGTAGTCTTTGGTAATTTTAATGGTAGTCTTATGAATTCTATGGTATTTCCTATTTCTAACTGGGAGTCTAACTGGTATTCTATGGTAGTCTGAGTGGAAGTCCGAGTGGCAGTCTCTGTAGCCTGTATATTAAATTCATGGTAGTTTTATAATGGTATTCATTGGCAGTCCTTGGTATTTTTATGGTAGTCTTTCTTAAATGGTAGTCTGGTGTACATTTTTTTAACAAGAGGTTAACCCCTCGCAAATAGGTATACATAATACACATATTTTTCTTTTCTAAAAAGTGTTGTACCTACTTTCTTGATAACACAAATCATAAATCGTTTAAAAATCGAAGTTTTATACGATATAAATAAAAAAGGTTGAAACGCTGCCTTTGAGTACTGCTGGAATGTGTAAAAGCTTTGTGCAGCAGCGGTTCAAGCATTTTCTGTACAGAATACTTTATTTCGGTCGTCGTGAAATAGTGGATATCACAGAAAGAACTCTGTAACTAGACCATTTCCGTAACTAACAACATGTCGTTTTCTGTAAATAATAAAGGTATATTTAAATTTTGTAATTTACTATTTAAATGTTTTCTAAAGTTTATTATCTAAAATTTTTTACCTTGTTAATGCCAAAGTCATATCATTATTTAGAAATTTATAAATACGAAATTCTGAAATTGAAATATATTCTTAAACGTGTATATTGAAGAATATACTTCATTTTCCTAATACCGGTTATTGAAGACCTTTCCGATATTTTCTATAGTAAAGTGTAGGAAAATAATGAGATGTCACAGATCAGACAAGTTGAGCCAATAAATGTTTCCGAAACAACATAACAAGTTATAAAACCCTTAGACAATTTTTTGAACAAAACATTTCAGAATTTTCCAATTTTCAGCAAAAACTTTTCTGGCATCTGCAATAGTCGGCGGACAGACAAAAGTAGATACGTGATATTCCCTTAATTACTATTTCATCATACTTCTCAAACTTGTACACTGCATATGTCTGAATATTGCTGCATTAGATAGTTAAATTTTACATTTAATTGTGATTTAGCTTTAGGATATAATTACTGACGTGTTGAAGTTAATTTATAATTTAACGATATCATTAGATTTAGAGAAAGTCACAGCAGGAGTGACATTGTTGTAGGAGTGAACATCACAAGTTTTGATAATAATTTCAGTTTATCATATGAGGAAGAATATTGTTAGGGTGCTAAAGTCAACAGCGTAATAACTAAACGGACGTACAACAGTCGCGAAGACACGTGTTGTGCTATCCAGTCAATGTGCCACCCCCAACCATTCTCTATTAACTTTGTTACATTGTTAGTACATGTTCGCAAATTACCAAAGCTTGCCTTCACCAGGCACGTATTCTCACACTCGACACTTCCAGCCCCCCGCAAAATCAGGTTTCAATCTATCCAAAATGAAACAAAATTCTATTAACTTTTCTTCACTTCAAAATAACTCATTTGTTAAAGAATAAAACCTCATTAAAGCCTTTGCCAATCTCTTTTTCAAAGTTCAGAAAAATCCTGCTAAAATGCAATATGATAATATTTTAAAGAAGAGTCTTATAATTATAAAGTCACTGTTGTAAGCGATACCAGTGACATTCAGTACACCTTTAAAAAATAATGAATTTTCTTATGATTCTGCAAGGGTGAAAAATTTTATATGGCATCAAAGAGAATATATTATATATCATTATGTGGCAGTTTTAAAATGCGACCCTTAAAACCACATATTTAATTTTGCTTGATACCTACCTATATAAAAAATCTTATGCTACTCTTTCAGTTTAAACTGAAAACGCTTTTTTATAATCAAATTATTTGAGAATCAAACATAGAAGAATGTGATGTTTATCAAAAAGTCTTTTTCTAATACTCATTTATTTGTGTCATTAATGCCATCAAAACTTCATCAACTCTTTTAAATTAATCTCTAGTTTGAAAGCTTAAACGCTGCAATGTAGATAGAGTTTCCGACTATATATAGTTAATTCCCATTATTTCCTCGATGAGCGTTAGTATGGATATTAAATTACAATCATTTGTTTCGGAAATGAACTGAAATCGTGTTGAAATCGCGGTAGGCTTGTTATCTAGTCGAGGTAACAGTTACAAACCACCGTGCCAGAACATTTCATTCATTTTCTACTAATTTTTTTCCCGTTCTAAAATCCTCATCTTTTCCATTTTAAACTTGTTATTCTTATAAACGATCTGCACCGTTTTGAAATTCATCGCTTATTGATCTTATTTAGCACGATTTTTTATCGAATTTACTCGATTTGTGCTTTTCCTTTTTTCCAACGATTTCCACTTTCGAATTTATATAGGTATGGATACACGCAGGTATACATTTCCGAAATCATTAATTATTGATGATAATTCTACTTATCAGCATCAGTTATTAATCAGTTATTTTGTTTCAATGTGCGTAAAGATTATTTAAAATTCAAACGATTCAAACAAGAGATACAGTATACAATATCAAAGTGAAAAGAGACATGCAGAAAACATTTTCCGAGAATGTACCTATTAGAATATGAAAAAGTCCGCCTCTATATTCCCATTACTGTCGTCCAAACAAGGCGTCTGCAATTTTAATTTGACATCAAGAAAAAACCACCAATTTAGAAATGAGTGACTGCACATTAAACATCACTGAAAGCAGAGGAATATAAATTAAAAGCTTTATTCGAACCAATCCGGCGGTTTCTTCTGACAAGCTAGCACCAATAGTCGCTTTAGCAGTTAAGCAAAGGTGTTTTATTTTACCTGGTGCATATAGTTCCGTAAATGTGTAGTAGTGCATTTTTTTTTCGTTTTGCCAGGAAACATACAAAACATTTTGTGAAAAATGGCTCCCCTCAACTATTATCAATTCATCCCTATATATGTGTACCTTACCCAGGTATTAGGTATAACGAACAACTATGTATATGAATTATACGTAAATATATTATATAATTCATAATCAATAACAATTTCAATAGAAAATTTAAAAGTAAAAAATTATTGGACTATTTTTACCTATAACCAAATTTTATCTCGAAAAAGCCTTTCCCGTAGTTAACTATTTTAGGTATTATGTCTAATAGATGACAATAAAGATTCTTTTATTTTGTTGAGAAATTTTTCTTGAAAAGGATTGGTCCTTCCGGTAAAGTCATTTGATCTTTGAATTAAGATTTTTAATGTGAATGAAACTCAAAATATTGAAAACAAACACGTGTAAAACACATCGCTTGAATTGTATTTTATTTTGTTTATTATTTTTTTTGAAATACAATCTGATCAATCTGTTCTATAGATGTCACAACAAGCGACGCCATCAATTACACTAATGAGAGTAGATAGCGTTTATAACACGAATACAAGGGAGTTATTGGATGGTGTGGGAGACCCAACTGTGTGTCAGAATTCATTTCCGATAACATCTAAAGACGTAAGGGTTCAAGTTGTACAGATTGGATTTTTCAATAGGTAGATATATTCATGAATCATGATTATTAAGACTTTGGCAAAGATCCTATATAAATTTTACAATAAGTTATAATATTATATGTACCTACCTACGACGTATACACTATAATATAGTGCGGCTAGTTAAAACTTAAAAAGTGGTTTTTAAGTGCCTATCTATTTCCTAATTATCTTTATTACCATCAAACTTCAAAGTATGTACCTATTATGAGATTATAGAAGGATTTTCGGGATGAAAATCTCAGACATAAAATTGTAGTTTTGTTATAGTGTTATACAGAACCAAGACTTTTTTCTCACTGATATAAGAAGACAAAGTTTCTTGTTTCTTAAACATCTATATCTGGTCACTTTCCACTTTCTCAGATTCATAATTAAAAGCTTTCAACAAATTTTCAACGATTTACAAACTTATGACGTCTATTTCAAGTTATAGGTTAGAAGAACCGCTATATTTTACAGAACGCTCTTAGATCAGCCTTGGCAATCTATTCATATAAAATGATCCATAGTTTTTCCCTAAATTTGGAAAATAAGGGCACTAGGCCATATTTACCGCCCTTACCTTATGAATATAACTATGAAAACCAAAGACTCAATTTTTCAGAATATTAGGTAAATTTATGGCATGGCAAAATAATTGCTCTGCACATTTAATTATAATTCAAAAGTGAAATAGACATTGCATCGATGCACTTTGCTCATTAAAATATTGTAATTACGGCTACCACTCAACATAGTGATCAAAAACAAACAAGCAAAAAAATTCGCTTTCAAATCAAACTTTTCTAGTTGCACTGTTATATTTCATTGTACTTGCCACGTTACATATATCTAAAATAAATTTGTGCAACTCTATCTATATGCATCAACCACACACGGCGTGAATCATTATCACTTCATCGTTACATTCACCCCTTCAGCCCACTTCCCTCCGCCACGCATTTTTAATAAGACGGCCATTTTGTCTGATTCTTTTTAATATTCATCACCTACCTATATCTATACCTACCACTATATTTCATTCAATAGATATAATGTCATCTATATTATTTAGGTCTTTCATTTATTTAATGAGAATAAGAATCATACGTAAATCTTTATTTGTTGTCAGATTGAATAAGAACATGACAAAAATAAAACAATACATTAAGTTGCGTCAGATCTAATTGACCATACAAAAATTAATGTTATTGGTTAATGTCTTTTTTTATTCCATCAAGACCACGAAACCGTAGTAGTGTTTCTATAAGTGCTACCCATATATCTTGGTTCCGTTGGTTGTAACGCAACAATGACAAAATAAATTCGATTAAACCCATACCATGCTTGTGACTTGGAGAGTTTCACAATAGCTCATCATTTCGAGTTTCAATCTGCTCGAATTTCGTCTTTATCGTTCTTCTATCTAAGGATGATAGTCTTTAAAAGTGTTTACTGAACTGTCAGCTCCGGAAAATGTCTTGGAAAGCATTTTCCCTTGGCAACGACTGCGAAACACTTATCCAATCTTTTTCAACTGAAAGACTGCATAAGTATAGGATTTACTGTAATTTTATTATAAAAAGTTGTGGAAAATTTTTTATAAGTCATAAAGGATACTTAAATGTTATTACCTACTTAAGAGTAGGTAAGGTATAGGTGTAACTATACTTTATCTGTAAAGTTGTATTATACTATAAAAGTCCTTTACTCCCTTATTTCACTCTATAGCAGTTTTGTTCTTGAAGTGTTTAAAAGTAGCTTAACGAAGGAGCAAGAAAACTGAATTTTAGGCTTGTTCTGTAAGCTAATTTTGAAAAGGTATTACAACTGAAACTGGAGCTTATTTACCTAATAATAATAGCGAAGATTGATACTAGAGAAGTATTCTATGTCCTATAAGTATTCTATGGAAGTTTTTCATTATCTGTTAACATTAAACTAGATATTATAAAAAATGGTTAATACCTATATATATAGAGAATTACTTTCTTGCACCTGAAAAGGTGATATTATGCTGCACGTATTATAAGGTATATTTACTTTTTTTAATGTAAAAATTATTAATTCGAAAACAATGCTTCAAGTTTTTTCAACCCTTAACCGCTTCTTAATAGCTCTTTGATTTAAATTAATAATTCAAACATTAATATATATCAACATTCACAGTACATCTTTTATAGAAATTACATTAATAAAATTGCAGTTCAAATTTAAATGAAACAAGCGAATAAAACTATACATATATAATCTTCTCCAATCATCAGTGTTAGATCGGAGATAATATTCTTTGACAGAACATTATTGCGAAATACAATAATATGTTGATGGATTATAAAACATTTTCATATAATTGCAATTGATGGGAAGGGTCTATCTAGATGTAAATATTAGTTACCCCTTAGGGTTATAGCCTGAACCCACCTTCTCCACCTCAGTTTATATGGAATAATAATGTGTGAATATACACACATGGATGTCGACCTCTTCATTTTATTGGTTGACTAGAATTTTCGTGAGGAGTCACGATTTTTATTGAATGATTCAATAATAAATAATTGAAGGGGGACTCGCACATCGAGTTGCTAGCTCCAACTGCATTACTTTATTTCCCATTTGTAATTTGCAATTTTTTTATTAAGATTTTCGTCCAATATGGGGTTGAATACATTCAATAGAATGGAAACCGTTGCACAGCCGAATAAAATTGGATGCTTATAAACGATATTCTTTTACAACGGCTTCAAAATCCTTACAGAGAATAAAAAAATCTGCAATAATTTTTCCCTAATGAGAAATTTTGTTCTCAGTGTGACAAGTTGGTAATCAGTGTTGAATTGTGTTGGAAAAGCTTAATACAGGACTTGAGAATGGAATTTTCTTTCTATAGATATGTAAATATGAAGACTGACTGACAATATAAAACGAGAATTTTTCAATATATCTTTTAACATATTTGGAAAAGTACACAGAAAAAGTTCAATAGTCACTTTAGGCATGAGATTTGGAAAATTCAATTTAAATGGTAAAAAATTCACTTATATGCGCGCGTGACTTGATACAATTTTTTGCGATCCTTAATAAAATTTTTGTTATACCCATATAAAAAATCATTCTCGTAATAATAACGGTATGTAGGTATGTATTTGGATGTTTCAATTTGTTTTACCACAGAGACCACGCCATGAAGTTAACAAAAGTTTGTATTAAAAGCTCCCCCATATACCAACATAAAAAATTCAAACACATCAATTATTCATTATTATGTTAAACAGGCACAAAATTTAAATAAAAACATAGGTACAATAAGAGTATTATAAATAATAAAGGATCAAAATGGTGGTTCTGAGTGGGGAGGTGATTCGCCATCTATTCCCTTTGAAGTCAAAAGTTACAGCGGACACACAATGTGAAACGACCTCGTTACTGCTGACGAATGACGATAATTACGAATTACCATAATATTTAATATAATAAAGACTTCCCGGCTGTTGACGATGAACGGGCTTTGTGTAGCAATAAAATGGCGGTAATTTCTTCGTGCATGTGTACAACAGGGGACTTGTTTTCGGTTCGTTAGATTCCATGATGAAAATTTCTCTTTACTATATTTTGTGGTTTACTATTTAAATCGTTTTAAATTATAATGACTTTTGTAATTTCATTCTTTACAAATGGCTGACAGTTAAACGAAGTAAAGAAGTGTTCAACATGAGGTTGAGGAGAGGAAGACACACCATCAGCATTGTGAATTTTGGTGTGGGTTGTAGTTGTAAATTGTAATTAACTTTCAGTCAAAACAAATGCCAATTCGAGTTTTCATCACAATTTGTATAGGGTCTAGGCGACGTGGCATAATACCTATGCATTAGGATTTAGGAATAAGGTATTTAAAATCCAAGGTTCCATCAGCATCATCAGTTCCAAAGTTTCATCAAGGCTCCAAATTTTTCTTTAGGATTACGTGTAACTTATGTTGACATCACCTAAGGTATTTCAAAAACAGAAAAAAGAAATTAACCAAATAAGAAATGTAAAAAGGTATATATTTTGCCTTTTTATACCTATGAAATAACTGATGGACAAATGAGAATGAGCTATTTTTCTAAGTATCCTGATGACAATCCATTGAAAATTAAACCTAACTTCATAAGAATTTACAATTAAATAAAAATGAACTTATAAAAGGTATGGACGTATACTTAGGTAGGTATACCTTCCTAAACCTTCGTTCACGAAGAATCAAACAATCAAACAATGAAACAATCAAAAATATTGTTGAAACAATGATATTTGATTGTAAGCAGAACCACTAACATTCGTGATCGAAGGTTTTACCTACATACTCGCCTACATATGTCTATCTTAGATGTTTAAAATGTCACTATTCGATTTCTTTCAACTTTATTTTAGATTAGGTAATATAATAATAATGTAATAATAATGGTTGATTTTCGTTGCTATATTTGGAGCAACATTATTGTCGAGAGAAAAGTTTGCCCCTTTCTCGAAAAAAGGCAATTTCTCGAGGCAAGTATGCCCTGTGGCCGAGTTATAGGTAGGTATATAATACCTACTATTTTATTCACAATCATCAGATACAAGAAATAGCCAATATAAATTATAAATCTGTACCTCAATATGGTTGCTAACTAACTGTTTGAGGTATCTAATATATTTCAACTATAGTAATGATAATATGTAATGAAAAAACCTCTTGTGTAATGAAAATAACTAACGAGTAATGAAAAACCTAAGACAAATTCTCATAATAAACAGTAATCGCTCTCTTTCCAACTTTCAAAAGTCTCGAAAGTGAAGTATTACATACTGATTGTACTTTATCATTCATTCACTTCTATTTGAAATCCATTACCTACCCTTTAGATACATTACAAGTCAACAATAAACAACGGTTAGCAACCAATACATCTGTACCTATATGTGTATATGTATATGTATATAGGTATTATAAATCAGTTAATTTACAAGTTTTTCATTTAATATTAGCCCAACAAATAATTTCTTAAATAGGTATGATTGTGTAAAATAGTACCTATTCATTTCGACCAAAGAACAATAAAGAAGTTGTTTCGAGAAATGGCTCACTTCTGACTAAGTGAAGCTAACTTTTTTATCGACAAAAATGCTGATGCCCTTTCGATTTCACTACATAATCTACTATTCCTATTGTTCTATGTAATATTTAAATCTTGGTTAATAATTAACTCTCTCTATCGGACTATCGCTGTGTCAAAGCATAAATCAAAGGATTTAATAGATACATATGTATGTAATAAAGAATAAGAATTCACATATATGATTGAAATACTAATTACAACCTACCTATAACATAATCACCTATGTATATGAGTACAGACGTTGCTTATTTAAGAATGTTGAAAGTCTTCATACCTAATAAAATAAAACATTTACGATGCAATATATACGATTAAGACTATTAAGGTTAAGATCACTTACTTTACATCCATAGAACATACATATGTATGTTGAATAGTAATAGATAAGTAGAATATATATATGTATATAGCTAACATAAAATAATAAATAATACAAGATGTCTACAATTTGTAATAGAGTATGTACCTAATATACATATATCTATTATAATATAATTAGTCAACTTTGATTTTGAACCTTAATCAATTCTTGCTGACACTTCATAAATATAAGTCTATGACTACTTACTGCCCTTTACTGTTTTTGTTTCCATAATATAAATAATAATAATATACAGGTATTGAAACACATTTATAAATTAGAAATCACGGATAACAATAACAAATTTAGGAGTCTCAAATTTTTTTCCGATCAATAGGAAATTAAGCTAATGAAAAAGTGTCAGTGTTAAGCTTAAGTATTAAGGAGTTAACTCGGTAATTAAATATAAATAATTCTAAATTAGGTATATCGTATTACATATACATATGTAAACCTCATCAATCATAATACTTACCTAATAAGGTATGTACAAGTATTTGCTAAGTAATTAAATTTAGGTTAGGTAGGTACGTTATTAAAAGATATTTTTTCTATTTCGGTATTGTATAAGAAGTTTATTAAAGAACTTTTTTGGTCATGTTTCGATAATACTGTAATATTATATTATAGCACCGAAATATGACCAAATCAGGGACAAAATTTTTGTTATTTGATATTGCTACAACAAAAATTTGAATTTGTCAAATGGAAAAAAATTAAATATATAATAAGATAGGCGTCAAAAGACATTAAAGATAACTTAACATTTAGTAACTTGCTCTTATACCAATTGTCTTAAAAATCTCTAGTTCAATAACATCAAAATTCATATTAAATAACAAACTTACTTAACTTGAAAAAACTGAAAAACTCGTGAACACAGTAAAACAACGTTAATGATTATTAAACGGAAAAAGTAAATTATTATTATTAGGCAACGCTCGTTAATTGTGCAGTTATTATAATTTTTTTTATAGTAACATTTGAAGTGTCCTGTGGGTTAATGATAGATAACACCGGCTGGGTAGTTTTGTGAATACACAATAGTTTGTTCAAAATTAAATAAAAAAAATTCTTTTTGTAATAAAATAAAAAAAGTAGTATAATAAATTTGCCTTACGCAACTCATATTTTTAATATACCGTTATAATAAAAATATATTATTTTGATGTTTTTTGATAGTAGGTATATTAGTATATAGGTGTTTTGTTCAGAAATAAAATATAATAAAAATATATTATTTTGATGTTTTTTGATAGTAGGTATATTAGTATATAGGTGTTTTGTTCAGAAATATTTAAAAGACTTCCACAATTTTAAAAACTATGTATGTATAAAGTAATCCTTAAGAAACTGTTTCTCTATCTGAAAAAAATCATGAAACTGGCTGAATAAACGAAATAAATGTTAATTTTTCATTATCGAATCGACTAGTCGGCCATTACACACAACACATTGTTATTTTCAATCTGAAAGCGCTTCACGGTGGCAAAACCTCAAAAGTACTTTTTAAAAACTCTCCAGGCTTTTTCATCCCCGCTTTATAGGCATGGTGGAGTTGATTTAATGGTAGTTTGGTATATTCCCTCACCTACATATAGTTTAAGGGGCGCGGTCTCAGTCAGGACGTTATCCCCTTTACTCCCCACAAAAAGCTGGCTGAAGGCTCAAATCTGTACTGAATAAAAAGCTCATGTCATATAAAGCTTTCAGTATTATTTGCATATTTTTACATTTCAAAGAACAAAATTCGCATTGCAATCTTATAATGAAACGTAGGGGGTGGCTTGTCTATTTGAATATTTAGGTTTATAACAAAATGCTGAAGAAGATGGTTGTATACGTTTGATAACTTTCTGAAAAGAGAAGGACTGTAAATTATCCGTAACAGCAACGATGGCTAAAAAGTACACTCAAAGAGAAAATTATTCTGCTATTGTTTTATGTTAGGACTTTTTTCTTAATAAAATACCTTGAGGCGCTTAATAAATTTTACTAATTATTACTTATATAAAAAAAGCCCAATATATACAGTCTTTTTTTCAAGAACTTTTTAGCTCCTTTACAAAAATATAATACAAGTTATTATATCTTAATTATTTGTGACTTGGCAATATCAGTATTTAATTAATAAACATTGGAACATTTAATAAAAGTAAACCATTACTATACTATAAACATAAATCATTTCCTAGATTATAAACAATTTTCTTAATAACATTTTTTCACAATGGTCCATGTGTACAACAAAACTGCATGTTAATGTTTTTAATGTAAAATTGCTGTTAATCATCCAGGTCTTTGCGTTAATAAAAAAGAACACTCCATTGTGAATGAAATTGTGAGCACAAATCCATTCATACAGCAGCAACATAATAAGAAAATTAAGGTGTAGTGGCACAACTATGATAAAAGAGTAGCAACACAGCATATACAGCTAAAAGGCACATTATATAAAATATTAAATTGTTAACGCGAGATATTAACGGTCCGCTGAGAAGCAATTACCATTGTTTGTATAAAAGTCTACAGTATACATAATCAAAAAGAAAAGAAGAAAAAAGTTTAATTCAATTTTCTATAACACATCTGTCCACAATGACAACAAACCAAATACCTTATCTTGTTGAGTCCTTCGACATTTACACTACAATTTAAATTGTGAACAAAACGCGTCTTGTATACAGTAATTTTATATATATTTTAAGATTGTATATCTCTATAAATGGTATGACATGTTAATAAAAAGAGATTCTCTCTTTCTGGTGCTCGCATTTAGCTGTCAACATTCACATCTGCTATAAGGAATATATGTATGTTATATACAATATTTACCTGAAACAAGTGTAGCTAATTTAAATGGGAATTTAGAGTTCAATGTGAAGCCCACATCATCTCGTTTTGACACTCTTACTACCGTATTATAGAATTTAATAATAATGCACTGAAATATCATATTATTCAGTATTCTTTGATATTGTGGTTTCGGTTTGGGGTGTGTTTTTATACATAGAAGACTATATTAAAATATGATCTATAAAACAGACCAATAAACATTGATGCAAAAAATTAAATTCAGTCTATATTTATAGACCGATTATTGAAAGTATCATGGATACATTTTTCATAAGTTCCAGTTCCATGTCCACCGTTTTCACAATTTCGTACTCTTAAAAATGTAGATAAACTATTAGAAAATGAACTCCTATAGTCCTATCCTATAAATGATCTTAATTCAGTGAGATTTGAATTTACGATCCAATTAAATGTCGTTAGTTAATCACATCACCACAGCTTAAAGACGAATAATGATGAGCACTATATTGTGGCTTTAATGATCTCTAATTGTAAATCCTGATTAGAGAGAACTTTACTGCTAAAAATGCACTCGAAAATTGAGTGTAATTTCCTTTATTGCATGCATAATAATAATAGAGTGAGCATTATTAAAAAAGTCCTTTTAATTACGAGTATATACTATATAGGTACTATACATATATGTATATATGTTAAGTTATTTATATCAATTAAATTTAGCTGGTGTTGTTATTGAAAATGTATAAATTTTACGCAACATGGTATTTGTGCGAATGTTTCAATTCCTGACGCACAAATCTTTTGTAAATAGATCGAATATATTCGTACAAATGTGATTGTAGATTTGTGGTAGTGGTGCATATTTCGTTTGAATAACATGATGTTTGACAACTACTTTAAGAGTGTCCACACCTTGTTGAATTCATGTCACCTACAACCGGTGATTGGACTCGACATTTACACAATACAATCTCTGCTAAATAGTAAATACAAATACACTTCTCCTATATAGCTTCTCATACAATTCTTTATTTGAGTGAGGATAAGGCTTCAGTTTCTTCAAGTATAGCTTTCAGACACTCTTAAGTTGAATTTGTCCAAAAATAATCGTAACGTTTTCAGGATTTTGAAAACATTATTGCAATAGCAACAAGTTTTTCTATTTATATCATCTAAGTATTGTACAGATTATATTTTAAGTAGGAGTATGATGCATTATACGAGACTAGGTATGATTAGGATAACAGATTGTTATTACAGACAGTGTTCTAATACCTACCTAAGCGTTTTATAAAATAACTAAATTAAATATGTAATCGATGTTATGTTATATAAATGTTTATCTTAGTAAAGTAACTTATTGCAAAGGCATCATCCACTTTATGTATGAACCTACCTATTATACTTACATCACCGATGTGAAATTGTCCAGCGCACAGCAAATATCGTAAATTAGGTACCTAACTAAAACTTTGCAGGAATGCAGGAATAAAATACTTATTTATTATAATAATAAATAGGTACACACAAGTATGTAGGTACTCGTATATATTATATTATTTAAAGATTAGGTGAGTTATTTCACTTAATAATTGTCTTCTTTTTTATTTACATTCGATACTTGATATCTTTCACAAATACCAAATAGGTAAGGTACACTAAAACCATTCATACGAATGTCTCTTTCTAATTTTAACATCACTCTAAATTTTGACCTTTCATACCTAATATTTTTAAGCACGTATAATATGTCCATCATAAGAATGAATAATGGTGTAATCTGCAGAGAAGTATTTTTAAACTAACTTATATAATTTATTAAGCGCTCTCCACTTCAAAATTAAATGATTAAATGAAGTACATATTACATGGTTCATGTATGTTAACAATTTTACTAATACCTATTTCATTTTTAATATTAAAATTGTTTACCTATGTGTATACCATTTAAATAATGTGTACGTAATGTACCTATAGGTACATAATTATTTAAAATAATTTAATTCTGTCCTGACCTGATGCTAACGTATCTACTTACGTACATACATAGGTAGGTATAATAGGTACATATATCAATATAGAATATAGACAATTAAAAAAGCTTCCTACATTGTAAAGACAGTATTTTTAAATAAATAAAAAGAATATATAGGTTTTTGCTTTTCTTATACTTGACGTATAAGCATTTTTCATTTGGTTTAAAAAACAAATTTTGTATTAAATAATTCAATAATTTTTGTAATAATAACGTTATTAGTCAACACTTAATAATTGACGAATTAAAAAAGACGAGTATGAATATTGGTGTGCATTCGCGAACGTGTCAGATTGTCGGTGAATACTGCTGATGCTACCAATATATTGAATTTAAAAATTTAGTGAAAATTGTCGGATTAATTTTGAAAAAAGAAAATTATAGGTAATAAGGTATACGTTTATACGTGGAAGATACTTAACTTAAAAAACATACCCGTACTACATACCTATATATGTATAGACTCTATTAATAGTGCCTAACAGCCTAAACAATGCCTCTGGTGAGGGTGAGGTAATAAGATGGAAATATGACACACATAACTTAAAACTCATTTATTTTAAAAAGTATTCTAAACTTTATTAAATAATAAATATTGCACAATATTTGCTTAATAAAATGGAATAAAAAATAAAAAATATCATCACACTTGGCCATATTAGTATTAGGTACCCGTCCCGGTTAAGAAATATGGGCCATATAAAAAACTTATAATTAAAAAAAATTATTTTAAACAAAATTAAAGCATTCAAAAAGCTTTATTCTCTTCCGTAGGTAGGTAAATCCTATACATTCTTCGTGGTACTATGTTTGACATTTCACATTTACACAAATTCGAAATTCGCATATGCAGTTGTTTATCTTTTTAACATACTGGGTAATGCCAATCCTTTGACACTGACTGATACATTAGAAGACACGGTTCATGTTTCTTTAGCATCTAGTCACTTTTTCTAAGCTTTATAATTTAAAGCTTAATGGCAGGGTTTCTTGTTTTTGCGTAAGTTATTAACAGTTGGCACCTAAGCCATAATAACAGCAAACAAATGTAAACCGATTAAGCTGAGAATGGGGTTTGGTAAATTTATTTTATATTAATAATAATAGTATAACATATACATTTATGAAAGTGTTGAGTGAGTCTTTCTTACACATCCTTTATTTACGCTCACTTTATTATTGCCAACAGATTCACAACCTTTAAAAAACTAATTCAGGTAATAAGTTATTGGAACCGTTATATATTAACAATCCATTAATACAAAATTATCCCGAATTTGACGCTAAATTAGAAATTTACAGACACTGGGCTATATTACCCGTGGGTCAAAAAATATGGCAAATATGGCCCGGTGTTACTATCATATTTTGTAGTACGAACATATCTTTACCGGTAAACCGGTAATAACTCGGAATTTAATACCAAAAATCGGACTAACAACCTATTTTATCACTTGTGTTTTAGCGACTTCTGCAGGTATTAAATACACAATTAATATTTTATACCTTGGTAGTAAATTGTACTCGCGCTTAAGAATACCACCTTATTGCGTTTCTATTGGGTGATCAGAATTTGGCAATATGGATAAGAATATTTATAAGAATAGGTATATATAAGATTATTTATTTATTTATTTATTCCGAACGCAATATTTTTACTAAAATAGATAAAATAACTTTTTTTAGTATGTTATAAAATGGCTATCTCAGTTAAATGGCAAATATAGAATTTACTATTTATGCTATTTATATTCCTTTTCATTTTGCGGGTCTTAGGTATATATCAAATTTTTAGAGCCACTGATGCTTTCTTGAAACTTCATTATTAATGTACTAGATGGGGGTAGCGCTTGTTAACCTTCCAGAGATACATTTCTTTATTCAAATTTTAAAATAAATATTGTAATCCATGCCTCTTTATGTTATTTTAAAACAAAAATTTTTTGACTGAAATAAATCCAAAATACAAATTATACATATTACGATCTTCACTTCACTTATTTAAACTAAATGAAAATTTCTGGAAATAGTTCTGACAATTTTCTTTATTGGAATAAAAGGAATTTGAATAGAACTTTTAAATGGAGAAGGATGGAGATAGGATAATCCTGCTACATTTCCTTTTTGTGTTTGTGTCAAATCAGAATAATTCACGAAGTCACATTGGAGTTATTTATTTCAATAAACGGTAAATCTTGTGATTTTCGGACTTTAATATTCTATTGCGATCACAGCATATTTGCGACGCTACCACTTTTCAAGATTAGGTATAAAAATTAAAATAAAAACATAAGAAAGAATAAAATAATATGAGTACCTATATAAAAATAAATAACAATATATAAATAACATAAAAATAAAGATAGTGCCAACGAACGCCAGAACGGCACAACGGGTTCGTACCAAACCTGTATAATTTTATTATGCAGAAATCTAAAAGTAGCGTACATGTAGAAATCATTAATTTTGTATTTTCTAGTAATACAAATAGAGGGTCTTCCACAAGTACCATTTGTAAAGTTATGCAGCCAGGAATAAATTAATGAATTCTATAACTTACCAATATAACCTCAACTTATTACTAAAAATATTCTAAAAATGAATCTTTGTTATAGAATCCCCTTAATTAATGTTATTGCTACAAATCGATCCCTTAGCACCACTGCAATATGCTGTGAAATCCAAAAAATGACCAGGCTAAGGGTGGTCGATAATAGTGAAATCGGAAAACAAGCAATGGCAGAAGCTAAACCTCCCAGATGCATTCATGTGTACAATAAAACTGGAATAGGAAAAATAGGTTTGTCTTTCAAATCGTACATTGCCTCTAATTACATTTTCCCCAAAAAATATTAATTGTAGGAGACGTTGTGTTAGTTGCAATAAAAGGAGAGAAAAAGAAGGGCATTCTTGTAGGACTAAAACAAAATCAATCCCCCAAAGTCCCCAAATTCGACAGTAACAACCTAGTATTAATTGACGACAATGGAACTCCTTTGGGAACAAGGATTCATGTGCCAATTCCCACAATCTTAAGAACAATTCTAAAAGAAAAGACTCACACAAAGAAAGCCGATTACACAAAAATCCTTGGCATCGCATCAAAATTTGTATAATACCAATCAATAAAATTTTGTAAATGTAAAATAAATAATAACAGTTTTTAAAGATTAATGTAATAGATTTATTGAAATATTCTGATTGGTACAAGCAACACAATATAAGTATGATTTGAAGCATGTAATCATAAAGTTAATCTGTGCAGTTTGAATATTTCGAGACCAGACCACTAAAAGACTTCAAATTCTTCAATTCTTGCTAATGTACCATAACACAATACCAATTAATTATATCAATCAGTGGAAAAATGGTACAAAAGCATTTTAAAGTCCACAAATTACAACGGCTGTCCATTACAATTACAAAACATTGCAGATAGTTACTATAAATTTTTTTAATACTGAATTCTATTTTTAATGAAAAGTTAACAATGTTTTGGACATCCGTTGTACAGAAAAGTAAATTACACGTTATTGTAGTGCTTGAATATAAAGCAACACTATTTAAACAGAAACAAGCCAATAAAGGCTTCCTTATTTTTTCATATTTTCCTCCTTATAAATATGTACCTATGACTTTTAAGTTTACATTTTCATTTTTTTTTCATCAAAACTAAAAAATAGCATTACATAGTTCAATTTATATAAATACAATCACAGTAACAAACGGGAACCAAACAAAGAAATTATTTTAAATATATCCACATACTTTACATCCATCCAATAGAATTACAAATACAAAGTTTAGACTTATCATAGATACATCTATTCATTATTAGCATAAATCTATTACTATCACTACACCCAGTCTTGATCAATGTTATTACAGTGGTGATGATGATATTTGATAATATAGAAAAGCTGTGCAGTTATTTTTTTAAAGACTATTTTTTAATATTTTATTACTTATATAAACTATTTTTTATTGAGAATGTCATGTCAAGTGAAATTACAAAAAAAAATATGTATAAGGAACTTTTTATTTAAAAAGAAGTGTTTTAAGCACGTAAGGGCCAAAGCTTACAACTTATTTAAAATACAAATATTTTTAATAAAAAAAATCAGATCCTTCTCAACACATGGGAGATAAAAATTCTTTAAAAACGTATTCCGGAAAAAAACCGTTTACAGTTTTGACATGACATCAAGGAACTTTTTGCCCGGAGGACTGAGTGTTATTATTTTTATAAAATCATTATTAAAAACAAATTCTCTAAATGTCATTGGATGATGTAAGTAAATACAAATTGCCAACGGACTCTGGTTTTCAAACATTTTTTCTCATATCCCAATGTTGTCTCCACATTATTTCATTCAATTCCTCATCAAAATATGTAATTTTGAACAATAATTTACTATATTATTTGTAATTTTTTCGGTTAAAAATATACATATTACTATTCATTATAACAAAAAGCCGACCAGTGTCCGACCCATTCATCAAACCCTTACCTATATTCATCAAGTCTACAAAAAACTTATTACTTGTCTTTATCGCAGATTAAAAGATTTTCAGTACTGTCCTGAGAGAGAAAGAGAGCGAGCACTCTCAAGGTTTTGCTATTAATTAATTATATTATTCCAGTAAAATCGAAACAAGAATTTCTCAATCAAAATTGGCCACATTTTTGATATACATTTGTCACTAGAATTTGAACAAATACTTTTTATCAATGTATTGCTAATTGAGTGGCCAAATTTGAGTAACATAACACCTTATATTACTAGACAAATATCATGAATTTTATAGACTTCTCTATCGATAACTTTCTATTTATCATCTTTCAGTAGATGACAATAATTAATATGAATTAATTTAATAATAAATCTTTTGCTAAATTATTTTAATTGAAAAATTATTGATAGTTTAAGTCCATAATGAATTTTCTAAAAGACAAGACTCACTGCCTATAGAGGTGACTAAAATTTTTCTTAGAACCCCATTTTCACTCTCTGAATGTGTGTACTGGTCATGTAAAACTGAATCTCAACTATTAGTCTACAACGGCATTAACGAAAAACAATTATTAATATTTTCAAACTTCATCGAACGTATACCATTTTTTTGGGTTTTTATGTACATGGGAGATTTATAGGGGCATGTGTAAACATACTAATTAAAAAAAAAACAACAAAACTGAAAACATATTCCCAAGAATTAATAGTGCTACTTCTAATTTAACCGCTACTTGGTAATCTAAAAATTAAATATAATATATATGTACAAAAAAAAGGAACAAAATGTTTCACTATATTTACTAAAAAATATATAAGTGATAAATATATTTTTGGCGTTTCAAATAAAAAGAAACATTATTTTTTTTAAGTAACAAAAATAATCATAAAAATCGTCATGTTTTTTCTTTCAATAAAAAAATCTTTAGATACTTATCGGAAAAACCTCTAGCCGACTTGAAATGTTGTAAGATAGAAAAACATAAACAAACTTGTCTCAAAACGAAAGCTCGAAATTTGCAAATACGAAAGGAACAGTATTAGTAACTCGTTTTTCTTTGAAAAAAAATCTATTCAGAAATGAATACTCCTTACACAACTACATTTTGTGGCACTAATGCTCCAAAATACAAAGTTAAAAATATCACAAATGACAATAGGCAGTTTAAATATTTATTGTATTTTTTTAATACCATTTCAATATTTGCAAATCTATAACGAAACCAAAAAGTTATTTTTTTTAGAAAAATAAAAATCATATCACAAACTTGGACACAACATTCAAATCGGCTAGCAGACACATAACTATGTATTAGATAGAAATAGTGTCTGAGAACGTTGTCTGTTTATATTTTGCTACTGGTCAAGACACCAGGCCAGACCAAACCGCATTTAATCCGTCGCCTTCGCCGTACCACGGCTGGGCGAGCTGGCGAAGTGGATAATTTTTGATCACGACGCTTGTTTAACAACAATTACGCCCGGCCGCGATTGTTGGTGTTGCTGTACAGTAGCGGCGTTGTACTCCAAATAGGCCATGTTGTCGCTAGTTGTACGTGTTGTTAATGCTAATGGGACAACTTGCGTTTGGGGTTGTTCATCGCCAAACATATGATCGCCCTCTAAATGGCGAATTGCCTCCACAATCGTCTCCAGATTTTGTCGTGACGTATTCGAGACATACAGTCTACTGGGACTGGTCTCCTCGTGACCGGGATTCGGTGATGGTAGCCTCTCCACTTCGACCTTCGGTTCCGCTTTGATTGCCGCCTCAAGTACGGACGGCAATCGTTCTTGGACAACGACCGTCTCTGGACTGGGACTACGTGAATTTGGTGGGGAACAAACAACGGTTTGTGTATGTGCCACAGGGGGTAAACTGTCAGCGGTGACAAGTTGCAAGCTGATCTCTTCATTCTCCTCCATTTGATAGACTTGTGTCGTCTGTGCCGCCGACAATGCGGCCTCACGTTGATACAATTGATTCTCCAATTGTCGCACTTGTTCTTCCAACACTAGCCGCATATTACGTTCACGTTCTAATTGCCGTTTCAATTCAGACTCATTCACATTCACTATTATACATGGTTCAGGTGACATTGAACCTAAACCCTCATCGGAAGATTCTGCGGATATTGCGGTCATTATTAAATCAGTCTTTCGCTTTTTCGGTGGCAATTCACCACCCTCATGTTGATTCACCAGCCGTTTCAAATGGCAATTTTGCGACAGCAATCGTGTCTTCTCCTGTTCCAATGAGTAAATGTATTCAGCAGTCTGTTGCAATATAGCAGCCTGTAATCAAATAAAGACAAAAAGAATTAATTATCGCTTTTTTTTAATGAAAATTTATAAATATATAAAAAAAAATATGTGAGCTTTATACGGTGTGGGAATACATGAAAAAGACGCAAAAGCGACGACTGAATGTCTTTGACATTTTCAAGGTGATGTTGTTACACAACAATGCTTGGCTGAACATTCCTCATCAAATACATTAATGAATAAAGCCATAATAACGTAACTTTCAACAAAATTCCATTTTTAGTTAATTTAAAATGCATTTATAATTAAATTGTGTTTCATTATTATTATTATTGTCGAGTACACTTTTTTTACGCTCAACTTACTCTAAAAACTTTTCCTGAACCTTTTTAAGAAAAAAAAATCAAATCGAAACCAACTAACATGTTTGTTTCTTTGTTAGATCGAAAAGCATACATAAGAAAAATACCAGATGTTTAAAAACCCCATTGTTAATTTTTACTTTTTTCCCAACAAAAGTTCTACGTTGTCCAGGTGTTTTCTTACATAATGCGCCCTTATCGAATCTTTGTTGTTACGAAAACTATCACAGGTAAGCAAACTGCACTGATTTATCTAAGACCATGAGAGTTTTCTGTGTTTTTATACAAAATTTATTTCGTTTTACAAGGATATGTTAAGAAAAAAAAATCAATAATACATAATTAGTTCCATTGAGATTCCACAATAATTAAACTAAACCAATACCATAATATAGCAATAATAGATTTGACCATTAATATTTACCATAAACATTAAATAAATGACTTATTTTATAGTATGTAGGTATATATAAAAATGTATTGTAAAGTTATTGTAATAAAATGTAATTCTCATGGAATCTTTAAAAAATTATTACTCATAAAGTTGTTTAGATATTTATGCGAAGGAATTTTAACTCGTTCTATGTAGTTATAGCGAATCAGCAGCATCATCATCATATTTATGCAATGCAAAAAAAAACTTGAAAGGATGTAAGGTAAGACAAAGTCTGTTCTAAAAATAGAACGCAGTTGCGTTATAAAAACCACATCAAACCGCAGAGTGGTGCCCCCTTATGCTATGTTGGTATTCCGTACTACCAATGGAATGTACAACTTTTCAAGTACCGATAGCGTGTTTCCTACATAAAGAAAAGACAGTATAGTAGTAACCAGAGTATCATGTTTGCTTTAAATTACATATTTCAAACATTTACTATACGATATATTGAGACATACATATATACGCGGTTTCTACAATCGCCAAACTCCTATCCCTTTTTCTTATCGTGATTTTTTATACATAATAACTACGTACTTTACTCCCAACAACATGCATAATTTTCTATTTAAAACATTAAAAAATTGAAATTATATTGGACTCTGATTAGACTTAAAAAAACAGCAGACAATAATATACTTTGGCTGGCGCCATTCGGTTCGCGGCCAAGGTTAAAATATATTAGCCGTATGATGTGGAAATGGAAACTCGCATTACATTACTTAAAATAGAATTATACATAACACGTTACTTTAATTTAGCTATTTATTGTTTTTGCAGAATTTTTTAACATATGTTATCTGCACTATACCTATACACGATACAGCCGTATTTTTTCGACTTGTTTTTAATATAAATTTGATCAAAAGTTCAAAGAATACATAAAAGTGTAAAAGCAAGTGCATTAACTTTTTCTGGTATTAAACGAAACTATAAACTCTTACAAATCTAAATCAAAATCACCGGCCTTGACCTTAACTGATTCGAATTGAACAGTTTTTTTATACAGAATTAAATTCTGTGGTCGAACTTGAGTTGAAAGTTTCCAACAAAACACATACATATACAACAGTAAGAAAATAAACTTCTTTTATTACTTTCAATATGATTTAAAACAAACGTACTTGAAAAGACCTTCGTCGTTGCATTCTTATTATAAAAAAAAGCTTCATTCCTTTTTGCATTTGCATCTACTTCAAATGCAAATGTAAATATAAATGAAATGATTACAACCTCTGGACTTTTTCTGAATATGAACTCAAAGTATAAAAATAGAATAAGACTAACTGGTTCTACTCTTTAATACTCGTAGATGAAAACGTTTTACCATTTACGTATTAAATTTCAAAGTTGAAAGTACTTTTCAAGTATTATTTGAATCATATGTATATATCTATATTATAAATACACGTATAATTAAAAGATTTACTATACAAGAAAATAAATAGATTAGAAAGCCCATTCTTGTCAATTCTATCACTTTATTGTTTAGTATTAAAATTCCATTTATGGCATTTCGTACGAGTCCAATTATAGCGATAATAATTTTCATAAGTGTTAATTGCTCAATCACATGTCTGACTCCGTTTGTAGGTTGCCACAATTAGACTTATTGTCTCCTCCCTTTCCGAATACCACCCTCAAGGGACTCAATTTCACAGTCCATTAAAACTGAAGTGTCTGTTTCTTTTTACTGTGTTTACACAAGAAATTAAAAGGCTCAGCATCTCCCGATGACTCGTTCGCGAACAAATAAACTCTCTGCTCTCCGTTCGGAACTAATAAAGTTTGAAATTTTTCTCAAATTCCTTAGCCTCTAGGCCTAGGGCAACACTTTATTGACCTTGCACTCCGTCCACACATACTTGTCTTAATATAAACAATTTCCGATTGTTGCTTTTATTGCATTCATATTGCATATTCCAATCTGTATGCAAGTATAAGTGCTATTTAAACGCCTTCAGAGACGCCTCCATACTCTCCTATCGTACCGGATGCAGCAGGCCAGGGTCTTTCACCTGTCCGACTCCGTCTGCTGTTATATGCATGCCATTCTTGTCCTCCTAGTAATATCAACAGCTGCTGTACTTCAATAACATCAACATCGGAACGACAAGCCTATGCATAAACATCATCTTTATTTAGTTTTTACGATAATGATGATGATGTTGTATTAGGCCGTCTTCCAACACGCCATTCACCATTTTTAAAAACCATATGATACATACGGTGCAATAATTAATAAAAGTGAACCTTTAGGCGAAATCGGCTCACACACACACCGACCATATGGTCTGGAACCCACATATCTCACTCAGTGCAATATAAAATTCAACTACACGATTTTACACCTTCGCATATAGTGAAAGAGTATTGAAATCAATTCGAAATTCATAGGGAATCATAAAAAGGACTTGTTATGGCCAAATGGTTTACGATCATGCGAGTGTTCTCCCACGGTTTTTGGGGAGAAAGGAAGCAAATTTCGATGTATAAAGTTTGATTAAAAAAAATGTAAGAGCAAAATAAGATGACGCAATAAAATAGCAACATAAAAAAAGCAACCATTGCCAACTATATAATGAAAATTGGGCTAGGCTTTTCTAGTTTAAGGGGCTGTATATACATATATATTTAATTTGTGGAAGTGGAGAGTGGTAAATTCCTATGTGAAATAGGACGTTCACCTCTGACGTCAACGGTGCGGGCAATATATTGAGCATCCCGGCGCGTCGTGACGTCATTTAAACACATCAGCTGGGTGTGGCGCCGACCCCTGTCGAAAATATTGACCAACAGAGGACGGCACCGTTATTATCCTGCGAATCTTTTCCTTCTGCAGCAAAAGGACCCGGCTTCATACGCTATGTTTTTTGCAAACAAGACATTCATTTCAACGTGAGAAATACAAGGTTTCTCATTCACTTTTAAAACTTACAACAAAACTGCACTACAACAAAAAACTCATTGATAAATATTGTAAGAGGAAGTAAGGTATAAAGCAATTATGAATTTACATATTTTTGCATGACATATTTGCATATGTAGAGAGAAAAAATAATACACACAACACACATAGGTAGTGTATTACAAATGTGAGGAAAAATATCCAAGACAATAGAGTTATTCACAAACAGGAAAAATGAATAATGATTGTATCATCCGCGACCAAGTCTCCAAAACGGATATCCTTAAATAATACAGTTTAAGACTTTACTAGTGAAATGACATTTCCGCCTATAACTTTCTTGTACATACACAGCTGGATGGTGTAGAGTAATATTTAAAAAGTAAACATGGACAAATAGGGAATGTTCAAAGAGTCTTTTAAAGATTTATTTTTGAAAAGAGCAGAGTAGACGTTAAATTATTTAAATAAATAAAAGGAAACAACTGTTTTTGAGAGAGTGGAGCGCGATGAGAAAAAAAATTCGCGATGACTGTGTATATTTATAATACATGTTACAAGAGAAATACATATTAAGAGTAAGAGCACCTTTTGTGAGGCCCGTTCCAAAAACAGCTGATTGCAGGTTCGATGACATCATCCACCAAAAATTCGGGTCATAATCATATGTCTATGACGCATTGTAATTTATTCTCCAACTTAATATAGTTATGTTTACATATCACACTATAGATGGAATATAGCAGTCCATGTGATATGATAAATATATCCTCTTTTCATCACTATAATGATGGCCATTGTTATTTAGTCGTATATAGAAAAATATTTAAACTACATTATAAATATGAATGTGAAACTATGTAGGGAAGAGGCTTGTTAATGTCAATGCAATCCGACATCTGACTTCCTTCAACTCTACAATGATCCTATTTATGATGAATTCTTAGCACTTCCAAACATACATTAACAGATAATACAATAATCATTGTGTACTAGGCTCCTATGTACCAGTAGAATTAACTTGCAAGGAACTACTCTATCATTTTATTATTTATATAACATCGTTCGAAACAATTTTTATTAAAACATGCCCATATGTATAGAAAATGTGCGATTTAAACTATTATACGGTTGCCTCGCTTATGTATATTAGACAACGTAAGCTTACATTATTTACATTAAGGTGATAAATTATGTTTATTTGCGGGTTTATTGAACTTGGCAAAAAAATCGAGACGAAAATTTAAAATGTATGTGTACTTTGGTGATATATGCCTTGTCAATTTCTAAAACACCAATAATCATTCACTGACATCAAACAATGACCAAAATATATTTTTTCTGTTTTTTACATAATTCTATGATTATTCATTATATTTATCGGAAAGACAAAAATTTGTGAAAACCTTGACATTTCCTCCTCGTCTTGTCTACGATAGAACATGAATAGGTCAATAGCTTTTTATTGAATCAAGGACATTTGTCAAATAAACATACAAATGCCTCCATATAAACGAGTCCTCAAGAGACAATTTTCATTTTACGACCAGTGGTCCCTGTCTCGGAATTTGAGAAAATACTCATTTTAGCATAATACGCTCGTTTAATTATTCCAATCACCGAGAGGAACAAAATGTACAATAGCGTTTGTCTAAAGCGCGATATCGTCAATCTTTTCGTTCATTCAACAAGTTTCAAGTTGAACTTAAGACAAAACAAGCAGGAGAGTAGTGGAGAAAGGAAAACATAAGCGGTTTTAATTTTTTTCTCCACATTGGAATGTGTGACGTAATGATCGTGCAACGACTGACCGACTACAGTTCAAAATTCGTTGACTATAACGTGGGAATGGATCATATGTATGTATGTACGTATGTACATATAAAATCCAACAATTCCATCTCACTTGCTTACTACTGCCTTTGCCATATGAAAGAATTTCAACATACCCAAAAAAAAAATTAAATGCACAACCTGATTGGATAGTGGAAAAATTGTTTTGAAAACTGGTTTGTCATGCAGGGAGCACCATAACATCTAAAATTAGCAATTATGAAATTCTGTATTTGTTACAAACAAATTTTTAACATTGGAAAAACACTTCCATGCATTGGCCAATTTTCAGTGAACAATTGCAAAAAGTTTACAACACGTGTATAAATATTTATTGAAAAAACGTGTTCTCAAATAAATTAACTTGATACATAACATTTAATTCGGAATTAAATTAAAATCTAGAAATATCCTGATAACGACTTTGTTTATGATGGGAGATTCATACTTGTATACATATGTGGCAACCATGACATTTTACAAAATATTTAATTTAAAAGAAAATATTACAGGCGATTTTCTCAGTAAAGTTCTTGCAATATAAGAACATCATTTTTGGCACATCACTTAGTCATTTTGAATCAGCTGACTGATGTTTACATTGTAACAAGCCTTATTTTTAAAGAGGCACTTGTTTAACTCTTTAGAAGTTATCACAGTTTATTTATAGAATGACATGGCCATGTAATAATGTAGTCTGTGAACAGCTGATTCTCTTATAATCTAATTTAAATTAATATACAGACACACACACACTCGTAGACACGATGATTAGTGAAGTGTGTAATTTTGAAATTTCGCCTAGAGCATAAAGTATCATCATCATCGACAGCAGAAGCAATAGTATGTGCAAAGTTTTTTATTTCACTTTCTGCCACTTGAGCATACTTTCCGGTTTTTTACGAATGATTTACAGGTGCATTCAAAAAAATTTTTAATTACTAAGATCACTGACACCGTGACCTCACAAAAACTCCTTCAAACATAACACCTGTACACGCTACTACGAAATTATGCATTGCATTCTGCAAAATCTTCTTTCAAGATAGAATATTTTGAAAAGAATGTGTACGAATACATATACATGTATATTTGTTTTATATGACCATACAATGGAAAGTCGACATATTCAGTGTGTTTCCACCGTTTTGTTAATGGCATCCTAACAAAAGGATTCCACTACTTCCTGTATTTCTACTATGAAATACGAAAGAGGTGAGTAGTGGGACAAAAATATGAAAGAGATGTACTCCACTGTAGTAAATGGGTTGAAGAGTGCATCGTAAAAAAGTCACCATTGTGACTAAGTACTTGACTTTACGCTACAAGCTTTCGCAGCTGTTTTTAAATTCCACTTATAACTTCATATTTTTATCCACTTAAAAAGGAAAACTCCCTTGCGTCTTCTCCTTCCATTTTCAGAGACTTTTACTCCAGAAAAACAGAATTCCGTCAATAAATAAAGCTGATGTTAATTTTTCATTAAACTCTAAATAAATTACACTCTTGTACAAGATCCTACTTAAGAATGATGCTGTTACAATCAAATTATCTGAGATGAATTCCACTAAACCTATCGGCCAAGGTCAGAAGCAAAAATATTCTTCACCTTCTCTAGTTACCGGTTGCCAAGACAACAAACTCTCGGATGGACGGACGCCTTGTTGCATTCCATGCTCTTCAAGTATAATATTAAATGTAAGTGAACATTGCTAGACCTATTGCAGTCATTTCCACAACATTTACGATTGTTAGCATTGTTATGTGCCCAATTTTTCGGGCTTGAAATTATTATGATAGGCATTCAAATAAACTACATGTACTTTCTAAGCATCCCCATGTTGATAAATTACACCCTAGAGAATATTTCAATTGTTAATAGAAATAAAGAACGATTGACCTTCTAATATTTGCTTAACATGCAGGCCAAGTATTGGCCACTTGGGTACCGTAAAAATTCTAATTCGATTTTGCCACTATCAAATCTATTTTATGGCCAACAGTTCTTTTATCCAAAAGGGGTGCCAATCGATTAGACCTTTTTCCTATCGAAACAATATCTTAGAAAATGGGACTAGTAGTTACAAAAGAAAAAAAACCGAACTGGAACCTTCACATTATTGATCTTTTCCATCAGCAAATCAAAATAATTCAGAAATATTCAACGCCGGATGCTGCAACAATGACCGACTGCCTTTTGACCTTTATCAAATTCTATCTACTTGTTATATGTACAATTAATATGTAATAATGTAATACAATATCCAAATGAAATTAAAGGGCAAATATTTTGCTAAAAGAAACAACACTGTGATTCGATCACGGTTCCCACATGTGTAATTTTCTATTTTCAGGAAAACCAATACGTCTTCCAATATCGCTCATCCAATGAGGGTGACAAACAGTCAGGCAATAATGATTCGGCCGATGACGCATTGGACATCTGGGGATGAGATGAGAGAGAAGAGAAGAGAGTTATCAGGAGTGAAGGAATAAGCGGAGAGAGCAGAGCATGTAGGCTGCTGGCAGAACATCCCGGGGTGATAGGGGGATACAATATATATATGAGGGGTGGATGGACGAATAGAACGACATACAGCAAGGGTTGTACACTAACGGTGGCCTTGAACGACGCGGCGCTTTGCTAGTGGATTGTGGCGTCGCAGGGTGCGATCGGCCTTGGATTCCGCCCCGACTGCCTCTATCGATCGGGTCGGGGTTGCTGAAAAGGTCATATGCCGTTTACTCTCTGCTTATTTTACGTTGCACTAGTTTTAATTTCTCCAAGCCGGCAAAAAAAATATCAACTAGACCCAGAAACACATTTTTCATTAATAAATAACGAAACATTAAAAACACTTATTTTGACTAAAAAAGATAATTCTGGGTGATTTCTGTAAAACTGGCGAATGATAAACGATTTATAAAATGATTAAATATCGTATTGGAGAATGTCATTAGGGCGAATTCTTGTATCCCTTTTTAAGCTCACAATAAAATCAAAAAGTCTTTATTGGCGCGGAGGCGGCCCTAATGACTTTGCTTACATCCAACACAACCCACATTATCATCTTATGAGCAGCAAGAGAGACGAAGAGTGTGGTAAGCGTACAACACACCACTATGAAAATTGCGGGGATGCAAGGGTATATTTCTGAGGGAGTCACCATGGAAACGTACGTGGCGCGAATGCTAGACACTGCGGTACCAACCACGCTGCCACACCCGGAATACTCAAAGAACCCACGTGTTAAATAAATTTTTTAATAACTCCCATAAAAGTCGTAAATTTCCAATCAATTAACACTCTAGATATGCAAGAATTATAAACATTTCTATGCAAATTTCTATTAACCTCAGGATATACATTTTTCCCTTCAAGTCCAAACGCCTAACAGATCCGTAATTTACAAGAAATTAGTAGAAAAAATTATTTATTTGTTCTTGGCATACTTTGTATATCAGAAAAATCCATTGAATGAAAACAAATATGTGGTATACTACCCTAGAAAACACATCTCTATATAATTTGTGTATTCTATCAATCTACATAGACAATATCTACTACGTAGAGTAAGTTGTACGTGTCCTTTTCGTAAAGTATGTAGTAATTGTCTAGTTTTATGTTACTTATGAAGGGAAGAGAGTATTTTGTACTCATATCTGAAAAGCACCGGTTTGCAAGGTAAAATATATATGTGTGTGAGTGTAGGTATATTAAAGTGCGCTATAGAAAAACGCGCAATGCACTTTGAATGCACCTATTGACGTTTACGCTAGTTAGTTAGACATTTTATGCATGCAGTCAGTATTATATTATAGTACGTTGCATTTACGCTAAGCCCAGCCTCGAATCTACGAGAGTCCCCGATTTTACTTCAATTTCTCTCTCGCTTCCACCCTTTAGCAATTCCTCTGATATAATGTACGCCTCATGACGTCATGACGCTATCCTGGGTGGACGTCGGAAAAAGTTTCACTTATCAAGTTTATCAGTCTTTTTTTTTCCTATTAATATTTCTATGACTTTAATTAGATATTTCATCAAATAAATGAGCATTAATTAGCATTTTTTTAAATACATATGTATATATGTAGATATACATAAATTAGTCTAATAATGGTATTAGAAATTCAAAGTTATTCTTAAACCGTGTCGTCAGACAGTAGACTGCTATTGCAACACGTTAGAAAAAGAATAATCATGTGATTTTTGAACGACTGATACATTTCGCTATACACTTTAAGTCGTAATAGTCAGCTTTTAAACATAACATTACTATTGTACAATCGATTTACTGACGTCAGAGTCGACGACGGTTGCCCTGGTAACGACGTTTGAATCGATTTATTTTACTCCTTCTGTTGCGATTTTTGCAAAGCTCTGCTGCTCAGGTCTGCACTACTTGTACATCTATTCGTGCATTCATATTCTATCGTTTTTCTTACACCAAGTGCAAAAAGCACCTCCTTATTGGAAATTAATTATGCTAATTGTTCCATTAAACACTTAGTTTCAATCAATTAAGCCCGCATAAATTAAGCGATCAATGGTAGTTTGCAATAGTACAACTGACCTAAAAACTGTTCCATTAAAATTAGTGTATCGAAAAAAAATATTAATGTTTCACTAATTCATCTCTCTTTAATGAGTTTTTATGTTTATGTAATAATTTTTAATGAACATAAACGTATGTAGAGATTATATTGTGAATTTCTATACATAAGCAGTCTAGTCTAATTGGACGATTTTTCTTTCCACTTGACTCCCATATTTTCATGTCCTAATAATCCTTAATGGTTAAAACATGCAACGTTCCTTTTATTATCTAATTATCCAACTTACAAAAAAAACATACCAAAAATGCATAATACATGTTATTTTGTCGTTGCATGTGCATAATAACACAATACACTTGATAAGCACAATCATATTAAGTACCAGTACTAGGGAAATATTTTTACACGACATGCCTAATTCACAGACATGTGCTCTGCTTTAAATGCCCATCATGTCAATGAACATACTACATACATTGATACTCGTATATGTATAAGTGTAATTATAAAATTTTCTAATAATAGATTTTATTTTAAATATTCATTGGTGAACCTTTTAAATAAAACACGAACAAGTTCTGCTTTAGATATCCTATTAGACATCTAACATTGTTCTTTATGAGCAGTGAGCCGAGACCTTCACGGTCTGCTCGTTATGTCTGTGCCTTTGGTGGAGGCCCCTGTGAGACTCATTTCTTCCCTGTTCTTGTACCCACAATAGCGCACACACAGCACTGTGTGAAGCCGAAATACTGGCACTTTGCACACGCAAAACACAAACAATCCAAGTGTACAGACCGTGCAACAAAAAGTTCATCAGCCTCTTTCTTCACCTTGTATACAATGCAACATTACTATTAGTCTACACGCCTTGGTAAAGTTTAAATCACAGCAGCGTCCCTTTAAATCACGCAATGGATTTTAAATCGCCAAGACACACACAACAACGACGAATTAAACGAGAGTGCATGTGGAGCGATTTTCACTAATGAACCACCGTCACATAACATGAAATGAAAATTTTATATGATAAAAGCTTTCCAGCATAGTCAAAGAACCCATAAGACATTGTTGACAAAACCGTAAAGTCGATGTGTGCAATTTCGACGTCAACAAAGTGGTTTAGACGTTTAGAGCTTTCTCGTAGCACTACTAATTCCCTTAAAACTTTGCTGATGCCAAGTAAATGGTCTTCATTAAATACAAATATACATACACAAAAAAAAGTAAAAGACGAAAACGAGAGTAATTGCCCCTGACCTGACCTCATTTAAGATTCGTCCAGTCTAGACGGTTCAAATCCCCAATGAATACGTCTTAAATAACTATTTGCCAGTCGATAACCTTCCTTACATTGATCGCCCGACCTACACTACATGATAAATTTTGTCAAGGCAATGTATTTAGTGTCCCACCCGTCATCACTATATGCTAATAATCTGTTTGGTTGACGATTGAAAAGCTATAAGAAAGCAAACACTTCATTCCAAATGCCAGATAACGTTTTCCAAATCGAACAACTTTCAAAGAACTGTTTCGGACCAGTTAGTTTTACAATTCTTTAGTTGAAACATACATTGTCAGTGTGTTCATCCCATATTTCACAACTGGTATACGTTAATTTAAGAGAATATGGCTATTCATATGTAAACTCTCTTCCATTACGGTAATAAAATGATATTTTACAATATTGTCACCTTTTAACCCAAATAGAGTTCATTCATTCGCGACCTACCTCAATGAAGTCTTGTTGTTTATAATGGGTTTACGTTTATAAATAACGTAACCAACAAGTCTGTTGCATACATATTTTGCAAATTACTCCGGCTAATAGGAAATCATAAAATAGTAGACAAACGATACCAGAAGTTGACCAACAAGACAATAAAAATATCTAGTTCATTTTTTCAGCAAATCAGACCTCACTTTCACTTTACAAGAATAATATAATTTATAATAAAAATACATAAACTGGAAAATCGATATCTACAATTAGCATACTGTGTACAATTTTTGTACACTAGCCCAGAAAATTTGATTTTAATTGAAGACTGATTTTTTGTATATTAAAAAAACGCACAAATAATCGACTATTCAGACGAGTTCTACAACTGACTGAGTGCGTCTGAAATGACAATAAACCACACAATCGAAGCCAAACATCATTGAAGATCGCCGACATACAAAAGCCGGTTAGATCCTATTAAAATACCATGACCTAGTTTTCTGTCTGGGCGTATGTACAAGACCATGTTATGTCGGACAGATATTGAGTAAACGCCCAGAAAATTGTATAATTTTGACTATTGTTTAAATTCGATATAAACAAAGAGCCGGCTAAGGTCTAGTTATGACGAAATCAATAAGTACTTTTCACTCAAAAATCCAAAAACCCTCCAATTCAAAGTTCCACCATCACGACTCAATTAATGGTGAGAATGTTAAATGCATTTAGCGAATATTCAAATTGGTGGTCAGATAAATGAGCGGAGGTCATGCAATGTAATTTTAATAAATTGTTGCACCGAATGTGACCTTGGGCGTATATGGAAAAAAAAATATGTTGAATGTACTGTCGAATGAGCATGAATGAAAACTATTCTGCATAGGTTATCATTATTACTACAATATCCGGTGCTGATGTTTTTTTTATTTATTTACATCCGGCTATTTTTCTGCATTCCATTTACGTTGCTAATTCATAATAACATTAATGCATTAACATTGTTGTAACGTCCCATTTTTTTCTCTCTATACAACACACAGAAATTCGTTATTTTAATGTTTTCATGCCAAATTAATTTTAGAATGGTGCAATATAACAGTACAGTTCGCGAAAAACCTACCTACAATAAATTCCAAAGTCATTTACCTAACATTACATGTTAAGAACGTCAAGATTAAATAAATCTTAAGTGGTGGGCCCCAAACAACATTTTACAACGTTAGTGAAGCGTACATATACTCGAACAGCAGTATCAGCTGTTGCAAGCCTACCATCATCATCATCATTATGAGAATAGCAACTTTTATTTCTGGCTCTTTAAACTCGTTTCAATTCTTCATCTTTGTGTGGTCTGGCCAGTGACCTTCATTGTACATTTATTAAATTGTTACGTTGTACTTAATTTGTGAATAGTTCAACAACAGTACACCAGAAATGAAGTTTGAACATAGATGGAACAACATATGATCGATAAAAAAAGAATGTGGGTGCCTAATTTGGGGCCTCAACATTTTCATGTACAAAGACTCTACGATAGCAACAAGCACCAACTGTAAAATTTATTTATAGTTGAGGCTTGATCCACTGTTGCGTTTTTTTTCGCGAATATAATTTGAGCAAATTTCAAGGTTTTAATTTGTATTACTCGTACTGTAGAAGTAACCGACCTAAATCAAGGATGAACAGCACAAAAGAAAAATCAACTTCGGTTAGTTTTGTTGATTAGATTTACAATAACAATGGAATTTCGATATAAAAAAGTGCTAACGAAAATGTACGCAGTATTAAAATGAATTCACGAAGGTTGCACCTTTTCAATTTTACCAGTGAATATTATTAGCAGGCTTTTATTGACCTTCCGACATTGTACTGTGTAAGATTATTGTATTTGAATAGCATTCCAAAAATTTTATGGTTCATCAGGAACCAAAAGTTAATCTATTTTCCTCGTTTTTGATTATACGCTATACCCACGGCTATTGAACTTTTGGTAAAAGGCAACAGAGAATACGAAAATTGTGTTGGTTTTTGTCTGCTTATACAAAGGCAAATGAAAAGGAAATTATCAGAGGCCGCGGGAAGTTAGTCGGGTAGTTATCTCACTATTAATTTAAATCTAAAAATAACTTAACATGCTTACCGCTACATATACACAAAAGTGTACTATATAATTTCGTTTGAATACATTTTAAAAATAAAATTACGTCAGCAAATCAGCTTTTTTCTAGCATCTGTTAGATGAGATTTAATATAAACATAAAAACAAATTTTTACAGTACGTTTTATGCGCCTATACCATGGGAATTTTGGTAAAATTTACGTCATATGGTTTCATTAAGCATATTTGTGCTACGTACATATACATATACTGTTATTTATTAGTAAAATATTTTTTGAGGTATTGTCGTTATCAGCTGTACTACTTTCAAATTACACAAAAAAAGTACTAATTATTTCGATTATCATATGTGTACAACTTTCTCAACAACACAACAAAATCGATGTTTAAGAAAGTCATAATATCTTTCTCTTAAGTTTTTTCCTGAAAAACTTGATAAATTTACAGCTGATTGTAAAACAAGGCAGAAATCATATGATCGGACACGGTGTGTTCAACAACATTCACAGTATATCTTTCTAAACTCACGACCGACCTAGACTGTCTAGACATCGGGTTTATTTTTGGATTAATATTACCACTATTAAATAATGTGTATATTTACACACATATACACACACTACAAAACGCACAGCTAATCATCCTACGCACTTTTTATATACATATACAATTTAACTCATTCCAATGGCTAATTCCCATTTTGTGCAATGAGTGGAATTCTTTTTCAATTTGAATTTATCTCAAGTGACACGGTTTAGTTAACGTCTCTATAAACATACGAGAACAGATCTAATTTTAGGTACCCTCATAGTGTCATATTCCTAAACATATTTAGATTGTTTGTTATATGTTGGTGTTTTCCTAACGATTATTCACTGAATTTAAAAGATAATGACGAGAAAAGCGATATAAGCGACTGTCTTTGATTTGTCAAAACAAAAACCAACAAAGACATGGCTGAAGAAAAGAAATTTGACCTACCTTGCTTAGCTTTTCACCTTCGTGATGTGGTAAAAGGGATCTAAGAGATTGGAAACCATTGTTGATACTCTGCATACGTCTTCGTTCATTGCTATTCGCAATTTCTCTACGGATTCGCTTTTCCTGTTCCATTGTAGTCGTGGGTGGTTCACCGCCTTTGTTTATTCGACTGCAAAAGAAAATAATTAAATATTTTCTATTATTATCGCAAATCTTAAATAATAATACCGCATACAACATTTCTATTACACTAAATTAACTTAATATATCAATTTGTTGCAGAAGAAGATTCAATTAGATGAAACGATTTTAATTATCGTCATTGTTCGCCACTCTAGCCATGTTCATATCAGCTACCATTAACAGTAATTTCTATAATTCACAGAAAGTGAAAAACTATGTAAAGTGTTTGCATTAATTTGTTGTCTACTTATTAGAGGTACATATAGTTATAGTTAGTTACATGATTGTTTCTATTAATAATTAATATTTAATTTCTTAATCGTATTTATACGTTTATTACATAATCATATGAAATAATGTGTAGTAAATAGCATTACTGTGACGTCGGGTAGATAATAATTACTCATTATATCAAAGTGAGACCGAATTTGTGTCAAGTACAATAATAGGTGCTACACACCACATATATTAGTTTACGAGTTATTTTATCTATTTAGAACCTTATCTATCAGCTGATTAATAACATCTAAATAAATATTAACACGTAATGCTTATATAATGTCTCTGTTCCTAATATAGTATCGTAAAAAACAATTATAATTATTAGAATTAGATTTTAGTGTAATAACTTTTTTCTCTACTACAATATACAATACTACATAGTACTACACACACAAATAAAATATACTACCACACACACACACATCGTTATTAATAATACGCATTTATTTGTGAGTGGATTTCAATCGATAGTGAACCCTTCCGTGACCTGATAAATGAAATTATGCCGTGACTACGAAAAATGCCATAAAAAAAGATTTCATTGAATACCAATACACATACACGTAGGTATGTATCTAGAGAAGTTCATAGATAAGAAAAATATTTATTTTTATGTATATGGCATATACATATGTATTACCCATACATTTTATCATTTTCTTGTATAAACCCAAAAAATGGCATTTTTATTAAAATGAAATATTTTATGTATGTAAATACTTACAGTATTACGTATTACCTATGTATTATTCCTATATTGAACGAAATAAATTGGCCCAAAATTGACTGATACAAACAATAACATATGTATTTTCAGAGTCGAAATTATTTAATAACTTTCTCCCTTTACTAGAGTATTTAAGGGTCTCCACCATTGTAATATCGATTCGAATCTATAATTTATATACTTATAATAAAGTAAGAAGCTATTAATCAACGGAATGCTGGAGCTATGCTAAGTAAATATACAATATTATTTGATAGTATTCAGAAACTTCGTATATACATATTTATGTATACATATAAATACAAGAAATGTTGATGTGATGTGAGCTCTAATTATTTTTGGCACTTTTCGCACTGTTTCGAATTGGTACATTTGAACTCTCCGTTTAAATTGACAACAAATCGGTTACCGGAAGTGGAGCAACTTGTGCCAACATTGAAATTATGTATTTGATTTGTTACAGTGGCGTTTCTGAATCATATGTGTGTTATCATGTTTCAGTGTAGTTCTACGTCGCGTCAACCAAAATTAGATCAAGGTCGCATCAGTGCAACCTTATTCAAAGTTTTGGGAGAACCTGAATACATTTATAAATATGCAAGAACAACCGAATTAAAATCACACTACTATTATTTTAGCCTTTTCAGACCCGGAATCTTGAAATCTTTTGTCCTTACATGCAAAAAATTGTTTAATCAAAAACTTTAATTTGCCATTCTGCCCATTCTGTTGAACTTCCCAGCAAAGTCAACTTTATGGAATTGCTACTTTCCTTAACTTTTAACGAAAACTTTGTACAAGTTTCATTTAAGAATTCAAATTCATTTTACTATTAGCGGTTCGCTGACTAATAAATCACTGAGGGATTTTAATAAATCGCAAGATGCTTCGAGAGCTTTCGAGAAGCTTTTTTCCTCGTCACTTTAATGAAAACATAATTCAAGTATTGTTTTTTTATTATGATTTAAAGGTATATCTCCTCGTATATCTCCTTCGTTTTCCTCTCAAGGTATTTCCATAAAAGTGTCATTAAAGCATTGTCAGAAGTGTGCCGTATTTTGTTGGTCGAGAATCCAATGCATTGTCTAAAGCTTAATTCAATTATTTATAATAGCATAGGTATGTTTTGCGTGTACCCTTATAAGAAAACATTCAAGTAAAACAAACAATCTGCATTCACATTAAAATGAATGCATTCAAATTTGTCATCCGTAGGGGGGTGGAATACATTTATTCTAATGAAAAAACTAAACAGAGAACTTTCTAATTCAATTAGAAATTTAAATAGCATTTACTTGGCATGACATGCATCAACACTAATTATAACTATAATAAATTCACCTTAATTTACCCCTGGGTGTACTCTTTACATTTACGTACACAAATGAGGGTGTATATTATTAAATGGTGCGGAATTACGTGTAAACTGTTAGAAAAAAAAATAGATGTATTCAATTGTACACTTAATTCGAGGTGTAATTATGCGACCCTTCGGTCTGCACGTAGGCCTCGTTCTTATGTTGAAATAAGGCCGAGGTCAGACTGAAACCATTTTCTCGACTATGGAGTGGACTAATACTATTGGAAAATGTACGACCCATTTTCCTCAGTTACTATATAGACTCGATATAGAATGTTTACGAACCGTTCGTAATTTTCCGCAACAACAAAAATAAATAACACATTATACACCTGTCCAAAAATAAGGGACTATAAGAAATGATGAAAGCAGATGTTCAAATGATTTTCAGGTATGGCCAGGTAGAAATATATCCAAGGTTTTAGTTGACAAAAAGCGAACCGATTGCGTGTAGAGTTTGCACGTTGGCAGGTCAAGAAATAACAAGAGAACATTTTCAAGTATGGATCAGAAAACTGTGTTGTTTATGTGTGCATTTTAAAAACGAATAGTCTAACTTTAAAATAGAAATCAGCTGTTTTGGAACGTAGTTTTCCACGGAATATTTCCCCAATGCGTTCCAATTTCCAGTGGAGCGTTTGCATGGTGCACCAGGAAAATAAATATCCAGAAAGATCGATATTTGACGTATATATACGTGTACATTTACTACGCATTAACAAGACTTGATCACCTGAATACAACACAATAGCTGACAGTTTTCTTACAAACGTTGAGGAAAACATGCACACCCCTTGTATGCCCACCACCTCGCCACCCCTATTGTGACCAACTTTTAGTCCCCCTTTCCTTATATTCAATAGATATTAAACATACAACACGACCATTTTAGGCTCTTTTATATAAATATATTGTAACACACCTGTCCTCATTTCTTCCATCGCCAGACAAGGACAAACATTTATATTTACGAGCTATTCGGACAGAGAGCATTAAAAACGGAAGTGGAACAAAATGCAGGGGGCACAAATTTTTGTGAAGAAACCGGTTTTTCGCACTCACCGATGGGGTTTCTTTATTTTTTTCCCTTCGTCCGCCTTAGGAGGAAATATTTAAATATATGCCCACTTAAAAAAGAAATGAACATCTGCAAGTCTAATGAAAAATTTATTAGTTATTACAATAAAAACTCTTTTTTATTGACAAAATTAACGATTTCAATGCTTTCAGTCTCTCCCGTACATAATTTTCCACCTATTGAATATTTATTCAGTGATTAACGAACTTCCTCTTTTTAATTAATCAAATTCTGTATTTATTTAGTTAAATTAGAAATGTTAATTACGATCATAATACTAGTGTACCTATACATATATAACAGTTGTAATGAAAGTTTCCTTAGTTCTTTAAAATGCTCTTGTTTTTTTAATGTTTTAAACAATGACTCCAGAAACCTGAATGGAAATTACACTAACAAATAACCATTCATTTATTTTTATCAATTTAAGCTATTATATAATGTTAAATGAGTGTTTTTGTCAACTTTATCGTTAATGTACTGTTGGATTTCATTCGAGGTTTCATTGATACATTCAGTGAAACAGATAAGTGCATTCATTTAAATCGAGTTATTTGTTCAAATAAGTCTTTCAGATTAGAGGACTAAGTCATAAACAAATGAGGGAGTCGAAGGGGGCGAAGACCGCAAAGAAGAGCGTAAATTTAATCACTTTCGGGCTTACAATACACGTAAAATGCGATGAAAGATTTTATATATTTTACTACTTAACATGATTCGTGTGTGCATTCGTAAAAACTAAATAAAACAACATTGGGAACGTACACACGTGTTTCACCGCAATTTTATTAAACATTATTCAAGACATTTTATGGTTATTACGATTAAAAAATTAATTTAACTACCATTAGAAATTGTAATATAGTCGAATATAAAATGCGCACTTGTCAATCACATAATTTATTTCAGCAACAAAATAACAGTATTTATCCATTACTTAATTATCTTAAATAGTTCTATTTTTATAATAATTGAACAATAGTAATAGTGTGTGGTAAACACGGGAATGAATCATTCTGCAATTAGCTATAAAATATGAATTATAAATATGTATACGTATAGTTAATGATCACCTTTGACGGCCTTGTCTTGTTAAGACCTATTTGGTACATTTGTATTTACATAATAATTTTACAAATATATTTTATTGATAATATGTATAATTTAATATTTAGCATCAATATTAATTCATAGTTACAGGCACATTTAAGAATTCCAACTATTCAGTGCATATGCCTTTCTATTCAATTCCACTTCAATCGAATAACTGGCATTCTTGAAATCGCTGCACGCCACGTAAACTCTATGTTTGTCCATCTTGGCAAACTCTCGCGAACCCAAAACACCTCTTTCATATAACCATCAAAACGACAACATTTTCTTATAATTGCGAAGGTTATTAAATATTGTTTTGGTGTTTTTGTTTATTTTACCTTTCAGTCGCACTTACATACTTAATTACTTAACATAAAAGTCAATAGTCTTCCACGACGCAAAAGAACTCAAGTATGTTTGTATGTAAATTGTTAAATTGAAGTTATTGACCGCTTCTAGCTACAAACATAAAGTCATACGACCTTGACTATTCACTATTTAAAACTTTTACACTAGTTGTCAAAAAGAGAGGTACCATGAAAATTTATTACAGCATTTTTTTCTCTTGCTTCGCCGCTATTCAGCACAAATAAGCGGTAGACAGACACCTTTACCTTTGAAGCCTATGTCCATAAATTGCAACAAATGTAGATTTTACAAGTTCCAGTTAAGAGGGAAAAATGTTGATCAGGTATTGAGAGAGTTTGGTCGAAATTTCACAGTAGGTACTGGAGGAATTAATTCCGATTACAACCGCGGGATTTTCCAGCATGTGTAACCAATTGATAAGAAAACGGACATGTTCCCCAATGATAAATAATTAATCTTCTTAACAACAAAATCCGCTGAAAATATTAATTCGATGAAAAATAAGTAAGAGATGATAAACCGATCCTTTAACCATATGTACATGTAAGTAAAAAAACTGTGAATTCATTCATGTGTTTTTTTTGACATCATGTTACAACTGACCCAATTCCCGTGTTTCACTGGCTATTAGAACATTAATTTAAATTATTTAAAAAAAATTAATCAAAACCCTGACGCATTATAAAAGAAATTCTGTTGAACTGCCTTCCCACGTGAGTTTATAAATAGAAACTTATTATTTAGAGGTAAACACATTGCAGTTTACAAGAAATTTAACGAAAATATCAAAAATGCTTGCAAATACATTTAAAAACAAAGTGTGCAACATTGCTCTAGAAAGCATCAATAAGGGCGTGAAAGCTGTTCGCAGCGTTCGGGTGTGGTGCACTTTTTCTATAGTACTCTTTATAAATCACCCACGTGCTCTATGCAATTCTCCTTTTCTGATAAAATCATTCAACCCAACCTACCATACGATGGTCTGAATCACCACATTTGGTATAATTATCTGAAGCATTAATCACCCATCAGCTGTTTTTATTTTAAAGTTTCATTAATAAAATTTTAACAATCCAACAATTTGCCTAAAGCGATTCTCGAAATTTGATCCCATTGAATAACAATAATGACTTCTTAGATGAACTAGGAATAGATTAAGAATTTAAAAAAATGCCTATTGATATATAAAATTGAGAGATGTGTTGAAAATATTTTCAAAAAAATTTCAAACACAAAATGCAGTTTAGGATAAAATGGCGCGTAAACAGCTGAACAAGCCGGGAGAAAAAGTTACACCGCAATTTAAGTTGGAACGCATGGCGATGCATCTGATAAAAAAATCATATGTTGTAAGTATTATAGACGCTGGTTCGCAGTAATAATAGTTCCTTAGTCAATAAAAACATAAATTTGAGCGATTACAGTAATGACGTAGTAAGTGTAAACAAAAATCAAAAATAGCGGTAAAAATGTGGTGTCCAAACACATACCTGGATATATTTCCCAAAATTTCCTTTTTATCTTCACTGTCCTCGTACACTACTCGTTCTGCATCATCTTCCATATAAATCGACATAACTCGGTAAAATTATTTTCGATTCAATAGAAAAAGTCTATGTTGAATGACAGTAACAAGAATGCAGTTAAATTATTTAAATCGCACAATAATTATGTATTTTCACAAGAGTACGCTGAAGCGCGGGACATCAAAACCAACATACGCTACACCTCACAGCGGTTTTCTGGTAACAGAGTTTGGCGGGAAACAGCTGAGGCCTGGTTGACGCCAAAGTAATATTCATACGCCGAAACATTAAATAAGCGGTTTTTCATTTACGCCAAATGATTGCATATTTATTGAGTATATGCAATTGTTGGATGAAAACTAAAGAGAAATGTGTCAAAAATCGCGGAAATTCCAAGTACTTGTGGATATTTTTCATCATTTTATGTGGGTACTATTTACGACGCGGAGGAAACGCTTGTTGAGAGTCGATCATCGTCTGCCAGCTGGCGGCTTGGCCCCGCCCGTTGACTATAGACCTAAGCCTACGTTCGTCCTTCCCGCCAACTACCGTGTTATCCTAACATGAATGCTTTCAGTTCTCCCTTCCCTCCAAAAATTTTACAATCAATTCACTACTACTGCGTACCAACCAACGCTTTACAAATATACAACACATACAATCTACAATCATTATTATTAAAATACTACATACCGCAGAATTACAGCTCTTTTACCGCTCTTAATTACATTTACCTTTACCAAAACGCATTTATTGATTTTTTTTCTATGTCAAACAATACCATTTATTTACATTTTATTAAATACATGAGCTAAAATTCAAATTTCAAAGAAAAATGCATTTGAATATTTTGTAAAAAATATAATTATTAATAAATTATAAGCACACACTGTGGTGTGCATGCAATTACGATGAACAATTCTCACATTGGACATCATTTTTTACATAACTCTTCATACCTTACAATTAAAAAAAGGCAAATTTCCGTGTTCTCAAAAAAAATTCTCTGAGATAAGACAAGACACGAAAAATCGCCTAAAAAAATGAGCAAATGCAGAACACAAGGCTTAAATTTTTGCTGAAAAAAAACTGATGATTATACTTCCTCTTTAAATACTACATACTCTTATGCCAATTATGATATATGCTATAAATCGTATATACATGTGTTTGTTTACTAGAAAAAAAAGTATATATAATAAAAATCATATAGGCACTATAAAATTTTTTTGATATTAGCTTTCATGTGACGCACTTGCGACGAATTTACTTTTATTTTTAATTGTTGAATGAGATCGCAGATTTTTAATGATGGTCCTACTTTTCCACCTGTATAATCCAAAATATCTTCCTTTTTCAAATTCAACAGTGATTTACCGTCGATTTTCTACAAAACACAATCCATTATTATCAACATACAATTATAATAATCACAGGATACCAACTTGTTTACTAAATGCATCGCAATAATTAGCACAATCATTCACACGCAGAAATTGTGCGACATCGAATACATTCCATTCATTTGGACATAAATCACCTAATTCATAATTGCTTCCTGAATTATCGATTAATCGAGGTATTACTTTTGTACTGACATTGTTAGACTAAAAAATATAAACACATATTATTTTACAAACATCCTACACAAATAACATTCACTTTACATTTATATATGATGTGGCTTTTCTCTCTACGGGCGGTTCATCATTATCCGCTACCGAAATGGTAGCCTGATCAGATCCAGTTGACTCTTCCACATTCTCCGATTCCTGATTGTCATCCATTTTCTCTAATTTGTTCTCATCACGACTAGTTGTTCCCTCCGAACTTGTTTCAACTCTAGAACCTTCCGATTCTGCTTTTTGAAATTTCGTACTGTTCAAATCACTCTTCGGCAATTCTTTGCCTTTTTTCTTTTTTCCTTTCTTTTTCGTTCCTTTCGGCGATTTATTCACTGGCATAACAGGCTTCATAGGCACTGGAGGGCCCTCTAATTTATGTCCCACACTTTGACACCATCCAACTGGATATATATCCGGACTCTCACAATCTAGCCACTGATCATATTCGTCCTCCCAGCCATCGAAATGAACACGTAACAATCGACCCACCACTTTTGCTATCGTTGCAACACAAACTAGTCGCGGATCCATCAGATCAGCTGCCTCTATTTTCATACCAACCACAAAACCATGCAAAGGCACAAATGTATTAAACGACGATGGATCGGCCGGTTGACTGTTGGTTTTTTTAAGATACTCGTCCCATGTAAATGTCTCCTCTGTATATCCTTTTGGGGGCGTAAGTGGTATGTTATTTTTCTCACAGAAACCAGGAGGAAATATACATGGCGATTTTACATGGTAACAGAACCAATCGGCTCCAGTGGCATCTGAATCGTATGTATCTATACGAATCATAATGTAGCCACAATTCAAAACACTCATTACTGTTGCTACACAAATTGATGACAGATTTAATGGATCGATGGCTTCTAATTTCATTCCAACGGAAAAATTTGCTGCATTTATATGATCGATTGATCCTACTTGAAATGGAGTGAACAGTTCATCGGTGGCATCGTTTTCTTTCAAAAGGTCCTGATTGATACGCTCAGCGTAATTCGGTGGAGCGACTAAGTGATGACCCACCTAAAAAAAGGACAGTAAATGAGTATAAATTAATATCGTTTAAAAACCAAAACGTACTTTCATTGCCCAACCAACTGGATGCATGAGTGGCGAATCTTCATGGCACCAAAAACCGGCATCATCTTGTGCCATATCGAAATACTTGACATTCAATCGTTTCCCAACGATTTTTTGTACAATGGCAACTTTAACTTGAGAGATTCGATTCTTGTCAACCACTTCCACATGCAATCCACATTCGAATCGCGATTTGAGACTTTCAGTTGCTTTCGTACTGTAATTTGATGGTAATGTTCGTGCACCAGTTAAACGCTTTCTTAGAAAATCCTTCCAATCACTGTACTTATCTTCGATAGTCTTTGGTGGTATTAATGGTTTTCCACGTGTGGCACACCAACCAACTGGATGCACCTGATTCGAACATAAACTAACCCAAAAATCTTTGGAATCATTTGAGCCAAAACCTTCGTAACGAAGTTGCGCTTTGTAGCCTACGATTTTCATTACAGTTGCAACCCAAAACGAATCCGCAAACGCTTCTGAGACATTGTCGCAATCTGTATTTTCCACTTCCACTTTCATACCGACCATAATGTTCTCCCAAACATCGGCCATTGGGGCGTGTTTGAAGCATGTTACCGGAGCAGTAATGAAATACTGATCACTTAATTGAGAATCCCAATCGTATGAGTTTGCCAATTCGGCTGGTTTTCTACGTATGAGCGGAACTGTATCGTCAATTGGTGGAATTACTGGTGGAGGAGGTAATTGTGGTAAAGGCTCGTCTAGGTAAGTATTGGTAAAATCGTCTTCCATTTTCATACTAAAACGATATTTAGCGAAATGCTGTTTTTGGTCAGGCATATTTTGGTTTGATTGAGGTAGTGGCTCTGGAATGAGACCGGAGAAACCGCGTGCACATGCCATACTGCAAAATCGCCGTTCTCTTGTATAAAAGGCATGCTTAACGCCAATTGCTCCGCACTTTTCACATACAGCTGGAAAAACTTATTATTTAAATTAAACATAAATGTATAAACGTTGTTATTACCAATTCCATCTTTTTGTATGGGAATTACAGATGGATCTGTGTTGCCCTGATAAGCGATTGGTGTTTTTAGTACCAAGCCGGGATGTTTTACTGGTTTGATTTTACGTGCAGGGCATGGTAACGTTTGTGTTGATGTTGTTATCATGTAAACTGGTTGAGAGTGTTCATCTTCTGCATAACTAGAGTCGTTACTTTCATTTTTCATGTCATATAAATGCATCATATCGTAGTTTTCCATGGGATCCTAAAAAACGGCATTAATCGATCACAGTGAAAGTATTCGACATACTTACAATATGAGAACTTTGTATGGTGTGCATATCGTCCATCGATTGATTAGACATACTATGATTTGATGGGGTGTAGTAAATGTTGTCATGGTCCATCATCATATCATTATTATCACCTGCCATCATTCCTATGGGCATTTCTTGGGAAGGTTGTGTCGCCCCCATCCAAACCATACCCATTTCTGTCACTCCAGGCATGGTATTATAAACTAAATGTTTCGTTGATTACTTTAAGTTTATTTATATTCAAAATGTGGTATTTAAGTTACAGTACCCAAATAACACATTTGAAAAAAATGAGGAATTGAAAATTTTATTTAGAAAAATTTGGAAACAAAGAGAACTTCTACTAGTCAAGATCAAGATGCATGCAGTGAACTTATTTTCTCGATCAAAGAGATAAAGAGCAGTTATTAAGAGATATTGTACCGTTCATTGTCGCTGATTCTTCTACATATATTTAGAAGTTGTATTTCTTCTATAAAACATATACTTTTCATGAAATTTCCACTCACTAACAAAACCAACCATAGCATCTTCCATCAATTTACTGTCAGAGCTGCCAACATTGCAATGCTAATGTTCTACATTCAAACATAAATTGATTTATTCCATATTAATTTTTTATACTAATTACGTGTACTTTTGACCCTTTCATGTATTTTTTTCATTACTTTTAACAGAAAGATAAAATAAACATCAATATAGTTATATGCTATTTAAATATTGGTCAAAGTTTGAAATGTTTACATCAACCAGTTAGGGTTATTTCTGTTTTCAAGTTTGTTGAAAATAGGCATAACCTCTATTCAGTAATTTTGAAAATTGTATTGTAATTTTGTTAACACATCATTACATCTTGTTACTAGGTAGAAATGAATATTTACAAATTTTTTTATTAATTGTAAACTAATTATGGACTTTATCGGTTTAACCTAATGAGTCTAAAGTACAAATTGAACCTGTTCATGATGTAAGGCTTGTAAGGGCAACGTAGTCAGTGCTTATTGGTGCTTATACAGTTAGCTGACAAAAGGCAAATACAAATCTATTGTTCTTAACCATGAAGACAGAAGAAATAGTGATTCCTGCCCCTTGGGGCACTATCGCCGGTAAATATAATATCAGTTTAAAACGAACGAAGTTAATAATTGCTTTAATTTCAGCCAAAGTTTGGGGAAACGACGAAGATGAACCAATACTATGTTTTCATGGGTTAATGGACAATGCTGGTACTTTCAACTTTCTTATACCATTATTGCCCCAGCACTTTCGATACATTTGCATTGACCTACCAAGTCATGGAAAATCATCACCACTTCCAGAGCATGTTCCGATTTATACAATTAATTATTTTATTGCCTACGAAGTAATAATGAGGTTTTTTGGTAAACAAAGTTATATCGTAATGGGACATAGTTATGGGGGCCAAATAGCGTACACTTATGCACAGATTTACCCAGACAAAGTAAAGAAACTAATTATGTTAGACACTGTTCATCTTTTCCCCACTTCTACCAGCAATTGCAGTGATAGCCTTGATGATAAGATTACTTCATTTCTAATTACTGAAGAGAAATTAAAATCTGGTGCTGCGCCTACGTATACTTATGATGAGGCAGTGGAAAAAGCTCGAACCCGACGAAATGGTAACACTTTAAGTGCTGCATCTAGCCAACAATTAGTAGACCGTCTTCTTATTCGTGTTGGAGACAAGTATAAGTTTAATATGGACCAGCGATTGAAGAATTTCATAAATCCATTGCAAGATTTCCGTTACATTGCACAGCATATAAAAACAAGTCCAGTAAAGTGTCCAATTTTAATGTTATTGGCAAAAGAAAGCCGTCCACAGAAGATTTATTTTAAAGAGATTATAAAAGTATTAAAGAATCAAGGAAATATTCTCATTAAAGATGTAGAGGGCGATCATGATGTACATTTGCAGAAACCTGAGAATATTGTATCTTATATAACGAAATTTCTTACTACCAGTAAAAGCAAATTATAGTAAAAACTATTTTTTTAAAATTAATATACAAAATTCTTTATTGCAAAGTTTAAAAATGTAACAATTTTCACATTGACTTTATAAATAATAAATATATTAATTAAATAATTATTCATTTAATACTATCTTTAAATGAAATTGTTGAACTTTTATAGAAATAGTAAATTCTTCTTTTTTAATTAAAGCCTTTGGCTTGTCCAAAATAAAACAACACTTTTTATAATAAGTGCTTTTTAACGTAGAAAATGTAATGTCCTCTAGAAAATCAATGTCGTACCAGTACAAAATTGCATTTGCCCGGCCTGATTTTGTTACTTTCAAGCTAGATGTTGTCATAAAATTGTCATTCGTCCACTCTAAATCCACAGTTGAAATACTTGATAATGTATCATAGTCGAAGTTATCGAGATTCGGATGCTCACTTCCCTGAAACAAAGAAAAATGATAATTAAAATTGTTAATTGTGATATTGAAATTTTGGGTAAACTTACTGTGTATTCGTTCATAAACTGAGCAATCTTAAAACCTACTGTATTCTTCTCATCAATTTTATTACAGTTGTCGATGTACGTAGAATTTATTAATACTGCATTTAATTTGAGTTTCTTTGGCACCATTTTATTAACTATCTTCGGAAAGTCTTCCAATGGATACTTATTCAATGTCCCTTCAGTAAAAATCGGCTCAATGTAAATAACATCAGATGCTTTTATCAGCTTATTTAGATCGTCTGGATAAAATACTAATTTAATAATCGTAAAGACATTTTCACTTAAATCATTTAATTTTATTAAATCCTCCACGAACTGAACATAGTCCTCGTCCCGACAAATAAAATAACATTTTATCCCTTTTTTGGCAAGCAAAATACCGAATAATGGAAATACATTAAAATCCATCACCGTAAGATTTTTATCTGAGTATTTGTCAGCGAGTTTAATAATTGTTTTAACCAGTTCAGTGTCGTTCAAAAACTGCACCATCTCTTTGGTAACTTTTAGGCAAGATCTACAGTCACTGGGATTATCCAATAAAGCGACACTTAATCGATTGTTAAAAGCACTTGCTTCGACAGTGTACACATCGCCTTTCTTCACCTTTATTGGATGATCTAAGTAAAAGACGGCCTGTTCCCAACAAGATAGACAGTCAGGCAAACATGGATTTGTTGTAATTATCATTCCACTGCCAAGATCTAAAGAGAACCAAATCACCAAGGCATGAATCGTACCATTCTTGGTGCATTCAAGAATCACATCAGTCTTATAACTAGGGTCATTGATGATATTGCTAATTTGTTTTGAATCGTAGAAATTAATATTGAAAAGTCGCTGTGTGTTTGTGATGTATGAAACTTTGTAGTCTTTCATATATTCCGCTTCGTATGGCTCATCAACATCAACAGTAACACACATTTTCGTCAATTTGATCTCTGGTATCGTGCCGCAATATCTATATTTTCGGTACAGTTTTAGACTTTCTACGCCAGTCACGTAAACGTAGCCCCTGGATGGAACTATATGAAAATTTTCCTCAGTTAAAAACACCCGATGGGCATGCACCAATGTCTTTAGAGCATGCTCCCCAAATAATGCAACATCAAATATTTCGGTAACTAACAAATCAAACCTCTGATCGACTGAAATAATTTCAGTTGAATTAATATTGTCTACGGAAACGTGGTCCAATTTCATATTTTTCATTGCATTACTGCATAATTCGTACATGGACTTGTTTTCCTCTACTGCCCATACGATTACATTTTTGTTAGAACTGGCAGCGTAACTCAAAAAACCACATCCTGCTCCAATATCAATAACACGTTTAAAACTCCCAGATTCGAGAGCAGTTTGAATGGCATAATAATAGCCAAGGTTACGTATTTTATCGTTCATCATACGAAAATGCCATCTAGGCATTTCGAACCATTTTATATACAAAAGATTCTTCTCGGCTGGTAAATAGAGATTGTTTGAATGATATAGCGATTCTTCCAGGTACTTTTTAGCAATTTCGATTTGGTTGATTTTATACATGTAGTTCCCTAAACAGTTCAGTATTATGTAATTCTTGGGAAACATGTTTATTGCTTTAATATAGCATTTCAGTAACTCCTCCATGTTATCGGTGTCTTCTAGCAAGTAACCAATATGACAAACCAAATCCGTGTAGGCAGCTTTGTCGAAATCAGTTGCCCTTTCGGGGTCAGCCAGAGTGTCGAAATACTTGGCATAGAATTCATATGCTTTTGTTACTTTACCATCTTTGTGGAAAGCTCTGGCTAAACCCAAATAACGCTGTGTATGTATTCTGCATTCTACATTTGGCCGTATGATCAGTTTAGGGACTCTAATGTCCATCTAAAAGAAATAAATGATAATTTTTAACGAGATACAAGGAATCAGATTAACTTGCCTTTTTATTTTAAACTACAGTATAATATTTGTATTAATGATTCATATTATAAAAGAAATAAAACATAAACAAACGTCTTAACCTCAATCATCTTAAATCCTTTAATGGGAAACAACTGCGCGTGCGCGCGTGTTCCATCAAACGCGTGTCTTTCAATTTGAATATTTTATTTGAAATAATTTAATATTCAATTTGAAAGATTTTTTTTCAATATTTTGTTATATTATTTTTCGATGCTTTATTGTTTGGATCGAAATGATGAATTTAAACCAATCTTTCTCGAGATCAATGGTAAGAAAACAAATACAAGTTAAATATATGTAGTACCTATTGCATTTTTACACATGTAATGTAGGTAAATACATTTTTGGAGCATCACATAGTCATTAATAGCGAATTCGATAGCCTGGTGTATATCCATTTATTTTTAATACATATATGGTCGAAAAAAAATACCTATAGAAATACATCAGTGCTACCTTACACTCGTGAATCGAAGTGAATCGAATTCTCTATACCTAAGTAGGCTCTTTAAATCTGTGAAATAAGGAAAACTTATGTTTTCTTTAAATAAACAAAATTGTTGATGTCCCACCTACTTTTTGTATGTTTGAAAATAATTAATTAAAATTCTTTAGTAAAAGTGTGATGTAAGCATTTGAAATAAATTAGGCCAGATTGACACAAGATCTGCAGGACAGGATGAAATTACGCGCAAAAAGGCGTTTTCGAGCTGTTGTAAGACTGGTGATTGCAAACCGTTGGTGGTTGGATGATTTAGGTTCCAGCTCAGATTTGGGAGACAATGTATTAATTAACGTCCACATTTTAACACGAAAAAGAGACAAAGTTTCCAGTGTATTGAAAGTCGAAGTAAATAAATTACCCGAACTCTTTTCAAACAATTGCTTACCTATATAATTTTTGCGAAATTTATATTCAAGGAAAAAACCCTGCTGAATAAACCATTAAGTGAGCGCACCGAAGAAGATAGAATCAAGATATTGGAAATCATTAATCGCCTTAAATGTTTTGAAAAATATCCAATGGTTTAAAAATAAATTTAATTAGGTCGTTAATCACCTTTAAATTCAACTTTGAGTTCTTCTAGGACGTAAAAGAGAAATTAACTGGAGTGCTAACATTTTGCTTTTACGGTAGTGGGCGTACTCTCCTAAGGGAACATCACCCACCTTTCGCAATGTATTATCTAATAAGTGGAGAAGTGAATATCACTCAAGAGAGCTACGATCCTCTTTTAAACACCACTACAATAGTGGATCTTGGTGTTATGGGTCCTGGAAGCGTATTAGGCGAAATTGCATTATTGCTAAAAATTAATCGAACGGCAACCGTCACCACCAATAGTAGGTTTTTCTGCGCTTATGTACAAGCGATTAACTCGCACTTCCTTGTACGAAATCTAGTTCAGTTAGTCTGTCAATCATGATTTGAAAAGAAAGAAAAATATTCTCTATTGATCAAACGTTCGGTAGAGTTTGAATATTTTACTGGCATGTAGTTTGTTATTTTCAGCCGCGTGCGAATTCTTGAAAATTGATAAAGAATATTTGGACATTATTTGGGACACAGTTTGGATGAATTGGGAACAGTTACTGCATACTTTAAATAAGTTTTCATATTTCCGATCTCTGGATGAGATCAGTAGCCGGGAATGTTGTGTTTTATCAAAAATAAAGAGTTTCGAGCCGGATGAAATTGTCTTTGGAGATGATCAGGAGCAGAGTTTATTAAATTACGTTTACTTTATAGTGGAAGGGTACTGTTACATTATGGAACATCTATTGTTGAAGGTAAAACATGGTCCAGGAAAGACAATCCATTACGCGTTATATGAAACGCAAACGAAAGATAACAAGCAGGAGAAAAAACGATTTCGGAGTGCTGTTAATTCATTGTTCGGAAATAGATTCTCAGAGAAAAATCGGTAAGATAAAGTTAAAGATTAAAAAATTATCAATTCTAAAAATTCTAATTATTGTAGAAGTGTTACACAAGCACAATTTGATGTAAATGATCCAAATGTAAAAATTGAAACCCATTACGTGCGGGTAATTTTCTGCAAAAAAATGCTATGGAAAAGTTTATTGGCAATTTATAATTTTAGGTGTGTGAAATTGGTCCAATGGGATGCTTCAATATTGGAGAAGCTTTTCATCATCGTAACGTAATTGCAAAAACTAAAGTTCATTGTCTACTAATACCCCGATTTTGGCTAGTTCAAAAACAAAAAGATAACGTCTGGAATTATATAAAGCATTTTCTTAATTCTCATATACCAACAACTAAGCAAATATTTGATAACTTTGTAAAACAAAGAAAATGGGAAACATATAGGCAAAGATTAGTTGCAGATATTGCAGCCAAAAAGAAAGTTATAACGGGAAATTCTTATCATAATGTGCCTTACACTTTAAGAATTGGAAAAGATTTGGATCTATTATAAATAAAAATAAAGATCTGATTTTAAGAAATGGGGTTTTATTATTATAAATTCGAAATTTTTATTTTAACAAATTTACATAATTATGAGTAGATTTAACTTCTTCTGGCAATTCTTTGTCGGAAGATACAATGTGGTAGTTAGGATTATAAAAGGAGGACTTCCGGTTTTCGATTGTTTGTTCATTTTCTGATTCTTTTTCTTGAAGATTCACTGCGTTGTCAAAAATGAAGACTTCATCGTCATTGACTTCATTTGAATTTTCAATACTGGGAGACTTCATGAAAAGATAATCGCCATTAACCGTGTCATTTATGTAATTGGGTGATGAGAGGTTTTCAAAATTTGGAGGACTCAACATAGATAGATAATCGCTTTCTGGTTCTTTAAATTGTTCTAGATTCATTTCTTGATAAGGATTATTTAAATCTATATAATGCTAAAAAAAAATAAGTGTTTAATTAATCAAGTTGAATAATTGTTTAATTTTTGTAAATTGATTTTCTTACTTGTTTGACATTTTCTTCCAGGAAATCTCCTATACGATTTGATAAATCTTTAAATTTTGGCCGCATTTTTGGATTTCCATTCCAACATTCAAGTATAATATCGTATCTACATAATTATCACCATTGAATATTTTGAATTTCCTATTGAAATTTTATTTATATGATTGTATAACTTACATTTCTTGTATAGCATAAGCAGGTTTCTCCATTCTGTATCCACTAACCAATTTATTGTACAAATCTTCATTTGGCTCCATACCCGGATAAGGATTTTGCCCTAATGAAAATAACTCCCATAAAACTATTCCAAAAGACCACACATCTGATTCGGTGGAAAAAATTCTATCTCTGATGGATTCAATTGCCATCCACTTTATGGGTAAGGGTCCGTTTCCCTTCTTCTTGTAATTTTCACTTTTGTATATATTTTTAGCCAAACCGAAATCGCAAATCTTAACAATATTGTTATCTGCTAATAAAATATTTCTTGCAGCTAAATCGCCATGAAGTACACTACGAGATGAGAGATAGTCCATTCCTCTGGCAATTTGAAAAGACCAGACTATAAGATCTCTAGTACATAATGGTGTCATAACTACGTAATCATTTTTATTTGAACGCCATTCAAATCTGGAATTGTTACTAATTATGACAGAACCATCCTCTAGAAAATTAGGATTTTTTAATTGCATGCGAAAAAGTTTCTGACTTTTTTACTGGAAGATTCAGATGATGTGGATAATTGATTAAATCTTCTTAGAATAGGATCTGAAGAAAAATTTATTAGGTAAGTTGGAGTGGGACTTGAAGGTCCAACTTGACTTGAGTTTGAACATGTTCTTTCCAACAATTCTTTCCCTTCGTTGTAATCAATCCGATCAGTGTTAGAATCAATCTGATTAATAAAATTATTTCGGTTTCTTAAAAGATAATTTTGAATATTTCCGAATCGGCAGTATTCTACAATCACCAATAGTTCTCCTGTGAAGGAATTTTATACGTTAAAAAATAAGATAATAATTTCTATAGTACTTAAAGATGGAAACTTACTTTTTGCAACATTTTTTGTACAAGCACCTAAAATATTTACAACGTTTACATGTTTCCCTAAATGTACCATGATTTTTAATTCAGAAGATAATGCCTTAATGCTTGCATTATCTGCATTTCTTTTTGCCATTTTAACAGCAACTATTGTAATTTCTTCATTATCGCAAATGTTTTTAGCTTCCCCTTTCATGACTACTCCAAAAGCTCCAGACCCTAACTGTTTTCCTAAATTTTTTGAAAAGTTAAATACGTTTTTCTATTATATGTATATAATTATTGGGTAGGTACCTAGCTTTAAATTTTCTCTGGGAAATTCCCATTTTTTATCGTAAGGAAGTAATTCTGCTTGATCATCTATGCCTAAATCTGGATTAAAATTTTCTATTGCGCCTTTTTCAAAGTGAGCTAAACCCATTTCGCGTAATTCGGATTTCAATTTCTAAAAATTATAATAAAAATTACTCGTTGCACTTAATAGTTCTTTTTCTTCTCCTATGTTGTTGATTGTTAGTGGGTTATTCTTGAGTTTTAGGAGTCTATGGTATATGACTACGCCATATTTGAAATTTGTGTACAACTACACAATACGAACACAGCCAAAGAAATAGCCACTGAAGAAGCCTAAAAAATAAGGCGAAACGCGTATGGCACCATTTCAAATATTGGCGTAGTCATATACCATAGACTCCTAAAACCCAAGAATAACCCACTAACAAGTTACTTGTTGCTTGCTTATGTTTAGGTATGTTTTGTAAATAAAACTTACAAGCTCCTTCCTGGTTTTATAAATAATAAAAAACAATGTCGCAAACACAAAAATACCGAGAATGCATATTGTCCAATAGTAGATTTGCAATTTTGGATTGTCTGTAAAATTCAGAGTAATATTTAGTTTAAAAATATTTATATTGTAACATTTAGGTAAATACTTCTAAAACTAAGTGCTATGGTTTTGGACAAATATCCCAATTTGTTAAGAGCTTCACATATATAAGAACCCTCGTCTATAAATTCAGTGGTTTTAAATCTAATACTTCTTTTATCGTTTTTAAAGACGATCCTTTTCGAATCGTCAGGATTGAAAAGAAGACCATTCTAAAAAACATACATAAATTGATTGACTGAACATATTAAAAATATTTTTTCGAGAATTTTGTTACTTTAAACCATCTAATTTTCGGTTTTGGCACACCAAAAAAGTCACACGACAAAACCACTTCTTCTGGAGTGTTGACGCATATCTCTTCACTCATATCTGTATTATTCATTTGCGGTGGAGAGGGAACTAAAAGTAAATTTCCATAGTTTTTTGGAACATGAATAAGTATAATACCTTAATTACTCAATACAGTGAGTGAAAGATTTTTAGTAAATATTTCTTTACTGATATCTCTAAATATACAACTATAAGTTCCTTCATCAGAATAATTCAAATTCGAAATTGTTAGCGTAACTCGTTCAGAAAATTCTGTCCGACTATATTGTACTGAATATTCTAAAAGAAAAAACAGAAGAATTTTTGAAGTTGCAATATGTGTCTTTAAGTTACTAAAATCATCGGACACAATCGCATTATTGTACAGCCAGAATAATTGCGAAAAATTCTGAACTGTAGCTCCACAGGTTAAAGAGACGGTATCATTTAATGGAGCAATCGCTTCTTTAGTATCTTTTTTGAAATCAATAACCTCATCTATTTGAATAATGTCAAATCCTTTGGGTATATCAGTCTCGTAAAATTCAATCTTTTTATCTTCGCTGCCCAAAGTGTTATTGGCAATGCATTTTATAAAACCAGACTGTACTACAGTAAGTTCTACAATAGAAATATACTCCGTATTGGAAAGTTTGGTGGTTGAACTTTTTAACTGTAAGAATGTAGGAGTTAACATTTAAAAAAATAATTTCTAAATGTTCTACTTCAGAAATATTGCAGATATTTTCCTGGCATTGTTGGTATTCCCAATATATGTCGGCTTGAGGGAAAGCAAGAACTTTACATTCAACAATATTTTGAATATTGGAAACCACAAATTTTTCACCTTGAATCGTTACTTCTGGTTTCCCTATAGGAAAGGAGTAATTTTATTCTTAAGTCTTTCGAATATCTGCGGTATTTAATATTTACCACTAACTTGAAGAACCAAATCTCTTTTACTAAATTCAAAATTATTCTTTGCTATCAACATATAGTTACCAAAATCCCATAGAGATATATTTTTAATTGTTAATTTAATATATTCATTAGTAATTTCACTTCGAAATTTCTTCGTTTCATACATTTCAATTGTGTTATTATCGTTATTTAACCTGAATTCAAAAAATTAACACAAAAAATTACTTCATGACTTTTATCTAGTTTCTAGCACTTACCAAGTAAATTTTGGTTCAGGATAAGCATTCACATGTATGACCCATTCCGCTTCTTCCCCTACAGTTTTATTCAGTTCAAATACATCAGAGGATTCCCCAAGATACAAAAAATGTTCGTCGATATCTAAAAGTTTTACATTTAGAATAGTGTTTTTTCACCTTCCTCTCCACTTTTAATTGTTTTTACCAAAAATTTTGATATCAATTTCCGAAGAGGTGACATGGTTTTGATGATCTTTAACAGTGCATTGAAAAGTACCTCTATCAGATAATTTGGTTTTAGTAATAATAAGAGATTGGATAATCCATGAGTACCTTGCTTCCCTAATAGGTTCACTAATATTCATTCTTTCCTAAAATATTGTTTTTTAAATATTTCATCATAATTTGACCAAAATTCACTATAACACTTTATCTATATTTCCAGAGGGTGTTTTCCATTCAAAGGTGATGTAAGGACTTTTAGATGCCACTGCACATTCTAGTATTAAGACATCACCGACTGTGTTTGTTCCATTTTTAATTGTTATACTGGGAATTGCTAATTGATTAGGAGCTATATAAGAAAATTAAAACAAATAAAACAATGTTTTGATTTTGGGAATTAAGCATTAATAAATAAGTTTACCTTCAACTACAAGATCCACTCGTTGATTCTCAGTTCTATTTATACCATCTTTTTCGTAAAGACAAAGTAACATAAGTTTTCCAACTCTTTTTGTGTCGTTAGAGTAAAACCCATATAGAGGATTGTAATGATAAATGGTGTTACGATGTAAAACATCCAACCGAATCTAATTCAGATAACTTTCTAACTTAATAATGTGTAGATTAAATAAAAAAATTAACACACCTCCTCTTTCCTTAAAAACTTCATTAACTTGACTTTTACATCAGGACTAGTTGGCTTACAAGGAATAAAAACATCAGCGTGCTGAGTTGCAAATATTGTTTTAATAACATTATTTAAAGCAAAATGTTCATTATCTTAAAAAAAAGTTTAAATTATGCTGGTAAATATAATAGCATTTTAACTTTTTCTTAGTACCTAAAAGGTATAAATAAATTTCGGCAGAAGCTTTTTTATTATTACGGTATGCACAGTAATAATATCCCACATATGAATAAGTCATGTTGATAATTGTTAATTTTAATCTGTGCGAATTTAAAGATTCTAACTTTTCCTCAATAAATTTTGTAAAATGGGAATTATGATTAATCTAAAACAATTTGAATGAAAGAATATATGTTAATCGTTATCCTTATTATAAATATTATGTAGGTATAGATTTACATTTTTAGGTACAACCCATTCAAGCTCTTTAGTCCCTTCGCATGTTACAGAATAATTTTGATTAATTTCCAAAATTGTTTCAAATTCTGATAGAATTTTTGGCACATCATTTGAATTTGCTGAAACTAAATAAATATTATGTGACAAAAGTTTTATTAAGTCTAATAACAATCATCGGCATTGAGATCATCAATTAATGATAAGGAATTTAAATCAGTTATTTTTTAAGAAAGGATGTGGTGACTTCGTAAACCAATGTCATTTCCTTGATATCATAATCCAAATACGCGCAATTTTTGTTTTAGTTTTGACGTTAATTTTTTTCTAGGAAAAAATTCTAATTAAGATTAATTCATTAATCATACAAATTTAATTTATAATGTACCTATTAGTTTTCGATAAAGTGTCTGTATGATTTAAGAAAAAATTTTAATTGCTTACTTATTATTGGTAGATAAATATATTCATCGAAATAAGTAAAAAGTGGATAATTTATGTTGAAACTTACCAAGTATTGGAATTATGGACATGGAAAATAATAATGTTATTCTGAGACGCATATTTGAAATTGAATTTTTCATTTTTATTTCGGGATATTTTCAAGTTTACCACATTTCAGTTGTTTTTACACTAGAACATGCCTATTATTGGTAGGAATTCAAGTTGAATACTAATAAATTTATGGTAAACTAATGGGATAATACCCGCAAAAATTTTGTGGGTAAGATAGTTCCTGTATACATTGACGTATGTATATTTTTTATTTTTGATAAATCATGAGTTCGTTTTTTCACGAAAATTCGAGGAATACGGATTAATAGGATAACAAAAACTAAATTATATAAAAATGTATAATATCTTAATAAAATATATATCAATTAATATTAAATATACAATATTCAAGTAAAATGATATTTGTGCGATGAAAGCCCACCATAACACAATAAATAATCTAATTAAAATTTAACGATTGTACAAAAGTCCTTTGGCACATTCTTTAATTATTTCATATACATTTACGGAAACCATGTTGAAAATGGTACCTAATAATTTTTAACGCCCGATTTACTCTTAAAAATATTCAGATTTAAACAATCACACTAGCCCAGTCTCTGGTATTGTTATTCACATAATGGTGACCTGAAGGTATATCCGTTAAACTATTTTTTAAACAATTTTTCATAGTTAAAATACTCTTATTTTGTGGCATATTAACATAATTATCATTTGATTGTACGATATTTTTGTCTGTAGGCGCATTAAAATTCTGTATAATGTAACTAGGATTTGAGAAGCAGTCTGGAGCTGAGGAATTTTCCTTTTCCATTTCATTAACTGTATGCAACATGGGCAATAACTCTACTGGTTTTGCTTCATTTGAGTCTTTGCGTTTTCTATTATTCATGTCAAAAGTGAAAACTTCGTCGTCTTCAAGTCGTGGACTGAAGATATTTGCAGGTTTCATACATAGATATCCATCTGGGCCAGTTTCGTTAGATTGCGATTGAGAATTAGAACTTTCGTTGAGATAATGTGGAGATGATAAGTTTTCGAAATCTGGTGGACTTAACATAGCCAAATAATCGTTTTGGTTGTTTTCTATTCTTTGTGTATTCATCACTAAATACGGATTGTTTAAATCGATATAATACTGAAAATTTGAATGTGTTATTAAAATAGTATTTTGCATGAAACTTTAGGCTTACATTTTTAACACTGTCGTCAAGTAGCGTTCCAATATTGTGCACTAATTTCGTAAAAGTTGGTCGAACTAAAGGTCTAGCACGCCAGCAATCGTTCATAATTCCATATCTGAAATAATCAATGCAAAATAAGTTTTGGAATATACTACAAAAATAGAACCGTGTACATTTGTTTGGGTGCGTACTCTGGACATTCCATTCGATATCCATCGACCAATTTGTGATAAAGTTGTTCGTTAGCTTCCATGCCGGGGTATGGTGTTTTAGCCAATGAAAAAAATTCCCACAATACAATTCCGAACGACCATACATCGGATTGCGTTGAAAAAACTCGATCTCTAATTGACTCTATTGCCATCCACTTGATTGGAAGCGGACCGTCGCTTTTTTTCTTGTAATTCTCACTTTTATACATACTCTTCGCTAAACCAAAATCGCATATTTTTACTACATTATTGTCGGCTAACAGAATATTTCTGGCCGCCAAATCCCCATGAAGAACTCTTCGTGATGCGAGGTATTCCATACCTCTTGCAACTTGAAATGCCCAAGCTAACAAGTCTTTCGTACAAATTGGTTTCACTTTGTTGTCTTTGTAATCTCCTTTGTAATTTGAGCGCCATTCTGGCTGGATGCTGTTATTACTTAATACTAAAGCATCTTCTCCTAATGGATTAGTAAATGGGAGTTTAAATTATGTGAGTAAATATATGAATAGATACCGTGTGAATTATTTTGGGAAGATACAGTTGTCATTTCTGTTATGGCTGTGGTCCCAGTCATTTCAGCCGTATTGGATCGATAGTCTCCCATTGAATTCGATAATGTTGGACCCCCATTGCTGTTGGAAAATGCCAAAGTGGCGTATTTCAATGATGGAGATTTATTATTACTAAAGAGAAAAAGAAACCCCAAGTCATGCAATCGGTTGTTAGTTAATACAAAGAGAAAACAAAATTAATTAATTAAGACCCATCACAAACACAAAATAATAAAACTAATAAATAAAAACATACCCCTTACTGCTACAAACTGAATAAGTCCTTTGAAGAATATCTTGGCCAATATTAAAATCAATTTTGCCCGTTTTCGGATCCACTTGGTTAATAAAATTAGCTCGATGTCTTAATAAATAATTGTGTATGTTACCGTAACGGCAGTATTCTACAATAACGAGCAATTCCCCTGAAAATATTTAATTTTAAATAATTTAATTAAAACTAGATTACTTTTTTCGTATGAAACAACATTACTTTTTGTTACGTTTTTTGTGCATGCACCTAACAGATTTACCACATTAATGTGTTTTCCCAAATGCACCATAATTTTTAATTCCGATGATAATGCCCTAATATATGTGTTATCAGCATTTCTTTTTACCATTTTAACGGCAACTGTGGTAGATTCTTCCCCTTCTATAATATTTTTAGCTTCCCCTTTCATCACAACCCCGAAAGCTCCAGAGCCCAACTGAATTCCTATAAATATGAAATTAAATTACATGTTGTTTTAAGAGATTTTCCACGTATTATACCGAGCTTTAATTTTTCTATAGGAAATTCCCATTTTTTGTCATACGGTAAAAGCTCTGCTTGATCATCAATTCCTAATTCTGGATTTATATTCTCGATGTTTCCTTTTTCGAAATTTTCCAAACCCATTTTCCGTAATTCATTTTTCAGTTTCTGTTATAAAGTTCCACAAAATTATAAATAAATACAAAATGAAATATGTACTTCTCTGAAATATACTAACCCTTTCCTTCAATATCTTATACAAAATAAATATTCCAGCGAAGAAAACAACCAACAATAAAGTAATAATGATAATAATATATTCATAGAGCTTCGGGATATCTGGAAAATCAATTATTTATTAAACGTGCAATAAATATAATTAAATATTTACTTTTAAACTTAATAGATACAGTTCGCGAAGCTTGTCCTAATTTATTGGAAGCTTCACATTTATAATTCCCTTCATCACTAGGAATTGTCTGTCTGAAAATAATTGTTTTCTTATCTTCCGATATTATTATGCGATGTTTTTTATTGTCCGGGTTAAAAATCATTTCATTCTAAAGAGGAAAAGTTTTATCGGTAATTACGTCTACTTTTTTCTACACGTTTAAATCTATTACTTTATACCATGTTATTGTGGGCTTTGGAGACCCGTAAACCATACACGACAATTTCAGTTCGTCTGGTAAATTCATTTCAATGCTATCGCTGTCTTTTGTTCCATTTGTTCCATTTATAAAAGGTGGAGTGGGATCTTCAGAGAAAGCAATTTAATGAAAATTATAAACAAAACCAACTATGTGGTTATTTTTACCATTAACTGTATAAATGATTCTCAGATATTGACCAGAATTAGAAACTTCGCATTTGTATTCACCACCGTCCGTGTATTGCACATTTGGCACTTTCAAAATCAAGCGGTTCGAGTACGCAGTCCTTCTGTATTCAAGAGTGTAGTCTAAAAATAGTCAGAGTAAGACATTTGAAATATTGATTTCTGCATTTTTCTTCATACGGTCATCGTTTTCAATTTTACGATTGTTATAATACCATGCCAAGTTAGAAGCATTCAAATTGGAGACTCCACATGTCATAGCAAGTGTTTCCCCTAAAGCAATGATTGCCGTCTCTGTTGTTGTGTTATAGTCCACGCTATTATCAATATCGAAGATATTGAAGCCTTTGGCTACATCTAAAGAGAGGGAATAAACACACTTGAATAAATGATATGCCCATCAACGAGCTTCAAATATATATTTCACACTCTTCCACAAGTAAAACAATAATATCCACCCGAGTATCTACCTGAAACATAAAATCCCACAGTTGATGAATCGCTCCCTTGTGAATTATTTGCCAAACACTTTATGCGACCCGATTCAGATGCATTGATTTGCACATATGATATAAATTGTAATCCATTCTGTTCGGAAGAAAACTCCTGTAACTATTTACAAACAGTAATAAATTAATGTTTACTTGTTGCTTCAAGTTTTCGATTAACATACAGACTCAAAATTACACTCATCTTCCTGACAAGGTTTGTATTGCCACTGGATGTTGGGTGGAGGATATGCGGCAACAATACATTTAATATTACATTTCGTGTTAATTAAATGGAAGGGCTCACTTTCGATATGGACTGATGGCTTATCTAGAAGATTTTCCAGAATTATTGATTGGTTTACCAATGGTTTTAATAATACTAACCAGTTACATTTAAGAACAGTTGCAACTGTTTTCGTTCATCAAAGTGATTAGTTGCAATTAATGTATAGTTACCGAAATCATTTATGTCAATGTCTTTTATTTTGAGAAAAGCTTGAGTGGTCGTAAAATTTACATGATATTTTCGATTGTTACCAATTGGAATTTCCTCATTTTGATTGTTAAACCTAGATGGAAATCTATTCATAATGTGGTAAAGCGTTTAATGGTGAAACATACCAAGTTAAAGTTGGAGTGGGATGAGCTTTCACATCGATTATCCATTGAACAGAATCTTGACCGGCTTTCGATTGTAAAGCATATACGTGATTCTCTTCGGTTAGATTTATGAAATGTTCAGTTTCATCTGCATTTTCAAATAAAATTCTAATTTAAAAAAAGGTATACATAGTTATTTGGAAGGTTCTTATTATATTTCTCCACGCTATTATATTTTTGTCAATCTAAGTTATAAAATATAAGTGATTTCTAGTGTAATTTTAATTAATTTATCAAAATCAATTTACTGTTTTTAAGTTTTTGCATTATGAAGTTTTATGTACTTTCAAGTTAAAATTATTTGTTGACGAAACTTAAGAATTATATACAACAGTTTTCTAATTAAACTTTGTATTTGTATACCTCGATTTGTACACTTATAACCTCTTCAACAGTATGCTTAAATAATAGTAAAACTACAGGAAGAGTAAATTTAAAAACATCATCGAAATTCTTTAAATTTGGAAACTATTTTATTATTTTAATTCCAAGTAGCACCAACCACCAACTGATTAAAATATCGATTATAATTTATTGAGATAAATAGCTCATATTTTGTAATTACATACCATAAAGTTCAAGTTGTATGGTTGCAGATGTTTCATGATTTTGTTGATCGAAGACGTAGCAAGTGTAGAAACCCTCGTCTCGAGGTGTAGTTTTTTTAATAATTAAATCATTACTTAACAAATTGGCTGACGATTCATTTCTTCTTGGAGTCATAACTTCCATACGGTCCTGTTATTGAATTTTGGGATTAAATTAATTACCGAAATTCTACTAATTGATTTACATACAGTATCTACCGGTCCGGAAGGGGTTTCCCATTTAAATTGTACATTGTGAGATAACGACTCTACCATACATCGGAGAGTTATTGTTTTACCAAAAGTGCGATCATCATTTTCATTCATTATGGCCAGAAAAGGTTTTGCTAATTCGTTTATTGCTAGAGACGACATTAAAGATAAAAACAGTTTTTAGGTACAGATACAATAAAACTACACTTAAGAAGCAAAAGCAAAAGAAAACACGAATACAACATTTGGATGTAGAAAATGCCACCAATAAGTATTGAAAAATAAATATTAAGTCTCCACCACCAAAATGATTAATTATTGAACTTTACAGTTTACTTACAAAATTTAATTATCAAATGTACGTATATCTCATCATTTAAAGAATTTTTTTCAAAAACGCACTTGTAAAACTGTGGATGATTCAAATCAGTAGCATTAAAAATAAATCCAATTGTTTCGTTATAAGATGCAAAATCAACCTGTAAATTAAATATAGTATGAGGAAAAACAAAATTTTTGTAAATACTTTGACAGAAGTTAACAGAAAACAGACAAGGTAATACAATACTTTTAAGCAAACTGTTAGGTAGATGAATACCAAGTTCTGAATTTCTCAATAATATTTTTGAGGAAATTTTTGTTTCTTCTCGTACTTAAATATAAATGAAAAATTCACGTACTTTCAACTTCAAAAACAACATGTTGGATAGACTCAACGAATTTTTTTCTGTAAATGCACTTATACATTTTTATTATCTGTTGTTTTGTGTCGTTGGAGAAATATCCGTAATGTGGATGAAAACGGTATAAAGTAAGGTACTCATTAATTAATCCCACAGTGACCTAATTTTCATTGATTTGGAATAAATGATGGTGCTTTAGAAACAAGAATCACACATTTTTACACATTTATCGACTCACCTCACTATCGTCATCACCTGAAACAAGAGTTACTTTTACAGAGGGTGATGTAGGCCTGCATGGAATAATTGCCTCCTCATATTGTGTCACAATAGTTGATATTAATTCCTCGTCCGACACGGATAAATGTTCATCATCTAAAAATTTTTTATAAATTACACGCAACAAATAGCATGCACATCTTTAATTAGAAAATATGTATTTGAATTTACCATCAACGTAAATATACACTTTGGTGCTATTTACTTCACTATTTTTATCCGCATTCGCGTAATGGCAATAATAAAATCCAGTGTAAGGGTACAATATGTTGGTTATGGTTAAATGTGAAGTGAAATCGTGGTCGACGGTTAAGGGAGGCACATCTTCTATCGTAAAAGTTGTATTATATGCCAAAGACTTTTTATTTTCCTGAAAATCCAACATCCATATTTTAATGAATGTTTGACAATTTAAAGCTTTAATACTTACATCAATTGTAGGTGTGGTCCAATTAAGGGGCTTGTCCCCTTTACATGTAATTGTATAATTTGCACCTGTTTTTAAGGTTGTTTCATATTTGGACAATATTCGAGGTTTATAATATTGTGCATTTACTGAAAAATCGAGAAACAAAATAGAAATGGGATGACAGAGATGAATTGAAATTTTTTATTTGTAAATTTACGCAAAAAGACGAATAAAAATATATGCACAGAATAATAAAATATATAAGAAATAAGGTCACAGGTCATATTAAACGGGAACAATTTATTCTGCGTTTCCTTTAGAGCTAAACTTGTTTACAATAAAAATAAAGGAAAACCATGCATTTGAGAGGAATATTTTTATTCAAATAGAAATTATTTTTATTATAGTATATGTGTACACAATTTCCGTTGAGTAGGTTTTATTTCCTTTAGATAAATGGAATGTTATTTCAGCGTAAATTTAGAGTTCATACGTTGATATTTCACTGGTCTAGCAATAGGTATATTTATTCATTTGTCAACACATGTGCTATTAATTTGGCACCAATATTTCTATTCCCCAAATTGCTTTGCAAATTGCGATACTATGTCAGTGTTTGGCACTTTTCTGTAGTAGGTACTTGATTAATTTATTGTGAATTAATATAATTACTCCGCATCTATTATGTTTCTAGAGGGTGAATAATGAATTTCATTTGCCTATTTTACTACGACGTTGTAGTAGGATGTGGTAAAACACAACATACATACATATATTTACAATAATAAATAATTAGCAAATATGGTAATTAATATGGCTTAAGAGATTTCAAACGAAATGGCTAAAATATCTCCTTTTTTTACTGTTTGCCGTGCAGTATTTTTCAGGCAATTAAATGTTTTTTGCGCATCATTCTGATAGACTTGAGTAAACATAGGGACGTTTCTGAATTATTAAATTCGCAAAAATAACAAACTTTAAAACTGCATGTTTGGAGTAACTTAAAATCGCAATGCATTTTAGGTTAATTACCCTTTCTATTTAGTTAACATTTCGTCTATTCCAAAAATTCTTTTGAAAACAATATTGGAATTCAATTAGCATCAGATGAATAGGTGTTCAGTCATCCTCTTACTAGGCGATTACGAATACCTTGATGCAGACTGAGTTACCTGTGCGATGACTAATCGCCCGTGAGCAAAATATTTATTATTACGTATTTCATTAGTTTACTTTATATTTTCGTTGTGAAACTACAAATGTATGTCACACTACAAATGTACGAATGGAAGTTGCTTAGTTTATTTAATCGATTTTTTTTTTCATTTTTTCCTCTTTTTTCCAAAGAAAGGAAGTGGTCTAGTCTAAATGAACTGAATTGACATTTTCAATGAGTCAATTTTCCCTTACTATTATGAATAATTTGACCGTTAGTGAAACTATTCTCAGAAATCATAAATTGAAATTTAACTTTCTTATAAAATATCTTTCATTTGTATATGTACCTATATAAATACCAAAAAATATTTTTAATGAGGTATTTAAAAGATGAAAACAAATTAAACCTGGACAAATAGTTTTAATTGTTGACTTTAGTTTAAAACAGAAAAACAAATATGTCCTTTAAAGTTAAATTACCAATTCTAATAATAAACTAATCCCTATAATACATAAATATTTTATACGGGATTTCTGTAATAGTTTACACAATAAAAAAACTATTAAGCTCCAGGTAATTATCGGGTATTAGTTTTAATTCCTGACTTTCATATTTAAAATGTATTAGAGACTTGTATGCGGTTTCGTAATGTAAAAACCGCTTGGGAAAACTTTGTAAGTTTTTTAAATTATGATCTCTGACGACTACAGAAATTCTAAGCAGGAAAACCATCTCTCAGTATTGGTTTTTCCAGATAAAAATGTTTACTATGAACTCATCATTAAAAGTAAAGATAATTTTTAGTAACTAGTAAATAAATGGACATTCCATTATAATGCTTACCGTAATTTACAATAAAAACTAAGCCAATTGTGGAAATAAAACTTATTTTTGCCATCATGTACACCAAACTTCGAACTGAATATTTAAAAACACACACACATTTTCTTGTCGTCCTTCGCACAATTCAAGGTATCCTTAGCGGACAACCTCAGAGAATGGTAATGGTATATCCACTGACTGAATTGTTGTACACTGAATGTTGTTAACGTGCTTAACAAATACAAGTAAATACTAAGATATTTAGTGGTGGAGAGAGAGAGTGACAATAACAACTGCATAATCACAACTAGTTCTGATAGACGTATACATACAGCAAGTCTTTTGGGGTCTGTTAAAAATTATGTTTGCTGCTTTAGAATGAGATTATTTTTTATATACTTTTATCATTTGCAAATAAATGATATATCGTTTATTTGATTAATGTGATAGCGATATTATATGTATTTAGATGGGTTTTCGCTGCAAAATTTAGGGAAGAACATGCATATTTTGTAAATCAAACTAAATTCTTTTGTTACATATACATAACTATATATTTATTTTTATTTTACAGTACATAAATAACAATGGTATCTTTACGTTTAACATGAATATGACTTTTTGGTGAATATTATAATACATATTATACCTGACTTTTTAATGTGTAAACACAAAAATACAAGAATTTTTAACTATACAGTAACGCTTAATAACAATTTGTTTTCTTACTTCAATATAAAAACGCATTCGAATTAGGTATAATTCATTCCTCTTTTACAGAATTTTTATATACAGAAATTAATTACAATTAGGTAATTAATAATACACGGTATTGTTTATTTTTTCATCAAAATTTTTATAAGGCTCACGACAGTAATATTGAATTTAACACTCATGTACAGATTAAAACTGGCCAATTTTAAACAAACACTTGAACCAATATTTAGGTAAAGATAAATTAAAACTTAACAAACAAAAATATATTGTATAAATTGACATTCAATTGACTGATTTTATTTTGTAATCATTTTAGGTACGTGTTCATATTTTCCATTATAAAACAATTCAATTAAATAATAAATTAGTAAAGTCTATTTGAAATGATTATTATTCAAATTATAACATTTTCATTGTAAATTGTTGGTTGCATATTATCGAAATTAAATAATTCATTACCCACAAAATGATTGTTTTATTATAAATGCATTGAAATTATGAAATCATCAATTGTAATATATGATTTGGAATATATTCAATAAACATGAAATGATGCTATTACTAGAATTTCTAATTACATATGATTCAGGAGCTCAGGAGTAAATACTGTTAGTGAAATGATAAAGCATTATGTATTATGTGAATATATAATCTCCGTTTATTCGTAAATGCAATACAAATTTATTAGTCCTTCCTTGGGAAGTACTGAAAATACCTTAACTAGATATTTTTAAAGCCCATTGCAAGAACTTGACATCTGCATGTTGATCCCAACGATATTTACTCCTATTCCTGAATCACTTTTTGCTTCTAACAGCAACCTATCTCAGATATGACAATCAATTGTGCAAAATTAATCCACATCGTTACACATTTAGCATCATTTTGCTTTTCCTTTGACAATACAAGAATGTAATTGCATTGAAATGTTTGATAGAAAATAAAATTATTTGTAGTCCAATTTGAAAACTGAAGGTGTCTACCCTTTTAGAAAAAATCTATTTCGTTTGTTGTCGAATTATGCCCATTTATTTTATTTAACAAAATATAGTACATTTACAAAAATGGAAGGCAAATAAGCAATTATTACACAACAACTTTCGAAGCTATCCCAATTTTTTTTTACATAACAATTACATTCGGTGTCACAATGCCGATTATTATTTTTATATCATCCAATCATATTCTTTTTGGTTCTAATTGTTTTATATTATTCCATTAAGAACTAAGTTTTAAATAAATATAGGTTTTTGTATTAATATGTTCTATTCAGCAGTGTTGGGCTGTTTATTATTCAGTCAAATTATCTTATACTTCACGTTGTAGCATTGGCATTGTCGAAGCCTTTTATTAATGTTTCTATAATAAATTTTATGGTAATTTTGTATATATTTTCAACATTTTCGGTGTATCGGTCCCCTAAAGTTGTTTGTACTGCTTCCAAAAACGGTTTCTCTATTTTCTGAAAGAAAAATAGAAAAATCAAACAACCAGAACATAGGAAATAAACACATTAAACTGTTCTATAATGATTTATTTATGCGGCAAAAATTTGCGTTATGCTAACAATTTATATAATAAACTCTTTATACTGGCGGTGGTTTCTGTTTATTTTCTTCATTTAACAAATGCGCCTGCGGTGGTGGACGCTTATTTGCCAAATTTAAACTACTGTAAGGCGGTGGTTTTTTTAATGTCTGCGCCAATTTCATATATTGTTTCATTAATTCCAAAGTTATACCATCTTGATTGACTAAACCTTGTCTCATGGGATTTTCATTTTCCGATGACACTGACTAAAATCAACGATATTATGAAGATATTAACACTTGAATATTCCAAGTAATTAATTAGAAATGTGACAAACTTACACCGGCAACTAATAAAACCGTAATTACACAAGCGACTAAAAGTGTAGCACACATTTTAATTATTTTAAAACAAACAATATCGATTTTACAAATCTACTGTACACCGCTTATATACTTTTTGGCATTATCAGATACCAGAGAGTATAACACTCGAAACTAATCTAACAAAAATAACCGATAAATGTGTTTACTCAAAATCTATATATTAGACGAGTTTATTAAATAATTTAATAAAATTGTGCGATTTCCCAATGAGATAAACTGTAAACTACAAAGTACTTTGGAAAATTTAATATGGGAGTTCACATCTTTTGAGTGAGTACGAGAGATAAGACTATCATTAGAGTCCAGCATCCAAAGGATACGGTAAAAGCCTTAAGTTTATCTGAAAAGTGTCAGATAATAAACTGATGATGTATGCACCAGACGGAAGTGAGGCGTTTCCAAGTTAAAAAAGTTCGAATGAAGCGATTAATGGATATTTTTATTTCTTTTATTTATTGAGAAACTTTGAAATTTGCACTCGAAGAAATGAAACCATCACACATTTATAAAAAATGCTTTTAAATTGATAAATAAACTTTGGCAAAATAATTTTCTTACCCAAAAATATTCGACTTTAAAACCCGGTATCCGTCGATGTGAAGCTCCTACTTGATGTAAATATTCAAAGAAGGCGTCTAAATTATCCAATTCCTTTATGCCTTCGTCAAGGGTATTCATAACGGTGCTAGCATGTTCAGCCAATTCTAAACTATTCGCTTGTTCTTCTTTAGTTTTCAGTTCTCTAAATTTTTCGAATAAATGTAACAGTTCACCATGATCTTCAAATAGTCTGTAAAAGAGTGTATAAATTAGTCGGAGCGGAATTGTTTCGTTTATATAAGTTAAATAATAATAGTGGGATTATAATTGTTTTAGTGGAAATTAGCCTGTGGGGTTACGCTATATATTTTAGTTAGCTTATCCGTTATGGTAAGACAGGCCTTTAATTTCAACCCCAATTACAATTTGGATTTATTATTGTTGCTCCCGTTCCTAAATCTAATTAATTTTCTATTTTTAATTATCTTGTAAACAACTAGTTATATAAACTACCTACTTTTCTTTTCTAAAAATGAAGTATTTACTTAGATTTTGTAGGGAGATAAGTCACATATAAAGCTGATAAAGCATTTTGAGTTATATTTATAAATAGCTGTGTGGTTGGGTATTATAGAGGATCCCTTGAACTCTTATATAAAAGTGAATTTTTTCGATCCACTTAAAGGTCCAACCAAATAGATAATTTGTTAACGGTTGCGTGGTCAAAAAGTATCAGTAAAATAAAAAGTACTTCAATCTATTTGACTTGACACCTATTGTACTACATACGAATGTTATTTCCAACATATATAACGTTTTCGCGTGCCTATAATAGGCATGTTAAAGGGGATCGCGGTCAGTACACCGAAAGGGGTAGAAAATATGTAATATATACGAGTATACCTACTTGTTCTAAAAATATTTTAACAAGTAGGGGCTCTCGATAAAATTTGCTTAAACTGTGAAATTTTTAACATACACTCAACGATCGCCGTTCATTCCTTTTCCACTTTTCTACCAAGCCCTTATTTAATTTTCTAAAACAAAAACTATAATGCCATAAGATTCCTTTATTTATATCTGATCACCCAGAACAGACCACTATAAATAGAGAGACGAAAACATAAAAGATAGTAACTTTCATATGTCAAGGGTAAAATAGGCCAATTTGTCTAAAATGTTTGGAAAGGGTTAAAGTTGAAAAACATTTCGGCCTCTTTCTGTTCAAAGTCGTAATCATGGGTTTCGTTTTTCAAGTCCAATACCGCTTCTCTAAAAGAAGAATTGTTAAAATTGAAATGTGCAAGAGGCTGTTTTTTATTAGAATAAAAATTGAATTTTGAAATTATATTCGAAGACCCCGAAGAGGTATTTTTTCTTCATAATTTAGTTGTTGATTGTACTTGGAAATTGCGGCACTTCCGAAGAAACTTCCCAACATTATAAGATGTGGGAAAAGTTCCTCTTGAAGATGGCCATTTAAAAATATTTAACGAATTGATCATACCTAGGTATATAGGAGAGGCTTGAAAACTGATACACCAAGAAAACCAATTTACATTCCTTCTGTGCAAGAGATTTTCAACTTTCTCTATATTTCAATTTATATTTACAAGCACGAGAATTTTTGTATTTAGGTTGAACATTCTTTATGTAGCAAAATTGGCCGAATATATCTCTCTTATTCAAATACCTACTTCCTTAAACGATAAATAAATATTCCACAAGCGACAATATAAAATGCACCAAACGTCTCTTTATAGAAATTCATTTTTGTATTACCCACATGTCCTTTACCTTAAGTGGCCATTTAGAGACAGTGCTTTATGTATATTGTTCGCTCAGGGCATTTCTAAGTGTTGCGTGTAACATTACTATCAAGAAAATTGGACTCTAGGTGTACATTTTATTTAATTTACATCACTTTAAATTCAACTATTCTGGATGACATTATCAAGTAATGGAATGTTTAATGAGAATACCAGCACATTTCCCTTTTATGATATTCATAAACATTAGTTCTCACATTCCTTAATTAAACATTAAACACATTTTTACGAATGTTAAGGGAGAACATTGAAACACGTAATTAATTAGATAAAGTATTTCACGCAGCATCACAGAGAGAAGTAGTCTATTCGTCCGAAATCAAATTCCATTTTATTAAATGTATCCTCTCATGTGTATAACTTATAGGTACGCAAATTATTTGGTTTCCTTATAACATTTAGTAGGTACTGATTTGTGAATAAAAGTGTAATGTAATGTATAAAGAGGAAAAATGGTATTAGGAAATAAACGGTAATTTGCGCAGATTAATACAAAAGATTACCTGCACGTCACAGTGCATTGAATTAGAATTAAGCAAATTGAATATTGATTTTAATATAAAATGACGAATTTACCATAATCCTAATACTGTATATCCATCGACATTAGCGTGGTTTTATATATTATGACTTTTTCAGACAACCGTTGAGACAACGTACTTGTTCACTTCATTATCCTGCTGAAAATGCTTTAAATCTCAAAATCAAAAGCTCGTATTTTATTTTATGCTCACTCTCTATGGCATAGGGATGAGAGTGTGAGTTGTAGGATATACATATACGGTCTGATGGACATGACACAAAAAAATACATATAACTCATGTTATAAATATTTTTAAGGCAATGTAGTGTATCGTATCCTAAAATTTAATTATTTGCGTTAGTCTATCTCTGACCGCGTCACATCTGGTAGAAGTAACCATGGAGACACGGTGTTGTACACTGGGTCACTAATCGATTTTTGCAGCACGATCATCTCGTGTGCCGAATCACCTGACCAAATAATATGCCTTTGGTTCCTATTATTACGTACATGTAGGTATGTAAATTATATAAGGATGTAATATAGTGTATGTGAGTCCAGCAATCATTGCCCGAAAACCGCTTTCCATATTTCAGTAGTCCATTTTAATAAAATGAACATCAAATCTACACTAACTTCTTTTTCACGATGTGTATATGTGGTTCTTTAACAATTTAAAAAGTCGCCACTGCGTTATGTTGACTTGGGAAAATATACAAAAGTTTATTAAAGAAAAAACTTTAAATGGAAAAAAGTTAACTGCGTACACTCCACAAACCAAGTCAAGTTTAATTTCTTTAAAAAGGGATAGATTCGGGGATAGATAACTAATTATATTTAAATTGCAATAATGTTATATGGTAAAAGGAAAACTACATTTGCTGACGACAATTTTATTCCCAATGTGAGTGGAATTCTGCATTTATATTGAATTTGAAAATAAAAATGAACTCCTAAAGGAAAAAAAGTACTAAGGATCAGTTGACAAAAGTAATTTCCATTCATTTTGATTAGTTTATCGGAGTAGTTATTTGCTTGGCAAACTCATTTTATCTGGCTCACAATAGCTATTTTTATAAAAAAGCATTCGTTTTATTCGATTTTCACGTTGTTCATATTCACCTAAAGTTTTCCCTAATAATAGCGACGCACGATTAAATATAATACCTACTTATTGGTTAAGAAATTAAGATGGAAACATCTCCTTGCACTCTTATGTCTCTAGGATGAATTTCTGATTCACTGAGCTTTGATTTACATAATTGTATTGGTTAAGGTTTGTAAACATACACACATATACACATTCATATAATGAATAACAATATCTACAGGTGTTCTTGATGCACTCATATACTCAATAAAGGCTTTAAAACAATTTGGCTTGATTACATGCCAGGCTAATTTGTAACTTTTTCACTAGCATTTGAGTCTAAAATCAAATGCTTGTAACAAATAAAATTTTACGAAACTTATTAAATTACTCTTCTATTACTGTAACTATTTTATAAAAGGTATAGGTAGGTAAATGCCATCAGTTTAAGTGTGAAACCATTTGAAAATTAGTTAAAAATGGATCATAATCGAAGTTGTGTATGGGTTGTTAAATCCATCAGTACTCAGTACTTAATGACGGTGGATAGCAAGTAAAATATACATCTCATAAGTTAATTTAAGTCAATGATGTGATGATATTTTCATAGCAAATGAAGCTGTTTAATTATTAACGAATATTCATTGATTTTTTTAATATTCAAGAATTTTAGAGTTGATGTAATAAAAATTCTTGTAGTATTGTACAAGACAAGATAGAACTTCACCATTTCCAACACAATGTTGTATATAAATAAACGTCTAAAATAGGAATAGGTTTTAACGTAAGAAAATAAACATTGGCATCCTACTTTCGGTACCTACATGTTTTTACAAGCGTATTACAAAACATTCTTTTATTTAGGTTAAATTAAAGGTGAATCCCCCAGAATTTTGTTTTATGTTTTGTGAAATTGTATTACTTGATGAAAATGAATTTCAGAGTGAAAACGTAGGTATATAAGAAACCTCATAAGAAACCCATATTGATTTATGTCAGATATTTGAGAAACATTTTTAAATCATATCCGCGACTTTCTCTATTCTGATAGAATTTTAAACGGAAATGTGATTTTATTTAAATAAATACAGGCGAAATCCTGTATGTTTGGTATTTATTATTTAGTATAATTCGATACGAGTCCCAATTCCATTTGGCAATATAATATCTTGAATTATTTACAAACCACATTGACTAGGTCTAACAAATAATTAATGATTAGGTAACGCATTTCGATTGCAAATGCGATACAGATAGAACCTAATTAATAAACAAATTAATTTTTAAAAACCATTAGCACATCGTTTTAATGGCCTATTATCATTATCCGTTGATTGGTCGAAGGTAAAGCATTATTTGCAGATAAAAAACCGAGTAAAAACTGATTAATAACATGCTTCATTCGAATTCAAATTAAAAGAGAAATATGAATCCCGGTTTATTAAAGCAAAAAATAAAAATAAATTATACCTGTATAAATATGTATATGGAAAAGGTATAGCCTATGATGGCACCCTTAACTTCAAGGGGCTAAAAATCGCTTATTTGGGCAAGTACATCAATTCTGTTTACGTCGTTAATACTCTACGAGTACTATGTATAAAGATTTTTATATAATTAACAGTTTCTCAATTTATTACATATTAAAAAAATATTTTAAATTTTTAAAAACGTCAAGTATGTTATCATAGGCAACCTAGGGCCCCTAGGATGGATTCACGGGTTTCCAATGATGGCACTTTAAATATAGGTATACATATACATATAGGTTCAGGTAAATACCAAAAAAAAACGCTAGGTTACTCATCATATTGAAAAATCAGAATTCTAGACGAAGTTGTTTGTATAAATTATCTTAAGCTTTTTTTTGAAAAATGTTGCTCTCACAAATAAATTTTAAATATGGCTACACCAGACTTCATTGGATATTAATTATTTGTAGAGAGGCATAAAATAAAAATGTATCAACTAAACATATATTAAGGTAAATCTGGCCCATATATTATATTTCTTGAAATAATACGATGGTGCGTTCATAGGAAAGGTGCCGTCATAGGCTACTTTTCCCTAGGTATATGGATACCTAAAATATATTATGTAGGGTTTATTTACGATTTATTTAACCGTAAATTAGCATTTTTCGATAACAACAAAAATATTACAATTAGTTTTAGTCAAAATTGTAATGTGATTTCATTGGTCTAAGACTAAAGCAGAACAAAGAACTACTAATCATTAAATTTACAATGCAACAATAAAATGTATAAATTGATACATTTACATTTTATTCGCGATTAGCACGTAATAGAGGGATAATGAGCGAATATACTTAATGAACCTATTTACTTTTGCGCCAAATAGGTAGCTTACTATTATGTAGTTATAGATAAAAGTAAGACCTGATACCTTATTGCATATTTATTATTGGTGGCAATTGTTTTTGTCTGAGAATAACTCGGAAAATAATATCGACGAATAAAAGTGCAACTGAAATAAAATAATGCAGTTCGTATTGGTTTTTGTGTTTTTCAACATTTTGTTGCTCTCATTCTCGGACGCCTTTTTAAGTAATAATAAATTCTCAATCAATTAAAAAACGAAAACAAGCGTACCCACATATAAAAGCTTATTTATTTTATTGATTAGATTTGGCATGTAATGGGATAAAAGATGGTGAAACAAAATTATGTGGAAAATCCTGTCCGAGAACATGTCAAAGTTTGAATGGGCAAAATTCAAATTGGTGCAAAAAACACTGGGGAACACTCTTTTGTTGTTATTGCAAGGATGGGTATTTTCTGAATGAGGAAGATAATGTTTGTGTTCCATTAACATCCTGTCCATCAACTGTAAAATTTGCCTTAAATGAGAATGAAATTGAAATAGCTAAGGATTAGAAAGCAAATATGTGTAATGTACAACAAAATGCATTCTAATAATAATCATATATATGTATGTATACAATATTATAGTGTTGAATGTATGTATAGGTTTTAATATTTGGATTGATAATACGTTGACTTTGTAAGACAAAGGTAAGTAATAAATGTCATTTCTAAATAAAAAGCACTCCTTGGTGAGTGTTTCTGTGAGTGTAACTTACTTTAAAAACATATATACACCGGTAGACTCCATAGCCCTGCTGATTCCTTTCCATGAAGCCAACATGTTGTATTTCTGTTTGGCAGTTAGCGGTAGTCTAGGATCCACCTGTGCTGGTGGTGCAACATCTTCAAGTTTTCTGCTATTATCGGAGTTTCCTCTGCCAGCTAATTTTCCTAGCTCACACCCCATATTCACCCCACAGGACTATTAACGTTTCAATCACTCTCTATTGCAGCCGAAGTACTTTTAAACTTTTATTAATTGACTCAACATCACATAAAACACAAGACACTTTGTCATTATAAAATACTATTTACGAATACTTTTATTTAACAACTATAGATGTTAGTTAAATAACCATAAACTTAACACCTCCAAATAGCTTGTTTAAGGTCATTCGTTGAAACATTGAAGTTTTATTATGGATCACGGACACATTAACTCGAAGCCAAATTCACTGTAACAATTAAATTGAGTTTTGTGAATCTAGTTCAAATTTCTTTGCATTCAACTATTATTTATGCAGTTTTCATTTAGTACACCCAAACAAAAGACCAACTAAGCAGTAGGTACGTATAAATTTATAAAGCGATTAAATTTATTTATTCACAAAATGTGTAATTCTATACTAACTGAACTAGTCATATTCCTAAGCTGAACATTCAAAATACATAATTAGTCAAACTAAGTATACCTCCATCAAATTTGAACAGTTTAGGATTCTATTCTGCGTTTTACATGTAGAAACTTTGTTTATTCTTAAGTAATACCTTTCAAACGAAATTCTACACTGCGTAACTGCGTTGTATATCATTAAGATTTAACATATACAAAACGGTATAAACCTGTGACGTAAAATCACTCCATGAATACCTACTTTATATAATAGGTACATATTATCTGATAATTGTAAAATAAAGGCAAACAAATGCGATATTTACTTACAATTAATGAGATAATCAATTCATAAAGAGAGCTTTTCGTGTCAATGAAAGTGAAAATATGGGTAGGTATGTATACACTACCTAGGTAGGTAGGTACACATATAGGTATAATTTCACCTATCTTACAAAATAAAGCATGTTCAATCCTTAAAAGCTGACATATCTGCTCTTTGAAGAAAAAAATGCTCTTTACATTAGAATGATATTTCTTTTTTTAATGGTCTTCCCCCATTTGCGTTTCATCATTTTCTTTCCCAAAAGACGATGTTTCCTCCACGTGTACGTTAATAATTTACAAAACGCTGGTCATATTCTTACCCGAAATAACGAGTTTAATTTAGAGACTATAATAAGAAGTAGGTATGTTTTTCTAAATTTATATTAGAGAATATTTGTTTAATTTGTAACAGCCCTCGTAAACAGAAAAGTTGTGAATCACGTGATTATTCACGTCCACACAGAGTTCATTATTCCTTGCAAGATTATGAAATCACTTCAAATTAATTAAAATCTCAACGGCATTCTAATTAAAATTTAAATTGCTACAACGTGCTTATTTGTTTATTTTATGTAAAAAAAGTTATTAGTTGATTGTTGTTGTTGGAAAAGATATAACCGAGATAGAAAAATTGTAATGCTTTGTTGTTACGTTTAATACCTACATGTACCTATATGTTAATTTCCAGATGGGTAAGTGTATTTCATCTAACAGAATTCCTTATTGCCATCATGATGATATTAGCTTAATAGTTTTCCGTGTATTTATCTAACAGTCAATTTTACGAGTCATGAAATTTAAACAGAATTTGAAAATGCACAATTTATTTAACTCAATTTATACGTAAATTATTCTCCTCAATATTTATCTCTTCAAAGCACTAAATTACCTATACTAACATGCAAAAACAAATGCCATAAAACTCTTACAACTTTAACATAGAACAGTTGTGTTTTCTATAAAACGTAAATCGAAGGTAATTAAATTTGTTTAAATATTTCCCGTTTAAAAATTCTTTATCCATAGAGATTTTCCAGTTATTTTATATAGTTTTTCTGTAACGTGTTAAATTTACTATACAGGATAATTGAATGTTACGGAACAGAATAATAATTTTATTCAATATGTGACTACGCAAAATGGAAACATTGCTGTATAATTAATATGGATATATTTTATTTGTACTATAAAGTTATTTATTTGTTTGGAGTCAATATTGGCATCATAAAATTTTATACCTAGAAAATGTACTGAAGGCTGCTTTGTGTAGGTATTGTGTTTCAATTTTTAATTTATTTTTATATTCATACATCCATAACCCAGAGAGGGAATAATTCCTATATATATTTTTATCGCACATTACCATCATCAAATAAAAGGTGTTCAATATTCACGATTACAAAAAAGGGAATTAAAGAAAACATTTTTTTTTCGATTTAATTTTCATGCAGTCTATTGAGGAAAAGAGGGAAAAGATCGAATTTCTGTGCAGCATAGTGTAAATTAAACAAGGACTCTGTGAATTGCATGAATAATTCTTTGAACTTGTATTTAGCATTTCATTTGGTTTGTGTTCGACATATAACTTTTTTCTCAATTCAATATAATATTTCGATAAAATAAAAATTGATAAAAGTGATTTTCGTATTTTCTTCGTCTGAATCGAACAATAGGTTGTCTGGGAAAGCGTTGTTGATAGAATATTTACTTGATTTATATGATGGAATGGATCATTCATGCATTTGAATGTGTGTCCTTTCGGAAATATTGAATCAAGAATCTCGATTTTTCCATTAAAATTTTAATACAGACACACAAACACTTGTCAATATTTTCATGTTAATCTTGTACATCAACAATGTAATTAACATCGTACGTGATAAACCATAACATATATCTAAATAATCGCTTACGTGAATTGCAACTAAATCTAATGTTTGTAAAACAATGTAATAAGGAATGACATATTTCGACTAGTTAATTGTACTTTGTTAATTCCCTTGTGTAATATTTTCCACAATGAAAATAAATATTATTTCACATATAATTGTAACATACGGTAAAATGAGATAAATAATCGTTAGATTTTGTGCTAATATGTGGTAATAGTGCGATGTTATTACTTTGCTTAATTTAAAACACTGCTAAAATATTAGAGCATCCCCAGGAGAACAACGAGCTCGAGCTTTATGATATTTATTATTACTTGCATAACACACTTCTCCCCAATCCACTATCCCGTCTCCTTATCACTTGATTTTCACTCCTCACGTCACTCACGCATTTTCATTATGATTATGATGCGTTATTGTTCTGTTTGTTGTATTATAAAAAAAATTGTAGGCAACCCGTGAAAATTTCATGCAAACTTCTGTTGCCTACCTGCGTACGCTCTGAAAATCAACTAAATTTCAGCTACTATTCTGTTGACTGAAAAGCATGCGCGTATATATTTCATGAAACTGCGTTTCATTTCAGTATTTTATAAAGTCTTAGGATAAGCAACGAAAATATTGATTTACTTATTGTTTGTTCTAAACTAACGATAAACCTAATACTTTCTCCATTTATTTTTTCCAATTGCATTTATATAAGTACGTAGGTACTTTTTTTTGTTTTTTTTTTTTAAATAAATTACAAGTCCACACAAACCATTTGATATGTTGTAGCTTGTAGTATTTGTTGGATACGAAAATTAAAATAGATTGTAGAAGGATGTGAAGGTATCTCTAGGCTCTAGGGAGCAAATGGATATTTAACATTTTGGCGAATGCGCCAATGTTAAGCAAATATTACTTGATATCTATCAATTCGAAATGACTAGATATAAACTTAACTAAAGTTCCAGACATTCAGGGGTGGAATAAGTATAAGTAAACATACGAAATGTACACATATACTGAAAATTGCTATATGTATAGTGAAGTGTCCTGGAAAATATATTATCTATTTTAAAGTTAGGTGTGTGTGATGTGGAAAGTTGCTTCAATAGTCTTATTAAAAGTTGTATACCTACCTACCCAACTTGAAACACATACATATTTCTCTTTCTACAAATATCAAAAGTGTTTAAAAAAATTACACAATTTTCACTCTTTATCATGTTGTAATACTGTAACACAGTCAGGAAAAAAAATGTCGCTTTTAAAAGCATCCTAGAAATATGGAACATTTTCAGGAAAGGAAAGTGACTGCTTCTACATAGTGTGTACTAATCGATGTCTACATCATAGTGTGGGTGTAGATGCCCCGCTACATTGAGACAGACTTATATTATACATATATATTTTTCGTCCATAAATGCCTGGGGATGAATGACGATTATTTCACGCCTGTATTGAATCACAAAAGTTGGCACACATATGAAAGTAGAAAGATTAAAGAGGGTTACATAATAATATATTGATTTATACGCCTCTTTGTAACGCACATGTAGCACACCCCAAAGACAAAGCTCCATTATTTTGCACGCCTTAATGAAACCCTCTAAATTAAAAACGACATTATACTTTAAATATATTATTCGCGAGCGTTTCCCCAATTTTCCGAAACATTTCTATTGATTGGATGAAAGAAGAAAATTCTCCCCCATATGTAGATAAGATTGTTATACTGAAAGAGAGTACGTATCACCTATTTCCCTTTCAAATATAATTTAATGCTTATACAGTGTAGAGATATATTTGCTTTTGCCTTAACTTTCACAAATGTGAACAGGTACTTTCAAGTTCTATTATTATAACTATATGCATAGCAGCTAAAAAACTTTTTTACATTCTTCCAATTTCATATTCTCTGGGTAACACGGTGTTGTAGTGTGCCTCTAGGGAAAACAACTCTATCTTGACTCTATTTTCAGCGTGCTCTGAAATTTAGATTATTAGATCATCTAAAAAATGACAACTTTAAAGATTTAGTGCGTAAATGGAAATCTTCCACTAATCATTTCCGTATGCATTCACTTCTTTTCTAAATACATATATCTCCAGAGATGAAACTTTAATCCAAAAAAGTAATCATTGTCCTCGTAAAAGAATTAATAGTTAGGTACTTTAAATTTACTGATATGGCTTATACACATTATACGCTAAAAAAGCCTGCCAGTTTACCTCATAAAGTAAGAGGAATGCCAGAATGCTACGACATTATTGGATGTGCTCATAAACATATCAACATCAACCCCCATCAATGTGTGTGGGAATGTAATCAGGTTTTTCTCTATTTTCAACCCCTTTACAACTTATTTACTAGGTACTTTAAGGATTTTTTACAGCATCACACTTATTTGTTCCAACTTGAAATTAAATGTTATAGTCGATGGGTGAATTTTATTCTTGCATTATGTTTATGAATATGAGAATACATAAAATGTTTAAGAAACCAACTATACTATAATTGGTATTAAAACTGAAATTATCCGCCACAGCAGACGAAATATGACGCATCGCGGAGAAACAATTTTTGTAGCAGTCAACGAATAGCGTGACTACAAGTAGTTTTCATCTGACCGAAATTATATTAGAATAAGAATTTTAAATCAGATTAAAATTCATATCTTGGGTTGTTGCTTAAGGCGTTATTTTGCTTCTCGACCAATGATCCATAAAGTTATTTCCCACACTTTAGGTCGTCCCAAGCATTTTACAAATATTTGAACATTGTACACTTCTTGTTTAGACTTCGCATTATAAGTTAGTATCTATATTAAATATGTACACATTTTAGAATAACATTTTGTATAGGATGTTATCAAACATAGGTATGTACTGACATATTAAGCATAATTTTATTAAGCAAAATTCAATTAAATCTGCTTGAAATTATTCAAGTAGGTATTCCCTCAATCATAAACACTATGCCATTTTTCTTTGTGTGTGAACAAAAAGAAAGTGAATGGAAATAAAAAAAAATATTCCACAAAAGAAGCAAAAGCAATCATCCGAAAAATCTGAATCTACTGGATTGTTAGTAATTTGCTCTATTTATTCAAGAAAATGTAGCGAATTCTCCCTAACACACATGACGTGAATGTTTTTCTCAATACATAACACCCATGGAATTGCCGCAATCAAACCCTTGATGTAGATTCAATTAATGGTTCTAGTTTTGGTCTACAATTTTAAGTCTTGTGGTCCACAAGCTCATAACCACACACAGAAACTAGTTTTTCCATATTGAATTATAGATTAGTTCTTTTTGTTTTATATTGCGTGGAGGGAAATTAAGTGCATCACGTTTTTGTTTTCAGTTTTTACTATGCTGTGCATGGCTCAATGCATTTAGCCAGCTGCCGGTATTTGTTTTTTGTTATAATAAACATTTTTTCAAGGTTTTCTACAGAAGATGTGAGAATATGTCTTTCTTTTTCAACTCATCGAAATATTCTTCCGAACTTATTTAATAAATCAAACTCGCTCTCTCATTCACAAGAGAGTGTTTAGCATCGTCATAAATTCAAGCCGTTTAATGCTACCCATACTTAACATTCATGTATGCTATTATTGTTTATAAACATAAATATATATGCTATTGTGTGTTATGAAAAAAGTTGCACTATCAATACACAAATTAACACTAATTAGTTGTATAGTTAAGAAATTTATGTTATTTATGATAATCGTAAATATGGAATTAAGAAACTAATATATTTTTAAGAGCTTTCATGATTGATGTGATGCTGATTCTCATGAGAGACTTGTTACATAAAATTCTCCGGTGTGTCATTGTTCTGACAATTAATAACAATAACCATTAGAAATCGACATTGTATAAGTGATAGTGTAGGCGGTTGATCAGAACAATAAGATAGATCGAATATCAGCCGCACTATCAAATTGAATGAATCTCCTGCCTACGGTAGTCTTCAGTTTATCTGCCCATACCCATTCACCAAAGCTTATTTTAGTTTAAGTTTAACATCCGATACGACCAGGGATGAAACATTATGCAAACCGGAAACATTAAACCCTCTTCCCACACACGTACCGTGAGAAACTAGGATCCCGTGTACTAACTATCAACTGTTTTGTTTCAAGGGGTTGTTGCATATACCTACATATACATATGTATATATATCTATATAGATTGACAATTTCTGTAATGGACTTTGCCAATATTTCATATTTCCAAGAGAGAAATGCACATATTAGGCAAGTAAAAAAAATAAACCGGCACCGCTCCCTCGATGGGAATTTATAATGTCCTGGACTGACTTCTGTCTCTGACAGATGAAAGAGGAATGGCTCGCTGAATGTTCTAAAGAAACAATATGAATACATATTTATTTACTTATACATATATAAGGTACGTATTTCACTCACATCTGGTAGTCACATGAGAGAAGCGAACGGTGGTCTTGTTTGTGTATAATGTTCTTATGTAATGTATATTTAATATAAAACGTGCATTCTGTTATTTCTCCTTTTGCAAGTCTACTGCTTCAGTTCAAATGTTATTTATATAATCGCTATCAATAATAAATTTATAGCGAAATATAAGAGGCATGAAATCGCGGCCGGAGTTTCAATGAATTGGTGCAGGCAAGGTCGGCCAGCGGGGGCGTTCCCAAAGACTTGGCTCTCCTCAACCTCAACCATCTTCTTAGTAGCACTAGGGGCCACTTTTTAGTCTTTACATTGCCACCGGCCATGAGCACTAATTCTTTTTCCTAGCGGGGCTTATTCAAAAAATCACGCGAACGCTGATTTCATTCTCGGTGTTCTATATAGTTATAACAGTGAGTGAAGTGATAATTTATTGGATTTACTCAAACTACTGTTATCAAGGTAAGATACTGTTTATATTTATCAGAATAAGTTATATGTATATATTTGAATATTCAATATCATGAATTATTAGAATTCAATTGAGAAAAATCGTTGTGGTAATTAAAAAAGGAACATGCATGAGGTACTTGTATGTTAATCCCTCATTTGAAATGTAAACGCACTTCTGAGGAAAACAGAATTGTATTGTTCTTAACCAATGAATTTGTTCGTTTCCGTGCTAGAAAATAGCAATTTTTATGCTTTTACTTGTACCTTATTTACATACAAAAAGTGTTGATAATTAAGGTGAGAAAATTATTCTCTAACTTGCTCACAATTGGACGCAATAATTTCTTTCACTCTGATGCGTTTGTAATTGCAGATGCTTTACAAAAATGTTTATAAATTTTGTAACAACTAAAATTACGAGATAATTAAAAGAAAAACAGTTTTGTTTTCATTACTTCATACTATAAAGTTAATAAACAAAAAAAGCAATGTACCTACCAATACATATTTTTTTCTGAATAAATATATGCATTACTGTGATTTACAACATTCCATTGTAATTTCCGATGAAACTGCCTAAATAAGATGCATGATGCATTTCAAATGATTTATGGAAGAGGGAGTACATTTTGGGAGATAAAATATCTTGCTTTCACTATTTTATTTGATATTCATGCATACATTGTATATCTCGAGACCATCACCATAACAATGAATATTAATTTCAGTAACAGCTTATAAAAATATTAATTCATTACATAAGAGTGTGTTGTCGCTGCAATTCGGTCTTGTGATACCTATACACATATCACTTTTCTATTAAATGAAAGAATAAGTGTAATATGTTTGAAACTGATATAATAGGTATCTATTATGGAAGATAGAAAGCTTATGAAGCTTAGAGATAGTTCCATGCGGCAGATAAACACAGAGCAACCGAAAGTATACACTTGATGGATGTTGATAATTAATACAAAATCATATTGAATAACCAATTATAAACCATACTAACACTCCAACTAATTGGCCATAAAAACAAAAAGAAAATAAATTGAAACTTTTAATGTGGGTATCATAATTTTTTGTTTTAAATTTGTTGGGAAACATCCAAATTATCAGGTTCTAATCGAATCATGTAATAAAATTGATGGTATTTTTTCTTTAAATTAATGACTATAGTATAGCTGAACCCACTTATTACTGATCTAAAACTATAATACTTATTTACGAAGCATTCATATAAGTATATCATATCTATACTCGTATATACGAGAAGAAAATTGTATAAACTGTGTTTAATTACATACTTTGGTGTCCAATTTTTGAAAATAATTCATTTATGTATGATTACCTATATTATATTTACATTTGGCAGATAAATAGTTAAATAACAGTTTCATGGATGATTAAAAGTATTGTTTAGTTCACTGAAGAATGTCTAATAAATTCATCTTATGAATGCTTTAGGGTCAACCACTAAAATAAATAATAGCTAATAATAGATCAAATTTCATGTTGGAATTTGTTGCTTTCCTAGCACTGATGTAGCACTGATGTTTGGATTTTAGCATTGGAAAAATGTCAGTACATATGCTTCCCCGTTTAAGTCTAAAAAATACTTTTATTCAAGTGGTGGTTTGCATTTATTACTTCTTCAACGGAAGGTCATTGATTCATCTGTAACTGTTGTTAATCTGCTGACAACATATGTGAATAACTTTATTGTTATTCGTTTTCTTGAAAATAATACTGTATAATAGTTTTGAATACAGTAACATGTATTTGATTAATGTCTTTTTAAAGTTTGTTGCTATAAATACTTGAACAAACTTCAAGCCATGCTGAACCTGCAAATTCGTTTCGAAAGGCGTTTAAATTAATGATGTAAAGGATTAGATTCGTAAGACAGTGGTACACAAATTACAACTCAAGAATGATCCTTATTAAATTAGGAATGACCTTTGATGCCATCTATTAAAACAATTCATCTCTAAAATCTAAATAGGGAAACTTAAACCATAAATAATGAAATCCAATTATTGAATATAAAGTTGTCAAGTGTGCGAGGATGAACTTATACAAGAATCCGAGAAGAATTCCATATGCTTCTTATCAAAAGATCTATAGTTCCTATAACGTGATATTCAATATTATGATACATAGGTCTCATAATCCATAAAAAATTACTGTAGCGTAGCAAAAAGTTGTTAAATTACCATAGGATAATAAATGAGAATGGCTACAAACATTTCTACTTGACAAACAGCCACAAGACTTGACCGGATGTTGGTTTCCGTCCGTGAACGAACTTGAAAATAAGATCGTTTTTGAGTGTAATAATATTGGATGTTGGTCCTTTTTGCCAATTCATTTAAGATGCTGTTCCAAACTTCAACGTATTGTTTGTTCATTTATTTGTTCTCTTGATTAACTCTTATACGAGTTATACGACACAATATAATAATATTTGTTTTAACTATAGACACATGCTAAGCCTATAAAATGTTGATTGACAAATGTGTATCATATAAATATTTTACGCTAAAATATATATTATCAGCGTTATAAATATTTATACCCATTTGATATACGAGTAGATTAAGGGCAATAAAATCTTATTAGTAAATAAAATTAATCTTGCATGCACAAAATGTCCCTTACCTACATACACAACCCCGTTTCGATTCTATTCTATCTATGTAGTTTGCCTATCCGATAAAAAAAACAACAGTTATTATGATATTACTTGCATATTAGAAGTTTCCTTATAGTATTTAAAAAACAGTAATAATTTCAATATTTCATTAACTTTACACCTACGTGTAAGTATAAGTATAAGGATATGTATATCGTTTACATACAAACATACACATTTTAACGGAAGTAATACAATTATATTATCATAATCTTATTGATTAATTACCTACGCAGCTTGGCTTACCTACCAATAAACTGGTGCACAAGCTACGAATAAACACGTTTTATTTTTTATAAAGAAAAATAGTTTCGTAATGGGCATAAAAGGTAAGAATTTAATTTATGTAATTAGTACTAATTGTATTATAAAAAATATAATTGAATATTTTCTTATATTGTTAGATTTGTGTACTACATTTAAAAGAAAATCTTCCTCTTTGAACTGAAGATTCCCTTCAAAGTGACAGCGTAAACGCAAAGGCTGCAAGAAGAAATTAAATTACTAAAAATTTTATTAAGCTAATTAAATCAATGAAAGAGATAAAGTAAACTGTAAATTATTCACAAGAATGATTAGATGACGTTTTCATTTAAACAGCTATAGAATATAATGATGAATGTACCATCAAAAAAATTATCAGATAAAAAACGTATTACTGTTACTGTTCTTCAGGAAAAACTTTAATGCAAACTTCTTCTGAGAGTATTGTATGTTTTTTCTTCATATCTGGATCTCTTCAGGGCACTATTTTTTTAAAAACCGTTGATATACTTATTTACCTGTTACGTGAACATCCGGCTTTGGACATATGCCATTATATTCTCTTCCTATGATAGGGTGATAGAGAGGAAGTATTTCTGGGCAAATAGCATTTCTTCATAACAGGATGGTCGCAATTATTTTTATTAGCCACGAATTTAATTTACATATAGAGATTTCTTATTAACTTTAAATTAGATATGATCTCAACACCCATTTCAAATCAAAAAAGGAAATCATTTTTTTCTGTTGGAAATTGTAAAAATATAGAAACAAAATTGATGGCATCTGCAGTTTACGAATGAAATTTGATTAGTTATATTGTTCGAAACGTGTTGATAGTAAACTATAAAAAATGAAACCGTATATATATATAATATAAACGTTATTTTATATAAGTTACCCATAAATTCAAGAAAAATCAATAAAATCACACTAAAGTTCTGACAAGAAAATGCCGAAATAAAAAAATATAACAAGTTTCATTTGTCACGAATTTTCTTTTAGTTCGTTTTTATGTTATATACTCAGAAACTTCATGTACTAACCGTCTACCAATAAATTTTAAGTCGAAATTAAGAGAATGTAGTTAGTCATAAGTAATCCACCTACAAATAATAAAATAGATACCTAATGGGCGTAACTACGTTTAAAATAAATATTGCTGTCAATGTGTGTGGAGTTATATTATATAGGAGAATACCATAAATGATGAATCGAAACCAGTCCTAATAAATAAGGTATACCCATATGTAGGGGCCAACATGAAGATATATTATGGGCAGCTACTATTAAACTATACTGCTTTACTCTGATGCTTTAGATTATATGAGTACAAATATTATTTATGGAAAAAAATATGTGTTAAAGGAATTCTCTAGCGAGTGTGAGTATATAGAACACGATGAGATTTGTCTATGCCTGGTAACAGGTAAATGTAACACGATGAGATCTTATCCAGATTTTGCTCGTTTTTATTTTCCAACATGATTGTTTGAAAATGGTTTACCTACTCACGTAGAAGACATAAACCATAAACCAAATGGAGTAGGTACCCAGAAAATTTCGAAATTTAATTATGATTTAGAGTTAAAGGTCTCTCTATCCCATCATGTAGACACAGCTACAGCACTATTTATTAAATGCTTCTATTAGTCTCAGGTGAGGGAATATTTTCTTTCATCTAATGAGAAAATATACCTTTAATTTTCAGTACGCTGCAATATAAGACTTTAAATTGAGTAAATAATAGGAAAATTTCATAGAATATTTATAAAACGTCATATAATAAATTAAATTGTTCAAGTTAATAAACTGAAAAACAAATATATTCGGGTCACATTTTGTATTATACCCACGAGATGGATATAAGTGAAGGACCATTCAAGTCTCATTCAAATTGAAAATCGTGCTCGAGTTCAAAGAATTTGTATGTCTAATGTTTTTATTCGTAGGCTGCTCTGTTAATATAATCTATAAACATAAAAAAAAATCTGTTTTATAGTTATACTGGAAGTAGTGGAAGTTGATCACCAAACACCTGTTTATTATACCAATACTGTGAGTAGGACTACAAGTGCTATAAAATGTTTAATTGATCGCCGGTTTAAGCCAGATTAAATGAAATCATAAATCATCATCTGAAAGGTTTTTAAATGAAGGATTATCGCTGTTATATTAATGATAGATATTATAGAATTGTTTTCAAACCCCCTATTATTAAGTAATTACAAGAACTAATTGAATTCTGAACTCATTTATTAGATTTGAAAGTGTGTTTAATTTGGAATAAAACTATTATATACAATATTTTTCTTATAATTTTTCACGATGTCTTTACAAGATTTTTATAATTCAAAAATTAATTAATAATTATCTGAAGGTATGCGCCATCTAGTAGCTGCAGCTAAATTTTTACAGAATACAGTCTAGAAACTTATTGTTTAAATCTTTAGTATCTTAGATAGACACAGATTTAATAAAAATATATTTAAACATTGACTTACATTTTGAATATATGAGTAAAACGTAAATTTTAAAATAAGAACTATTAGAAAACAAATTGTTTTCAAGACAACAACGACAACCAGAACTAAGTTGGAAAACATCAATTATGATTAAGTAGGTTTAGAATCAATATCAACTTACATAATTAGGAAAATATCTACTTATTTCAAATAAGTACCTATACAACATCCAATTGTAAATAATTAGAATTAGAAATATGTAAACATATACTTATACCATAGTAAAATTGGTAGAACAGTAACATTTTCCAATTTCAGTAAAAAATAGATTTAAAAACATTAAAAAACAAATAGAGCATCTTATACCTTATACCTACATATGCTGTACATATTTATTTGTCAGAATGAACTCAAAGAAAATTGTACTTCTAATTACTAAAACTGTTACATTCCCACGCAAGTTTTCACACTTTTTTTTCTTATAATTATTTAATTATTTATCATACATTATGATAGTTTGTTCTCACGTACTATATAAAAGAAATTTTACAAAGCGAAATTAAAACTCAAAATTGAATGTTTTCTTTAATTAATTTCATGTAATAGACAATTAAGATAGAGAAGATTTTACTGTATATTTGTGTCAAAATAGACAATTTCTAAACAATTTTGAATACGCTCTATTACTGCCAATATATCATCCAACTTTCTTTTTTCATTCTGTTCAATAATTGTGTTATTTGCTCCATTTTGCTAGGAAAATGGAAATTATATGAAAAAAGGAGAGAGTATCCATAAAATGCAGACGAAGAACATCAACATTGAAAGGGCCCCAAACAACAGCAACACAAACAACGATGGAAACTCATCATCCACATTTACTGAGGCATGTTTCTCTTTTTATTAATATATTTCAAGCGTACAATTTACCACATGCATTTAAATTTTGCATTAAAAGCTATTAATAAGTAGTTACGTTTAAAAAATAAATGTTGTTGTATTGCAGAAAACCATGTTAATGATACGCGGGAATGGCCAGAATATAATCGAGCCGGAGGGCTTAAATATTCGAGACGGTTTTGCAGAAAATGATGCCCCACCGTTACCACCCAGAACAGCAATTATATTCACCCCTTTGTCTCTTCCACCGAAGATGCATGGTAAGGAAAACACCTTAATTCCATGAATTAGACGTTCTTTATTTTCAATAAAATTAATTGCCATGGTGGAATACTTTGTGTGTATCTGTTAATACACACAACGAAGTGATAAATTCTGCTCTTATCACTCAACTTTCATCTCGCCAATTGAATAAATGATTGATTATGACAAACCTCTTGCAACTAAGGTATGAGGTGCACCAAAACCAACTTATTTAATCGGAAATTTCATAAGTATAATGTCTCAACACAGAATAAATTTAATTATCCTATTAATTAAAATGTTTCTCGTGTGGTATGAACTCGCCCCTCTTTCTTCTTTCATAATCATTCTAGGTATAAACAATTAAGTAGAAAATATTCATTATGTAAATTAAAGAAATGTTGCTGCACAAACATTGTAATCGTTATTATGAAGTAGGTGTAGAAAATTCGGTAATAAACACTTTTTAAATTCACTTAACTTTCCGGCAAATGATGCTTTTTTAAGAAACTTCTAATTCAATTTTATTTCAGTGTTGTTAGGTGGTCCAGAGTTGGTGCTACAGTAGTTTGGTCATAAATAAAATTATAATTACATTAACTGTGTAGGTACACAAGTTAATTTAGATTTAATTTAGCTTAAAATTGGATTTTTTGCCAAAAACTCTTCTTACAGTAATAATTAAGCGTATTAAATGATCTTTTGTCAGGCTTTAGTTTTCTATTCATTCATTAATTACGTTAGATTCATAAGTTTATGATTTTCTAAATAATAAGAGAAGAAAAGGATTACACACATAAGTACATCAAATATATACTATAAGAATAAACACACATATCATAAAAAGTGAATGCAAGACTTTCATCTATAACACCAATGAGAAATTCCATTAGAGTACCCATTTACTGAACCATTTTTGCCGCGGGTTCATCTACAACGAACAACATCGAAGAACCACGACGTTACCTGTACAGGTATTTCGACGTTATTAAAACACCCAACTATCCATCTAGCTTGTGAACGTTTGTTAAGTTTATACCAGATGGGAAAACGTTTTAAAGTGATTTAGTTTTGTGTTTTGGACAATTTTACAACAGCGTAAACAATCCAATTTTGACTTCTTTTTGAGCTGTAACATATTTTTTGTGTACTTTTGGTTCCTAGTGAGTTAGAATTTGTTTCTTTCAAGTATAATTGTTAAAACTGGATTATAAGTTCTGCGTCAATACCGGTAGGTGATTATTAACATTTAAAAGTTAAGAATTATGGTTATAGATGCATGTCGAAATAGTACCATTAAAGCCTAAAGAGTTATGAAAAGAAAATTGATGTGCGTTTCAATGTATGCAGAAAAGATGCATTTTTTTGTTCTGTTTTGATGTTTTCTCATTGTTTTAAAGAACAATAGGAAGCAATTAAAGTACCTACTACAACGATGAAAGCGCAAGGTTCATCAAACACGATATTTAACATACAACAAACAAATGTAGAGTTTTTGAACTGTGTAGGCTCATACCTACAGTTTAGGTGTATATTCAACAACACTATAAACAATTGTTGAATATATGTTGAATTTAACAATCATTAATTGAATTCTATTAGACAGCTATGTAACGGTTTAACAATACAATTCAAGTCCTTTATCTAAACATCACATAATAAATAAAATTAGCAATTGTATAAAATGAATCTATGAATATTATTATCAGGTAAGAGTGGAAACGCAATCTGCTTGCTTCTTCACGGAATTCTTTATTGGACGTGTTAAGTTCGACTTGAAAAAAATTTAAACTTGAATCCATAGGACAGTATACATATTTACATATATGCATCCTGAGTTTCCGGTCACAGAAGACTTTAATTGACAATTAAATGAATAGAGTACTTAATAAGTGACTCTTAAATACCTTTAACTCATCTCCTTTTTTTGCTACTGAAATGAGATAATTTTTAGAAAGATCAATGAACCGGTTTCTAAAAACGCATGGGTATGAGAACTTTTTAAATTGTAATACAACTCGAAGACCACAATATTTACATGTTAATTAAAAGACTCTTATTTTTCTCCATTAATTATCCACAACATTCCAAAATTGATTCAGGTTACAGGTATAAAGATAATTGAATTTGACTGCAAAAAGATGCCATCATCAACATTTCAAACATAATTAAGAAACAAAGAAAGTATCTATATTTATTCTAATTTATACCTATACATTTCTGCTATTAGTACCACGTAAGTACCTTAAAAAGATTTTTTGTCAAGGAAATATCAATTTGTTCCCATTACATGCCTATACCTATTTGAGCCCATATTTCTACTTCAGCCTTATTCAGACTTCAGATTATCATTCAAATAAGAACTTTAACCACATAATATCTAAATATTAATACTCTTCTGTGCAAAATAGAAATTATATCACTTTCGTTGAACATTGATGCGCAAAATGTCTTGATAAAAGAAGATACCTGATACCTCATGTTCGTATATACGCCATTATACATATGTATAGGTGAAGGAATGTAGTAACATTGCATTTCAAGTTTTTTGAATTTTTATTGTCTCTATAATCAGTATATGTACTTATATGTACTTATATTCCACTACAATTTACGTTTTTGTACTTGCAACTTCTGAAGTGTCATTAGATGTTGTTGCACTATTTACAGAAAGTATTTAAAATGCAAAATGGTGATTAGCCTTGTAATGGACAAAAAGATGCAGCTTCACTGGACTATTCAGTAAAAAAACACTTTCATTTTCTGCTTGAATTTATCACAAATGCTTTTTCAACCCTAATACAGAAAGCATATTTTACGCCTTTAACAAAATATTATCTAGCGATTATCTTGTACAATTTAATTAGATTCCGATCTAAAAGTAATTTTAACCAATAATTAGATATTCATGATTAAGACACATTGATAATTATACTACCTACATATAGGCATATGTATAAGGATACCTATAAATATAAAGACATATAATTTGCAATTTTTATGACAGTTATTTCACAATCACGGTTTTGTGCCACTAAAGTAAATATAATACAATAATTACTATAGGATAAAACGATAACATTAAAATGTATATCTATATATCTTACAGTTAAGTACGTTCTACTTTGTATTATTCAATATAAACTTAATTTCTCCAATCTGCATCATTCACTATACTATGGAAATGTAAATCATATTAATATTTAAAAAAATGTATGTACTGTTTCTACTTTACATTCGTAAGTCGTAAGGTGAACTACATTAATATTACTTCAGATAGAATTGTTACTCTGAGTGTAATAATTAATGGTAAGGTACATGAGAAATACATAACAGTTTCTCTACCAGCATAAAATGTGTGAGTTTTATTAAAGCAAAGAAAATAAATTTAATTACCAAGTCATTTGAGTGAAAACTGCTAGATGTGTTATACGAATTTTGTTAAATTATAGCACAAAGTCCTGTCACAAAAATTGAATTCAAAAAACTTTTTTCGAAACACAATGCACCTGTCGAGGAATATTGAAATAACACCTGTTAAAAGTAAGCAGTGGGGTGTCCGACACCAACTTCCTCTCTCTTTCAAGTCCTAAATAAAATTCGTTATTCTTTTGAAATGTTCAAAATGGTACATATATTTTTTTTTATTTCCTTCTACCAACCAACTAGGAAATTGTCAATAATAAGTGTAATTCTTCTCACATTTTTCAGGAAATCACAATTATGGTACCATTGATATTCATTAAAAACAATTGTGCCTTACTACAAATTGATGTATTCACTTTGTTCCTTTCTTTGTATTTGTAATTAAATTACAAATTGCAAAATAATAGTAATAGTTTGAGATTGTAGAAGTTTTCAAAACAATTATAATATCGTTATATATTATATAGATAAACTGTGTAACTAGACACAAACACACATTGATAATTATGGGAATCAGTAAACCGTAAATCCTTTATGTTAAAAATTCACACGTTTCTTTATAAAAATCGTATTATCTTATACTAAAGTTCTTTAGAAGCCATACAAAGTCGAATAAAGCTAAAAACCACTACCTATACTTTTTGACCGTTTCCGGCCATATTGCACTGTATACATCAATTTGACTGCAGGTTCCTCATTATAAAATAACTTAATTAACTGAATAAATAAAAGTCAGATACTAGAAATTACAATTTGGAAATCGTTAACACCAAATTTACATATCGTAAATTCGTTACAGCACAATTTATAGCTAACGTGCAATTTTCTTAACGATCTCATCTAGACTTAATCCTAAAAACAGAATAAATAAAAATAATTAAATTAAATCTCTCAGATAGCTTGCATGCATGCAATAAAAATGAAAGGTTTGCTTTTCCGCACGCGTTCTCTCATCTAATCACCATCATTCTCTCTCCAAGTAGATGAATCAATTATAGAGCAAAGATTAATAAAAAACAGTCAATGAACCTGCATATTAAGTGGAGTATTCTATATTTATAGAAAAAAAATCATGAATTTATATTTGTATAATGTAAGATATGGAAGATATGTAAGTAAGCAAGCAGAACTTAAATCCTGAACCGTAACTTCTCGCACCAGTAAAATCTTCAACTTCCCGCACTTGTATGTTATAATGTGTATCTATGATCTGTGAATTCCCCACCAACCGTTGTATATAGTTTGATACAAACTAAAAAACAATATACCAAAACTTTCTTAGTAGTGTATTTGTAGCAACAAACACAATTGGACAGCGCCAAGTTTGAAACAGCCAAAACAATAGATTTCGTAAATTTTAGTTATTTGGTTTGCGTGCATATTATCATATTTGATGTACGAACATTATTCCGTTACAACTTGCGTCACATGTGAAAGTTACCTTTAATTTCGTGTACAACAAGAAAAAGCCCCATTGTGATTTATATTTTTCGGCAGATATAAACTTGTTATATGTGTGTGCAACAGATTAAATAATTAATTAGATCGGATCTATTGCAGTGAACCTGTGAAATCCGATTCAGTTAGTCAATAACAGTTTTTCACAATATGAGGTAGTAGCGTGTGAGATGATGATGAGATTATAAAGCATAATGTGATTGAAAGTTTTTCATCATGTGATGGCAACGGGTAGAACAGTGCGCCAAGTGAAACAGGGTGAACGTTTGCGACGATCGCAAACTTCTTTAAATCCCATTTCCTCGCCTGATATTAAACTACAATCTGGTGATGTTGCTAAAGTTGTCAAAACTAGTGCGCTCGGTAATTGCTTCTAATTACTATAACTAATAAAGTGTTTAGCATTTCACACATTGATTTTGGTAATTTTGTTTGCAGTTGAGGTGGAAGGGTATGGGCCTTATAAGCCAGTGCCTCCCCCAAAACCTCTTCCTCAACAACCTACCCAGGTTCAGCAGCAGCAACAAGATTGTTTAACTCCACCCCCCTACAGAATGCCCCCTTATCCCTTGTACAATGAACCAAGTATCCCTGGAGCAGCAGGTTTAGACAATCCGATTGCTACATCTAGTCCAGCAAACCCCCAAGGACTTCATACTCATTCCAGCAAGTTTCCGGTAAGCAAAAACATCAATCAATTTCTATTTGCACCATTATGCAAACTTAATAAATAAGCTGACTTACTTTTAACTACTGATTGAACTAATTATGTGAGATAATAAACTGTAAATAAGAATAAATCTTTAGTAATTAGTACTTTGACTACATATAGGATTAGATACTTTATATGTATGTAAAAATAAGAAAGAAGTGAACGAACTCGTTATGCTTGACCGTGATATGATATCATCACATTATATCATTTAAGCATAATTTGCTTTACCCATCGAGCGTCCTTTTCCTAAAATTAATAGCTATTTTATGTTTTCCTTATGTTCATTTAACTTTCCTATCTGTAATTTTATTCAACTAAAGCGACAGTTTTATTACGCATTGTGCAAAATATATATGTATATGCGCCAATAAAATTTAAACACCCTACACATTATTATTAATATTCATAACAATGGTTCTTATGTCGCAAGACATACGTAGGTATATCAGTTAACAATAAGAGAGTTCTCATAAAATCATATAAATCATCATCCGGGATTTTCTTTTTAGTTATACAACTTATACATATCTCTAAAAACCAATTTTTGTTTGTATAGATTGAGCGCGAGGTAATTCTGTCGAGCACTGACAAAAACTCAAAAATTCCAATTCTACACGATTATAAGAAGCGAACGAAAGGCACTATTGCCCCAGACGCACCACCAAAACAAATGGCTGCGTGGACGCAAGGACAAATACAAAGCCATCAAATCCTTCCTGACCAGGTAAGAAAGGAAATTACGGATTCACTCAGTCGGTAAATATTAAATCTGGATAATTGCTTTTGTTTTTTTTTGAATGTACCAGTACTTCTACGCGGTTTTTTCTTTATTTCAGTTTTCCAATGAGCGATCTTGTAATAAGTGTCTTTGATATATAATTTTTTATATTTTTCCCTATGTCTGTCATCATCAAAACTAGTCACGTAAGATTTTGTACACGCGATTGTAACAAGAATCTTCGTAACTACGGGCACATTGCCTTTTATATCTTGAGAATTTTAATTTCCTTTAAAACGTCCTACCAGGAATATAAAATATAAATTGAAAAAGTGGTTAGCAGGCACTTTTATATAAAATTTAGAAGAATGTGTTTTAGTTATATTTGATTTTCTTTTTAAATTAAGTTGTAAGGCAATATATAAGAGTAAACATTGTGTTGAATGAAAAACACTCATTAAGGAATGCCATAAAGAGGTACTTCTTCTAATATACTGAAGACTTAACAATAAAAGACGAATTCCGAATATAATAATTAAAATGCGGCATAACTACCATATAATACATTATACATTTTAATAAGTTTGTACGTATATTTATATAAAGTGGAGGTCCAATTAAATGGTAAACTTAAAGAGCTCCATGGCAAAGGTGTCTTCTTTCATTGTTTGATTGGACTTCCTCAGAAAGATTATTATCATGGGGAATATTGTTGGTATTCTTAGTAGATGGCGATGCACTGGGAACATGTTAGTACATTCAGTATTGTTGAGTTTGTTACGGTGTGTGCTTCTTATTTATTCTATCCAGGATGGTTGAATTTGCTTTAAATTCTGACTCTGTAAGACAAATCTAGAAAAACATTTCACTATTTCCTTGTAATAAATTCTATACATCAATTAGCAAATCAATTTACACATTCCAGACGCATTCTGGGTTAATTCAGACTATCCAACAGTCATCAGAGAGTGCCAATGGTCCCGTTTATAGAGCCACATATCATCCAGCACCGGAATATTATAACGGGCAAAGCAGTGCCTCTACAGGTGCAGTACCTAGATCTTGGCACACCGGAGGTGACTCATCTAAGCCTGCTCTCAGACAATTTCAAGCTACTGAAGAACTTCAAAATGGGCCACAAACAGTCACTGTTCAAATAGAATCGAAAGAAATTTCCCAGAAAGAACAAAATAAGAACACCAAGTCAATGACGAAAACTTATCATACGATAAGGGACATGATATCCAGTAAATTTAAAAGCAACAAAGACTCCACTGATGAAAAACCTGAAGAAGCTGGCTTGAATAATGTAACTGACGAATTAAGGAAAAGTCAGAGCAACATTGTTGAAGAACAGGAGAAGAAAACTAGCGGAGAACAAGGAATATATGGCAAACCGAGAGTAGATCAAACTTTAGCACATCAACAACATCAATACAGCCAACATTTTGTACAACAACATCTTCTTGCTCAACAAGCTCAACAACAATTCCAAGTGACCCAACAATTAAAAGCTCAACAACAATATTCCCAGCAATTAGTTCAAGCTAGATCTCAAGAAATACTGACAACACAAGATGACCAAATGTATTATCATAATTATGGAGTAGCCCCTCAACGTCCTCCAGTACTTAGCCGTTTTCCCCAAGCCCAGCAACGAGAACAAAATTATGTTCAAATGCAATCACATCACCAAGTAAGATAAACGTAGAGATTTAAAATATTTTTTATATTTAATCTTTTAGTATTCTAATGGGAAGGAGGTATCTCAGCCCCAAGCAATGGAAAGACGTAGTGCTCAACAACTTGAACGAGACAGTTTGAGGCAACGAAGTTTTGAAGCTCGAAGAGCTGCATCTCAACCTCAACTAGCATATGACGATGAAACCAAGACTGATATACCAGACCACAAGCCTCAACCGCAAATTCCAAGCTTTCAAACTCGACGCGGTTCACATGGAAACATTATGGAAACAAAATCTGGAGAACATGAAAAAGATAGTGATGATGGTGGCTTTTTGAAACGGAATGGCTCAAAAGAACGTCGATTGGACAGTGTACAGCATAAAAATGAATCAAACCAGGGAAATGAAATGGGCAAAAATGATAATTTCAATAAAGAGGAGTCTAAAACTACCGAGACATTACAAGGTACACCACGGAAGAAGCTCGAAGGTGAAATAGGTAGGCAATTCTAATAGTAATGAAAGAGTTTAATTGATTTTATTCGTATTAATAATTTCAGGAAGAATCGAGGGGGTATACAACGTTGGACAAAGATCAAAAATAGACGAAGATATTCGAAGTAGCAAAAAGAACAATCCAAGTTCTGCCACTAGTTCAGATTATGACAAAACTGGAGGACAGTCGTCTTCTAATGTTGATTCTGGACGAGGAAGTGCAGCGTACAGTAGTGGAAGAAGACCAGGAGGCATTGATTTGAATGGAGAATCTTGTGATTCTGGTCATCCGACTGGAAATTTTAGAGACAGTTCTCGTAAGACAAAAATAAAAACTTATCTTAAAATTATCTTAATAACTCCAATGCTTTGCAGATAATGATCCTGAATGGGTAGACATTGTCGAAAATGAGTTGAGACATATTTTAGAACCAAAATTACATGAGTTATCTTTACATGGCAATAATGCCGGTATTGCAAATTCAACATTAAGTGAAAGTATATCATCTATGACTCCGCCTTTGCCTCCATTATCGCCCGGAGACCAATCGTCTCCTAATGTGACCCCGAGAAACTCTAGCAGATACAAACATAGTAGTTTACCTTATGGAAGTAAACCCGATTATGACGGCTATAAAGCGAAAGGTCATTCCAGAGATGTTATTGGAAATCCTAGATGGCCAAATAGTAGTTTAGTGCAAAAACATCGATCTGGAAAGAAAATTGATCATAATGTTCTCGCACGAGGCAAACAAAGTCGGTTAAATTCGTTATATATTTTTTTAATTTCCACTAATTCAAATGGTTTTGTTATTTTAGTTTTTGGTTTGGACACTACTGATCTAACATCTAACACAACTAGATCTTTGGATCTGGAATCAATGCTTGATGGACAAACGGATTCCGACGGAGATATAAGCACCACAGATGCCAGAGCAATTAGAAAGCAACTAGAAGGCTTAGAGAGCATGTACTCGGAAGTTTTAAAACTTCTTGGAGTAAAAAAGTATGCTGGTCGGTATCAGCCGTCCGATCCTCGTTTTAGTAAACGTCGATATGGTAGCATGTCCTCTTTACCTTCAAGTTCAGTTAGTAGCAGACCAATCAGATCTAAACGCAGTGCTAATGAAGATCGCAAAAAAGTGAGAGATATCCGAGGAATCAATAAGAGATTTCAAAGATTAGAATCGCATGTGGTAACACTTGCCAGATCTGTAGCTCACTTATCTTCAGAAATGAGAACTCAGCATTTGATGATACAAGAAATGGAAAACATACGGGGCGAAATTGCTGCTTTAAGAACACAAACAAATATGTTAAACATAAGATCGCAATCGAACTCTAGAGCTGTTAGTTCAAAAGAATTACCTACATTAGCGAACCCAACACGTGTTAAGAAATTGTCGAAGTTTTTTGGTGAGGAGCCGCCATTGTTAAGATTATTTTTACGAAAGCTTGGTTACGAAGTAAGTATTAATGCATAATTTTAATGAACTACCGTTACATGCCTAATGTTTATTTGATTTTTTCCTATAGAAATATGCAAATGTATTCGAAAACGAGCGCATCGGTATGGTTGAATTACCATATTTAAGTGAAGAACGTCTTCAAAAGATGGGACTTCCTCTTGGACCGAGACTAAGGATTATGCAAGAAGCTCAAATTTCAGTATGCAAAGACAATACATTGTGCATCGTTTAAGCCATTTGAAAAATTTAGTAAGAGTGGCGGCTCTTTAAAAACCTCGGATTTTATATTATTTTTATGAAACTGTAAGTGTAAAGTACACATAACGAATATGAAAGTAATTAAAGCTATACAGATATCATTGTAGTAATACTATTATTTATATTGAATTGAAATATAAGTTTATTGTACATATAAGAAATTAAACTACTTTTGCCAATAATACCAAAGATGTATTATTCGTCAGATATATTTGTATTCAAAAACTTTTATAAACATTTTTACTTCAATGTTGTGTTTTAATACACGTTTTACGTGAGACAAGACCATTTTCATTTTGTTTATACGGATAACAAAATAATTGCAAGAAAAAATTAATTTCCTATTAAGAAACTAAAGTGCAGTGGAATAAAGTTTGTTTGCATGCTACTTTTACCAAGGCTAACAGTGTGTACCGTGTAGTATAATTGTATCCATTAGAAACATTACAACTATTTTTTATTTTACATCTAGTTCGGTGAAATGTGCGCCTTGACTACTATGAGTGAATCACAACAAAAACAATACAAAAAACGTATACAGTAAGTTTTTGTATTAAGAAATCTAAAATACATTATATAGATAAGAGGTCACAATTATCCGAATTCATATGTTTCATAACTTTAAACTCGATTTGAAACTATGTGAGAAAATAGAATAATACAAACTTTGATGTGTGTTCTAATTTTTATAGGAAATTTTTATCAAATCCCTTATCTCTATTTTAGTGTTAGTAAAAAAGTGACTCAACGATCATGTGAAATTTTGGTTTTAGATTTTTTTTATTAAATAATGTTGTATATTAAACGTATAGAAGATCATAGTTGCAATATTCATATACACAAATAACTATTTGCTAATTGTAAAGAAAAAAGTGAAAACTGTCCTAGTCACAATCATAAAATAAACACACGTTTTGCGCTCCTTTTAAGGTACGTATAAATAGATATACATATATATGTATATATGTATATATGGTTTTCCAGGAATTTTATGAAAGTAATTTAACTAAACGTTTAAACGTATACCACTGTATAATTAAAACAATTTTCACGATTGTATTCGTATAAATAATAACAAATTTTCTATTGTATTTTTAATATACCGGACATTCTTTTTTTTTAGCATGGCATGTGTGCAAGTGGAGACGTTTTATAATAGCAACTTTCCAACAGACAAAAAAACCTACTTAATTCGAGTACCTGTCATTGGTTTAGTAAATATAATATTTACTTGTAATTTCTTTTAATAGTATTATATGATTTATAGATCCTGTCTATATTATCTTGGCAAATATTTTCGCTAATGATATGGCAACTTGTAGACGCTTTATATTTGCTACATTTAGCTTATATTGTAACTGCAATTGCGGTTTCTGTGGAACTGCATTGGGGTTTGTCAATTGTATGTTTTGTATGAATTTTTTCAACACATTGTAACCGATATTTATGTTTAAGGGAGATAGAAAACAATTTGCGCCCTGGGTTATACTGAAATTTTTTGAGATCTTATTAACTTTTGCATCGATCTTGTATATAATAATTGAACATCGAGAGCCACCGTTTTTAGGATATCAGGGTGGAACTTATACTTTGGGTTTTATTATACTATGTAAGGAATAATCCAAAATATCCTAATATTACATTATATTTATTTTTTATATTATTTTAGTATTGAATTTATTTATATATGGGTACATTTTAAAAAAATACGTTAATGTTACAACTAAAAGAACTCAAAGACCTAATACTGAAACTGAGGAAAATATGTATGCTACTTGTGAGGATGCATAGGCATTTATTATTTGAGATTAGTTATTATTTTTAACAGCTATATATGAATATGAGATGGTTATGTTATTATTGTGAATACAATCTTAAACACAAACCAAAAGTATTATAACCAAGATAGGTAATACTAAACTAATATGAAAGTTAAAAAAATATAATGAGAAGTGATGTACACAAATTTGAAACTTAATGGTTTAAGTGTAGCACGGAACTTGTTGTTAAATTAAAGAGTTATTTTTATTTCAAAATGTTTGTATGTTTGGAACCCGTTAATAAAAACTTATAATAAATTAGATCAATTTTATACACATTATGTTGAAATACAACATTTTGCAATTTATATAAGTAAAGTTTAACTTTTTTTCAAGGAAATCTAAACCTTTAAAGAAAGAGGATTATAAGATTTCCATTATATTCTAGGATCAATATCATTATAAAACTTTGAGCGCCATCTTATAGTTAGCATGTTAGCAATAAAGTATAGATGTTGAGAAATCAATAGTTTTGAACAGTGTGTTAGTCTAGAATCTAGATATCTAAAATTCGTTTCTATAAATTTCCACTAAGAGCCTAAGAGGTCGTCTCTTCATTTAGATATTGTAAGAGGTATATATGTATGTATGTAATACATACTCAATCCATTTTGTATAATTTTCATTGGGGCATTTAGAATAATATATCAATAAAGAAAACATAGGTACATTTAAAGTTTAATTTATTGCTTTGATATTAAAATATGTTATTAGTATGTGTCAAATGGTTTAATTGCGTATTTTTCGTATAAATCCACCCATTTTTGATACACAGCTTCCTTGGGATTTTCTTTAATATCCAATGTATCGTTTATATTCAAATATTTCATATTATCAGGAGTCATTTTTGGCCAAGTTATATTTGCTAGTAAGTCTTCTTTTTTGGCTGTTGGATTACTATAACAAAATAAAATGTTGCAATGAAAACAAATGCACCCAGTTATGTTGGTATATCTTACAGGTCCTTTGCGAAATTTGTAAACAAACGTACAAATCTTCCAAGTGCTAAAACATCACTTGCTGGATAATTATCAGCTGGATTACTTTTGTTATTAGGACACCACAAATACTTCTTATCTTCAGCATGTGCAACTTTATCTGCACCTTCAACATAGGCATTATTCCCTCCCAATTTACCATGATAAGAAAATTGATAAAAGTAGACATCAGAATAATTCGACTGAAGTTGACCATGTCGAATTACAGACCTACTGAATGAAGTATCACTAAAATATTTCACAGCTCCTGCTAAATCATCTATGAAAAGACCATTCGTGTAAATTTCTCTTGTAAGATTTCCTATTAAACGTTTTTGATCGGTGTCATCAACATGGAAATCATTTATTACTAACAAAGCAGTATCGGCCTCATATTCTTTAACCACCTTCTTAAAATTCTCAATAGCTAAAAATTAAAATCAGGTTCAATACAATTTAACTTCTACAGGTACCTAGATATTAAATATACAATTAGCACGTCCAATTTGCTCTTCTGAACATATACCAATCATAACAGGAATTTTATTAAAGTTGCCAGTTTCAATTGATTTATACATCAATTCAGTTATAAAAGCATCCTCAACATCTGGTTCAATAACGGGTGCAAAAAAGAAGCCTTGAACAATTTGTTCATTACCAATCGATTCCTGAGAAATAATTCAATTAGACGTTGACTGTAAGAGATTAAATTTTTTCAACTCTGACCTGAAATTTACTAGAAGCTTTATCTAAAACAGAAGCTTCTGTGTTTTGCAAGAATTCCAATAACTCTCTCGAAGTACTGCTTTGATTAAAGTTGGAATCAACATAAGCTGCTAGTTGATAAGCAATTGAATGAGCATTTCGTTGATATGCCCATGAACTTATTGCACTTCCACTTTGTCCAATTGCTCCTCTAAACAATCCAGCGGATTTTTTACTTATTACTTGATAAGACACCGATGCTGAACCAGCACTCTCTCCAAAAATTGTTACTTTTTTGGGATCACCACCAAAGAGATATATATTTTCTTGTACCCATTGCAAACCCATATTCTGATCTTTTAAACCATTGTTTCCTAATATTATATCATCATTGGTTGAAAGGAAACCAAATGGTCCGACTCGGTAAAAAACAGTTACTACGATAACTCCATCTTCCATAAAATAATGTGGACCAAGACTGTTAAAAGAAGCAGTACCTCCTATGAATCCACCCCCATATATATAATACAGAACAGGGAGAGAAGCATTTGTTCCTGGCTCCTTAATTGAAATTCACATGAAGAAATCTGTTTTTAATAAAATCAATAAAAACTTACAACTGGTGTATAAACATTTAAATTTAGACAATCTTCAGTCTCCTGATCATTAGTAGAACTCATTTGATAACAAATTTTTGTGTTTTCGGTGCAGTTTAAAATTCCATCCCATTTTTTTACGGGTTCAGGTGGCATGAACCGTAATTTTCCGATTGGTGGTTGAGCATATGGAATTTGTTGAAATGAGTAAAATGTAGTATTTCTATTTAAACTTATTTCTGTTCTTCCACGTATTTTACCAGAAGGTAATTCTACTATCAAATCTGATATCTGTTTTTAATAAAATCTTAATTATGTATATATACATAACTTGTATAATATGTAGGAACCAATTGTTTCACTTACACCTTTGTGGAAGACTACAAACAGCATCACTAACTTGTAAAACATTTTAATAATTCCCAATGATGATAACTATGGTTGATCCACTCTAACTCACCTTATAATCTGTACAGATTTTTAAGAAAATTCGTAATTTATAATATATTTCAAATCAAGATTTAAAATGGATAAGTGATTAAAATTTACTCAAATATTTTGTCATTATTACAAATTTACATACTCATAAAAACACTTAATAGATAGGTATAAGTGCTTTATTTGCATTCAATACCTACTTCATAAAGTGGTTAAGGAAAAATAATTGGGAGAATTTGAAATTTTTACTAACAATTAACAATAACAATAATACCTTTTTTAAAAGTAGTTTGACAACTTGTTTAATACTTTTTAAATACCTGCCTAAGTATTCAAAATATTTACATTCATTTTAGGTTGATTTCCGTTTATTGAATGACAAAGTTAAACAAAAAAGGGGTTGACACATTACCAAAAACGAACATTTATGTAGCATACGAATATTTGCAAATACTTATTGTCACTCTACAAGCCCTTATTGCATTATATGTATGTATCTACCATAAATGTGTCTTTTTAAATAGCAGTTAAATATGGAGAGGCAGAACCGTTACAAAATTGCTTTCCATTAACGAGCTTTACTTTACCCACTCTTTGTTCTTCAAGTAATTTTAGAAATTTAACAACCATTTATATGAGGCATATATGTATATACTTAGATACTGTACCTAACTCTAAAAACCATTATCAATTGCCCATATTATTTTTTTGTTCAAAACAAACAAAACAGAATCATATACAGGGTGTTCTATTTAAAATAAGAAAGGTACTCTATTTCAAAGATGCTGCAAAAATTAGGTCAACACAACCCCTGTATAAAAAAAAATAAAAAAACCAATTAGATAGTACTGCAGCTTACAATTTTTTGGAAAATTCAAAGAAAAACTTACAATTTTTTGGAAAACTCACTACAAAAGCCAAAATTTGACATAAAATAATTAATATCTCAAAAAATATCAATTTTGGAGGTATGGTACCTTACATAGTCACATTAAAATTTGATAAGAAACCCAAAAAATCCAATAAAAAATGGGGTGTTTCATTTAAAATAGCGAAGTTAGAGTCGACTTCTGGTATAACCGGAAGTGCCACTATTTTGAAAATATTTTAGATTGATCAGCTCATCTGGATAACTATTATTGCCAAAATTTCAAGTCTCTACCATTTACCCTTTTCGAGATATTTGTGCCGCTCGGTTTAAAACTGAACACCCTGTATACATATACTCGTATATATTTTTGTTCACGAATGTTTGTGGTTCTGCAACAATCAAAAATCATTGTTTCAACAATATTTTAATTGTTGCACAAACCACAAACATTCGTGAACGAAATCCTATGCATTTATGCTTATAAACTTAAAACAATGATTTTCGTTTGATGTTTATTGCGATTTAATAGGGATCTTTATTGAAGTTCGATTTTCGAAGATTTATCATTACTGAATTCATCATTATTATTGAAATAATGATTTTGATTATTGCGTAACGGGTCAACATTCGTGAATAACTATACATTATACATTTAAGCGGAGCGCAAACCTGAGCGCAGCAAGTAATTAACAATTTTATGTTTCTAATAGTCGCATCGCAATCATTTTGTGTATTTAAAAATGAATATACAAGAAGAAGCGATACTACTTGCTACGTTAATTGACTACGTTAATTGACATTTTTTCAATTTTATCCCATATTTGGTCCTTTTTAACATTTTTATATTCATGGTGACATAAGTTTATAAAGAATTTCATGTTCTCGCACTTTTTCAATAACAAATTCAGTGTCACACATCTTGATTAGCACTAAATATCGCGTGAACGCAGCGGGCAAATGGTGCCTGCAGCGTTTGACCGCAGGCCGCTTAGGGGTACGCGGTAGAACGCTGCAAGGAAAGCGGTGGCGATCTGAAAATCGTTGAGGTGTGCCCCCTTACATTTAATTACATATGTTGCGTTTGACCGCATCGCCACCGCGCCCGCAGCCGCGGTGGCGATACGAGTTCGCGGCGGGCAAGCACCACCGCACACTATAGCGGTCAATGTTCGCAGATCGCAAGTTATTTCTATTGAAAAAGTAAATAGTTACCAGTCATTAACAATTTTATGTTTCTAATAGTCGCATCGCAATCATTTTGTGTATTTAAAAATGAATATACAAGAAGAAGCGATACTACTTGCTACGTTAATTGACTACGTTAATTGACACATTTTCAATTTTATCCCATATTTGGTCCTTTTTAACATTTTTATATTCATGGTGACATAAGTTTATAAAGAATTTCATGTTCTCGCACTTTTTCAATAACAAATTCAGTGTCACACATCTGGATTAGCACTAAATATCGCGTGAACGCAGCGGGCAAATGGTGCCTGCAGCGTTTGACCGCAGGCCGCTTAGGGGTACGCGGTAGAACGCTGCAAGGAAAGCGGTGGCGATCTGAAAATCGTTGAAGTGTGCCCCCTTACATTTAATTACATATGTTGCGTTTGCCCGCATCGCCACCGCGGCTGCGGGCGCGGTGGCGGCCGCGGTGGCGATACGAGATCGCGGCGGGCAAGCACCACCGCACACTACAGCGGTCAATGTTCGCAGATCGCAAGTTATTATTGCTATTGTAAAAGTAAATAGTTACTAGTAATTAACAATTTTCTGTTTCTAATAGTCGCATTGCAATCATTTTGTGTATTTAAAAGTGAATATAGAGGAAGAAGCGATACTACTTGCTACGGTAATTGACACTTTTTCCAATTTTATCCCATATTTGGTCCTTTTTAACATTTTTATATTCATGGTGACATAAGTTTACAAAGAATTTCATGTTCTCGCACTTTTTCAATAACAAATTCAGTGTCACACATCTTGATTAGCACTAAATATCGCGTGAACGCAGCGGGCAAATGGTGCCTGCAGCATTTGACCGCAGGCCGCTTAGGGGTACGCGGTAGAACGCTGCAAGGAAAGCGGTGGCGATCTGAAAATCGTTGAGGTGTGCCCCCTTACATTTAATTACATATGTTGCGTTTGACCGCATCGCCACCGCGCCCGCAGCCGCTCAGGTTTGCGCTCCGCTTTATTCTTCTAGAAACCTGGTACACCATGATCAAATTCGGAATTAAAGGCCGATTTACACGCAACGGAAAATTATAGCAATAACGTTCTGGATAACTGTCGACAACGGGTCGATAGCTGTCAACGAAGGAATAAAATAGAAATTGTTACGATATAGTATCGGTACTGATATTTCTTCTTGTTGTTTATTTTTCCCTTAATTCCTTTCATTATTATTAGTAATGACGAAAATATGTAGGTACACGCATTTAAATGAAAAAGTCGTTATACTGTTTCATATAGTATTTATAAAAGATCGCACAAACCAATATCGTCGGTATAAGAGGTGAAACTAAAATTGTCGCTATAACCGATAAGTTGTTGTATACAATATTTTTATAAACGATTTCCACTATATATGGTTATATGCAATAGGTACATATAACATAACATGATATTGGAAACCAACGAACCGAATGCAGATTAGGGAAAAATTTGTCACAACATAGGTGGGCCAGTAAAAACACACAACCACTTTATTACAGTCAAGAGTCAAGAAACAGATTAGAATGTGAAGACATGAACCATATGCCCCAATTGACATAGAGTATAGAGTGAAACTAATTTATCAATTTGTTGTGAGCTTTAAGTGGATAAACAAAACAAACACCTTTATTCATAGGTACCAATAAAACGTATTGATAAAAATTACTTAAGAAACAACTTTTATGTTTTAAAAAAATTTTGATATCATATTAGCCCGAAAATTGGAGAGGTTATACTTTTATCATTTTTATCAAAATTCGGGAAATATATACACTTTAACACTTACCCTTCCTTGAATGTAATGATGAATATTAATAACCCTATTATGTACATATGCATATGTAATGTAGACATATATTTGTGCTAAATATTTTAAAATGGACCTAATGGTTGCCACCCTGTATCGGGCCATCCATCAAATGCATAGGCATGTGACAAGTCGTCACACGCTCAGTTTTACATGCCTCTTTTGCTAATTAATCATTAGTTTTTATACATACATATTTGAAATCTTGTTGTAAGTACCTGTTTTTAAAAATTGAAAAATGTTTTGGAACAGATGATTTTTCTGTAATTTCATTATTCTAAAAGTATCAAATAAAACAAACAAAACACCTACCAGGACCTAAGCTTATAAATCTATATTGTATTTTAATTTGATAATTTAAGCATCATCGAGCATTCATAATATTTTGATATTATCCCAAAGAGTTATTAATTAAAATTAGATATACATATAGCTAGGTATTTATTCTTTAATAATCTGGAATCTGGATGTGATCAAAATAACAAAAATCAAGAGCTAATAGGTGAGTTGTAAATATACTCGTATGTATGCGAGTACTGAGCACTGCGGCAAATACTAATAACAACATATTATTAAGCTTCTTTCCATATTAAAAACATCTTCAAAGACACAGCAGCATTGGTGGGCATGATACAGACGTAAACCTTATAACAAACATTTAAAGATTCTGTGTGTATAAAGTGTCATTAGGGAAGTCGTTTGTCTAAATAAGGGATGAACAAGATAAATTACACAAGGAAGTAACATGAGTAAGTTAAAGCATAGAAATATACTACAGAAAAAACATAAACACCCTATACATATGTATTAATGTTTATTTTTGAAAGCATTCCAACAATTTCAAACACTTATAAAGTGATATGTTACTTTTCTACCTCCTTAGAAATAGAAAAAATGAACACTAAAACAATATCTAAAAATTATAATGCACTACTGGAGTTTAATAAATAAACAGGACAACCAATCCAATTCAACGTGGGAATTTTCATTATATACAACCATAAACTTTAGTACCACTTGTAAAGGTTGGAATGATTTACGATTTTTTTTTATTTTATGAAGAGGGTGGTCCAAATAAAGAAGATAAGCGTAACACAATAAATTCAAAAAAGGAATTTGCTGTTCAATGAGAAAAATCTCGTAATAACAATAAATTCATCTGAGAGAACAGTACTTATATTTATAAATAAATTCAGTTAAGTAACCAACCAAACTAATGAGTTTATAATTATGTTTATTTTGAGAGTGTCATTAGAAATGAATTGTTTTATTATCAACTTTGATGTGCGAGTCTGGACTGGAGACAATAAAGAAGCCGATGAAAGATATTGGACAAAATTATTTCAAAATATGCCAAAAATAAAACAACACAATTAAAAATATATGGGATATTTATTAAATTAAAATAAATTATATTAATTTACATAAACAATTAATGGTTATACATAATGAGTTTACTTAAATATTTATTTGAAAATACTTGTAACAGGCATGTAGAGGTGGTGACTTTACAAAATAAGGACACTTTTGGTTTTTCTTTGGCATTACATTAACAAAAAATCTGACAAGCTGCCATACAAAGATTTATATTAAAAGAAATCAAAAGATTATCTTGATGAGAAATCATATGAATTTTGGTACAAACTAGGGGTATTTCGAAAATTACCGTTGGAACTATATAAACTCGGATAATTACTGTACATTGGTCTTGAAAAGCCCGAAGATGGCCTAATACCCTTTTCTTTGCCATACACAGTGTTGTAATTATGAAGTAAATTATGCGAATGATGGTACATCGGTCCATAATTACACAATTCTGCTGAATATGGTTGACCGATTGGACTCAATAAATTCGATTGTAATATGGATGGATTGGTTGGATGATTTTCATAACGATTCGATGAGAAAATCATTCCGGATTGAGATGAATCAGTTTGAATGTGATCAGAACTTTCGTCTTCTGCAAATTAAACATTTGTAATTTTACAAGAAAATAGAATTCCAATTCGTTGTTGAACTATAAGTTTGTTTATTCACAAATCTAAAGAATTTATCTCGTAAAAACTCTCTTGAAACCAATTAAAAAACGGCATGTTCGTGTACATAAACAAAACTAAAAATGATGCCTTTAAGTACATTTCTAAACAAATTGTTGTTTATAATTTTCGTAAAACACATGGTTTCTGATTAACTCTATAAATTACCCAAGAAAATGATGTTAATACAAACACCCGATTTGTGTATTTTCTGAATAGATTTTATAGCCTATAGAAGTGGAGAAAATAACTAAATCTTATCTAAACACACAAACTAAATTTTTATGAGACAACTTTACGATCGCTTTGGGTTTCAGTAAATGATGAATTCAAGTTATGTACTGGAGAATGTAAATAAAGTGGATTACCTTTTGGGCCACAATTGCTGGTTGGTGTGGTTCTTGAGGGGGTGCGCCTTTGTGGGGGGTTCGATTGATTCACCACGTCGCTGCCACTAAGAAAGATAAAATAACCACTCAGATTAAATTATTTTATGTTTCCTTACGTCACTTCTAATAATATATTCAAAGAGGGTATAATAAAGAACAAAAATTACCCTCATATCTTACATTTAATTTGTTTTTAATTTCAAACAGAAGTCATTTTATATTATAATTTAGAAAATTTAGTTGACTTGTATAACTAATAAAGTCACTCGTAAATATTAGACCGTACGTTGGCGGTGTTTCTAATAATTTCAGGTAATTTGCTCATAAATACTATAAAACAGTTCGTTTGTATAAATTATTTGACATGTTGGGGATTATAAGACTGACATTCCAAATCTATTTGCTTTCAAAACATTGTAAGTATGAGAAAAAGGAATAAAAAAGTTGAATAATATGGAGAGAGACATCATAAACTACCGAAATGAAGTGTTTTATTTAAAAATAGCATGTGTATCCCTTTATTGTGCAGCTATTAAACAAGAGAAAAGTAAAAAACAATTAATTGTTCAAAGGAGACAAGTATAATTTTTTGCAGTTTCAAAATGATCTTAAATTTAATTGTCTAAATATAGTTAGCTGCATTTATAATGTTTGGAATAATCTCTCAGATGCACTTTTCAATATTCACAAAAATGAATCGGTTTATGTTTGAGTAAAGGAATTTATTTGCTAGCTGGCAACCCCTTCGACGTCTGCTTCTTTCTATTATTTTGATAAAAAGAAACATTTTCGTGGATTATTAATGCATTGGTAGATTTACAAATAATAATATTATTTAAAATTTTATTTTTTGTTGGTTTTTAAAAAACAATGGAACTTTTGCATTTCTCTCCTAAGTTGGTTTTATGCAGTTTACTTTTAACTTTAACTTTAAGAATTCAAGGTTGTCATTGGATAATTTCGAATAATTTTGTAAAAGTATCCAATGACAACGTTGGATTCTTAAAGTAATAGTTATACCCAATCAATTTAACGTGCATAAGGTTTTTAACACATGAATCAAATTAAACGTAAAATTTATAATCCATATTATTATACACAGACCACTTGTTTAACATACTATTTATTTTGATTGTGTGCTACTGCAGAACGATTTATTTTTTCATTATATTTTTTGTATCTCGCTGTGCATGTCTTTATGTATATGTGTGTATGTGAAATTTTGAAACATTTTCTATCCGCTTTTTTAGATCAACGCGCCTTATATTTTTAGATATAAAATCAATAAACATTTCAGCACAGCATGATTTTTAAATAAATATATCCACACCAAAAACACTTAACTCTCCATAGTTTCCTTTTTTTAAATTCTTTTATATTACTGACATTATTTTAATATTTATTTTCGAATACAAAAGACAGGAACATTTATTAATCAGTGTGTAATTTATAGACAGAATAAGTGCTGCTATTTTTGTTCGATTTTGGGTAAAATCGTAAGAAAATTGACAAATTGTGTGTGTAAAGTGCAAATGTGCATATAATAAATAGAATGAACGAAGAGGAATAGAGAATATGGTTATTTTAGTAACTGCCAAGTCGGCTGAATTAATAGCTTTAAAGTATTTAACCACATTCATCTTCCAATCTGCCTTGTCTCCCTTTACAAATGATCCCATACCAAACACATTTTTTTTCCACTCTCTCCTTCAGTATGTATACGTTTTTACATGATATTCTAAATATTTTGATAAGACTCAAGAAGTTAAAAATTTTACAAAATCACTTACCCATCTTCTGGGTCGCAGTCTCGAAAACCTTTCGCAAATGGATTGCTTGCAATTTTCAATTGAGTTATCTGCAATTGAAAATATCCAATAGGATTCAAGATAAATTTTCTACAAAAAAAGACAAATCTTTACCCGATGGTTTTGGTATGCCGTGACAGCGGTGAATGCAGTTTCGGGAAACGCAAAAGTTTTAAAGTTCTCTGTACAATTTTCTTCGGGTGAACTGTTTAAGTTTTTCGGTGGTAAATAAACAATATGGAAACGAGGCTGGTAACGATGCATCGAATTTAGAATTATCTAAAGCAGATAAATAAAGCTTCACACTTATAAGATAGAGTTAAGTCACTTACATGGCCATTATCGTCCAATTGGTTGTTGGTTAACTTAAGTTTATCAAAAGAGACCGTTTGTTTCATCCATTGTGCTCCGGTGGCCGGACTGTCAGGGTGAACATGGATTCGTGGCGGTGAAACTGGATCGGCCTTTCCAGCAACCACCCAACTAGAACTAAGTGAGAACAATCACTTTCCGTTGATAATATATGTTTGTTTTCCTGATGATACCTATGAAAGGCGTATCGATATCGTTTGTCATCGACTGGCACAAAATCCATCATTAACATGTACTCGGAATGTAAATCCAGGCCGCATAATTTCACTTGAAATGTTGGAAACATACGACGGCCTGCTTTTGTTACGATCATTTCAGTTCCCAAAGAGTGAAACTCGTCCCATAAATGTTTCATTTCTAAGATTGCGTTCGCATTGGTGAGAGCAGGAGATAAGCTGGACAAACTACATGAGTAAATAATTAAAGTGGTGGGAAATTTTTATCTGAGTTAGGAATTAATTGAACCAACCTATGATTCTTGTTATTGGTATTGCTTCTGTTGTTATTTTCCCTCTCCTCTTCAACATTCAAAGCGAGCGCATCCGCTTGATCCAAAGGTGAATAAGCCTTCCTATTCTTACCAGCACTTTGTAAACAAGCTGAAAACAATGTGATTGTAATAAAAAAAAGGTGAACACAACACTTATTTAAAAACATGTAAGTAATTTAGAACAAATTGAAAGAATTTTTCTACCACAGTGAATACAAAAATATATTTGTATGTAAGAATGAGGCAATTTATTTGAAAAATGGACATATAGAAGGCGTCGCTTGGCGTCTAATTGCAACAGACGGCCGTCGTTAAAGTATTTCCCACTAAATCAAATAGTCTCATTAGTTAAACACATTGCATATTTGTATATAATTCAAACTTAAATGATTTATTACATTCTTTTTTTCAAGTGGAAAAAATTATGCGTACCTAATAACGTTCTAATAAGGATACCATGATTTATGAGGATCAAATGGAAAATTAAAAGTTGGGAATTTCGGGTAAATTGCCTTTCAGGGGACATAGTTTGACGCCGTTTCTATTTTTGTTATTGAAAGCATTTAATCAAGAACATAGAGTTTACCTTCAATTTGTTTCATTGGTGGAATCGCTGATCCGTATTGCCAATTTTCCGGCGGATAACAAAAAGTATTTTGATATGAAGATATTCCAGAGGCATCCATTGATGACGAATCAGCTACTTCTTTATTATTTAGAAATATTTGATGTTGATGGTGCATTTTAAAATGATTTCATAACTTTCTGGAAACATTTCCAAATTTAAAATTGTATTAATTGACTTAAAAAGAAATGCGGCTTATTGAAATATTTTTATATTATAAAAAGTTGATTATTTTCGCATTAAGTATCTGTTAACATGGACTATCATCACATTTAATTTCCTTCTAATAACAGAATATTAAAATTCAATTGAAGTTATCTTTTTTATGTTTTTCAACAACTATATATTTGCAATAAATTTGTTAGCTAACTATTTTCATAGTATTTTTAGAAACTTAATTCAGCTAAATTAGTGCCATTTTCATATTTACATTTCAGACCTATCTACAATCTATACGTATACATATGTAACAATAACAACAGAGAATTTATACATAGATAAAGAATCTAGCTGGTATTTTTATGAACTTTTATAATAAATATAGACAGGTCCTTTCAAATACCAAGTTTCCTCAATGAGGAATAAAATAATCATAAAGTTTGATTTTTTATCCTACATATTATATACTTATTCCTACATATGATTATTATTTATACTAATTCGGATCAGGATTTGTGATCGACAATATTTTTCAAAAGATTGTGGGGTTGGTGGTATTTAAAGAATAATGATGAATTACCATTGTCCATTGCTGTTGTGCTCAACATCTTAACATAAGGTACAACACTCGGTACAACATCATTAGATATTTTTGAAATGAAATATTGAATATCCTGACGTTATACATACATACATATACTCGCAACTACCACAGAATAAGAAACACAGAAGTACGACTCCTCCCCTTTTCCTTTGTTCTTTTTTCTGTAAGTTTTCTACTGAGTGCTAGGCCAGGCGCATGTAAAGGAAGCAATATACCAATTTTAACAACTTAAAGCCCGGTACCCACATCCCAAATATAAGAATTGTAAAAACTTAAAATCAAAATAAAAAGTAAAAATAACTTCATCAGATGGTTGTAATATGTATAATGGTCATAGTGCTCCATTTCAATTTAATTTTTAAGACGTCTGTAAACACATTGTCCTCAAAATGCAAATTACAAATGCGTCTATTCTCTAATTGGCTAACTTGGAAGCCGTTCTCTAGCAAATCCATCCGAAAAACTCTTCCAAATTGAAAAACAATTTTAAATTCAAAATTGTATATTCACAATTTAAAAGACTGTAATGTTAGTTCGTACTACACTACTTCACTCGGTAACACAAAATAAAGTAACAGAGTACAATCGAGAACACGAACGAACAGATCATTCTCCTTTCGTGCGAGAACACTGTCAATTGTGAAAATCTGTCCGACTGCTCTCAATTTTATAGCGGCCAGGCGTCATTCCGGCCAAAAGGGGAGGAGTCGTACTTCTGTGTTTCTTATTCTGTGCAACTACCATCAAAAACATATTATTCAATTTTTTGTTTATATCATACAAACGTCTACGTATATTACCTATCTATTATGTATGTATAATAGCAGATGCTTATACTTACTACAAAACTAATCAGAACAATAACCCATTAAATACAAGGAAGAGTAAATTCTAATTTCTAAGTTTCACAAATAAAAATTCGTATGTACATATAACTTAGGAAATTTACAATTATTATTATTATTATTTTAGTTTCCACGATTTTTTATAATTATATATATACATATATATATGTCTTTTGTTTATTTTTCGTCACCGAATTAAAACCGAAAACCATACCCTCTATACACATGTATAATCTGGAACTTGGTTTATAAAATAACCATTAGTTCGGATTTCCTTTACACCTTATATTTCAGCACCGTAATCTAAGAAAATTCTTTCAACATATACGGATAATTGAAGTTTTACATACGAATTTTAATTTAATTATTAATAGGTAATCTTAAATGTTCAAAAACATAAAGATATAATAGGATTTTTAAGAAAAAAATTATAGTTAATAAAAAACACACAACCGCTAATAGTGGAAATTGGATGAGTTTTAAGTTAGGCATCAGGTATACACCAAGATATAGTCATAGTCATAATCATATCATAAGCGTCATAAGAGTTGAAAATTTTATATCAAAGATCATTAAAAAGGTTTTAATTTAACATGAAACTAATGTATTATGATCTATTATTAACTTCAATCTGGTAAATATAAGGTATATATTTAATACCCGTTGTACTGTAATTCATTATAAAGAACTAATTCAACATATAACTTTGAAGATTTTATTAGAAGTGGAAAATTCTCACCTTTGGAATTCACAAGATTTTAGAATATGGACATTTAGTAATTCGTAGGTCCATAAATCAGCACTTAAACAAATTATTACAAAATTTATTACACATATAAAATAATACAATTTATATGTTAATGTAATAATGTATCACTTTTCATTAAATAAATATAGTTTTGGAAAAACTAATAAGTTTGACGACACAATTCTGTCGACGGCAACTGCGATTTTCTATTCATTATAATCATTAACAACTAAACAGTTAAGAATATAGGTATCTCGAAAATTTCACGGCCAACTTAAATGAAATACGTTGATAGACTGAATTCGACTTTTCACACATGTTGTCAACGTGTGGGCCATGACAATTTTTCCCTCCCACCCTTGCTGAGGCGGCAACTTTCCTGAAATGGGGGCGTGACTTTCAAAGTCAACGTACTTATTGCTTTAAGTATGTTTACTACTATTTTCAGGGCCCTCGGAAAATGTAAAGCTACTTAGTTAAAAATCTCTCTGCCTAAAGAAATTTTGAATACATTATTGATATACATTATGTATATGTACACACACATATTTTTAAATATTTTTTTTGAGAATTTGTTCCAACTTCCAACTCAAAGTTATACCTATCTAGATCTAACTTAAGTATACTAATCTTGAATCTTCATCTTGAATCTTAAAAAAATATTTCTCAGTCATACAAAATATATGTATGATATGTATATTACTCTTGAGGTGTTTGGTGTTGACACTAAAGATTTTGCAATTATCTAGTGTTTTTAATGAAAACAGTAGGTGCGTATTAGGGAAATTAAAGTGTTTATGCCAAGGTTTATGATGTGATTTAGACTATGTGTTTTGGTCACTGTAAATTATCAAATAAAGCTTGATTGCCTTATTTTAGTTGTTAATTAATTAAGACTAGTTATTATTATTAATATTATTGAAACATTATTACTCTAATAATGTTTTTAGTCATTATAATAAGTATTAACTAGGAACATTTCATATGAATTTTGATAGGTTCCTAGGGTTTCGTTCATCACGAATGTTTGTGGTTCTGCAACAATCAAAAATCATTATTTCAACAATATTCTACACTTGTTAAACAATATACCTACCTAATATTGTTTCTATTTGAGTGCGGTAATGAAACAAAAAAGTGTCAAACAATCAAATCTAATAAAAGAAAATACAAAATGAGTCAAAAAATATTTATTTTTAGAAAACATAGTAATATAAACAACTTGTATAATAAGGCATATTGCGTTTTGACACTCCATGTTTAATATACTATATTATTCATAATTAGTAAGTAATGTATTAATACTTTCAAACACGTTTTATAGATGGGAAGTGGCTTATTATTCTATATTCTCCAAAAACAAATTTTTACTCGTTTTACATGGTAACCCGATTGTTTATTACCTAATTGCCGCTAGCAACATATTTAATAGATTGTCTTTTCATGAGTAAGAAGAAATTGGAAATTGCCATTAGTGATATATGTATATATGATATAGTGATATAGTGATATATGATATTTAAATACAATGAACAACATCCAAAATTTTACATTTAATAATTGGCGATTCAATACCTCAGCGCCCTCGCGCCTGTGGCCGAAAATGGAAATGACTTAAGTTCAGATTTGAAATGTCATTTTATAGAATTTTTGTTTTGTTTAATTTTTATCTTAATTTAAGTGTGATACATTCGTTTTTTGCAAGAAATTAACTTAATTATTAATTTGAGAGGTGCCCAGATGCATTTAAACCAGTGTGATTTATTTAAAGTTGTATTTTACGTTGGAAAACATATATCAGAGAAATTGCACTTTGCAACCTATTATGGTAAGTAATTTTAAATATTTCTAATATTCTAATTAATCCTCAATATTTAATTAACAAGGCTTTTATTGATAGAATTTGGTTGATTAAGATTCTTGTTCCTATCTAGTATCTGATATGATCATATTACCATAGTATCTGATTGTGAATAAAATTAAAATAGTGCACACTACCTAGGTACACACTTTGGCGGAAAGTGCTTGTATTGCAAGGTAAAAATACGCTTCTTTCCGCCTCGATGGGTAAGGTAACCTATAAAGTCTGGTTTATACTTTATACAGCCACCTACTAAAACCTAGCCCCCAACACCCGACCCCTAACACCCCCTAAGAAAAAATGTACCGGTTTATACAAGAACTGAACGTGACGGTGGCGTATGCGGTAAACCAGTGTTTCTAACCCAATCAGACAAGCGCATTCATAATTTCATCTAAGATCTAAACAAAAAGTTGGAGTTAGGCCAACTCTTAGGTCTTATGTGTTAAGTGTTAGGTTTTAGGTGGCTGTATAAACCAACCTTAAAACGCCAGTAATAAAATTCAATAATTATACTTTTTGAAAATGAAATACCAGCATTTTTAATTAACCATCTTAACCGAAGGATCAAATACAATTATATGAACTATTGAATTCCATGATGTAGGAATTGAGTTCGATGAGGGTTGTAATTAAACACCAACCTGTTTCATAAAGTAGAGTTAGCAAGCAAAATTTATTGCAATTTTAATTATCAATATAGGTATTAATTAATAATTATTCTTCTTAAAATTAAAATTTGAAATTACTAAATTTTAGTTAATAAAATCAAAAATGCCCCAAAATAAAGTACCTATAAACAAATTGTAATCTTGTTGGTTTTTAAATATTTTTGATAAGTCTATTATTACTACATTTTTATGAAACTACCTATATGTGTATGTAATGTAAGAGTCATATTATTTATTTTACAAAACTGCCATTAACATAAAAATTTCAGTGAATAAACATAAAGGGTTGGAAAGGGTGATTCTTCTTTATAGGCGGAGCTACAATAACACCGCCTCTGACACATATTTGTATGGCAGTTGGCCTAGGCATCTTTCAATAAATCAAAATTTTATCCAAACAAATGCAACATCTGCCTAGCCTGAAATTATTTATTTTTTCTTTAAACTATCGAAGAAGTATATAGTGAGTGCTATTTCGTATTATGATACCTATGATTAATTATATAAGAAAATGATATCTGTTATATGATCTCTAAATTTCCTTAAAAAGCAATTTTTTAACAAAAGAACCAAGTTATAAAACTAAATAATTCTTGTATCCAATTTAATATAAAACTTAGATATCTTTCTTGTTGTTTATGAAACCGTCTGAACACATCAATCCATTCATAAAAGTGAACATATGGTAACAGTAAAATAAAAATGATTTAGTGTGAAAAGTGGTGTGTTGACATTTTCAGAGAAACTGCTTGTGCTTCCTTCCATTACGTATTTATCTGTCAATGCTTTTAATTTTCTGTCTGATGGGGGAATCGCTCTTGTCATCATATTGGATGTTTTCTAAAAATCCTTTTGAAGATAAAAGGTCTGTTAGTACTTTGTTTGCAAGCACGTGCCAACAAGATAAGACCAAAGTTATTAATAAGTTTAATGCTATAAGAATCAGTTATTTTTAGTCTTTATACGAAAATTTAATTAGCTAATTGCTATGCTGCTGATATAGAACGTTAGATGCCTAAAGTGTTCAACGGTGGCCGGTGACTAGCACTAAATCCTGATCTGGATAAACAGCCTATTTGGCGTAAAACAACGACCTTTACGTATAAATAATTTAAGAATCCGAACAGGGTACATGAGTACAAGGTAAATTGTAAATAATTATAATTAACTTAGTTGTTCGTTGTTGGACATTAAGAATTTCACAAACAAAATATTTCAAGAGTGCCAAATTCCTGTCTGTTTGACCCTATGTAAAGTTTCTTTGAAGTTAAAAATGTCTTTGATGATTGTCTCTGTAACGTATTGTACACAGGGGGCAAATGTTTGTACATGTAGTTAAATTGATTTCTAATATGTAGGTACATATAATTGTTAAAATAATTTTGGCAAGGCTAGCAAACCAAACAGGCAATTTAAATAAGAAAATAGATTTGTCTTATATTTTAATAAGTTCTGGAGTTCAGGTAAAGAACAAAGCATCTGCTCATACCTCTTGCCTAGAGTTTTGGAAGTTCAAAAGTTTTTTAATTTTTCCAAAATCCTATTTCTTGTTCAAAAATTGAATATATTAGCTTTGTGATTTTTTTATATTTGGAGTTTCATTTGAAATATCAATATCGCTAAATGACTAGACCAACTATTCCAGCAAGAATTTCTAACTTTAAACGCTTTCAATTTTGTATTATGTATACGTAGGTATGTATATTGTGGCGCGGTTACCATGTAAATAAATCAATTTTATTGTCACCAGGTGTACCTTTGTTTTGTCAATAAATTAAAGCTCTTGACATCATAGTGTCTTTTACTTCAAAATTTATTAAAAATTCGTTGTGAAAAAAAATGAGAGTCACTTTCTGCACTGATTTGGATAAAAGTGTTGTGGTTGCAAATTGTGAGAAACGCGGCTGGGTACAAGTAGGGCCAGATGACGATTGGAACATTTATTGGGCTGGAACATTAACATGTCGTAGTTTATTTAGTGTTGATAGTGGTTATCGAATGAACGATAACCAACTAATTAATCACTTTCCTAATCACTATGAAATTTCTCGTAAGGATTTGTTAGTTAAGAATATTAAAAGATATCGACGTGATTTGGAAAAGGAGGGCAATAGTTTGGCTGAACGTAGTGATTGTAAATACTTGCATCTGGATTTTATTCCAGTCACTTTTGTTTTACCCGCTGACTACAATATGTTTGTGGAAGAATACAGGAAAACGCCACAAAGTACATGGATTATGAAACCTTGTGGCAGATCACAAGGCAGTGGTATTTTTCTTATAAATAAGTTGTCCAAATTGAAGCGGTGGTCGCGAGAGTCGAAAACTCCTTTTCAGCATCAGCTCACCAAAGAAAGTTACGTCATCTCAAAGTAAGCCAAACACACAGCTTTCAGAAAAATTTTTTTGTTGATTTTCTTTTAGGTACATTGACAATCCACTGCTTATCGGTGGAAAGAAATTTGACTTGCGACTGTATATTTTAGTCACTTCATTTCGACCATTGAAAGCTTATCAGTTTCGTTTAGGTTTTTGTCGTTTTTGTACAGTAAAATATGATTCAAGTGTTGCCGAATTGGATAATATGTATGTGCATTTAACAAATGTATCTGTTCAAAAGCATGGTGTTTGTATTTAAATTTGAATCCAATGGTAATTAATAATTAACAAAGACCTTGTTTTAGGGTGAATATAATTCTCTACATGGTGGTAAACTAAGTGTACAGAATTTACGTCTGTACTTGGAAAGTACGCGAGGAAAACAAGTGACTGAGAAACTATTTGATCAAATTAGTTGGTTAATAATTCATTCTCTTAAAGCTATAGCTCCAGTTATAGCAACTGATCGACATTGTTTCGAATGCTATGGTTATGACATTATTATCGACAATCGACTAAAACCATGGTTAATAGAGGTTTAAGCTTCACCTATTTTTTTGAAATTCTTCTACATATTTTAACTGTGTACAGGTAAATGCATCTCCTTCATTAACTTCGACGACTGCAAATGATCGAATTTTAAAACATAAATTACTTGATAACATATTTTCAATAGTAGTTCCACCTTCTGGAATGCCTGAGTAAGAATTTACTAGTAGTTATTAATTTTTGTTTTATTAAATCATGTTTCAGCGTTCGATGGAATAAAATTCCTACTCAGGAAGCGTTAGGAGAATTTGAACTGCTTGTGGACGAAGAATTAATAAATATGAACGATCAGGAAAACAATTCAAATAAAGGGCATAATAATAAATGGAAATAAAAAAATAACAAATAATTTACATTTATTAAACATTTAAAAATATTTGTTAACAATTTTACAGTGTTCTTTTATCTTTCTATGATTAATATATAGAATATGACATTTTAATAAATTTTTTTGTATTATACATATTATGTATATGCTGTGTAAGGTACTTTATTTATAGACATGTTTAAAGAATAAATGCAATTTTACCAGTGAATAAGTATAATTTATAAATATAGGTACTGAGTGGTATTGAAAAATGAAAAAAATATCCCTATTGGAAATTAAGTGATGTCAATATTTGCTTTTTTGACTTAAAGTACTTGTGCAGCAGAAGTGTATCTTATTTTTATCTTTCTTTGAGATAATGCATTTTAAAAAAGATAGTTACACTAGTGCTTTTTTAAGATAATGCGTTAAAAAAGATAAAGATATACCTACTGTGTGCTAAACCAGTACTGCAAGTCGAAAACTCTATTGTTGTTTTAAATCATAACAAATACTTAGAATAAAAAGCTGCCTTAATATTTGTAACATAATATTTTGTGTAACATTCCTATTCTTGATTTACATCCGTAAAAAGCCTTTATGCATTTTGTTTTTCTTTTCTAATTTATATAAGCTAGCTGTTTTGACTGAGGGTTAGGATTAGGATAGTGCAATAAAAAGGAACAATGCTTTTTCTGTTATGTCTTCTGCTGCATGTGGGCAAAATAATACCCTATCTTTCCCTCTTTTATTGCACAAATGCACAAAGTCAAAAAAGCTGATTTTATTGGTACTTAATTTTTTTAGAAAAAGAAAAATTAATAGGATTTCGTTCACGAATGTTTGTGGTTTGTGCAACAATTAAAAATATTGTTGAAACAATGATTTTTGATTGTTGCAGAATTACAAACATTCGAGAACGAAAATATAACTTCATTTTCGAGTTATAGATATTTTGCTGTTTTAAAGGACACAACCTGGTCACAACGTTATTTCAGAATAACCAACTAAAGCTTTACCCTTTTAACAAATTTTGGAATACATATTTTTAATAGTTTATACAATTAAAATGTTTGCATCAGAATTCTGAAACACATTATTAAGAATTTAATCTAATCAATAAAACAAACGGAATAAAATCCAAAATAGGTTCGAATTGACCTATTATATGTATATTTTACACATTTTAACCTTTAAGTACCAAGTAACTTTTAAACTGCCTGTATATAAACTAGTTGTTTGTCATTTTTGCACTAAATAATTTACATTGTACCAGAAAAAAAACTATACCATTTAGTTATTATTAAGTATAAAAATGACTATTATATTTAAATTGTTCAGCATTATAGATTATTTATTATAAGCCCTTAAAAAAGCATACAGATAGGAAAAAATAGCAGACTTAAAATTGTATGTATTATAGTGTGTCCGTTTGAAAAATGCCCATGGAGCAATAAAACATAAAACTCATTTTTGCATTTCGGTGACATAACAACCATATTCTTGCCCGCTTTTACGGGCGGTAATCTTATTCTCGCCCGGCTGTAAACTTATACCGTTTTCGGGTGAGAGATTTGGAGCGATGCCATGCCGGAGTTCCTTCCGGGAGATTACTGGAAAACGGTATTAGTGATTTTTTTTATTTTCAGGTTGTAATTCTCTAACTCTATGACATAATTGACATAAATTTCAATTGAACAGTGCTTGTTTTGATTTATTGGTTGCATGTTTTATGCAATCGTAAAATACAAAAAGTTACTAAAATTCAATAAATATTCAATTTTTCATATAAAATCTTTAAAAATGCACCGAAATACACAAAATAGCATAAAGAACTCGTCGCATAAGGCATTTTATGGCAATCCTGGCTTATATTGCTGATTTGCGTAGCAATAACGCCACTTTTGCCAAAAAATTTGCATTATGCAACTCGTTCATTAATATATTATTATAGTCCCTACATGCATAAGATTCAATGTAAGTTTCGTGGAGTAGGGATGAAGCATGATACTATGACATTGACAATACATTGTAATGTCCTACATAGTATCATGGAGATGAAGTAGAAGTAGGTATAACGTTAATAGCGTTTTACATACACAGACATGACATGATTCATTCCTCCAAGGGCATTTTTTTAACGGACGGACTTTAGCAGAAAAATTTTGTGAGAAACCGAGAAACCCGAATCAAAGCTCGACAAAATTAATGACAGAATGATAGAAAAGATAAATAGTTTTTGAATTCATTCGTTCCTTCTCGACTTACGTAATAAACATTGAGAAGGTAATCTTTTTGTATCGAGACTCTTTTTTTCAACAAACTTTAAGCACATATTCAAAACAAGATTACAGAATTTCCAAAGGGGAATTTTTAAGGAAATGCCTCTTTGAGGAAATAAAGGCCATCAACTTTTTCGACAATGTTAAACAAATTTAAAACAAAAATTTATTCAGAATTAAGTTAAATAACCTACAGTGAAATTAAAATACTGTTTTCATATTTTTCGGTTCATTAAGTAAAAAGTTATGGACCACTGAATTTATGAAATTTGCCAAAAAGTCATGTTCGGGGTGGCCGATTTTTCTAATATTTTGTAGAAACATTGATGCCCCTGATTACCTAAATAAGTGTATTAAATTTGGTTATTTCAACTTATTTCAGTTGGAAGATATTTGAAAAATTCGATATTTTTTTAAGAAGTTTGAGGGCCTATATCTTCGTTAGGAAGGCTTTCCCAGAAAAAATCAACTAAGATTTTGACTTAGAATGACCCCTAGAATCTGTAATTTTCCTATAGCTCAATCGAGCGTTTACACCGCTTATATCTGTATTAAAATAAGTCAAGTTTACTGAAGAAATCTGAATAAAAGTGTAGCAAGAAAAAAAAGTATATGTCGTGTCATATTTTCAACCTGATCTGGCTAGGGCTCCCAAAAAAAAAGAAGTAAAAATATTTTCTCTATCACCCTGAATTATTGTGGACTTGTCCATAGATTTTTAAATTTTTAGTTGGTAATAAATTCGACAAAAAATTTCATCCCCTTTTTAACGGCTCCTGAGCCCTTTTAACAACAATTTACTTAACTCATGAATGTGACAAAGAACGAAATCTCTATCACAAACCGAGTTACAAACTATTATACAGTGAATAATATAGAATTCGATATCCTCAATGATATCGTGATATCACGATAGAATGATTTAGTTATAAGTTTTATAGTAATTTCTCAGATTAGTAGATAATTGTCTCGATTATAATAATGAATATTTCATCATGGAACTTTGTTTAACTCACTTAATACTTAAAGACAAATAAATTTGAAAATAATATATCATTAATGGTATCATTTTCTTGTATTTTTTATTATTAAAAATAATGGTTTTATAGTAAATACTAAGCATTATTTCAATCTCTTCAATCACCGATATATTAATTGCAAATTCATTTGACTTATATTAAATTATATTGTTTTATATCCATATTATATATTTATGTTTTAGTATACCTACATACCGTTATAAGGAAATTAAGAAAATATTTAATGTCTGACTTCTAAATAGGAACACACTAAGTAATGCGTAGGTACATGTCTCTCAAAATTTTTCATGTTGCATTTGTAAAAATATATACATGTACATTTTGTAAGTATTGAATTAAAATGAATTTAGTTCAATATAAATCGTTGATCTGTTGTAATTGATCAAAAATAACCAAAAAAGACGACTAGTATAGAAATAAATATTTTTAATATAGAATTTTATCCATATTCTTTATACCTATTAGATATATCTGTATATTTTTAATATGTGTGTACGTCAAACAAAGAAAAAATATCTTTGTCTGTCGAACCGTATAACCAATTAATTGTATCCGATCATCATTGACTTAATAGTATTACTCAAAAAATAATTAAATACATTTTATATCCTAAATACTACGATGTTTGAGAAAGGCACATCAATAAGAATTGTGAATCTAAAATGTTTCCAGTGGTGATTGTTATAGTTTTGACACTCTGTTTATTCAATGTCTTTTTTAAGATTGGTGATCAGTGCTTTCTGATAAACATATGTATAAGATAGTTAAACCTTAAAAATCAAGTGTTCATTATAGAATTTATCAAACCAATTGGATTTCAAAATTATATAGAAATATTTCAACATAACATTCAGGGAGTGATCCCTGAACTCCATAAAAAATGCAAATATCTATTAGATTTTTTTTACTTAGTAAATTAAGTAAATATATTAGAAATGTCTAAAAATAATTAGCCTAAGATCAAATGATGAATTAATATATTTATTAAAAATTCTATTGATTTTGATTATAGGATTATAGGTACATATATATCAATATTTACAATATTGATAAAGTTGTGTTAAAATGGGAGCTCAAGGATTTCTTTTTAAAATATTTCACGATACTTTTGAAATCCGTTGCCTTGTATAACAATTTAGAAAATATATGAATTATATCTGAATAACATAATTATCTATAAATCATTCTCATATTTGGCACAATCTTTAAATAATTTAAGATTGTTTCAACCACAACAAAAACTGTAATTTTCTCCTAGATTTACAAAAGGAACATGAAAATCACATCATATTCAATCATAGGCAAGTGCATGTTGTTTACATACCTAATACCTAAAATTTTTGGCCATTTGTTGTAATATTAACAAAATCCTTTTAAATTAACAAAAGGTTCATTTACATTCCATCGGGTTTCGGTATATTTGTGTTGTAAGCTCTTATAATATCGGTTTGAGATACTGCACCACCTTCTTCTTGTGAAAATGCAAACCCATCTGATGAACAGCAAACATATTCATTAAATTTTTGAATTATGTGTTGTATAAAAGTACATATATGCATAAATTAATGATTGTGTTGAATTTGTACTAGTTTCATGCATATCATTAAATCGCATTTAACTAGATTCTATTAAAGGCTTTTTATTCGTTCCTGTTTGAACACGGAAAAAATAAAAAGACCTCCAAAGATCATCGAAAGCAAATTGTTATTGTAGCGATTTTGCTATATACAGAAAGTGTGTTAATTAATGATTACTGGGCAGTTAGCAAGTGGTGTGTTTTGTGTTTAAATTGTATTCTACTTACGTGACATTTCAACTTCCAAATCAATTCTTGGCGTACGTCTAGAGAAGACATTCTTCAACAACCTTGCAGTTTCCGATAGTCTGTAAATGGTTTTGTGTGCGCTAATGCATTACCATTTCAATATTTTTTAAAAATACTTAAAATATATCAGCAGAATTTTTTTTATTTTTTTTAACCATCTGCAATATCATTGTTCACATTTCCAAATATAATTTGTATATAGAGAGGCAGTGTAAGCAAATAGAGAATAGTGCAAATTATTAACATGTAGAGAAGATTCGAGCAGACAAGCCTATTAACATGCGAATAAAAGAGCATGCAAGTAGATACTTACATATTGCGAACTGTTCCAGAGCATGCATTGGTCTTGCAAAACAAATAACATTAAATTACTAGATATAACACCACATAAAATCATTCAAAAAAACTTTTGGAATTTTAAATTGGTGTTTTATATAATCAAATATTTTTATAAAGATATATCATTATAACATCGAGTACGAGTCTCTTATTTAATTTGTACAAATTTATCAAAAATAATTTTTACATGCATCTTTTTAAAAACATCATTTAAATGGTAGTAGTGTATACTGCTGTATATGTAAATAATTCAATGGACAAGCAATTAGTTCATTTTGTGCGTTCTCTTCATGGTTTACATTTATCATGTCTATTACATCTAATTTGCTTTTTAAAACCTATTTGTTAAAAATCAGTCATTTTGAAGGAAATACAACAGTATACATTGGTGCTTTTTGTGCATTAAAATAGCTGTAGGTATTATAATCTAAATATCACAAATATTAGTGGACATAGTGTTATTGAAATATACAAAATCTTCTAACACTAAACTGATTTTTAAAATAACAACTTTTCTTGGCTTTAACAAAAATTCTGAATTCAGTCTAATTAGAAAAATGTAATTTTTTTATGTACGACAAGTTGCTATTTTATTAACGGCTAGTTGTAAAAATCACACTACACTATGTTTACGGATTAGTTTTGAATTTTGTTAATTCAAACTTGGTGGACGGGATGGTGGTGAACTGGATTTATAACGTTCACTTGTTTTGGTAACCACCGTATACCATTTACAGTATGGCTGTCACAAACAAATAAAAAGATTCTATGTTTTCATTTAGATTAAAGAGAAAGCATGTATTTGTGTTTTAACACACCACACAAGATCGGTGTTAACTATTTATGTTGTCTATTTAATTCGTAAGAATATTTATGGATCAATTCTCAGATTTTGATAGTAGTTTTTTTTCGAAAACAGTAATCAAGTGCAAATTGCGTGCAACTAAAAAATTAAAAAAGAAACTGTAAACCTTTATGCAACTATGTAAATATAACGATGTGATAATTTTTGGAAAATTACTGCTCAAAAACATAAAAACTTTCAATGCCGTGTCGACATATTGATACAAAAAAAGCTACTTTATGCTGTTTTTAAGTGTTAATTAAAAAACAGCAAAACTTTTAAAATTCACTTTTTTAAACTCATTAAATACATTACGAGTAAATACTTAGTTAAAAATTGAATTAAGTTGCATAATAGTCTTTTAAAGTACAAAGATTTCTTCTGAAAACAAATTAATTTAAGCTAAAAATCAACATACATGCAAAAAGAAAACAAAACGTAATCTAAATAATCTAAAAACAATTAAATTACTCACGAATGCTTTGGTTCCCCTCGATAGACTTCTGGGTCTCGTTTCTTGATCTCACTTTCACGTACAACATCCGTAAGTGATTTAAAAACTGTACTATGAATTCTATAAACAAAAAGATTCATTACCAAAAGATCAATTTAAATAAAAAGAATACATACACTTTAATAATAAAATCAGGTAATATCGTAATAATTGGTATTAGGAATAAGCCTAACCAGAAAACAGCTGTTGTAAAAATCATTATATACATTCCTGACATTACACTGCCAAATGGTATGATTGGCCAAAAATTACTGTATATTATAATAAATAAAAACCATAAAGCAATAGATCCCCAAATTGTACAATGAGTTAACCAAGTCCACGAATTTGTAATAAGACCAGCTTTTAAACAAACCGTAACTACCACATACTGCAATAGTAAAATATTAATTAATATTTCCGAAGAAACAAACTTTGTAAAATCCATACTGTATAAACGCAATTGCCCAGTACCAAATAACCCCCATCTTTTCCATTCATCCACATTGTATCATGTTGACAAGCAATAAGTGGGAGCCAAAATAAAATTGCTGAATGAATCATACCATTCGTAATCCACATTAAAAACACTTTAATATTAAACATCTCTCCACTTTGTGATGGTTTGTACAATTTCGGAAAAGACATCATTTTATCTGCACTACAAGTTTTATCGAATAATCCCATCGCCAATGGTGGCAATGCCGTAAATATAACATTATACAATCCAATCGACCATCTTTCAAATAATATTTGACCAGACCATCCTGAATATATGGCAAACCATAATTCAATGACAATTAAGCAAATGTTTTTATAAAAACTGTAAAGAATTAATTTACACATTCTTGAATAATTCCATGCTCCATGTACTAATATTAGTCTTAATAGAAAACGAAATTGTGCTATACTATAATCTGAAGCACAAGCGGCTTGTAGACCTTCCGCTCCACTAATTCCAACACCGACATGGGCTTTCTGGATCATGGCCACATCATTGGCCCCATCGCCAATGGCCAATGTAACAGTTTTTGTGTACTTTGTCATGTATTCAACGACTTCCGCTTTTTGCATTGGTGACACACGACAACAAATCACCACTTTGCAACTAATACACAATTTCAAGAAATCTGTACGTAGCTCACATGTTAAAGCGTATTTTAACGTTTTCCCATCGATTACAAGCGCTATTTCATTGGGTTTTTCTAAATTATCACCTAATTCATCGCAATGTCGCAGAATCGCCTCACGAGTTTTCTATATAAAAATAAATAACAGTTTAAAAGATGATCTAATAAAATTTTTTCCACTCACATCTAGTCCATCTTCATTCAAAATAATTAATTGCATTCCATGTGATAAAAGTCGACAGGAATAACCTATATTAATGGCAGTTTCTTGTTTATCACCAGTTAATACCCAAACATTAATTTCAGCTTGAAGTAATGTTGCAATCGCCTCTGGTACACCATCTTGCAGTTTATCTTCAATAGCTGTGGCTCCCAACAGTTTTAATTTTCTTTCAATTAAATTAGCCGCTTCTTCAATTTTCTCTATAAATATATTTTTTTTTTAATTGAATTCTTCAAATCAGTCCAACAATACAACATACCTTCTCTATGCTGCAACGAAATACTAGCTTTTAAATACAACTGTTTCCAATCATCATAATCACTCTTTTTCAACTCAGCTACAGCACAACACAACGTGCGAAGACCCTCTGTTGCAAAATGCTCCAAATGCTGTAACAATATCTCGCTATGCTCTCGGCCACTATTGTCTAATCTTTCATAGATGACCGTATCGGCTCCTTTACAAAGTAATTTGATTTTCCCATTCGGATCGCGTACAATCACCGACATTCGTTTACGAGCGGATGTGAATTCTAATACGGTGAGAATTTCATAACGTTCCTTGACACCGAGAGCATTTATTTCCACATAATCCGGTGTACGACTTTCGAATATGTAACCATATTTACAAGCGCCATACACCAAAGCTCTCTCATCTGGCGATGCGGCATGATAAACAATTGTTCCGTCTGGCATCTTTTCCGGGATCACAGTATGACAGACTGATAAAAGAACAAGTAATTCCCTTATTAAATCGGCATTTTTATGACCCTGACGTAAATTTTGAACTAAAATCGAATCTTCGTAGTTTTCTGTTAATGTGTAGACATCGTGACCAATAGCACACTTTTTGAATTCCATAACGTTGCACGTCAGAGTGCCAGTTTTATCTGAGAAGATGTACTTGACTTGTCCTAATTCCTCGTTTAAATTGGAGGTGCGAGCCATTGCTGGTGTATCGCTCTCTAGATGATACATTTCAATGTCCATGTTTATAAAAATCGCCTGAAATCAAGCAGTTAAGAATAATTTTGTATTATTTGGCATTCACTGTTTTTACCTGAATAAATCGGACAACTTCCAATGTTACTTGAAGTGAAATTGGTATTAGATTATTGAATAAAATTAAAAACGTTAGCAAATTGTATAAGAAATTTTGTGTTGAACTATCTTCTACTCCTATATACCAATCCGATTTATTTCTACTCTCGTTCCAAATTACATTAAATATAGCACAAATTAAGCACATAATAAATAACACGCCAAATAATAGAAGTGTTTGAATATTTGTTAATTTATCGACGCTGGAGCGTTTTAATGGCGCTTGTGTTGAGTTCCGCATTAATTTCGTCTCATGTCCGGTATAAATAACAATGCCAAATATCCAACTTGTATTCCTTAGCATGGCTCCTCGGAGTAAAATTTGATCGGGTCCCAAAGGTTCCGGTCTGCGAAAAGCATTATAAGAATTTTTGAAAAAAATAAATAAATAAATTATTGTTACATTTTGTTTGTTTCTTTTAAAACTCCATTAAATTCATACAAATGTCTATTAGGTGGTTCACATTCCAAGGTGCCATATAATTGTCTTAAATCATTAATTGTAGTTAATTTTGATGTACTTTGTAGAGCTTGGCGTATTTTTAAGTTTGTTTCACCGTCTAAATTGGCAGTTTCGATAAAACTCATTCCTTGAGGTTCACTAAAAATGGAAATGTGTAATAAAACTAAAAAATAAATAGTATTTTCTTTGTAGCTACCTTGAAGATAATAAAACCAAATCGGCAGGAAAAAAATTATTATTCAAGACTTTTATAATATCACCAACAATGATATCCATCCATCTTACACGAATCCAATTGTCACCTCGCAATACCTCCACTTTTCGGTGATTTGTTTCATCGTCAGCTCGATGTCGTTTCTAAATACAACCAAATTAATTGTTTATTGTTATCAAGATTATAGGAAATGGTTCAATTCTTACTATATCCTCTATAATTTCCTTGATAGCTGAGACGGAAATTATGAAAATAAGAGGCACTAATGTGGTGTATCGTCCAGTTGGTGATACATCTGGTATTTGTTGTAAAAGGGCAATTAATAGAAAAAATACATTTGCCCATCTTCGAAATTGTTCAAATAGAAATAATGGTACAAAACGTATTATACTGAAAGATTTTTTTTCTTTAGCATGTTACTCTATGGACAACATATTTTTTACCTATATTTGGCTGTCGATATTCTATTATTTATAAATTTGGGAACTGATGGCTGCGGCCTGTTAATAAATATCACACGTTGTTCAATGTTTTGTGATGGATCTCCAGTTTCCGTTTCGCGATCCAATGCCGATGACGTTTGACCATCCTCTTCATCTGGAACGAAAGATAAAAATAATACGATTGTCCTGTTTTGAAAAAAAACAATTGTTAAAATCTTTGTTTTATTATGTTATTAGAAGTTAATTAGCAGTTTTTTAGGAAAATTTTCCTCTGGAAAATATGTTTACTCACCGTACAGGTCATTGATAAGATAATAAAGAATAACATAAATGAGAACGAACTTATTAAGTTATTAATTACATACAATTTTTAAGAAACATTTAAATACTCACGACCATAAAATCTTCTTCGAATAATATCAATCAAGTTGTCCACGAAGAACGCCATTTTTTGAATTTATCATTCCACTATTGTTAATAAATTAATAAGTAACATTTTTGTTTAACTAGCGTTCAGTATATTCGAACTAAAGTTGATATTTGAGTTTTACTGGCATTGTTTATTTTGCAATCATAAACAAATAGTCACTTTATATCAATTACCTACATTTATATTTGCAATTTCACATCAATGTACCTATGGAATATTGATTTTCGCACGCATGAGCACAACGACATGTCGCGGGTTGCTAAGTAACATTATGCATATTGCTATGAATTTAAAAAAGTGTTGTAATGAAATGGTATAGTATAGTTAATCTAAATGTTAATGTAAATTTGGAAATAAAATATAAAGCAAGTTAAGTAGCTACATCTATTAGCTGTCATATGAATATCATAATCATTATGTCAGTGGCGTAACCATAAAAGTGAGAGTTCGTTTGCTTTTGCCTTGTCACATTCCGATAAAAACCCTATAAAAACTTTAAAAATAGTAATCTCTTTTAGTATGCATATAATTTTCCAATGCCCAATGGACCCTAATTAAAGGTGGTTACGCCACTGGTAAAATTAGCCACTTTAAGGTAAAATAAAAAATTGATTTATTTGAATTTGTCTAAATGCTAAATAGTATATATATCATAATTAAAAAAATAATAATCCGATAATTATACTGCTATTAATTATTCAACAAGTTTGTATACATTTTTTCATTTGTGTCTGTTTGTATCTATTAGGTATTGTTTGTGTCTTTTTATTTTTACTTTGTATGTATCGTGGCCTACGATGATTAATGTCACTGCCGCTCCATATGGAGCGGCAGTGACATTAATCATCGTAGGCCACGGTATGTATGTACCAACAATACATATATTCAAATGTATTTCTAATGACTACTTTGGGTTTTCCAAAAAAGTTTAATGTCTCTGCATCTTGCTCTGCATATTCAAGAAGTTATATTATGAAGTGTTTAAGTAATGGTTTGTGTACAGAGAACTATAATGATGATTAAATGAAATTAAAATTTACCATGTACTTTGGGACTAGAAAATGCAATAACGATGTAAACACAAATTTTACGAGTTTACGACGTAATATTTGTTTAGAGGAAAAATAGACGCAGTAAATTGTCACTCAAACAACTTTTCAATATGTATAGTATGGTATGTTATATATTACCTTTGTTAAGCACTATAGAATATTAATATTACCAAAGTCGATCAAAATATTTGTGTACCTAATTATAAAATACATTATAAATTGTATACAGGTAATATAATAAAGGTAAATTTCTATCAAGAATTTAATTAATCTAATATGTACTTAATTTTTTTCGATTTAAGTGCAGAGCAGGAATATAAATTTCGTTGGAAAAATTACGCCGAAAATTGATTTCAAAGTTTACACTATTTTGATATTGTAAACATTATATTACTAAATATTTATTCCAAAAAAGTACGTCTTGTGCAAGAATTTATTGTTGATTCTATGATCATATTATCATATGCATTACACACCTCATATCTTATCAAATATTTCAATCAATAACTGATAAATGTTAAAGTACTCTGCAAACATTCAAAACTAAATTATGTATATGAAATATTAGATGAATGGTATTCAGAAAGACCTATTTTACGTATATGTAGTATGTACGTTTTTCAATTCCCTTTACAGAGTACACATACATAGGTATATGTATGTATACTTATCGTCTTTTTACTTAAAGTTTATTATTATTTTTGGTATTTAGGTTATCTAAGAACTCTGTAACATACTATTAATTCTTATTTAAACTAGAAGAATTTTGAATTATAAATCCATTAATGTCACAGTTACATTAGTAATTCAAAATTTGTCATAAAACTAAAAAAACTTTATTGTAAACCCGAGTACAAATCTCAATTGCAAACATACATATGTTTACAGGTGTTTTCTTATTTAAAATTAACAAAATCATTACTAATAAAAAGATTAATAAAAATTAAGATAGGTAAGTAATGTAAGTATTTCGTGCCAATAAAAACAATAATATTGAACTATTTATTAGCATGTACATTTGCATAAAAAACGTATGTAAAAAGCAAAGATTTTAGTAAAAAAAAGCGTTTCAGAATAAAAGAAAGGACTCATTAGTTATATTAGGTACAGGAAAATTATGGATAAAAAAGCAAATAAAAGGATACCTGGGACATTTTGCTCTGCAATTGAAGCTGAGCCGTTGTTGGGGCTTGAAGGACTTAATTGGCCAAGCTCGATTGTCTGATCTGGCATCCGTCTTGTGGGTTTCCCTTACTGGACACCCTGTGTATGCAATTTAATTCATTTAATGAAATATCCATTACCAAATCCGTAAAATTAATCGAATAAATGCTTCTAATTAAAACATCCAAAAAAATCTAATAACATTTCAACATGCGAAATTTTAGCACTAATCAAAACTCGTCAAGTTTTAAAAAATTTACTGCGATAAAAAAATTTTAAAATCGCTATTCATAGAATTATGACAATGTTATTATCACATGGGTATTAAAAAGTATACGGTACAATATGAATGAGTAAGAAAACACACCTAGACGTCTTCCTCACGTAACTAATTCAGTTTGTCGACTAAAAATGGAATAGAATAGAGTGCAGGTGAGGATATAATAATCAAAGTTCCGTGAATTCGACCTTTTCAGTGGTGATTTTAACGATCCATATAGTATTTTATGACATTTCGCAAAGAAAAGGTGATGATCAATAATTAGACAGAAAGAAAGAACTGTATAAAGCGATCTACAATTTAAAAGCCAACTCAAACTGTATCAATTTATTATAAAACATATTTTTAGATGCTATAATAGTTATAGGTAATATATAGGTTGATTGTAGATAATAGAAGGGGATTAATAAATTATTTGTATTTACGTAGTGTTTCAGTAAAAAAAATACTTTAATTAAAAATGACTTGAAGTTGACTTAAACATAAATTTTCAAAGCATTTGTCGCAATCAATGCCTAATATCAAGAGTAAATTATAAACAGAAAGTGTAAATAAATATGAACATTGAAAACAAAATGGAAAGGATAATGCTATTTTAATTTACGATATTACTCTTTCAATCACATGATCATGAAAAGTTTGAAATTCAAAAAGAAACTTACTTAAAAACGACAAATGATTCTACCTTGGATTCTACACAGACAGATCACAAATATACGTAAGTAACATCAGGTAAGAGACGTTGTAATGTCTACTTCACTATTATCAATCTTATCGTAAGTTTTACAGGAGGTATTACTATTTTCAGTATGATGAGCACTTAATTTTTAAATGCGATAATCATAATAGCTTAGTAGGATAGGTCTGTCGTCATTCAAATACAAACATTACAATTATTAATTGATCTCCCACGTATAGTACCGTACATTCGAAGTGTCTCTATCCACACATGTATACAAACTCTAAAATGCATTTAAGCAGGTATGTGCGTAGTTAGTTATTTTCTGTCGTTACAAACAATTCCATATTATGAAACTCCAAATCCAAGAAATGAGTACGTTTTTGTAAAACATTTGAAATAATTTCTTTGACATACTGAATAATAGTTTCGGTAAAAGCTGTAGACTTATTTTAGCGCAATCCACTGATTATTTTATTACTCTGAATAGATAATATTTATGAGATAGGTGTACTTGTATCTACATAATGGTTGCGTGCCGAATAAGGTTGAAAAATTGATAAAATGGGATTGTTGTGTCACTGGTGGTGACCAACTCCCTAAATTCGTTACATATTACGAAATTAGTTGGCCTTTTTTTATACTACAACATCATGAAACAAAATATTAGATTTGTTTCCAAGGAATGACAGGTTGGCTGGGAGCGGCACACACCACCGCCACCAATTATCATCACCATCACCATGTTTCGCTAAGAAAAAGCACATTGGACGGAAAGGTGTGTCTTTCGTGTAACCTAATAATGTCACTTTTTCAAAATAGATTTTTTGTCCTCTTTTCATTTACATAAATTAATGTATTATTTAATCAGATTCACATATTTTGTTAAGAATTACTTCAAAGTACCTACATATGCATTTGAATAGATTTTTTTAAGTATTATTCATGTTTATATTCTGCATTTGCATTTTAGAATCGATTAAAGGGTTTTTCTACTTTTTATGCGTTTTAAAACGAACTTTAAAAGTTTAAAGTAATTGTTCATGAGTGTGTGATACAAGCAAATTTTATAGCATCTTACATCGTTCGAAAGTTATAACAAAAAGGAAATCAGAATTTTACAGTGACAATAATATTTAAGGCAACGTTCAAATTTGTACGGATGCGCTGAAGGGTCATATACATGTCTAACCATGTGCATGTCGAGCTATTTCACTTCTCCTAAGAGGTCGGTACATAACCTCAATTTGAAGTTTAATTTACACTGGCGATAAAATTAATGAACGAATAACTTAAAAACAGTTTCTTTTCTTCACTTTTGAGTGAAGAGTTAATTTTATCGCTAATTCTATATATGATATAGTCATTATTTCAAGTCCTATATAGTCTCAAATTTTCAAGCAGCAAATATTCTTGGATTTTCGAATCTTTGCGTTTATTTCATAATCAAAAATTTTGTTACAACAATGAATTTCGATTATTGCGTAACGCAAACATTCGTAAATCCAAGTATAGCAATAAGTTTGTAACAAATCTATTAAACCCGATATTAATTCCAAACCGAAATCGAAACTGATATGATTTGATTACATTCTGGGGTCAGGCAAGTCAGAAAACCCACGAGAAAACCTGTACATACATAATACATACATCAACATTTTATAGAAAAACTTTCTAACACTTAAAGATACGAGTAGGTATGTATATGTATAATCCAAGTTTTTCCAAAAATTTTGAATTCCATTCCTTATATGTGTATTTTCCCACGGAATAAATTTGGAATATCCAAATTGACACACATGTCATATGTACTTGATCTCGTATACCTGATTATGTTCTTACAAAATATTAAAAACCGTCCACTCGCTTCTCGCCTTTTAACAAAGAGGTGAAATCTCGGGTCGAATTTAAATTTAAAACAAGTTCGATACCATGACGATTTTGAAAATCTGTCTCACCGGACCACCATATAATTTTCAAAACAGACATCGGTGTCTGCACTGGCCTATTAATAAAATTTTGACGTACTGGGCCAAAACAGACACTTTTAGCGGACACATTCATTATAGCAGACACGTTTTAACCTGTTTTATGTCTATAAAAAAATTATTATGTCTGCTTTATGCAGTGGGCCATGTGTGTCACTCGAAATTAATTGACGACAAGGACGAACTTGCCCATTTACAGCAATACCTGAATATGACAAGCCAGAACAGACACCTTACGATAAAAAAAATAATAGAAAGCAAGCCTGCTTGCCAGTTTTAGACAGATTCTAAAACAGCAGACACCGGAGTCTGTTAAGAACACACGCTGGAGTCTGCCATGGCACCGAACGTGTTAATTCCATTATGAATTCCGACTTCATTTCATGATTTCATTTGATACTTTGTATTACTTTTATTCGAGCTTTTATTTTAGGGAAACTTTTATACATGTAATGTATTATAATAGTATATTCATATTCGTTATGCTACTTTTTGCATTTCGGTGCATTTTCAAAGATTTTATATTAAAAATCGAAAATTTATTTAATTTTAGTAACTTTTTGATTTTACAATTGCATAAAACATGCAACCAATATATCAAAACAAGCGCTATGGTTAGTTTATTTATGTCATAAGAGTTCCAGAATTATAGCCTCGAAATATAAAAATTCACTAAGTTTATAGCCGGACGAGAATAAGATTACTGCCCGCAAAAGCAGGCGAGAATGTGGTTGTTATGGCACCGAAAAGCAAAATAGTATATTAATGAATGAGTTGCATAAGGCAAATTTTATGGCAAAAGTGGCGTTATTCCTGATTTGCGAAGCAACAAATTCTTTATGCTATTTTTTGCATTTCGGTCCATTTTTAAAGATTTTTCATGAAAAATGCGCGTTTTTTCTGATTTTAGTAATTTTTTGTATTTTACGATTGCATAAAACATGCAACTAATAAATCAGAACAAGCACTTGTCATTTGAAGTTTATGTCAATTATGTCATAGAGTTAAAGAATTACAACCTCAAAATAAAAAAAATCACTAGGTTTACAGCCGGTCGTGAATCAGATTCAGATTTCTGAATCTTTCATTTATTTCAAAAAAAAACAAAAACAGGATATTATAAACTTTAGAACATATTTGAAAAACCAATAAATAGCATTTTTTATGGAACCAAAAAATCTAAAAAAGATTCTTGAACTTATTTACCTATGTCAAAGGGTTTCGATTAGGGCACTTTAAGTTTGAGGGGTATTTAAGATGATTACTTTCTCTTTGGCACATTTTATTATTTCTTACTATTATTATTTACTTATTTTTTTTGTTGCATTCTAAAAAGAAGTTAATGATATCAGTTGAAATTGAAATATTCAAATAAAACAAAAAAATTGCCAACTTGTCAGGGTATAAAATATAAATATAAAATCTAGCTAGACTTTATAATGTAAATGTAAGGTACAAGAACTTACCGGACATGCAATCTAATGGGAGATACTCATTTCTTTTACTAAATAAATTTAACATAATATGTTTTTGTGAAAAAAGAACGTAAAAAACGAGTTCATTATATGTAGTTGTTAATAGAATAACAAACTAATTACATGTAGGTACATATTTTGCAACAGCCTTGACTTTATTTATGCGGTCCCCATCACAAAATATATCAAATAAAATATATCCACTGATTATTATTCATTAATTCTATTTTCGATCACGTAAGCACTTTAAAATAACTTTAGATTTTATTGACTTAAAATGAAGTTAAAAGTTACGATGAACTCAAAAACGAAAAACTTCCAAAACTAATCATAATCATATGTTCATCGCTTTTATTTATTCCGAACTTTAGTAGTTGTCAAATGTCGAAAGTTTTATTTGAAAAATATAAAAATAAATCAACATCCTAAACTTACCTTAAAAAGACTCATACTCTATATTATTTATTTTATTAACAATGTTTCTTTAATCAGAAGTGTTTCTTTTACAATTACAATAACAAAAATTTAGAAAGTTTTGACTGGTTTTGACTATAATAAACCCATTTGTTGTGTTTCGTTGTTGTGTTTATTTCCAACAAATTCAGTACATGTTTTGCTTGATGCATAAATTAAAAAGGGGACATGGTTCTGTCACAGAATAAGAAATAATTAAATTCAAAAATTACCAATATCCTCAACTTCAAAAAAATTTCAGGTATACAAATACATACTTCATCGTAGTTCTCCCCTTTTCTATTCTTCATCATGATTTACTTTCAAAATAAAAAAAAACTTCATATATTGTTTTAATATTTATTTACAATTTTTTAACATAAAACTCGATAAATATCAAATAAAAATATAGTTTGTTTTACCTCATTTTTACAATGAGAAAATTTAACATTATGTTATTTATTATAACACATGTATTATGTTTATTCTTAACAATTCCTGAATAATTAACACAAAGAATAATTTAACAACCATTGTAAAAATGAGGCATAAGTCTGTATTTATTGTTTTTAATTTTATTTCAAATAATAATTGCCTAATTAATTATTTTTGTATAATATAAGATAATAGTCTATATGTATAATAGTATTTATAACAATCAGTTTATAATTGTAATAAAGATGGCTTATTAAACAAATATAACGAATTTAAGCAAATGATGCAAAAATATTGCTACTTTATCACATAATACCACATAATATCTGTATCCATTATTAGAAAACAAAATAGAAAAAAGCCAATACCTCATGACACAAACATTTACAACTAAGACGTAGATTTAATAAACAATATTGACTTACAACAACAAAATATTATATTAGAATTAAAATAAATATTTCTAAGCAATATTTTTGCAAAATCTGAAGACACTTCCAACCATATGCAATATATGAATAAATAATAAACCTAGTCCAAAGTATATATAAAATTATTTGACTTGTGTTTTTAAATGTTGCAAAAATTCATGATAAGACAACGCATTCTCCATTCTATCTTCAATTAAATGTTCATAAAACACCATCCTATTTGGACTATTATCCTTAATTATTTGCATTGTTGCTACGAATGGTTTCTCATCATTCAAATAATTTATAAACTGATGTAGTCTTTGATTTGATACATTATTTAAAATAGGCAATTCGTACATTTGTTCACTAATCGCATTATAACTCTCCACACCAAGCACATCATTTAAAAACTCTTGTCCAACATTCGGACACACTAATATTACAATCTGTTCACCCAAATCCATTAAAAACGCCCCTTTACTATCCAACACTCTTGCCGTCAATTGCAATCGTGGAGGCATCGGAATCGCCTCTTCCGTTTCCGAATTAATAATCACTTGTTGACTAGCCAAATCATGAATTGCATACAAATCTGGATAAATATATTGTATCAAATATACTAACGGTCTCGTTTTCATATCAATCATCGCTTTAACACGATCATCTAAACGTGTCGATATACCAATACGAAAAGCTGGATGCTTTAATAGTGCACAAATCAATAGAGGCAATATTTTGAGGCATGTTGGTGCTAACAGACCCTGCTGACCACCACCTAAATTCAAACTCAATTTATAACTGGACAAAATATCAATGGCTACATTTATAAACGCTTCTCTTGCATCACTAAGACTAGATTGCATCGATCTATCCACTGCCATCTTACTCAACAGTCCAACAATGCATTGTTGATCAGCCGAATGGATAATATCGTGTAATGTTGAACCGATTGGCAAACATAACGTATGCACTCGTATTCTACGTTCCCCTTTACTTGATGTATACAGTAATGCTGCTTGGAAACACACTTGTTGTACATCCGATAAATTCTCCTCAATTGCCACTTGCATACCAAATCCACTATCAGGATTTATGTTCGGCAATGAGAGTAAATCAGTTGATCGTACAAAGAAATTGCCATGGAAAGTGTGTATACTTAGGCCGCGTGTACATCTTATACGCATAACAGCTTCGAAACCAATCTTTCGTACTAAATAACGTCTCAATGTACGTTCAAATAGATCCGCTTGCAATTGTCGCGATATTTTAAACAATGGGAAATGATGTAGACAACCACCACTAAATCGTGTTATACCGGAAATTGTTGCAATATCAACATATTGCGAATTCAATACAAACAAATCGACCGCTATTTGTTGTCCACTACATTCCAATGCTAATCGTTTATAAAAATCATTAGCTGGATTCAAATGATTCACTTCTGTTGCCGCTCTTTGACTGGGATCTTCACGTGATTGTAATGCACCCGGTCCAATATTGGGTAAACTAGCTTGAAAAACAGTTACCCTACCACCAGTAGCACTCATCATTTTATAGGCAGCTTGTAATGCGGCACCCAATGCGGAATTATTATCAAATGTATTCGCATATCGTGTTGGTAATTGTGTTAATAAATCTTGTACCAATTCTTTACGATCTTTCAAATTCACTAACAAATTGTCCGGTGTTGGTAAGAAAATATCATCAATATCTAAAACAGTCATCTCATGTGGTTGACTTAAACCTTCGCCAAGTGAATAGAAATGTAAAGCGGAATCGTACGCCAAAAAACCAATCAATGTACGTGCATCACCCGGTAAATTAGCCAATTCATCTTGAATTACATTCGACACTGAATGTAGATAACCACTTTCAATGGCCAATCGTGAAATATCGATTAGAAATAGATAAACAGCCGGTTGGGGTGGTCGAAGCATATATTCAGCCGGTGCAATGTATTCTATAGTGCTTGATTTAATTTCTGGCCGTCTCGAAGGATCTCCATATGTTTTACTAACAGGATCATATTGGAATTCTTCCGGTAATTCATTTATGCGATAACATAAGTTACACTTCCATCTCTTACTGTCGAGAAAATACACAAATGGATTTATATAAGTGCGACACGCTCGACAACGCACAATTACATTGCACTGTATCACTGGTAGATGATTCAAGTCTTTAAATGGATGTATTAATACACCTAATGGTAGACGAGATTTCTGTAAAAGGGCATTACTTTCTGGTATTTTTGTCATTGTACATCGGAACACTTCCGAACTACAATTGGCAGCGTCCAATTGTTCCTGTCCTAAACTAATACGTGGGGCTTCCAATTTTGTTGGTGGCAGTATGTTAGGCGTTTGCAGTAAATCAAAATTTTCACGTCCCCAATATTTGTCGAAGCCAAGCTGAGAGACGCCTGCTGGTTGGGCATTTGAATAGGGTGCAACTTGGGGCTGTTGGTAGGGTTGTTGTTGATAAGCAGGCTGCTGTTGAGAAGATTGTTGCATTCCCATATAGTTGGGAGTCTTTAATGGAGTCGTTGGATAACGATTGTTATGTAATGGGGGTTTGGTTTGTTGAGAATTTTGCGGAAACTGTTGATATTGATTATTATTACTGAGTGCAGGCTGTGGTGGTGGATTGTACACTTGACTGGCGGGTGGCTGATTTACAGGTGGTGGATACGGACCAGTATTTGCATAAGGTGCCTGCGGTTGGTTCAATGGAACATTTTGACTTGCAATCCCTAAACAAGGAGTGAAATTAATTTCTTGTTTCGGTGAATCTGTCTATAAGGTTACCTTTTGGAGGGAAATAATTAGGAACATTCGGTGGAATGTTCCCAGAACGTTGTTGAAAAATGTTGGAATTAGTGTTTGGCGGGGCGAAATTGCTATTTTGTGGCGGCATCTGAGGCGGTAAGCTAGTTATTGGATTTTGTGGACGAAAAGCTGCTTGACCTATGAAATAATTCGATTTTTTTTCACCAGACAAATTTTAGCAAATTTCCTACCTTTATTGAGATAATTGGTGGGCTCCATTGTTTGCTGAGAACCAGGATTTTGAGAAAGAAAATGGGATTGCTGAGTTGGAGGTGCTGCATTTCCTCCAGGATTTTGATACAAGTTAGTATTAAACGCTCCTGTGGTTGGTTTGACAACATTTTGATTCCCTAAGATATTTTGAGTGGAAACAGGATGGAATTGTTGCCCTAATATTAAAAATACGTTAACATTGTAACAGTTAAAACCAAACAATTTGCATACCTGGATTAGGAAAGTTATTATTTTCCGCTGCTCTTTTCTGTGTAGTACTTGAACTTTGAATTGGTTGACTTTTATTTGAAACAAACATATTTTCCGGTGTAGCCTGTACGAAAGGTTTGCCATTTTCACTAGGTGCATTCGTAAATTGTACATTAGAACCATTCACTGCCTGATAATTACTACTTGTAGCTGTATATAACTTTTCTTTGGTTTCTCCTATTTGTTTATGTCCATTGAAATGCGTTTCAGTTTTATTGTTACTATTTAACGGCACATTATCAAACACTTGATTATTACTATTTGTTGGCACTACAGTTTTGGAAGTAATGGGTGAATAATTTTCTTGAAATTTCGATTGTTGTGCTACCGGAGGATTGAGTACGGGTGTAGATGTTGAAAAGTTTGTTGTCGTATTTACATTTAATTGTCCAACTTTTTGCGTTAAAGTATTGATAGGAGAGCGATTTAATTGTTGTGGTGGTAGTTGAGAGGATGGTATTTGAGCAAAGCGTGTGGATGGTGATGAATCCCTTGAAGAATGTGCCGAATGGACACCATTGAATTGCTGATGAGGTGGTGGCAGTGCATTTTTCATTTGTGGTATATAGCCATTTGCTAAATTCTGTTTTTGTTGTTGTTCGGCCATGTTTTATAAACTGAAACAGTTTTATTCTAGTAATTTTGATCATAGGATGAATGTGTGTCTAGAATATTTAAAGTAATTAAAGTTAATGAATGTTTATTCTTGGAGAAAACGAACCAACTTAATTACTGAAAGTGTGGATTTTTCTAATTTAACAAAATGTAATTCATTATAAATGTTCTATTAAATACCTCTATTAGGTTGATACCAAGTAATTTATGTTGTATGTAAACTACGTTAGTTGTTATTGCTTTGATGTTGTTATGTTAACTTTTATTTATTTGGAATTTCAGGAACAATTTAATTAAACCCCAAATATGAACGTACCTACATGTACTTAATACATAGACATTTAGTACAAAACTATTACAAAAATAAATTGTTATCTCTATTTGTTATAATTATTAACAAGATTTTATCTTATGCTCTTACGAAAATTCGAACTGCCTATGATTAATTTTTCCAAAGATTGCAATAAATATTTAGAAATATTTGCATTAGCATATTCTATGAAACATATTGAATGAAAATACATGTTGTAGACTAAATCAATTCTCCTTTTTTTTAAGAAAGTGGATCAAAAAAGTCAATTTTTAATGATGCACACTTTAATTTTGTGTCAAGGTTTCTGGATTGCACCTTCATGGAATGTCCATGAAAAATGTAAAAAGAATAATTTTATATGATTATTAAGTATAAATATAATCGTTTTAATGGATTTTTTTATAAATAACTAACCTTTGAACTGCTTAATTTGCAATGTAATGATTTGGTACAGCAAATAAATAGAATAAAAAGTTTAGGGTTATTGGAATTACTTACCAGAAATAATTTAAAGCTTTCATCAAATTATTAGGAACATTAACAAAAACATAGTCAGCACTTTGTTTTAATGGGATAGTTAATAAAATTTTTGCCATACACAAAATTACTCAGAAGCTCAGAAATGTCAATGTCAATCTTACGTGGCCGCTCTGAATGCAGCGCCATTTCGTACAGTTCGCTTTTAGTTATAAGGATTTGAGGTCACTTTAGAGTAGAACGTGTTCTATTCTATTAATTTTTTACATATTTAATTTGTAATCAGTTAGTACATAAATATTTAAACAAGTTTTGTTGTAGGTATTTTATTTTCTACATAGTTGTTAAAGAAAAAAGAGCTCTAACTTGTTTTTTTTTGTCAATTTTAAATCAATATTCGTTTATTGTTAGATCGAGACAGTATTACTATCTTTATCTATCAGATTAACTTGATAGAGATAAAATATTCACACGGAGTCAAAGTGGTACACTCGAACTTCTCTAATCGAACTGAGTTGATTAATGCTTTTTTAATTCATTAATAACCTAAAAACTTTACAATTTTTTATATATTTCGGATTTACTATTAATGTAACATTAAGAGGTAAATAATAATATTCTTTCAAAATGCCCAAAAAAAAGACTGGTCAAAGAAAAAAGGCAGAAAAACAAAAATTACGTCAAAAAGAAATTCGAACAGCCAAAGAAAATGTTCAATTAGCACAACATCCATGCAATTTTCCAATGGAATGTGAAAAATGTCACAGGTATATAAATCAATTGATATCATACTTATTAACTATCCATGATAACATTTATGTTTATAGGAAGCAAAAAAATCGTGCTTTTTGCTACTTTTGTCAAAGTGTCCAACGTTTACCAGTTTGTGCCCAATGTGGCAAAATGAAATGCATGTTGAAAACTGGCGATTGTGTTATTAGACACCCTGGTGTTAATACAACTGGAATGGCCATGGTTGTACGTATATACCCTCTTTAAACAGGGCGAATCAATAAAATCGTCTGGTAAAAATATTTTGACTTTAATCCATCAATCTTCAATTTAGTCAAAATATATTTACTCATTAGATATTTATATAACAATCCATTTATAATAAGAAAGTTATTTTGGTTTAACTATGAGCGACAGTATGTAGCATTTCTCTCTTATTGTAGGGTGCAATTTGCGATTTCTGCGAAGCATGGGTTTGCCATGGTCGCAAATGTTTACAAAGCCATGCCTGCACTTGTCCACTTCAAGAAGCAATTTGTATAGAATGCGAACGTACTGTCTGGGATCACGGTGGACGTATTTTCAAATGTTCATTTTGCGATAGTTATCTGTGTGAAGATGATCAATTCGAACATCAAGCTTCTTGTCAAGTATTGGAATCAGAAAATTACAAATGCCAATCTTGTAATAAGCTCGGACAGTACTCTTGTTTACGGTGTAAAACATGTTACTGCGAAGATCACGTACGTCGAAAAGGCTTTAAATACGAGAAAAATAAAGCTATTCCATGTCCAAAATGCGGCTATGAGACATCGCAAACGAAAGACCTTAGCATGTCAAGTAAATATCCAAATCAACACAGTTGATCTCTTGTAGTAATGATTTTTTTGCAGCTCGAAGCCATAAATTTGGCAGACAAGGACAAGCTCTCTACGACGATTACGATGATGATGATGACGACGCAGGCGGCCCATGTGGAACGTATGCAGACGGTGATTATTACGATTCCGATCAGGATGATGAGGACGAGGAGGAAGAGGATGACGACGATGAGGAAGAAGAATCAGATCATGATTCAGATGAAAACGAAGAAGAGAAAACAACTAAGTAAAACATGAAATTGAATAAAAATCAATTATTTTGTTATTTTTTATTAATTTCAAATTGTTATTATTAATAAAGAGTAAAAAATATATTTACCTCCTCATACTTGAAATAAATCGTAAAAAAAGTACATAAATAAAGAATAAAAACAAAACATAACTTACAAAATGAATAAGAATCGTAGTAATTAAGAAAAAAAACGTTAAAATCACATTAAATGGCTGGTTAAAATTGTCTAGATGACTACGTGCTAATTTTTATACAATATAATTTTCTTACAGATGCATAAACCAACAATGAAAAAAAGAACCTACACATCTGTGATTCAAGGGACGAACTTCTATAATTAATCTATTGTATCTCTTCAAACTTTTTATTCCAGAAATTGAGTCGTTCTTTCCAATAGTCCATATTGAGTCTAGCACCGCCTGCATTTGGTGCGGCCATCACCGCCTCTCCTCCAATCTTCATTTCTGGACTGTTGCTACTCTTCGACGATCGCCTTGTATTCTCAATCTCCTGCAATCCATTTTTTATGTAATCTTGGAAAAACTTATTAGCTTTCTTCAAAAACGGTTCGATATCAGCCTCAGGATGCTGTTGCATAAAATCATACAACAACGTCAAACCTTCTTTCGTTTCATTTTTCTCGCCGATCTTTTGGAAAATATCCGTCAACATATTATGATTAGCTCTAGACAATGAACGACGTTGAGTATCGGTCTTTAAGGGGAGCTGTTTCACTTCATCAATTTTCATACTCTAAAATAAATAAAATCAATTAAACAACTAAACCATTCACCGCTTTTCATTACATACCTTTAAAAGTCTGAGTATATAAGCCTCCACTTCAGATTCGCTCGTATTTGGTATCTTTCCCAAATGTAACATGATTTTCCCTCCCTTAATCTTAACACTAGAATGTACAATCGTTTTCACTGTACGTAATGGTGTATCAAGTTTCGATTGCCACCACTTTGACGGAAACTTTTTCAAAAAATTGTGCACTTCCAATAAAACTAAATCGTAATTAATTTCATCCTCGCCCCATGTTGGCATCAACTTTATCACACGCCATAAACATTTCATTGACAAATCAGTCTGTCGTGCCGAATAATCATAACTTACACATTCACCAATCAATTTAACCAATGCACAAATAATATTTGTATGATCAGATCGTTCAATAATTTTAACACAATGTACATTAACGACTTTTATGTACGTTTGTCCTTCTGAACAATTTTCTAATTTTCCATCCACTAACAATGTGATCATTTCATACATAATATCTTTTAGCACAGGTACACTAACTTTACTTCCCAGCGTTTTGTTGTTGTAAAACTAAAATCACCAATATTATTACAATTTCCCAATTTTTAGTACAATATTACTTACAGTATCAATTAACGTTAACAATGCCCTAATCGTTTTAAGAGAGGCTTGATCAGTACGGAAGTCTTGATTTTGTAAGTTTCGTAATTGTTTTATAATAACTGTCATGAAATCGTCTTCATAATCGATAACCGCATTCCCTGATGGTGTTTGCAAAATGTCCTGCATTTTAACAATCGCCTAAAAAATACACCATCATTTTAAATTGTTTAATTTTTTCTTATTACAATGCACTTACTTGTAACGCTATCTTCGAATCCGCCAATCCAATCTGATAAATTGTTTTCTCAATAACCGGTTCATTCCTCTTAATATTATTCTTTTGCATTGCTATATTGATTCCAGTCAGTGTTTCATTAAGTTCAATAGGTTTCGGTGGTGACAAGGGCATAATTGTTGCACGTGCATCAGACAATGAAGGAACTTTTACATCTTCATTCAAAAAATCTAAATCAAACTCCAGCAAATTCACTTCAGATTTCATATTCTTCTTGCTATCCAATTCTTGTAGGAACTGTGGATCTAATTTAAATGGACCAGACTCTTCAGGTTTCGGTTGAATTATTTGTGGCGGCAATGTAACTGGAGGTAACTCCTCCTCCTCATCCAAATCATCATCCTCTTGATTCTCAATCATTTCTTCATTATTTTCCCCTCTGCTTCGATTCAATAAATTTTGTTCCTTTTGTGGAGAAATTGGTATAACTACCTCCATCTTTGGAGGAGCCTTAATTATAGTTTTTCTACTTGAACGTTTAATACGTTCCTCCAACAAAGACATCTCTTTATCGGAAATATTTCCAATCATCTTATAAATCTTCTCGCCAACTATGTTCCATGCTTGTACAATACAATTCAATGCCGCATTCCTCACCGAATTATCTCGATCTGATATCTGTTTGGCGATTTCTTTTAAACATACAGCAGGCGAAGGTGTACACACTGTAATTCCATAATCTTCAATGATTGAATCCATCACTTCAAGACATTCGGCCCTTTGGCGTGCATTCTTCGACTTCAAACCTTCCATTACATACGTAAATAAACGATTCACTGAATAAACATTACAAATTTGTTTAATCAATGATCGTACACCATTTCGGACAGAATCTTTTGGATCGCCAATTTTCAAAACCAAATACGGAATAAAAGAAGACGCTTCATTTTCCAACATTCGATATTTCGCATCTTCTAATACATTAAATACTGAATGGAGGTATTCCAAACCTTTTAGTAACACAGACGGATTTGTGTCGAAAAATCGTAATGTAAGCCATTTCAACACCAAATCTAAATTCGATATCAATGCTTGAGTATTTGTTGATAAGTCATCCATCAATGATTCAATTGCTTTAATATGATAACGGAAATCTGAATGAAACATGTTCGATATAAGTGTTTTATTAACATTTGCTGAATGCATTTGATCTTTTAATAAGTCCACAAACTCCTCTCTCGGTTGTGTAAAGTTCCATTTTAATACTTTTAATTTAGACTCATCAATTGTACGTTGATGTTTCATGTTATTCACAACTAATAATGGTGACGTATCAATGTCCTCGTCTTTTTTACGTGAACTTGTTGGTGCTGCCTTAGTGCCACTCTGAGCAAGAAATAATAAAAATGTCAAATTTGTTTTGAATTACATAATAGTATATTAATGAACGAGTTGCATAAAGCAAATTTTATGGCAAAAGTGGCCATAAAATTCCTTATGCAACGAGTTCTTTATGCTATTTTTGGCATTTTGGTGCATTTTTAAAGATTTTATATGAAACATCGAAAATTTATTTAATTTTAGTAACTATTTGTATTTTTAGAGTTAAAGAATTACAACCTCGAAATAAAAAAATTCAACAAGTTTATAGCCAAGTCAAAATCAAGATTCTCGCTCTGGTGGTTGTTAAGGTACCGAAATGAAAAAAATAATTTTACATCTAATTTCAAGAGACTCTTTTTCCTATTTTTGATTACAATTTTACCCAAAATCGTAAATAAAATATGGTAATTTGAAATACCTTTGGTTTAACTGCATTTTTGGAAGTAGCCACCGGTTTTGTACCACGAACAGTCTTCTCCTCTTTCTCAACTTGTGGTGACTGTTTCTTTGGTAATGCTTTGACAGGCATATTTGGTCGAACACGTTCCAAAGCAAACATAACAACAGTTTTTGAACCAGGTTTTAATTTTTCAGTCTGTTTAACCATTTGTTCATATCCAACATGTATCATAATTCCAAGAATTGCTTCTTGTGCATTTTTCCTTACATCTGCATTGCGATCTTCTAAATTACTATATAAATGTGGTATACAAATAAGTAATTCCTCTTTTGATATAGATTTAGTAGGAACTAAAAATAAACATTAAAACATAAATTCATTCTTAATAAGTAATTGTGTATATACTTTTTGGTAATCTTTCAGCTAACCAATTCCATAATTCAATCCTCAATGTTGGTGAACCACTTTTCAAAGCATCACAAATCATTTCACCCTCAAAAAATTCTTTATATCCACATTGTTCAACATACGAATTCATTGCATCTAACGATGTGGCCCGCATCCATACCTTATTATCACCCAACGCTATTTAATTAAAACAACAGACAGAATTTATTGAGGATTAAACAACAAAAACAGGTTTTTATTACCCTGTAAAAAGCCTGGCAAAAATACTCTCACATATTGCTTAGCAGGTGGCCCCATAGCTTTTGCAATTGCTTCACATATATTTAAAGCCGTTTGGGCAATCTTTACATTACTATCTGTTAATCGTAAACTTAACGCTTGTGCTAAATCACTACCCAAATTCGGCTTAATAAATTTTGCCTCTTGTATTATTCCATTTAATTTAATTAACGCCTCATTTCGTGTTTTCCAATTTTTATCGTTAATCTCATTGATTAATTGTTCACTAATTTGACTACTAATATCAACACGAGGCATTAAATCTTGCACATTTATTTGAGGCTCATTCACTTCCTGATCATCATCTAAATCGTCTAAACTGTTGGTAGATAACGCCTCCTTTAAATTACCTCTAGTCGGCGGTGGTGCTTTTTCTCCTTCATATTTATCAAATTCTGCTTGAATCTGATCTCGTAATGTGGCTTTCTCATTCTCAAAGAAAACATGTAACTGTGGACCCATATACAAATACAAGGTGCCCAATAACTGTATTGCTGCTTGCCTAACACCAGGATTTGATGAAGCTAACGCTTTTTTCGAGTTATCAATAATCAATTTGGCATTTAAATTCGTAAAACCAAATTCTTTGATTGCATTCGAGAGCCACAGCAACGTTTCTTGCATCACTTTCGGACTTTTTTGATTCAACAATGCATAATCCATAATGTTCGATGCAACTGGTCCTAAGCCGCCTGCTAGTGCAAATGATGTCATCGTTTCACATGCAATCGTACCATTTTTTATATCGCCAAACTTTTCAGTTATATCATTTATACAACAATCAATAGTAGTTTGAGAGAAGAGTGAGTTATCAGATAAATATTTCACAATATCTAATTTCGCTTTCAACACTTGAAAATTTGTATCTTTTAGGCCTGGTTTTCGAACTAACAGTTTAATTAGAGCCTGTGATGGGAGACTTTTGGAATCTTTTGTTTGGATTTCGCTTAAAATTTGTTCGGCGGCAGCCAAACGCGATTTCCAATTAGCACTTGCCAATTCAGAGAGCGTACTTGCACTTAACAACTCATTTACTATATCATTCACTTCCTCATCAGAGAGTTCTCTTTCCGTGACTTTTGCAGGCGCTTTCTTTGCAAGTTTATTACCTTTAGACTTTACTATTGTTGCTGATCCGGATGAAATTACCTTCTTCTCAGCAGCGGGTTTTCTAGCTGGCCTGGCTGGCGCTGAAACTGCTTTTTCACTTGCCTTTGGTGGTGCTTTTGAAATGGGCGCTGTCGCTGGTCGCTCTTTTTTAGCTGCCGGTATTTTTACTGTAATTACTGCTTTCTCGCAACATTCTCGAATTTTTGTCATTTTAATAGCATCTTTTTCTAATTCAACCAAAAATGGACCAATCGCTTTCTCACCAACCAGTTTCATTAACGTTCCCAATGCTTCTGCAGCGGTATCTCTTACAACGGGATCTAAAAGTGAAATGTCAATAACATCAAGTAACACACAATTAACGTTCTGTACCTGATTCGTTAATGTTTTTTGTTAGTGCAGTGGTTATTGCTTTTAACAATTTCTTATTCATTACACTAGGTAATGTTTTTGCAAACGCCCGAGTTAAAAATAATTGCGTCTCGGATTTTACCGATGGATTTTTATTGTTTAGTGCTTCCAGAATGTCTTCAAGAATTGTTTCAATACTCGTCTAAAATAAATATAATTAATCATTAAAATAACTTTTTGAATTAAAGTCCTTACTGTTAAATAAATAGCGTCAATAGCATCCCTGATGGCGGTGACTACAGACTGTTTCTTTTCCTTGAATTTTTCAAGCAATGCAGATACGCAATTCGGGCCATAAGTTGAAAAGCGTTTCTTTAATCCACTTGCTAAAGCGGCTAAACAACGGCCTCCAATGGAGACTACAACAACATTGCTATCCTTTTGAATAACCTAAATACATAAAATAATGTATAAGATTGTACGAAGATAAAAAATAATGAAAACCTTTTTTAAAGCTCGTACTAAATCCCCATAGTCACCATTCTCCAATTTGGGTGTCTTTAGTAAATTTTCCAACAGCTCCAATACTTCTTTCCTTTCTTGCCACTTTTTCGCTTCAATTTTCTCATAGAAATCTTTTGGCAATTTCGATAAGATATCAACTGGATCCGCTAAATCGTATGCATCAATTTCCTGAGGCTCTTCGTCCTCTTCATGTTCAATTATTTCGCCTAATTCCGAAATCGAGCAATAAATAACACATCCGCTAACAAACAAACACACTTACCATCAGCCTCTTCAACTTCTTGGGCAAGTTTTGCTTGTTTTTCCTGTTGAGATCGTATGTATCTGGTTGGGCGCGGTTTTCCTTCAATTTTTGCAAACTCTGTTTCTAATTCGGTGATTTGTACAGGTTGTAAGCCGGCTAATTGTGTCTTTAACGCTGGTCCCATCCAGCGGTACATTTCTACAACTAAATGCTTCGCTTCATCCCTCACACCTTTATCTCTATCCGCAAATAATCCACCAATTTTTTTCACTAATACTTTAACATTGACAATTTTCGATCCGAATTCTCGTAGCGCTTGGGTACAGGCTTGAATACAGGCAGCAACGATTTTTGGGTTCTTCTGTTCCATTCCTTTGACTAGTTCTTCCAATACTGCTTCGTGTTTCTCGATTTCTACATACATTAATGTTAACTGAAGAGCGAGTTCGCGAGTCTTTGTTTTTGGGGCAGCAATGCACTTTAACACAACACCGCCCATTACGTCCGACACTGTTTTTCCTGCATTTGCATAATTTTCGACAAAAGCTAATGTGGCTTCTAAGCCTTTTTCTTGGCCCATTGCATTTGAATCGCTGACAAACTTCTTAATCAATGGAGCGAATTTAGCAAACTCTGGAGACTTCTCGTCATCTATTTGCCGAAACAGTTTCGTACATTCCTCATAGCCATTTACTCTGGCCTTCCAAAGCTTATGGACACAACGTTCTTCCAAAGGAAGTTTTTTATATTCTTCGTCCTCCATTTCTCTGCAAGAGATTGTTAAAAAATAACAATAAAACTTAACCTCACTTTATAGAGTAGAGTAATAAATGTTTGTTAAATGAAAGAATCATTTTATAGATTGAATCATGATCAAAATTATGTGTTTTATGAGAAACAGTAATTCGACTTTTATAAAGAACCAGGCCAAATGTGTGCATGGGTGAATTGTAGAGGATTGTTATTAATTAAATACTCACCATATAAACACAATACTAATTAATGAATTTCTTTACAGATTCTTATTAAAGATCACATTAAATTACACTAAATACAAAGAACTATTTGCTGTAATTAGAAAAAAAATCGAGCAGTTGACACTTTTTGTAATAAAGAATTCCGCAAAATGTCCGTTTCGGGTGATCCCCACCACTTGATCAATTTGAAATTTCAATACTTGATTTATTTTTTTAATTTACATTATAAATATTATCTTTAAATCTAAATTGTTTTATTCATTTAATGATGATTCATAATTTCTTTGTTCTTGCAAAGATTATTACATATTTGTTAAATGTAACATTAAAATTGATTTTAATTTCAGTTCGGTATCGGTTGAACACGATCTTTAACGACCCTTTAATTTAACTGTCAAAAAATTTAAATTTCAAATAACTTGTCGTAAAAAAGTGCGAAAAAGTTTCAGGATAACAATTGTAAATTGTTTTTGTTTAGTAGGTAATAAATAGTAAATAATGACGTCCAAAGTTTTTTGTACAATTCAAACCCATATTTTTCAAATATTGTTGCTTTGTATTGTTGGTTGCATAATGTACGAATAAGCTGTATATAACTTTTTCAGCCAACATGATAGAATCAGAGAAGTAGAGTAGGGAGAACCCACATCGACGAGTGCGCATCCAAATTTTGGGAGACGGCGTAATGTCAGCCATTTTCTGCACTACTGCGGTTATAACCTAACATTCCTGAGTTTATTTTGAATTTTTGACAAATCAACAGGTGAAATTTACAGGTGTTTACTTTTATTATTGTGTTTAAGCGAGTGTTTAAGTAACTTGTGTTGTGTTTGAGTAGGAAGAAATGGCTGTGTGTCAAGCCAAACATTGCAAAAGTAATCGGAAATTTCCGAAACCAAATATTTCGTTTTATTGGTAGGTTATACATGAAAGGCAATAAAAAATTGAAAATATACATCTATCAACTATTGTTTTAGCTTCCCCAAAGAAGAATTGATGTTAAAGAAATGGTTATGTTGCAAGGTACTTCTGTCAGATTTGCATTAACAAAATTAATTCGTGGCCTACGATGATTAATGTCACTACCGCTCCATATGGCCGTTGCACTCGCCTAAATTTCATTGTTGAAATTGATTCCGAATAACCTTAAAATTTCGTTCGGTAACTAGCGATCCCTAGCGGTTGAAAAATTGAAATACAACTCAAAAATGAACGATTGATACACAATAACCAAAAAATTTCGTCCGGTAAGTAGCTCTATCTGTTGGTCATCAAATTGGACAATTATAAAACATAAATGATTTTAAAGCTCATTACAGATTCTGACAAAAGTCGATCATTTTAGTTTATATTTTTCAGTTAGATGGGCCTAGTTACCGAACGAATTTTGAGGTTAGTCGGAATCACTCAAACAGGGCAAGTGCAACGGCCATATGGAACGGTAGTGACATTAATCATCGTAGGCCACGATTAATTTTGTTCAATAATCAATGAAATTTAATAAAATTGTGTTTAATATTTGTTGTTTAGTATATGTTTTTTATGATATAGATACATATCATATATCTTTTTTATAGACATTATTTACCCTAATTTAAATTATTCCGCTAAAAAATAGTTATTTTAGGTGATGTCTTAGAGCCTCACTAGAGGTTGCCGGTCTGTAGTGCAGAAAATGGAGGGCTTCAATTTCTGCCCGTTCGCACAGGTTGATGTTTTATCTCCCCACTCTATATCTCTGGATAGAATATTCCAAAATTCAAATAAAAGCGGCCAGTTTTAAGAGGTATAATTATCTTTTTTGAAAAAACAATAATTTGTATCTGTAGGTACTGTTAGAGGGGATACGTTCTCATGGAATGGATAGTATAAATAATAAGTGCATTTGTGACTTCTATATAAAAGACTAAAATCATTTTTACGATTTAGGCTATAGATAAAAATATAAGGATTCATTTCTTTTATTTTAAAAATGAAGGCATACTGTATCTATGTTACAGCCGTAATTCCGTAATTAATACATATAACTAAGACAATCCGTTGGTGTCTGTTTGTCTGTATTAACTCAATAAATCTATCGGTTATACCTACTTATCGTCCAAAAAAATGGACGATCATCATGTTTTTTTGCAACTTTTAAGAATTTAATGGGATTAGGTATTTATCCGATAACATTTCCTTTAGGTGGTATACATTTACGTACAAATGAATTCGATACAGCAGGTAAGTAGGTACCTATTATAGATGATGATTTTTAAGATCGCCGTTATTTAATGAGTCAAATATAAACCAAACATGTTAAGATCTCAAATTAAAACTTGTAGATTTAAAATGAAGATTACTAGGTGGACTTTCTTTAAAACATTTATTCGTTTAATCATTTGTTTATTGTTCATTAATAGTCACACACCTTCACACCTATGTACCACTAAATTTAATCATTTAATAATTTTGAAAAGGGCATGGCATCAACTGGTAAACATTAATGACTTTTTATATCTGCTGGGTCCAATACATTTGCACTACATCGTTAGCACGTAATACATGTGTATAAACAAGGAGCATCATAATGTATCAATCTGAATAGTTTATACCTATTCAAAATTAAAAAAAAAACAAAACTTGCTAAATTAGTTTATTAGATAACCTATTAATTAATACATATAAAATATAAATAAAAATAAAAACAACAACACAAATATACGTTTGAAACTAGATACTCCAGAAATTAGATAAATCTTATGATGCGAAAATTCCGATATCAAACAAGTATGAACTGTGAAGTACTGGTAGGTATAAACCTACAAAATAGTTGGAAAATAGTCATCGCGAGTTTCTAATGGTGCTCTATGCTCATGATGGTAATAGTATCTTCCGCTTGATGGAAAATCTCCGTTCACATCAAGTCCATCATTATCATAAGCGTATTCATACACTGCTGGATATTCCAATGACAAACCAATGAGGAGAAAGAAAATTAGGGCACAGTAAATTTTCTGTAACAAAGAAAAATACATAATTAGAAATGCATATAAATATTTTAAATTAATTGATGGAATACTCTAGATCTCGACTTAATAGAAATTGAAAATCAATTTAATCTAAATATTGCATCAAGTGGATTTATGGATAATCCTAAAATTATTGATAATTAAATTAATATAGGTATGCATATATAGCATCAACGATGGGTAATATATTCCTATTATATACTATATATAACACATAGGCTATGGAATAATTTAGAAATATTCAGTCAATTATCAGGTATGGAAAATTAATGACAATAAAAATTATTTATTTCCTGTTATTGTTACATATAAATCTTTGGTAAACTTAGGATTACGTATACATATCTCTAACTTAAGTCTTATATGGGGGTAAGTCTTTGAGGAATCTGTCTTTATGTGCCCCCTTGAATATGATGAATAAATCTCTATAATGTGAGTTCACTTAAAAAATTATCACAGATTAATTATTAACAAAGAGAAAACTTAGATAAATCTGAAATTTCTAATTATAGCTACGGAATAATTATTACAATTTAAAACACAAAAATTTTTGAATCACTTACAGAATTCATATTCTTCAGTAATCACATAAGTTTCACATTCACCAAGTATCTTTGTTGAGTATTTTGAATGCAACTAATAGTTTTTTCTGAAACTTCGATTCTTATTTATATATATTTAGACACTGCAGGATGAATAAACAACTAAACAACAATAATAAAAATAAATAAACACAAATTAAAGTAACAATATATGTATAATCATATTTAATCAATATTCCTACGATTTTTGGTGTACCTATAATTCATTACATGTGTGAGTAATGTAGGTATTTAACAAGTACATTATAATTGCTTATTAACTGTCATATTTGTACAATTTTTTTAGCTACACATGTAAATGTTTGGATTTTGAATTTGTACCAAGCGCTAATAATAAAATTTTTCTAAGGATTTATTAATAATTAATCCAATGAATATATTTGGGTGATTGGAAAATAATATACTTCTCGTGAATTCGTAAATGGACAAAAATACATATGGGTAACCTAAGTTTAAGTATATTAAAATATGAATAGGTAATATAAACCTTGCCATTAAACAAAGAGAAAATCTTTACGATTTGGACATATTTTATTCGCTTAAAAAGCATCTTTTTTTAACAAAATTGTTGTGTCAAACTCAAAAATTGTCTATCTGTTTTTAATAGTTGTTGTTATTAATTTTTAACAGTATTTAGGTATAGAAAAATAAAAACATATCTCATCGTCCATAACTGATGTAAATAAATTAATAAAAAATGAAAATTGTAATTTTCTACAATTTCTGGAGCTCTTTTTAGAGAAAAATTTTCTAAAAAATGTCTATTATTTATTACCTATATCACCTCTATTATTACCTATACAACAAAAATTTCACGACACATCCTTAAAACACCCATATCTTAGAAAGGTTAAGACCATAATGTGATATTTTTTCAAAAAAAATTTTTTAAACTGCCGAGTAATTAAATGAATGGGACAAATAAGAGATTAATAAAAAATCTATAATTTTTATGATTTTATGTAGGTAATACCAATACCTACCTATAGTGCCTAACTAGCCCTTTTTCTTCATTTTACCCGATAGAAAATAGTTTTTTGTCAAATGCTTCCGTTAATAGCTACTCGTATAAACAAAATATCTTAATTCTATTGGAATGATTAATTATTCTAGCTATATGTATTCAGACAATGTTAGCGTTCATATGTGGGTATTTTTTAAGTAATAATAATATGTAGGTATAGGTATCTACCCTATATACCCCTATTTCATATTATCCACTAATTTATTGGTATATATGCATAATGCCTGTTGGTATTTTTTATATGTACTTATGAGTTTGTGTACCTATACCAATTATTTGTATCTTAATTAGTGATACATCTTATATATATAGGTACCGTAAACAAGAACCGTTTTTACGTCACCTTCGCTGAGGCTTGAAAATATATTTATATATATTTTTGTACTAAATCAATATTTAGCCTATTCTGAAGAATTGATTTGTATTTTTTTTATTTGTATAGAATTCCAATTGGCACTTGAAGTGTTATAAACATATATGTTCCTATATATAAAGGTATTCTGAAAAAAATGTATGACTAAAACTGTATTCCTACTTGGTAAATGGTAAAGTCAATTTTAAGTTTAACTAATAATATATTTCAATGAAATGTTTAATAATAAGTACGTTATTTTCCATTGTTGTTGAAATTTTAACTATATAAAACGACAAAAGATATTTAAAAATTAAAAGCTTTGACTATTTATAAGTGGGTTCTGTTCTTATTTTTTGAATATTTACCAGAAAAAAAATCAACCCATAATGAATGTGAGTATAACTTATTAATTTAAATCATTAGAAATACATAAGTATAATATATCTAATAAACTATACACTTTTATAAATTTAATTTTAATTGGTGTTTATTTCAGTTTTTTTCGTTTTTTATAATCTTCATCCTATTGACTGTAGGGTACTCGTACCCATCAAACACAAATTTGGAAGAAAATAATTTGAAACAAGTCTTTCGTATAAAACGCCAAATACGATATAATTCCGACCTCCGTCCATCAAATTCGGTATACTACGTACCAATTTCATCATTTAGGAGAGTTTCCGGAACACGAACAAGAGTTTATGTTCCAAGATATCGTTATAGAAATTATAGGCGACAACAAGAAACGGACATCTTCCCAACAGTTTTGTAATATATACCAATAATTGTTTCTTAAAAAACCCTATACCTACATGAGGTACTGTTGAAGTCTGAAGAACTTTTATTATATAATACCTTCATACCTATAAGTTTTTATTTTTTAAAATGATTTTTTTTAATTAATTGTTTATTCTTTTGTTTTAATTGTGGGGTGTTTAGTTAATTTTAAGTTATAATTACATATAAGTAAGCAACTGAGCGAATGTTGAAAACAAGTTCAAACCGATGAAAAATTCAACATTTTTGTGATTTATGTATATAGGTACCTATACATTTAAATTAAACTCTAAATTATTTATTAAATGAGTATTTTTTTTATTTTATATGTACATATGTCTAATTCTGTGAATAAATTTTTTTTCATACTTAATCCACAGAACTTATTATGCAGTTCTAATACATAATCCTATCAATATTTCGTATTTTATTGCAAAATTTGAATAAATAAATACAACTGACGCCATCTCTGTATCGTGTGAATTATTTATTACTTAAAATTTACTTCATTCCTTGTAGAGAAAATACACCAGTACCAAAACATCAACATCAACAGAAAATACACCGGTTCCTTGTATTTTGTATCTTAAGTTTAGACTAATAGAAGTAATTTTATTGTTTATCTGTTTTTTTTCTCTGTGAAATAATTGATCGTCATAATGAAATTTCGAGCTCTATTAAGTGATTTAGCGGCAATGAAAGATTTTCTAAGTAATAATATTAATAAACAAATAACATATAAATACAACAATAATTATTGTCCTTTATATTTACAGATATTGTTGTTGGATTATCAAAATTTTCCAAAGTATGTGTTATGAGAATAAGTGAGAGGAAATTATACTTTATAATATCTGAAGAAGAATCTGGACCCAAAAAACCCTTGGTTTGGTGTGAATTGCCCGTTAACTTCTATTTTAAAGAATACAACGTTGTTGGCATGAACGAACATTACAATGAAATCTATTTAGAATTTTCAACAATTTTATTAGCCCGTTCACTATCTGTAATCAAACAAAATGTACAATCTTTAAAAATCAAGTTGACTAACAAAGAAACACCTTGTTTAACCTTAGAAATTGAATTGGTAAGAAAATTTGATAAAAACAAATAACAGATGATATTATTCAAACTGAAATGTAGATGGCAGGAGAATTAGTAAGCAGACAATGTGTTCATGATATTCCAGTGGAGGTGATTTCAAGGAAATATTGGTCTGATTATGAAGAACCTCGATTTAACGATTTTCATGTAAACAATTTTTACTAGTTGATTCAACACACTTCACTATTAAAACTTTTTTCTCAGGTATCAATTGAAATGCCCAACATAAAATCAATCAAACCAATAGTTGAACATATGAAGACTATGAGCAATAATTTGATTGTTAGTGCAAATAGATGCGGTCGCTTAACATTTAAAATACAAACAAACATAGTCAAATTATCAACACATTTTCAGGATTTGAATGTGGAAAGTTTTGCCGGTAATCATGCGAATTCTTAAAATTCGAATTAACATATATGTATATACATGGAATTTTTTTTTAGTCGGCCAAATTCCTACTTTACATTATGCAAATGAAGAACCTAGCGTTAACTCAACAGTTGATATGAAAAAATTCTTTATGTTCCTAAGTGGAATGCAATTCAATATGAATTGTAAATGTATTTGTAGTATAGTACACGAAAATATGGTAAAATTGTCGATAAAACAGCAAGATGCGTTTTCTCTTCAGATCTTCCTCACTGAAATTATGCCGTAAGTTTTTCTAATAAAACATTTCTTGTAAAAGCATCATCTTTACTTCTAGAATTTACATATTCTAATTTGTTTAAAATAATTTTTACTTTTAATTAATTTTATGGCACTTTTATAATCCTACAAAAATATTATCAAAAATATTAAATTTATACTGTATTGTAACATTCTTTCGAACAGTACAACACGTTGTCCTTCAGTAACAATTTCTTATCAAACAATGGCACTTTGCATACATGACACGCAAAACACTCTTCGCTTACATGGAAATGTACATCTTTTATCGATAAACCCTGTTGATTCGGTTTGATAAGTTGAAGGCACGTCATACATTTATCAGCCTTATTCAATTCGAAACATGGAAGACATAGTGGATTTGAATCCTCAATTAAATAATTTTCACCAGCCAATTCTTTATCACAATTAAAACAGGAGAAATGCTTCAAATGGAACGTAGAATCTTGTGCCAAACAATATTCCTTTGTGAATATCAATTCGTCGCATGCCTTACATCTTGGAATACCACGTACTTTTGCATAATCACGTCCACAATAAATATTATCCGTCTCTTTGTCATAGAAATACATATTGTCCGCCAAGATTTGATTGCATCCATAACATTTAAAACATTGCGCATGGTATAAGGCGGAGGTGCGTTCAAGAATGATGGCAAATTCGTTCTTTTCAAATGGTTTCTTGCAATGATGACAATTCGGAAGAGAAGCAGTGGACTCAAGCTGTAATTTTTCGGGAACAATTGGATTTTTATTCTCTAGTTCTGTTTTTATTGATTCTGGAAGATTCTGATCGAAAATAACATCCCTGATAACGCCAATTGGTACTTCATTTGGCAACAAAACGCTCTCCTGAGGCACATTACTCGTCAACGGTTGCATTACAGGCACTTTAGGATCAAAGTTATTGTTTAACGGATTGTTATTGTCGAAAGTACTGTACATAAAATCTTTTACATTTCTTGGCAAGTTTTTGCCCATTTGCGCTGACGGATTTGTTTTATTCTCGTCAATTGCATAATTTCCATATCTCAAGTCTCTAATGTAATCAGATTGAATCGGATTCTGGACATCATCTACACTAAATGCATCTTTCGGTTGGAAGTTATTCAAATTTTCTTTCGACTTTGGTGTTTTATTTAAATTCATCTGTTGTAGTTGTAAATTAATTGGATCGATTTGTTGTGTTCCACTAAATTTGGGAGAATCTGATGGTAATTTGTTAAAATAATTGCATGTTGATGCATTTGGATAATATTCTCCTTTAATTAAATTACCAATACTGATCAATTGTCCAACACCAACTGAACTCTTCTTAATATGTGCAATATATTCGTTCATTTTGTTCATTTCATCGTTTGTTAATTCATGGCACAATAATGGATCGATATCGTGTATGGGAAGTTGTTTTTGTAGTAATTGTTTTCGATCCTGAGCTGCTTGACTTCCTTTAATCGGGAGTTGGTTTGTTGGCACCGTTTTTAAATAGTCATCGATAGTTTCGGTGTTGCCTTTTGGAAGCCATTCGAGTTCCACTGCGTCCTGTTTGCCAGGTAAAACTAAAAATAGCAAGATAAGATAAGGAATGTTAACAAATATGGAATGGTTTTACCTATTTTGCGTTTGTTATTTGGTTTGCAACCTAATAATTCGAATTGGGCCCAACTGTAAATATCTTCGTCTGGTACATCGTGATTTTCCTTGCTGCATTTACATATTTTGCATATTTTTCTCCAAAAATGCAAGTCAAGACCTGAAAAATAAATCAATGAAAAATACATATTTCTATTCAAATCAAGAATTTCTTAGAGAACAGACTTTAGTCTAAGGAATCCATTAATGTACTGTACATTGATTTAAGTTTAAAAATTCGTACATTTTTTGTTATAAAAATTAAAACACATACAACGATTTATAAAATTAAATCTTTTCCGGAAATTCTGGACTTTATTCAATATTCTTTCATTGTTAATCTTTGTAAATAATTTTTGTAATTCTCAACTCTCGAATAACACTTACCCGGACATTTTTCCAAACAATTTAAGCAAGGAGCTCCAGCACCCGCTTCATGTCCTAATTTTGTCCTTAATCTTTTTTCTCGTTTTGCTTCTAACTCTTTCATCCAATTTGGAGCCTCATTTACCTCAGAGTCTACGTTCATATTGCTGGATGCTGTTGGTTATTTACAACCTGTTGACAAAACTTTTAAATAATGATGAACAAATTCGTGGGATTTTATTTCTTACCTCGTCAAAAAGAAAGTCCACAATAGAATGTCACTTAGTGGCATATCACCAGTTTAGACTTAATATCTAATTCTTTTCGTTATTTCCTTGTACAAAGTATAGTCGTGTATAGTGTAGTGTGAATCATTCATGAATCATAGGTGCATTCAGTGAATAAGTTGCCCATGAAAAACATAAGTTGTGTTCAAATATATGCTCGGAGTGGTTGAAGTTTCGGTTTTTCCGATCTCTATCTCTATTTGTGTGACGAATATAAAGAAGATGCAACCATTGGAATGGAAAGTGAATCGCTCCGAGCAGTACGATTGAACTCAGAAACGATCATACAAACTTAAAAAAGATGATACCGGGAGTCAGACATTTTAAAACCCGTATATTGTTGTTTGCCTAATGCCTATTGCCATCCTAAATAAACATTCAAAATTATCCTCATAAAGATTTCTTACTTCCTGGTTCGTAGGTTCCTTTCCTTTTCTTTCTCAATTTTGATGTGCTTTTGTCATCATAACAGTAACATAATAACATAAAATCAATTAATTTGGGTCTGATATTTTGATATTTGCGAATTCAGGTGTCTATTCCTGCTCCTAAGGCGAAATTTCCAAAACTTATTAGGCAGGGATTATACACGAATTGTTTAATCATTGCAATAATCATAAGCATCGTCACAAGAGTTAAATACAATGATTGCTTTATACATTTTGTCATAATCATGAAAGTTCAATATTTTCAACTCTTTCCTATTCTTCCGTTATTGTAAATTGGAAAATAAAAAAGAAATTAAAGCGTTGGTAAATTAAAGATATAGTAATACTTTTTATTTATCTAATTTATTCGTAATTTACAATAATTTGTTTCTTGTATAATTATAATTAAATACTTTATAAGAACATTATAAAGAAATTCACAACCACATTTACGTTTTCGTCTTATTTACATTGAAATTAACAACAAATTATAGAGAAATGTCAACATTTATGTTTATAATACTTTAATACCAAAAATGTATACCTAATTTTATTGTAAGTTGTAAGAACGTATGTTCTGTAAATTGATTGTTCATCTTCAATCTCTAATTAGATAAGTCTTGTTATACCTTTTAGAATTGATGTTAATTCACTGCTAAGTCGGTAAGTGGTACATACATAAAGTAGGTACTTCATCATCCAAATTTCTTTTTATACGTACGCACAAAATACCTTTACTCATTAGGCATAGTAATATAATTATTGTTGGATGTTTAAAAAATTCAAAAATTATTGTTAATGCCTTATAATGCAACAATACGTTTATTATCAAACATTTTTTAAACTATTCATGGCCCAGTCTGTCTTAAAAATGCATGTAAAAGGGTTATTATGTAGGTACTTGATTTTTGTTAGAATATTAAAATTTTGTAATTCCTTATTTTAAGTAAATTTCTGGAAGATTTTCTAATTATGACATTGATGTAACCTCCTCAATAATTGAATAATTTTTGGTTTTATCTTTACCAAATATGTAGGTACTTGTACATAAACTTTGTAAATATTTCACTCATTTTTAACTCAAAATTTATTTAGCATTAACATCGCCTTCTTATAAAATAACCCCGAATAGGTGTACATATGCTTTGAGGTAAATTATTTTATTACATATCTCTATTATAAAAGTTCCTATTTATAAATGTTATACATACATATGTATATGTAATATTGCATTTTATTTATTCAAGTTCATACAGATACCTATACAAAAAATGTTATTAAATAACAAATAACGTTTTTTTACGTACCTACAATAACAAAATACCTAATTGTTTGAGTTTTTCATAGAAGACGATGCTTTTTTTAAATTAATCCGAAGGACTAAATAAAAAGTATGGGATTTTCTCCCATAATTTTATACCACGATTTTATTGCTTTCTTAATGTTTTATGTTATTTAGGTAATGTATTCTGAAGTTTCATTATATAAATTTTAGAATTGATTGATTATAGACGCCTTAATAACATTAACTACTGTACCTTATTAACTTTTTAAAACAACATTAACACTACGAACTTGTTTAATAATATTATAAATCAGATGTTTTAAGTTAAAAATTATGTAAAGGTCTTTTTATTATTACATATAACAATAATATATTATTTTATTTTAAAAATATCATAATGGGATGTAATTATTATTCAACAAGCACAAATTAACAAAAAATTTTTTTCTTCTGTTTCCATAAACATTAAATAACCACACACTTATTTCTATCTAAAGCTTCCTGGATATTATCTAGCATTGGACTTTGATCTCTCGCTCCTAAATTATCAATCATATTAATTAATTCCTTAAACAAACTAACAACTTTCAAGTTATATTTGGCACTACATTCAATATAGCCACATTTCCAATGTTTTTTAACTAAATTTACTATATCTCTTCTTTTCTCCTCCAAACCACTTGTTATAGCTGGTTTGCTACTGCCACTTGACAGTGGTACGTCTTGCTCATTTATTGCAATTAGATCCTGTTTATTACCCACAACTAATAGGGGTACATTAGACATGTTTCTACTTTCACATATTTGCTCTCTTAACGTTCTAACATATTGAAAAGTTTCTATATTTGACAAATCAAAGACCAGAATGTATGCAGTGGCATTACGAAGGCCATAATAGCGATAATTAGCCCATTCATAGTAAGAATTTACAGGAAAATATGGTATTACTGGCAAATCGGAGATTTTTATCTCATATAAACGATTGTTTGTTATAACGGAAGGATAGTAGGTGTGTTTCCTGTCTGTAGGGACGTATTCTTCACAAAAGTCGTTCCAAACAAATTGCTGAAATCAAAAAATACAATAGTAGAAAAAAGAACATTTGTAGTTTGTACGTCAATATTTTATTAAATTTATCAAGCTGGACATGAAATATTTTCAAAATCAATTATTCCAATCTAGGAAAATCCATTTGTTTATTGTACCTAGAAAGATACGTCGTGGAGAGATAATAATGAATTCAAAATATTTATTTAATATATAACAATGAATGACTGTTCATTCCGTCATATAAAGCCTAGTGAATTCCATCCATCTTATTTTAAACACTACCATTGTGGTGATGTGGAGTTAAAATTATTTTCTAATCTCAACACGTACAACATTGTAGTCCAAGTCACGTTTTATTTCATCTATGGCTATGTAATAAAAAAGCTCATATAGTTCTGGATTGTCAGTGAGTGGAGAACTGGACATAACATAACAACAAAACATCTTCACCCTCACCCACACCGTATTGTTATTATCATTTAATACGAATTTACGAAATACTCAAGGATAAATATAAACTAATGGAATTTCATACATTTTATGGCGATAAAAGTCTAAATATTAACATGCATTTTATGAATGCTTAAAATTCTAGTTCTATGGCCATTAAAATTAACATGCAATTAACCGTACGTTCGTGGAATTTGCAAATTAATATCTCTTAATGCGCCAATGTGGAATATCCCAAACATTATTTTTCCATAAAATAGGAAAACAATTTGTGTTTCAAAAACGTTTTCCCACAATATTTGTAAAAGTTCTTTCATAAAATTTCAATTTTCATATATACGCTTATTGAAATCGAAATCAAACAATCATGCATCAGGATGGAACGCTTTGTATACAACTTCGATGATGGTTATAAATTATTTTCGTTGATTCTGTTTTTCTTTTATTTGTTAAGGGTTAAGACGATTTCTTGTCGAGTTTCGTCTCATTTCAAATTAATCATTCTAATTTAGATAAAGAGATAGATTAGAGAATAGAAGGAGAATTTAATATTTATTAATTATATTAATTTTATGAAAGGAATTTTTCGGTATTGAACAAAAATATTGTTTCGTTTTGTTATAGTAGATTTATATTCTTTGATTCTCGCGCAATTATTGGAAAACATCACTTAATATTAAAATTGTATGAGTAAAAAATCATTAAGATTTGTATTATTTATGTACATATACGAATATATGTAGGTACACATATTTACAAACACATATAATAAATATGTACCTAATAATTGTGAGAATACTTAATTGTAAATATTAATATGTATAATGCCTAGGATACTTAATACTTCACCGATAGGAATAGTTAGCTGCTAACTGCGACATCAATAAATATAAATTTCCATCACATATATCTAATTTTTTAAATTTATTGTGGATTATAAAACTGTTGAATCTGTACCTGTATTATACTTGTTTTTCCAACGGCTGGTGCCCCCAATAATATAACTTTAACACGATCAATCGATTCAGGACTGATTTCAATGGGCGTCTGTGATTGTTCCTGCTCTTGTTTGTCAATTGTTGAAGATGCATTTTGGCGTCTTTCCAAAAAATCCAGATCCAATTCTATAACATAAAAGAGAATAAAGGATTTTATTAAATGTACACAAAAGGGACTGTTGACGTGTGGAATTTTCAATAGTCATGTAATACGTAGTGAAATTGTAAATATTGTACCTAACTTGGTATTGAAATTCCTATATTTATGTTTATGGTATACCTAAAAGTTTATGAACCGTTATGAGCACTAAGGCGGAAAATAAACTCTATAAGAAGTGAATTGCACTTTAGGATTACCTTTTTTAAGTCGACAAGCTCACGTATATTCAAATTTATACATTATATTCTAAGGGTAATTTGAACAATTTCATTTTTAATATGCTGTTGCAGAAATTTGGATGTTTGTTTAACTTGGGTCTGGATTTATTCTTGAACCTCGTAATAGACATGAAGTAAGTATTGTTTTTGAAATTGTCATAAATAAAAAAGATTGTAATTTCATCCTGTGAAGTGAAAAAAGTCGAATTTATTCTAAAAGGTAATTTTTCTTTGTCAATGTACCTGCAGTAAGAGATACAGTTTTAAAATTTGAATTTTGGACTTAACTTCTAAATGGATTTATAGGATATAGGATATTTAAATAAATATCTTGGTAAATAATATTCAGTAGTTGAATAGTATATATTGCAGTAACTTTTAAGGTTTAAGTATTTAAAAAATTTAAGTGTAACTTATACTTAATTATAATTTGACACCCAAAAACCGTTAAATTTCCGGCTACTTATTAAGAATAATAGATACAAATACATATAAATACATAAAGCTTTGGATAAAAAAATTGGATTCAAAAATACAGAATCATCTTTTTGAATAGATTTGTTTTTAAACACAGTTCATAGTTCAATCTGATTGCAAATTTTAGGTCTTCTGTTTTCCTTTGCTGCCAACTTTTACGATAAAGAGACTTTCTAAAGTACTCAGAAAGTATAGTATAATGGTACAATTTCACTGGTGTGTAAATATTTAGTAGTCTGGAGTCTGGAAGATGTTAATAACTACATAGGTATATGCTCCGGTATATGCGAGAATATATGTCGAGGTATATGTATAGTACTTTTAATACCCATTTTAGGTTTTACCTACTTCCATTGTTAGCAGAATTGGTAGATTTGAAAAAACTGTAAAGTCAGAGAGCTTAAAGATGTATCTAATGCTTCTTAAATTGAGTAAAAAAGCACATTCGTATAAATTTATTATCAGATCTTTGTATTTGGCAACATATAGGTAAATATAAACAATGTCTTATTGCCTTGCCTTGCCTTCAAAGAGGAGCTTATTAAATATTACCTATAATACTTACGAGTATGTCTACATACCTACTTTTAAGATAAAGTTAAACAAAGTTTTTATCGAAAAAACGAAAGAATGTAATTTAAACAAAGCCTAAAGGTTTTTTTGAGAATCTGCAAATAATCGGGCAAATAAATACAAGCATATTCTTTTCATCTCCAGTTTACATATCTACATACATACATACATTGAAACGAGCATTGAAAGTATAACCTAGAGGAATAAGCAATCCAACGGTGATATGTAATATAAATATATTTATTTTATATAAATCCAAACATATTATTATTGTTGACGAAGTCCATTTTTATAAGGAGTAGTCTATGATTTAATTTTTATATCTTTACACCGGTAACGATTTTATTTCTAATCATCATCAGTATAAACTACACGAAATGTAATTATTATGTATATGTAATATATTTTTTGGTCAGGCGGCTGGAAAGTCGCTGATTCCGGACTAAAAGTCACTCAAAATCGTTCGGAAAACAACCTTTTGCCGGACGATTTTTACTGCATTTTTGATTCTAATGTTGGCAGTTAAAATTACTAAATTATTGTATTAAATGACAGCTGTCAGGCTGACACTGTCAGTGATAGATTGTTGCACCTACAGTTTCCTATATATACACGATAAGTTTTTAAATAATTTCAATTGTTTTGTAATTGCCAACCCAAAAAAATCCCCTCTTTCGTAAAATGTCAATTTAAATTTAAGTATGAAAATGAATAAATTTTAAACGCCTGGCCAAAAAATCCTGTGGATAACACTGCCGAAAAGAATTATTACAAGGGCCTCGCTTTGCTGGCCTCCGCTACGCGTCGGCCAGCAAAATAGCTCGACCCTTGTAAAAACATACTTTCCGGCCTAGTTATCCAAATAACTATTAGTATTACCGTGGCCTACGATGATTAATGTCACTGCCGCTCCATATGGCCGTTGCACTCGCCTAAATTTCATTGTTGAAATTGATTCCGATTAACCTTAAAATTTCGTTCGGTCGGTAACTAGCGATTCCTAGCGGTTAAAAAATTGAAATACAACTCAAAAATGAACGATTGATACACAATAACCAAAAAATTTCGTCCGGTAAGTAGCTCTATCTGTTGGTCATCAAATTGGACAATTATAAAACATAAATGATTTTAAAGCTCATTACAGATTCTGACAAAAGTCGATCATTTTAGTTGATATTTTTCAGTTAGATGGGTCTAGTTACCGAACGAATTTTGAGGTTAGTCGGAATCACTCAAACAGGGCGAGTGCAACGGCCATATGGAGCGGCAGTGACATTAATCATCGTAGGCCACGGTATTACATTTATTTACTTTGTCATATTTGTTAGCTATATTGCATTGTCATTGTTAAAATTCGGAAAAATATATAAATGCAAATAAATGAGACATTGAAAATATGCATGCAACAAACTGTGACACAAAGAAAATAAATATATAAAAACCTATAAATAAAACTGAAAAAAAATATTATTAAGAATTATACAAAAATTATTTAAACTTTTTTAAAGAAGTTCAAATATCGACTAGATCTTCACAGAAAGAGGTACTGTTTTAGAGCAATCAACTTCACAGGTGTTTCTAGTGGTATAACGATGGTGTTTGGGACCTGTGTTCTAAAATCCAGTCCGACTTCTGACCCCTTTGACTCTTTGTTTCTTCATGTATAGTTACAAATTTTAATTGCTGATACTGATATGTACATATGTATAATAGATATGCAATTACGAATTTTTAAAATTGAAATTTATTTATGTAAAATCAATAACCAGACTAGAGAAAAAAAAGTATACATATTTCCTACTTTAACCTATCTTTCTAGTTGACTTCTGTCCCATCCTCCCATCCACTAAGTTTTTTTAGCATCACTCATTCTCAATAGACATCCTCGTACAACTATTGACCACAGATCCACAATTACAAATTTAGTTGAGAATATTTAACACTACATAAGAAAACACGGCAAAATATGGCAAGCCGTTTGGGACTAAAATAGTTAATTTACTAATATATAGGAACTTTTACTAATATAGAGAACCGCTTGTTAATACATATATAGAAACATTTACTAATATAAAGAAACGTTTACTAATATATAGAAACATTTACTGATATATAGAAACATTTACTAATATAGAGAACCCTTTGCTAATATATAAGAACTTTTACTAATATAGAGAAGCGTTTACTAATATACCTACAGGGTGATTCTTTTAGATGGACCATTAGACATATCTGGAAAATGGGTGGGAATTTAGTGCTGAAAATTTGGTTATAGGGGTTTTCTATATTGATCTATCATTCTAAAATAGTTTCAAAATCGTGGCGCTTCCGTTTATACCGGAATTCGACACTAACTTTGTTATTTTAAATGGAACACCCCTTTTTGTTATTGCATTATTGAATTACTTATAAAATTATAATGTGACTTTATGTACGGCACCATATCTCCAAAATTGATAGTTTTTGAGATAATAATTATTTTATATCAAATTTTGGCTTTTGCACTGTTTTACCAAAAAAATTTTAATACGAGTCAGAATTGAGATATTGAGCTGAAATTTGGACTGAGGATAGTCAAAAAGGTAAGTTGCAAGACTGTCTAATTGGTTTATGATTTCTGTTTGTACAGAGTGTTGTTATAACCATTTACATTTGCAGCAACTTTAAGGTACGATAACTGTCTTATTTTAAATGGAACACCCTATATCTTTTTTGCTTATTGGATAGAGAATTTAATTCTGAATTGAATGGCATAAGCATACCCTATACCTAGGATTGATAGATTTTAGGTGCCAGCAGACGCCCTCAATCGCTTTGCGGCGAAATGCAAACTAAAGTGCCGTCGGTACCCGATCGTAGGGTATTAATGTTGCCATAAATTTTGATTGTCAATGTCACTTGACATAAATTCACGAGTCAGTCGTTTACTTTTATATCTTATACTTTTATTGCACTATCTGGCATATGAGCATATATCGATCGTCAAAATTTTGAAAAATATCTTTCGGAACATTCATCTCAGTTAATATACTATGAAAAATGCTAACAAAAATACGTGGTAGTCAAGAAAAGATTGGTTTTCATGTCTCTGGGGGTGAAATTGCAGTTTTTTGGGTATGTAATAAATGAAAAATGTTTTTTGGTGTTTTAGTATTATTGGTTGTATATATGAATTAAATATTGAAAAAAGTAATCGAAATTGAAAAATTGAATTCTAGAGATTCAAAGAGCATTTTTTATACTGGTACGTATATTTTTCTCAGATATTTTAATAGTGCAATAAGTGAGATTAATGTTCCCGAAAATTTCCACCACCAGGGGTCGTCTGCCTTAAGCCAATGCTACACTTTTTGATAAGAGTTTTATGCTTTTTTATAACATTCGCAGGGGGTTTTGGTGGATATGAAATGAATTATGTTCTCAAATAAAGTTGTTTTATCCTAGAAATCTCTAAAAAGTTTGAATTGAAAACGATCTTTTGGTCAAAATTTGAGAGTTTTCAGAATATTAAGACCAACGCAGGAGACTCCGGTTCGATTCCCGATGAGGCATAAAACTTTTTTTACATTTTTGACAATTTATGGTATTTAATCGTTTTCGTATTTTTAAAATCTTTTGCAAACAATTAATGGAAACCAGACAATGATATTAAAAAAAACTGCTCTTTTCACATAAATTTCTAAATATCTCAAAATCTTCCAGTATAAACGGAAGCGTCACCATCTTGAAACTATTTTAGAATGATAGATCAATATCGAAAATTTTTATAACCAAATTTTCAGCACTAAATTCCCACCCGTTTGCCAGATATGTCTAATGGTCCATCTAAAAGAATCACCCTGTAGGTATATTAGCAAACGCTTCTCTATATTAGTAAAAGTTCTTATATATTAGCAAAGGTTTCTCTATATTAGTAAATGTTTCTATATATTAGTAAATTAACTATTTTAGTCCCAAACGGCTTGCCATAGTAAAACTTGCTCGATTAGATAAGCACGCACAAATGACTAAAACCACTAAATTAAACTGTCTCAATACGACTAAAAAGACATTTATTCAAAATCAGTATGTAATGAGGCATTTTCCGATGTTTTATACAATTCGAAAGTGACCAATTGTTATATTCATGCGAGTAATATACAGGGTGTTCAGTTTCAAACCGAGCGGCACAGATATCTCGAAAACGGTAAATGCTAGAGACTTGAAATTTTGGCAATAGGAGTTATCCGGAGGGGCTGATCGATCTAAAATATTTTCAAAATGGTGGCACTTCCGGTTATACCGGAAGTCGACACTAACTTCGTTATTTTAAATGGAACACCCCATTTTTTATTGCATTTTTGAATTCCTTGTCAAATTTTAATGTGACTTTATGTATGGTACCATATCTCCAAAATTGATAGTTTTTGAGAAAATAATTAATTTAGATGAAATTTTGACTTTTGCAGTGTTTTACCAAAAAATTTGTAACCTGAGTCACAATAGAGTTATTAAGCTGAAATTTGGGCTGAAGGTAGTCAGAAAGCTTAGCTACAATACTGCCTAATTGGTTTTATATTTCTAATTATACAGGGTGTTGTTATAACCAGTTACATTTGCAGCAACTTTAAAGTAGAATAACTTTCTTATTTCAAATGGAACACCCTGTATTTTTTTGTCTTGTTCGATAGAGAGTTTAATTCTGAATCGAATGGTATAAGCATACCCTATACCTAGGTTTGATAGATTTTGAGATATTCGGAAATTAAACGAAGGTTGCAATATTTGATAAAGTTTTAAGCCTTTTTTTAACATTTACGGGGGTTTTGGGGAATATGACATCAATTATTTTGTTAAATAAAGTTATTTCATCCTAAATCTCCCATAGGTTTCAATTGAAAATGATCTTTTGGTCAAAATTTGAGAGTTTTCAGCAAATCATTTTTAAGACATACGCAGGAGACTCTGGTTCGATTCCCGCTGAGGCCTGAAACTTTTTTTATATTTTTTTCACAATTAATGGCATTCAAACGTTTTCGTATTTTTTAAGTGGTTTAAAAACAATTAATTAAAAGCAGTTTAGCTATTGAAAGTCTCATTTAGGGCATAAATTCGCAATAATATTCAAAAAACTTGCTCTTATTTCATAAATTTCGAAATATCTCAAAATCTATCAATCCTAGGTATAGGGTATGCTTATACCATTCGATTCAGAATTAAATTCTCTATTGAACAAGACAAAAAAATACAGGGTGTTCCATTTGAAATAAAAAAGTTATTCCACTTTAAAATTGCTGCAAATGTAACTGGTTATAACAACACCCTGTATAATTAGAAATATAAAACCAATTAGGCAGTATTGTAGCTAAGCTTTCTGACTACCTTCAGCCCAAATTTCAGCTTAAGAACTCTATTCTGACTCATGTTACAAATTTTTTAGTAAAACACTGCAAAAGTAAAAATTTCATCTAAAATAATTATTTTCTCAAAAACTATCAATTTTGGAGATATGGTACCATACATAAAGTCACATTAAAATTTGACAAGGAATTCAAAAATGCAATAAAAAATGGGGTGTTCCATTTAAAATAACGAAGTTAGTGTCGACTTCCGGTATAACCGGAAGTGCCACCATTTTGAAAATATTTTAGATCGATCAGCCCCTCCGGATAACTCTTATTGCCAAAATTTCAAGTCTCTAGCATTTACCGTTTTCGAGATATCTAGGCCGCTCGGTTTGAAACTGAACACCCTGTATATTTTCCTCTCTAGGAAGGAAAGTGGTCACTTTGCTGCGGCAAAAATTCTGGCTACTACCTACAATTTTTAATAATGTTCATATTGGGCAACCAATAACAATCCATTACTCACTTGTCATTTAATGAGTAACAACAAAAAATTGTCATTAGTGACATATGTCAAATGTTGGCATACAAAACAATTTATAATGAAAAACATTCAAAAAACATGTTTTAATTAATTGTGTCTGATTGTGAATAATAGTAGATTACACACCGAGGCGAAAAGGGCAGCACTACTGTCGAGAGAAAAGTTTGCCTGCTGAGGCCGTAGGCCGAAGCGGGCAATTTCTCGAGACAGGAATGCCTTTTCGCCGAGGTTTGTATACTATTTTATTCACAATCAGACACAATTAATTAAAAAATGTGTGTTTTGAAGGTTTTTCTTTATAAATTTTTTCTATGACAACTTTTGACATAGTCACTAATGACAATTTTTTGTTGTCACTCTCATCAAATGACAAGTAATTTTTTGATTGCTAACAACTTGTTTAATCGTTGCGAACGGGACATGAAATTACGGGGTTAAAAATATCCCTTCGGCCCGCTGTCCGGGCAACCACCGGGTAGGTAATGCTGTTGATTCACGCAGTCAGCAATCGACAGCTTTCGACCTCCAAAATAGGTTAAAAATGTCGTAATTACAGTCTGATTGGGAATAATAGTAGATTACATACCGAGGCGGAAAGGGCAGCATTACTGTCGAGAGAAAAGTTTGCCCGCTGAGGCCGTAGGCCGAAGCGGGCAATTTCTCGAGACAGGAATGCTGCCCTTTCGCCGAGGTTTGTATACTATTTTATTCACAATCAGACACAATTAATTAAAAAATATGTCTTTTGAATGTTTTTCATTATAAATTTTTTGTATGTCAACATTTGACATATGTCACTAATGACAATTTTTTGTTGTTACTCATCAAATGACAAGTGAGAAATGGCTTGTTATTGGTTGCCCAATATGAATATTATTAAAAATTGTAGTAGCCAGGATTATGGGAAGCCAGGAAAGTGACCATTTTCCTCTCTAGAGAGGAAAGTAAATATTACTCGCTTGAATATAACAATGGGTCACTTTCCATTTTTATAAAATATCGGAAAATGACTCATTACATACTGATTGTGAATAAAATAGTATACAAACCTGGGCGAAAGGACATTCCTGTCTCAAGATGTCAAGAAACTTTTCTCTCGACAGTAATGCTGCCCTTTCCGCCTCAGTAGGTACATAATCTACTATTTTTGTTAATGAATAGACAAAGACAAATACAACATTTGATAGTTAATATAAACAAACGAAAAATAAAAAATACTAAATTGCTTAAATGTAAATAAATTATTGTATAGAGTTACAAAAATACAGAGTTTCAGTGATGTTACTTACTAGTTACCCTTTAAATTTCTACCGCATATGTGGAAATACATATGTTATGTTTACTTAAACATACGTACAATATTTTATTTGCATGTGCAATAACAAATTAAATGTTATCATAATTTCGAGATAATTTCATTTCTACAATATGTTGGAGTTTTAACTTATAACAATCGAGAGATCTATTTAAATGATTTAACAATATCATCCAATTCCATTTATACTATAGTATTTAAATCAAACATAAATCGAAACACCTGTATTTTAAATAAATCATGTTTTCCATACATATATTATCTCGATACATGTATCTGTATGTACATGTGTATTTTCACATTTCCACAAAATCTCAATACCTATATCGTATTGACTTTAGAAAAAACACAATTTCATTCCTATGGAATTGTGTGTGTTCTGTGTTATGGCAAAAGTAAATTAAATCAATCTGCTTAGTACAAAGAAACAACAGCTTAAGCGATAGAAAGGATTTCTTTCAATACCAGAAATTGCCTGCAATGTTCACACATATATGTCGTAAAAAGATGTATAAGGTATTTTTATGTAATATTAAATTTATACATGACTGGGGCATAATACAGTAAAAAAAAGTGAAAATATATTTATAGTACGTATAAGTACATACTTAAGTTATTGTATAAAAGTATTACAGCTACACATATCAATTCTTTTATAACTTTAACACAAAAGGCATAAATTAAGTACCTTCAAAAAGAGTATTCTGAATTTCCTCAAGAAAATTGCTGAATACTTGAATTTAAATAACACCTGTGGGAAAAACATAATCCGGAAAATAAGTTTCAGAACGATGGATCCAGCAAAGAATATTCTCACAAAATATCATCTTGTATTTCCTATGTATACTTAATATTTTCGTTTCTCCGATAACATTTTTAAATATTTCTGAAGGTATTTTTATTTTTATTTGACCATCTTTTTTATTAATATAGGGGGCAAGGAATAGTAATTTATGTATAACAGAAATTACATTTCAGATGGACATAAAAATAAAAAATGATAATGCACAACTTTGCACATAAAATTGAATTTCTTTTTTTTTATTCAAATTGAATGTTCCGGATCAAATTTGTTGTTTTATCCCGTTATGCATATAGGTATTACAACTATTACAAGTAGGTGTTTTAAATAATGATAGCATTGTTAAAAGAAACTTTTCATAATATTTTAGATATAGGTACCTACCTACTACCTACCTGTATATGTATTATAACACATAATTAATATGATACACTTTAATATTAAAAATCCATTTTTTTTTATTTCATATCTTTCTTTAGGAGTAATAGGTAGGTACATTTCAACCCAAATACATATGTAAAGACGCAAGCAACTACATATTTAATTTACACCTTGTGTATGCACAAACTTATACATATATGTATATCAATTTATTTTTTACATATTTAGCTTTCGTCTCACATGTAAGTTAAATAGATTTAAATGTAGCCAAAATTGTTTAACTTTATGCCAATCATGCTAAATCTTAAACAAGATTCGTAATTTGCTTACTTTCGGTCTTGTTTAATAATAAACTATGGTACAATATTATAGAGTTAGGAATGCGTAGTATGTTGAACTATTATACCTTAGTTACTGAAGTTGTCAAAGAAGTTTTGTTTGCACTGGATGTTTTTCTGATATTTTAGTAAAAGCCGGACTCAAAATAACCATGGCTCTACAATGAAAAACAAAATGGAATATGGAATAGCTAAGGATATTAACACAAGCTATACCATTACTGTCTATTTGTCTTTTTTTATAACTAATTTAATACATTAAGTAAAACCACATCAAACAGAAATTGTTTAAGTTACGGGAATATCAAATAACATGTTACCTATTTGAGTTATTTATACTATACAATATACATAAACTAACAGGGAACTGATTGATTTGACTCCTTTGGCTTCTGGCATGCATGGTATGGTATTTGAATTTAGTGATATTTCGGAATGTGTACCAAATATGATTCCGATTCCACATTTAATAAATTAATGATATCTTAATTTCAAAAAGACAATCGGAGATATACGTTGCAATGCCTATACCTAACAATTTGGCAAGTTAATATTTAATGAAGTTAATTGTAGTTTATGTTTTACAACTGTATCTAAAGGTATTATCAGTAGGTACATGTGCATATGTAAAATAATTGGGTATAATATTTTTATGACCATAATAATGCAAGAATTGCAAGAATATAAATATAATAAGTCAATAAATATAAGTAATTTTAAATGGTAAATTGATATATCTTTTTTATTTAAATCGAAACCTTTAAAAACATATGACGATAAATGAAAAATATACTTAAAAATATTGGTAAAAATTCAAAAAAATCATTTCTTATTGTTAGGACTGCACAAGGAAATTTAATTTGCGAAAGAGCGATATGAATGTAGGTAAATATCATCTTTTTATAAAAAGCGTAAATTTTTATTTCGTTTGCCATGAATAAAAGTTAATTTTTATACCTAATAAGTTTATCAAAAATGCTAAAAATTTAATATCGCTATTGAATCGAGTAATAATAAATGCAATTTAAATTCTATTTATATTTGATCTACACAAATATCAACTTTCATTTTTTAAGCCCTATTTTTACTCCGACTAAATATAATGAAGGTAACGAAAGAAAAAATTAAGTTAGTTCTACAAATTTTATATGAATAGCCTTTTTACTAACTTTTTTCATTAAACCCATTTTCGTTTCAATAGTTAAAGCAATATTTTATTTTAAGGAAGTAGATAAGATTTATGCGGAATTTGATTTATTGAACTCAGAAAATTGGATTTAATCGACTATCCGAAAATTTTAAATTCAAATCCGAATTAGAACTTTTTATATTGTATTATCTATTATACATCTGCTAAAAAATATTCCATATTTCTACTGTTTTTTTTTTGTTAAAAAAACGTCATCACAAAAGAACTAAAGCGGAATAGCTGACCTAATATGTATGTATATATGTATGTTAAAAAACATTTAAAGCATTAACAAATTAGTAAGATAGGTACATACTTATGTACCTACTCATATAGTGCATATTATATTGTGTGCACTGTTGTTTTTTTCTTTACTTCCCTTATTACTTTATTGTGGTATTAAAATTGTTTTTAATTAAAAATTAAATGAAAAATTGTTATTAAAAGTTTAAACCAGTTTACGGACGATTAAAGTGATTAATTTTTCTATATGAAATACATTGCATTAATAATAAGGATGCAATTTAGGATGCAATTAAATTACCTATTAAACGTAATTTACTTACTTTTTAACAGTTTATTTTACATTAGGATGTTGCAGAGAGGAGCGTTTATTAACAAAAGTTGATACCTCGTTTGATATTTATGTACGTAATACATCTGTACCCAAGTACATTACCTACATTTTTTGTCATACGAGTATCTACCGTAAAAAATTTCATATTTGGGGTGCGAATAATAAAAACATACATTAGGTTGTAATATATTAACATCTCGGTTTATTAAAGTTTACTTTTTTGTTGCCTGGCACGTACTAAAAACCTGATATACATTTGTAAGGATTATTTGTAAGTGATAGGAGTATGGTAGTAAGAAGTTAGAATAACTAGGTACTAACAGTTAGCATTAGAGTAGGTGTGTGGTGCCTTACCTATTCATGCACCTGGCGGACCTGTCACAAAATATTTGCATATTTGACAATGCAATCAAGCTGATGTGTACATAGAAATAAGTTTAAATAGTTGGATTCAGTTACCTAATCTAATTCAAACATGAAAAAAGTATATCCAACTTCTTAAAATCAGTTCTAGTTTTGATGATTATCCATCACTACCATTAACGAACATTGCATACTAAAAATTATTTTATCATTATTATTGCATTTTATGTTAAAACATAAAATAGTAATTTTCAGAAACTGCCTGCACCTTTCTAGGGGTCCTTGTTGCTTACAATTATTATCCACCGACGAGATTAAGGGTATATTGTATGTTGAAATCTTAATTCCGCCTTAGGTAATATTTTTGTATACAATTTATTTAAATTTTATATATTATGGTTTTATGATTTTTTATTTGGCATAAAACTTGGATATTGTACAGAATTTAAACTAAAGCTGCGTTTAGACACTCATGCAATATGTGTTATTGAAATGTTTATAGTAGGTACTTTAAAAAAGTTTCTGCAATACTTGTCACAAATAATTTAAATATTTTAAAAGTATTGTCAATATAAAGTTATCTTTCTAAATACCTAAATGCTTGTAATTTTAAAAGCATTATGATCCCCCTATTTTATTTCTTGTATATAAAGTTCACTTCATAAATGAAAATAAAAAAATAGGGATCAATTTACGAATTTTGATTTAATAAAGTCTGATAAGTCTATTGACTATGCGAGTGGAAGAAATATAAATAGATCGTTCCTTGTTAATTAAACATTTACGTTAAATTAATTTTCTCTTTAACTCAAGTCTAGCACAAATAAATAAAATTATTAAACTTTAACAAAACCCTAATAAAAACAATAACGTCGTAAATAATTACATAAGAGATTAATTTATAAATACCAAAATGAATTATTAAAACGCATCCTTTGTAATGTGATTTATGCAAATTCTTGGTTTGATCCTAGAAGCAATTTATACTTAGGCGGAAAAGTCCTAATACTATTTCATGTTTATTCATTGATTTCATTCTGTATTGTATACCTTCCTACCAATTGTGATTTTTAATGCAAGAAATATTGAAATTTCTAGTTAACATTTAAAAACCTCCGTTTTTTAATTAACAAATTTGTTTTCATAAAAAACATAATTAAATATTCCTTGTAATTATTATCAAAAGATGTTGGTCCTAGCGTGAATTCAAGTATACAGGAGAATCTACCTATATTTTTCATTTTTCCCAAATTATCTTACCCAAATGTCTTTTCGAATTCGGAGTGATGACAGGTTCTGAAGCAGTTGCCGCAGCCACTTTGATAAGAATTTTAATTACTTAACACAAAAATTTATTTTTAAGAGTAATTTTCAGAATTTTTTAACTTTGAATGCACTTTTTTATACAATCAAATTAATTATTATTGAAAGTGTTAAAATTGTTTGTTTGTGCATCAATTTATTTTTGTTAGAAATGTTCAATCCATCACCATTTACCAATCACTGATATAATATACCTACAGGTATAGGAAGAGATAAAATATAAATAAAAAGCAATAAACAAAAAGTGTGGAAAAATCATTCAATGCAGCGCTAGGAATACAGTTGCTAAACTTTTTCTTTCGTGACTGTCACACTAGTAGAATAATTTATTAATTTCCAGGATCAACTACAGCCGAGACTATAGCATTTGCCTGAAGATAAATTGCTGTATACTGTATACAATCTAAAACAAGAAAATCTATTCACGAAGGTTATACTTGCACTTGCATATCTTCCAGAATTATCAGAAAGATTAGAAAGACATAGAAAGATTACAGGAGTTTTTTAAATACGTATTATAACATAGTTGACCTAAAATATTTACAGATAGCTTTAAATATCGTTGTCGAGATTTAAAAAGAGTGGCTTAATATTTCATGAATCGTTTAGCAAAACAAATAGAAAATCTCTTATTTACTATCTTCTGTTTAAAGGTATAGAATTGACGGAATGAATGAATTAAACATAAAATTAGCTATCAAATAAATTAAGTGGAAGTGGTTCTGAACAAGTTTTATATGTACATAAACACAGAAATGTAAGTGTGACTTGTTACGAAAATAATTAACACTGGTTTACCTACTCAAAAATAATTTATCATTCATAAGTGAATTTAACAAGTCTGCTTTAGATTTTGTTTTGCAAAATTTTTATCATTAACAAAAATTCTATGGATAATACTTTTCTATAGAAATGTCCAAATTGTATAAGTACTTAATTAAAAATATATTTGTTTAGAAATCACCCATAAAAATAAACAATGTAAGTAAGAGCGACGATTAAACACGCGATTCAAAAAAATGAATCATATTTAAACCAACTCTAGACACAGTTAAAACAATACTGAAGAAATGCTGAATTTCAACATTCAGCCAAAAGGGATAACCGTACAAAAATGAACGCTTTCTACGCGCATGATAGCAAATAGGTAAATACAAATATGTGTGTTTTTATTTATTATATTAAGAAATGAAAATTATAAGACATTTATTTATATTTATTAATTACATAATAGGTACCTAAATTTGGTTATGAATTACCAAAAAGTTGGTATAATACATGTTTACATGATTTTAAATTGAAATATATTATACTGTTTTTGTTAATTTGAAAAACTTGTTGGGGTGGGGTTCGTTATAAAATTATGGTTAATTTCTTTTTAGAAAGATTCAACTTCTATTATTAATTAAACTATTATGCAAAAACTCTATTTGCTGTTTAGCTGTTTGGAAAACGATATACATATATTATACATATATTTTAAATATATCTAACATTGTTCTATATGCTGTGAATGCATTGTGATAGAATTTCCTAGAAAAAGGTCATTGTGTTTGATATTTCTGTGCAATATAATATCGAAATGTCCACCTTCAACTTACATATACATATTTCTAATAGAACACGGAGATATCCGTTATTTTTTGTGAATGTTGTTCAATTTCAACTGTGTTCAGTTTATTTGATAGTATAACAAAAGATATTTGTCTTTTTATTTTTTCTCCTTTGTTAGAACAACCTGTTTTTCAGAAAATGACAAAAAAAGTTATTTAGGTATATCTTTAATTCAACCTCTTCGAAATTTCTAAACGTTAAGTTTGCGGAGTCCAACGAAAAGAAATGAAACCAACATAAAATTTATCATTTTTTTATTTTTTTAAAATCATGCATATTTAGGACGGTGTTGAAAAGTCACTTCTTATATTAATAAAAGGACAGGTTAGAGAATATTTTTCTGTTACTTCTACTCATCGTAGACATGTAGATGGTGTGTATAAAAATTTATAACTAATTATGTGTTTCTATTTAACCAGTGCGTTTAGGTTTAGGTTTAGGTAGGTATGTACCTATAATTACTAGTAATATACCTATTACTTATTATATATTCTCTAGTTATACCTGTCTCATTAACTTGTAGTTATTTGAGAAATTGGAAACAATTAAAAGATTTTTGAAACGTTTAACACATAAGTCAATGAAAAGTGAATTTGATTAAAACTCAGAAAAGTTGTTGAAATTGGTTAAAAGGATTGCTCTCGTATACTGCTGCTTGACATCAAACGATCTATTACGTAAAGGATATTTCAATTTCAAAAATAAGACCCTCTTATAAAACAATCATCAAGTTCGTTAAAGCTAGTAAAAATCTACGAATATTTGTGAAAGCTTAAAAGTAAAAATATAAAGAAATGGTCAAATAATAAAGGTAAGAAAAACAATTCCCTTAAATATGTTATTTTCGTTGAAACCATTAGTGCAACATTACAACATGTTTTCTTCTGGTATGTCCTTACCGTATACGGTTTAGGTCTCAGTTTAGGATTATTAAGTTTTTGTTCCTTAAAATCACTTAACTTACCTCAACTTTGTGTAAAAACTACCTTTTCCAGCTATATAAGAAAACGGTTTATAGGATTATGTATAACTTATATTTATACGTTATTTTAGAATGGAAGTATAGGTAAGTATTTATTGTAAAATAGACTGAAAGCCTGAAAGGTGTAAATAGTCTAAAACAGAAAAACACATTCGGACACACATCAATCTTCTACAAGTTAAAAGTTCTCTTTTTTCTAAATTATTGTTTATTAAAAAACTTTTCATTCGTTGTACCTACCTTAATGTTACGAAAATTAAATAAAAAATAATTTTTCAAAGAAATAAAGTTTCTAACAGTGTTTTCCTTTAGAAATATGCCCAACCTCCATCACTAATAAATCTGTTAGAAAACTTCTTTGATTTCGAACTGTTCCTTTACTTATAGTGTGTCATATAAATCAATGTTTGTGTCGATAGCTGATAGGTAAGCTAAAACGAAAAGACTGATGGTGAATACCCGAGATTTCTTTGAAAGCCAGAATTTGTAGTATGCACTCGTAAATATATTTAGACTTCTGCGCTAAAGTAGGTATACATACATATACATATATAAAATTACTCAATTCACTCTCTCTTCAAATTTTTATATTTGAAAATTCAATTCTCAGATGCGAGAATGCAACTCTTCTTGATTTTTAGTACCAAAAAAATAATAAATCTGTCTTCTACATATAAGTAATCTTAAATACAATTTTCTTATCATGTGTAAATTGAATATTCCAAATTTTGAAAATGAAAATGTAGTAGAAGCGATAAAAGTTAGATACCATAATATAGTACATATATGCTCAGATGCAGGAAATTACACATCTTGTATTTGAGACAGCCAAATGGACGTGTTTAATGCATACATTCACCAGTTTAACTTATCAACATGTAATGTCATTTATAATGCCATGAGGGTTTCAGGAATTCAGCCTCAAAGACACTTCAACGTATTAAACAGATAAGGTATAGTGTTTAACTTATTTTATTCAAATGTTAAAGTTAAAGCAATACTTAGGTACAATTAAGCTCTAAAAACATAGGTAATGTTTATAACATAAATGCAGTGAAGCAGAGAAGTTAGCTTTATAGTTTATACAATCAATTGGTAGAAGTCAAATAATTTAATAAGTTATGAGATTGTATTGGGTTTAAATACTTATAAAAAGTTCTATAGTACCTATATATTCAAATGTAAGTAGGTAGGTATGTCTTAGTATAAATAAATTGCACCTCAATATATGATTAAATCTTCATCAACGTCAATTAAAATTAAACGCTATGCTTCAATATTGCATGAACTTTATCTTAACTGAATGAACTACCCAGTTGTGAAGCAAACATTTTTTTATTGATAAACTACGAATCTTGATAAAGATTTTCTTAAAATTCAACCTATAAATTTCATTAAAGATTTGTTTACTAGGTACATATTTTTACTACATATTTTACTACGTATTTGTGGTGTTTGTGACAAGCGATGTTTTTTTTAATCTCATGAAACAAATTATTTGCAAGAACGTGTTTATGTATTAAGAATTCTATTTACGAGAACAATATTAACTTGAAAAATACCTGCAAAAATCTACATGGTCTTTGGTCTTGCATTCGTTGTCAACTTTTTGTGCCAACTTATGTCAGGGAAATAATACGAAACTTGTATTTTACTTGAAACTTTATGTTTACATTTTGAAACAAATAATAAAGACGCGAATAAAGTTGACAATTCAATTAATGACTTGCTTTAAGTTACCTTACCTACCTATCTGTAGTCTGCACCAATGTTCTTGGTTATAACAAAATAAAAGTATGATTAAAGTTATAAAATTAACTTCATTTTACGTCAAACTTTCTTATCGAAAATTTTCTTTTCTTGAATTAAGAGTATGTTTTTAAACATTCCCCACATATTAATACCTATCCAACAACTAAATATGTACTGAAATAAATTTTAGACTTACCTTTTGAAAACTTGTTAATTCCACTAAAATCTTCTCAGTCAGAAGTGAATAATTTTATTGCCTTTGTATGCTAGTATTATGCTAATGATTTTATGCAATTGAATATATTTGATTGTCGTATGTATGTAAGTTATATGTGTATAGATAAAAGTAACCATTCACAATTTCACAACCTTAATATGTATTTTCTTAAATTTGGTTTGTATTATTAATAATTATTTTTTGAGCAAACACTGAACACAATATTATTTTGAACATATTTATCAGAAAATTTCAAGCAAATTTTTGTTATTATTGCATAATATTTTGCTCTGAAAGTATGGTTAACTAAGGACTTTCAGGTTATAACAGAAATCAGAAAATGCTGAAATAAATGTAAATAAAGGCAGCTTGCACACTCCTTTTCAGGACACGAGATGGCAATTGAGTCAGTGTTACCGTTGCTTTAGAGATTTTATTGATCTATTTTCAAATAATCTAATCTTACTTCGCATATTCAAAAGGGGTTTTGCCCTAAGTTGTGTAATAGTATATTAAAGAATGAGTTTGATAAGGTGAATTTTATTGCAAGACCGGATTTTTCGCGAATTCGCTTGCGAATTCGTGAAATTAATCCGCGATTGCAATAAAATGCCTTATCAAACGAATTCTTTATTATATTTTATCTATTTCGGTGCTAGAACAGGTACATTTTGACACTCAGTTCCGTTTAATAATAGCTGATAATAAAACGGAACTGTCATAGTGTCACATTCTAGCACGGAACTGTCATTAGTGTCACATTCTAGCACGGAATTGTCATTAGTGTCACATTCTAGCACGGAACTGTCATCCGCTTATTATAGTCAACAAATGTCAAACGACTGACATGCATATTATTTTTAAACAAAAATCGTAAATTTACACCGAAATAGATAAAATAGTATAAAGAATTCGTTTGATAAGGCATTTTATTGCAATATACTATTATTTAATTTTCTTTCATTACATTTTTTATTATCCTTATTCTGCTTCTTAAAATTTCAATTTTAATATTGAATTAAAATTTTCTACACAACGTATAATTTAGTCATGTAAAATAGTGTCGAACCGTCTACATTATCCAAAGTAACTATGGAAATGAGACAACATTTAATGGGATTTTTACCATGGGATTCTAAAAATTTTGATCCGGATATTATTCAAAGTTATCAGAAGTCACAGAACTTGTGATCAGGTGGTTTAAGGATTAAATATACTTTAACTTCATATCATCCCCTATATACCTCAAACACTTGAGCTAATACCAACATACTACATTTATATCATTTTAATTGCTAATTGATACCTATATCATTAAATTATAATTTAAAAATAATTCTCTAATATCAGTTCATATTGTAACTCACATAATGTTTAATAAGCACCTATTCTTCAGCACCTTCTCTTGAATATTCCAATCAGGCTAAGATATAATTTACTTCCAAGTTCGAATTCTATTTAGAAGGTTGAGAACACAGCCTCCAGTAATATAATATAAATTTCATTTGTTGTGATAATTAAATTATAATTAGATGGAAATCTTGGCTTTGTTATAACATGCAGATTGCCCGCTTTTGTTTTCAGTCGAATTAATGCCGTGATTCAATTTTAAGCCCATTATTTTCGTATTAATTTGGTAATGCAAAACCTGGTGGAAATTGAAAATTTCATTCAAATTATAATATGTAATACTATATCAAAACAGTAACATTTAATTTATTTTCTATTTAAGTAAGAGTTTTTAAAATGGTCATTGACATACAATAACATACAAATTGAATTTACAATTGTCTGCGGGAATTATAGATTCCCGCAGTACAAAGGATTGTTATTTAATAATAGTTTACCTACTAGCTACTATTCCCCATAATACTTACGCTACTCTATACCTCTGTACCTAATAGGTTAAGGCTGGTTTATACAGTTACCTAAAACCTAACACTTAACACCTAAGACCCAAGAGTTGGAAACAATGAATTTACGTATTCGGTTTATACAACTGTCCCACTTAACGCTTAAAACCTAGATCTGGTTCAACTCCAACTTTTTTACTTTAAGACTAAGTAAAATTAAGAATGCTCTTGTCTTATTGGGTTAGAGACACAGGTTTGCCGCATACGTCACCGTTATTCAGTTCTTGTATAAACCGGTACATTTTTTCTTTGGTAGAGGCATTAGGGGTTAGGTGTTGGGTGTTAGGCTTTAGGTAGCTGTATAAACCAGACTTTAAGTACGAATACAAATTAAATTAGCACAGGAGTAGGTAGTGTTGAAGTATGTACGTAAAAGCACAAACACAGACTATGAGAATTTTTTATTAATAAATTTAAATTATATTAAGCTAAAAATGGATTATATTTATAGGTATGTGTTATACGTATGTGTTACCGGCCAAACTAGTTTGGCCTATGCAAAATCCATTTTTTTTTTATTTATGGTTTTTCTTTGCTTAAAAAAGTTCAGGCGTAGCGAACAGTTCTAAAAAAATAACCTGCTAACCTATAGGGCATTAAAAAAAGACAGACCTTTTTTTTAAAAAATTTGCAAACTCAAAACTAGTTTGGCCTAAAATCTAATTTGGCCGGTAACATATGCATTTTTTGCATTTTATAATACCTACATATGTAATAATATATTTAGGGTATTGATTTAGTGTATATTTCTCCAAGCCCTACGAATAATAAAGTTAATCAATCTTGAAATTAAGAAGATATTTTATTATACGTAAATCTAGTTAAACAAACTTATTAACTATACTATTACAGTTAGTATCCAAACATTGAAAAAAAATAGCACTAACATTTTAGTAAGACACTTGAATGCTTTTTAAGGTTTTAGGTATTTTTTTTATACATTGTTATTATTGTTAATTACATTTATTATAGTAATATGAACTTTACCAATTTATTTATTAATGAAGCCAAACGCCAATTGTTATTATAAATTGATAAAATCGGTTGCCTGTAAGTAATTATTAATATTAATAAATATTTAGTAAATAAATAATAGGTTTAAAAGGCGTTATAAATTACACAATATCCCGGTTCTGTAATTAGCATATGTAATGTACATAATCTCGAACAAAAAGATACATTATTTAGGCACTTATCATATAATGAACATACATAGGTACATTTTGCACATGATATAAATCTGTACAGGTAAATCAATAATTTTTTTTTGTGCTAAATAAGTAATAAAATATCCTTTGAAAATTATTCTGTTCAATCATAATCATAGGTATGTAGGTATATGTTTAGATATGTTAGGGTAGAAATTTTCTACAAAATCGTCCCAATTCTACGGCTATGTATGTTAATAGGTAGGTATTTGTGTCATGTGTACAATAATGTTTTTAAATGTCTTTATTAAAAACTATTTTTCAAAGTGGTTCTTAATATATCTATTACAGATAGGTGTGATAGATGTTAACTCACAAAAAAAATTGTCATAATAATGTTAGAAGAATTTAGTTTTTTCAAATTAATTTCTACTAGTATTTTTTTCAGTTTATATACCTATAAATCCAAAATAAAACTTTCAGTTGTATTCAGAACCAGGACTGGATTTTCATATTCAAATACATTCTTAAAAAAATATACTACATGTTCTTGTGAACTAATAAAAATATGTGGGTACTTGTAACACCTATAGATAGATACACCTTGATTTTGGAAAAAAATGTAAAATTTAGGTATACGACTTTTAGGTTTTACCCATATTTTGGATTCCATTCTAGTTTTAACAAGTACCTAATATCCATCAAGTAAAAATAAAAAAATGAAAAGGGTCAATAATAAGTTATCACAGTTTGATTTGTGCAAAACCAATAAATAAGTCCCTATTATATTAGGTTTGATATTGAGAATGTACAAGTTAGGTATAAAAAAATATAATTTTTTTAAGTTATACATACAGATATATGCACTTACAATTGTGCTAGGTAATTTTAAATTTTAAATTATTGAGTGATGTGTTATAACAATTCATTTACAAATATTAGATAGTCTGGTATTATATTAAATTGCAAGATATACATACCTACTGTGTAGTGTAGGTATTCTGTATTATTTGCAAGAACTTAGGTTTTTTTCTAAGGTGCTATGTCTACCTACATATTAATTTTCATTTATAAATAAGGTGTTTAATTAGTTGCAATACTTTCCATAAACACATATTAAGATGTAGTAGGCATTTTTTAATATTTACTAAAAATGACCTTAAACAGTAACAAATTTTATTCTCTTATGTATTGCAGTTTCTGCTGTTCTAGTGTTATTTAGAAAATGTTTTGGTTTACAAGAAATAAAATATGCTTCTTTGTTTATTTGAGTTGGACCAATACCATGAAATAAGTAACTACTGCTCCAAGAACCTGAAATTAATTACAACATCATATTTGAAACAGAGAAATTAAAAAAAAATCAGAAATAAATAACGTACCCATTTTTTTGTCAATTATTAATTACTCACATTTTTATGATTACCTATTATATATATATAATTGTCTTTATTTCTATATGTATATAAAAGAAAATAATTTGAGTGATTCCTTGAGCAATAAAATAGGATTGTTTCAAAAATTAAATATTTTATATCACTTCAAAAATCCTCTTATGACCAAGTAGTAGATTACAGACCGAGGCGGAAAGGAGAAGGAGCACATTTTTGTTTCGAGAAATTGCTCACTGGGTTGGGTTAAACTTGATATTTTTTAAACATCAAAAAAAAATCAAAAATTAATTATCTAGAACAAAAACTCATGTTTTTTTTTAATTTTTTTTAGGTAAATGTTCTATTTTAAGTACAATTATTGTTATTAAATGAAAAAAATTGCCTTGTTAGCACGGTCCCTATTACCTGACCGGGATTTATATCTTTATAAAATTTAACTGATTTTAGTCATTCCAGCCCACTTCGGCTAGAACTTCCTGTCAACAAAAATGCGCTCCTTTCCACCTCGGTGTGTAGTCTAACAGTCTACTAATTCTTTATAGAATATTTTAGTTGAGTATTTTTGCATAATTTCTTTGTTTGAGTTGAAGTCTTTATATTTAAAATTTTTGATTTTTGAAACACCCCAAATATTCAAATATGTAAAATAGTAATAAAAAACGTAAAAAATTTCAATGAAACCGTACTAAAAGTTGTAACATCACACTCATTGTAGCTGATCTATTGATCTCATGTACCTTTTTATATGTATTATGTATGTTGATATATAGGTACATATACATATAGGTACGGTATGAAAACACGGGACCCTCAGGGGGGTCCCGGTATGAAAACACGGGGGTCCTCAGCAGAACTGTTCGAATATGATATTAACATGAAGGTATGACCAGATTTACATTGAATATTTTAAAATGTTTAAATTACTCACAGAGGCAAACAAATCCAAGGAGATTGTAAAGAATTTAGCACCCGAAATTGACATTGCTTTTTGACACTGTTGGCATACAATTTGAACAAATGTTTTTGCTTCCTCGGAACCATCATACCAGTGGCAACTATACGCAGCTTCCATTACAGAAGAACTCTAAATTGAAATAAATTTATCATAGAATTTTACGTATCAATGTATGTGTGTATTGATTACCTCTTCAATAAGTCTGTTTCCAAAAATACAAAAATGAAATACTTGAGCCAGAGCATAAACCAAATAACCAAGAACGGTTGCTGCATATGTATTTACTCCATCGATCTGATATTAACATAAAGTGCGATTTAAATAATTAATTATAAATTATATTTATAAGAATCCACATTTTAGTGCGTTTATGATACCTATATACGTATTTATACATCAGAACTTTGAATTTAGGACAAAAATAAGGAAGAGGATTTATTGTTATGTTAATATACAAAGAATATGCAATCATTAATGCAATTTCGAATTTGTTTTCAACATACGAGTATTTTCATTTGCATGCTCTATTTATTAAGTATAAGTTATTACCTTTGTGGCTTGGTAAGCTAGTAAAGTAAGCATTACGGTAGATGTTAACATATGTAATAACAATGCAACACCATAAGCATCCCCAATAGCGGTCACCAGTCTAAATAAATGGATTTTAAAATGATACAAATTGAAGGTAGGTAATTTTTTTGCATAGACATTGAGAATTTTTTTATTACCTTACAACATGCTTATGACGTTCGACCCAATATTTTATTGCAGATCTTACTAAAAGTTCTTGTTTCTTTGTCAAACCATTGGGACCTACACCACCACCACCTTGACCGAAAGTCTGAAGAGCTCCAGTACGAAAATGACCTCCTAATTCCTGTCTTGTACTGTAAACTCCTTTCAAATTAAGGTCGTCGTTTTTGTTGTTATAATCTACAGAAAAAATACTCCAAAGTTGTTATAAACAGCTATGTTTAATAATTCATTTATACCATTTTCAATAAGATTATCCTGAGATGTAGCACTAGGAGCTCTAAACAGATCTGCACTTTTTGGAACATAAGTATCCAAAGTAGCAGATAGTTCCTATTAAACAAAATATAAGTTTAGGCATGATTTAGGTATATAAAAATGTGAAGACAAAATGCAGAAAGAAATATAATTTACGGTATACATAGGTATAGGTTGGGAAAGTTCCCTAAATTCTCAGATTCATAATTTCATATTCAACATTCACTACACTTATTCAAATTGTTATAAATGAAAATTTTCTTCTTTGTTTTATTACGTTGTACTATTTTGTGACTGATTAAGTACCTATATTTAGCAACATCATAATATAATTTTTTGAACTCAAAGCAGTAAGATAGTCGTATTAATTCGAAGTACTTTGTAATTTAAAATATGTATGTACCTATATGTACAGAATTTCTTACCATCAATGGTTTCATGATTTCTTTGAGATGTTGCAATTGCTCACATGCAAATATTAACCAGGAACAAAATAAGCTATCCAACAAATTTGCATGTGATAATGAAAAGAATACATAGTATATTTGGAAAATTAAAGCTGCATAATAAGCTGTGCCAGACATCGCATTAAAGGGATACCAAGATTTGACCAATAGTCTTGGAATTTCTTCAGTAATGGTCTCATTTTCATTGTTAGGATCTTTTATATTATGAACACTGTCTCCAACAAATGTTATAGCTGTCCAACCTATAAAAACACGTATTATCTAATAACAATTATCATTAAATATTGAACTTGAACTTATTTTTAAATACTAATTGTACAGCAGTAAATAAGGATCGTCTAAATATTCACTTAATAATAAAAGAATTACAATTCCAAATTCCAAGGTAAATATACACAGATAGGTATAGGCTGCACTTGAATAACTAGCAAAATATGTATGTGAATTTTAGGTATGCAAATTAAGTTCTTTCACATCAATGTTCCGAGAACAATTAAAATTAGGTATAGAAAGGAAAAACTGTCTGGCCATAGGTTAAAATCATATAAGTAATTATGTGATTATAAATAAAAATGAAATATAAATAAACAAATTTATTTTTGTTGTAGATTGTTGTCTACAACTTTATAAATTTATTTTGAATATGCATACATACAAAGTAGAATAAATCATATTCGAAAGGGAAATGAATAATTTCTGTATCATTTTCAATCAAAGTCTATTTTTTAAGAAATTACAAGGGAATTAAAGAATTATCCGATAGTTCCCTATCCTACATTTGTTAATAAATCATAATGCTTGGAATTAACTTAGTCATGCGCTAATTTGGGCGCTAACATGAAATTAAGCAGGTACTTACAAATAGTCGATGTAACGGTTGATATAACAATAATCCATAATAAACGACGCATTTTCTTCAATGACAGTGCATGATATCGATTATTCGATTCAATGAAGATTGGATGACTATTAGATTGATTCCATATCCCTAATGTTCTATTTTAAAGAGAAAAATGATTTAGATTTCATTTAAATATACACAACATTTAAGTAATAGAGATTTTGCTAACCTGTAGAATAATTTTGATCTGGCTGCGAAGTATATGAATTTGGTAATACAATGCGTGAAGAATAATACAGTAATTGTATTTGCGGCTAAATCGTTTACATCGTTCCTTTCAACAACTAAATTTCCAAAAACGCAACTAAAAAGAACACGTATTCTTGTTTATATGCTACTCTTAATTCTAACATCATTTACTTACAAGTATTGAACTAAGCAAAAGACCAAATGCATACAACAATAACCCAACCGTAGACTATGCAATGCACCCGAATTGTCTGCATGATAATTCAGCATAAAGTGGCCCGATGCTTGAATTAATCGAATATTTGGCATCAAATCAGCCACAAGCCCACTCACTTTAAATGTCATCATCTAGTCAAAATAAACGTTATTTAGTGTTTATAAGGTAATATTAATATCACAATAGTTTAAGTTTCTTAATACATATTGGAACGGAGCATTTTTTCAACCAGCACAACATACAAGGTGTTTCAATCTATTTGAGCCAATCTAAAATGATGAGTTTTATTTTATTATGTTGAATGATGAAAACTATTAGGTACCGATTACAATATGTTTCTGAAAAATTTTGTCAAGTTACAAGAAAATTGTGTTTTTCTTGAAAACGATTTTCTGTATAAAAAAACTTGCCATCAAATGAACTCAACGAAATTTTAAAAGATCCTAATACTCCTTCAAAAATGCTCAGTTTGGTCAACTCAATCACTTTCCTTTGCTAAAATTGTGTCACCCAAAATAGAAAATTTTCTTGAAATTTAGCTAGCCAAACCACTATGACCAAAATTTATTTATTTGTTCCAAGTTAATTGTTTATTTATAATAAATTTGGTACCGCTACCTACATTCATAATTCCCTGGGACTAAATCCTTTATGGTACTAAACATTTCGATGCCCACTGGCGTATTGCATGAATGCGATGATGAGAGTTGAGACTCATGGTTTCTGGGTTTCTGAATCATGATCAGGATCCGAAATAAATATTAATGATCTCATTTTGGCTAATTAAGTTATGACACCCTGTATGGTACAATTCAAAAATTTTGATTTTATAATTTTAAATAAATAGATTTTATTTCTTTTGAATTATTCTTTAATTCTTTCGTGTCTCAAGTAAATACGCATTGTGACAATTAATTGTCTTAATGATAAGTTTTGAAAAATATCTAGGTAAATCTAAAAATTCCAAAATTTCAACGCATTTTATAAACGTTCCGATTTTGTATTAATAATATTAGTAGTTTTGGACTATACATACCTTGAATAGTTGTGTTTGTTAACTCTTATCAATGTACAAAATTAACACCTACATTTAATAAACGGCGAGATTAACAGTTTCACAAAAACTAGTAGTTAATACATGTACCTAGCAAAAGCTCCACTTTCAGCCGTCAAGAATTTATCAATAACGAAACTAAGACCTTATAAATAATTTATTGTAATAGTATAAAATGAGAATATAATCTACAAAAGTATGGGGCATAGGGTCTGTAATTGTTTAGAATATCATTTGGCGAAAATAATTTTATACTCGTGGTCCAATAACAAATTATCATTTTATTGTCTTTGGGTGGAGCAAAGATACGTCACAATAGAGTTTCTTATTTCTTCGTGGTAAAATTCCACCCCTTCAACCATCCGTATAAACCCATACCTATAATTTTATCCACGACATCTTTAATATTTAATTCATTTTATATCGACGATATTTGTTAGATATACAATGAATATACTCATAGTTACTAGGTTAATGATTATTAAATCTAATCGACCATTAAGTTATCAATATTTGCTAAAGAACTTCAACTATTTCTTATGCTGGGGTCTATTTCTTAAACTTTAGAAATTTAAAAATACTCTTTAAAACATTAGGTATGGTGTTTTTCATCTATACCTTAGGTAAAAGTAATTTAATTATAAACGTATTAAGATCATATTATTAATTTCCTAATATTAATAAAATATTAATTAAACAATTTAATTGTTTTGTATTGAACATAATGAAAACTATTTAAATTATTTGTCTACTCGTACTTAAGTTTACACATGGGGAAGTTGTTTAGCGTATCTCAGAGAAAATGTTCTGGAGAACTTTAAACTAAACTGTATTATGTATATGTATGTACATACTATTTTATTCAATTATACTTCAAAATATCACCTTAGGAATGTCTAAATATTTAATTTTTAACAAGAAATGGAAATTTTAATTAATTAAAGAGCCTATTGGTATCGTAGAATAGAATTCTTTTGTAATCTTGATTCAATCTGAGACATAAATGGAAATGTAAAATAGATTTGGCTAATACGAATAATACCTAACTACATACATATGTATACGCACATAACTTAAAACCCTGTCAAATCTTAAATAAAGTGTTATGACATACTTCTTGTCAAACAATAAATTAAAGTAAATTGAATTATATTTATAAGTATTTCAAATATCTTCATTTCATTCTAATTATTGTATTTATTTACTTTCCTATTTACTATGATTATTATGCAATTGAACTCTCTCTCGGTGAATAGGTTCTTATAAAATTTTACTGAGCATCAAATGTTTATGCGTTCTAATAATCATGTCTTTGCGAAAAAGTAGAATAGAATATTAGTTTTATAATAAATAATACTCAAAACGGTGACGCAATTCGAGACGTTAAGTAAAATTTCGAAGTAGTTAGGAGCTATATATCTATTGTAGGATTAGGAAACTAGTTCCTAGATATTTGGAAAGGTAATATTTTTTCTTTAAATTTTGGAAACCACAAATTGAGTTCAAAAAATTTCTTTAAGAACCGAATTAATTCGGAGTATTCTATAATTTAATTAATTATTAAACTCTGTAGATACCTACATAATATGTATATACGATAGTATCGACTTAAAAATAACAAACAGACATACATAGCTAAATAGCTAGTTTTTCCATAATTTAGAAACGCATAAATAAAATGCAATAATGCAATATTTATAAAAAAATATTATGATTCATGAATTTCTACATGTGAAATGTAATAAGGTAGTTAAATATTCAGGTTAATGGTTCCTTTTGAATTATTTTCTGAATCATAACTATTATGCTTTAAGAACACTTAGCAATAAATAATTACCTAAGTAGTTAAAATTATATATACATTCATAAAGATTATTGAAATCTTCTAAGTACCAAAATAATTTATTATTCTGCTTTAATGAGAACTTCTTACTATTTTGCGAACACCTTATACCTATAACATTCATACGAGTATGTTTTATAACAAATCAATAGGTAAATATGGCTTATAAAATAAGGGAAAATAATAATTTTCATTTTAATTGAATTGGGTAGATCTAATTTTTTATTTATTATTGAAAAGCTGAAAAATTAATGAACTTGTTTATTAAAAGTTATTAAACATTAAGAAATTTATTCATCAATAAAATATGGCCTGCCGCGTCTCCTGCCGTAGGCTATGGCATTGTATTGAGTAAAAACTCAAAAGGGACATAAAATTGATGAATTCATATGGTATTTATAAGTATCGTCATCTCAGAATCCAAAACTTGTTTGTTTTTTAACAAAACTAATTTTTATAGCCTGGTATAAGTATCTGCAACTGTCCAGAGTGTAAGATCAAATTTCAGGGACACTTTTATAATTTCCTTTATAGAAAACTCATTTTAAAATATCTAATTATTATTTGAACTGTACAGGAGGTACAATTGAGGTACTAAGGTTTCACTTCATATTGAGACAATTTTAATTAATATTTTTGCTAATAAGACAATACGAGTAATTTATAAGAAATTTAGCAGTCGTTGAATCTGTGCAAATTAACAAGGCAACGTAATAATAATTAGACTGAAAGAACTACATGCAAGGCAGAAAAATTCTTATAAGCATGTGTAACAAAGCGTGCGGAGAAAGTGGTATATACATGTGACTTAAAAATTTAAATTTCATTGGATAAGTCAGTAAGTTGTTTAAATTTAATTGGTGTAAGAAATGCGTAAGTCTAGTACAGGTGGATACTATAAAACTGGCTTATGGCAGCTTTCCCTCATCCACTTGTAAACTTGGTTTCTTTGTGGCTTTGTTCATACAATTCTTGTCTGTGATTTTATAGTGATTCATACTCGTGCAATTTATGTAAGTAATAAAATATTACCTAAAAGAAAGGATTATTGTTAAAACAATTAAAATAAAATAGGTACATATATTTATTTTAAAAGTAACAAAGAATATTTTTCCTCTTTCCGATTGCAATAATAAATTTTCAAGTAGGTCATCGAAAGTTTCCAATGTTCCAAATTAAAAATTGTTATATAACATTCGCTATTGCCTCATAAATAATAACAATTAGGTACAATTTGCAATAAAAAACAAACAAATTTTAGCTGTGTGGAAATATCTTATTACACAAATTGGACATTTTGAAATAATTTCAACAAATACTCGTATTCTTATGTTTAAATAAAGATACAAGTACCTTCAATACCGATTACCTATAGGTAGGTATATAAAAAATTTTAATTACGTCTACTCACTGGAAAAATCCTACCATTGAGGAGTAAGAATTAAAGAAAGTGTTGAATATATCAAGGCTTACTACTTTTAAGAAACAGAAAAGTAATTCAAGATCAAAAGTATAGACAATGCTAATAAAATTTTACATATCAGTTTATCGCATAAAATTTTTATTCACTTTGAAATGAAAAGTCAAACATTTGAATTTAATTAGGTAGTGAATTTTCTCTTTCATTGAAGAATTTCTCTTTAAGCGATTAAGAACATCAGTAGATAAAATCAATGTTACTCATTAATAAGGTCACAAAATCAATTGAATTTTAGTATATGATGGAAATAACTTTGTACTTAGGCTGGCTAATTACTTTCCGATTACAACAATAGTATACCTATACTATTATATGAAAAAAAATCTGTAATACATTAAAATTACATAATGTGTAAGTAACTGCATGTAGCATGTCGCCATGTGGTTTAGAACTATTACAAATACAATTAAAGCTCCAAACGCTCTGTGTCTGTGTCCGTAGTAAAATATAAACGAACTTATCGTATTAGATATACCTACATTCAAAGTTCATACCTAAATTGTTCTAGATATTAATGATTAATTAAAGAGGAACAGAAATCGAATATTTTGATGACATCCAAAGAAAAAGAATCATTATAGGTATACCTAACAGAATTGAAATATGTACATATTAATATTTAATATTTCAATATCTTATGTAGGTATAATTTAGCCAGACGTCAATAGCAACAATTTAACATATTTTTTTAACGTTTTATTTATTGATATGCCTACCTAACACATTTTTATACATATAAAAATATCTCGATTCGATAGGTATATTTATTAAATATACTTACCTATTCATTTTTAATTAAGTTGTTTACTAATAAGTACTCGTAATGTATAAACTTTGAATATTTGACAAACAAGTGTTTACGTATAAGACCGCTGCATATTAAATATTATGTTATGTTATATATATTTAAATTTAGTTTTTTATTTTTTTTTAGTTCAACATGACTCTTGTCCAACCATCACCAGAATTGCAAATCAATATTCGTAAAGAGTTAAATGAGGATATAAACACACGGGAATCTGATCTACAACATATCAAAGAATGGCTCCTTAAGCAACCTCATCTCCCCAATACTTGGGGTAATGGCACTTTAACCACTCAGTAAAAATTGTATCTATATCTGAATACTTTTTAGATGAGCAACGGATCATGACATTTTTGCGCGGTTGTAATTTCTCTTTGGAAAAATGTAAAAGAAAACTTGATATGTATTTTACTATGCGTACAGCTTGTCCGGAGTTCTTCAGTAATCGAGATATAACTCGACCAGAGTTGCAAGCAATTCTTTCTATGGGGTAAAAAATAATAATACATTTTTTTATACTTACTTCAGCTTATTTTTTTTGTAAATACTTATGAAGGTTGCTGTTTACAGTGCAATTCCCCCCCTGCCTGGATTAACACCGGAAGGAAGACGTGTTATAGTAATGACGGGTTACGCAAAAGAGGTAGAGGCCCACAATGTGCCGGACATGATGAAATTGGCTTTAATGATAGGGGATGTTCGTTTGGAAGCCGAAACAACTGGTGTTGCTGGAGATGTTTATGTTTTTGATGCTACAATTGCTAGTGCCGCTCATTTTGCCAAATTCACTCCAACGATTGTGAAAAAATTTTTAGTGTGTGTTCAAGAAGCATATCCAGTTAAATTGAAAGAAGTGCATGTTATAAATGCTTCCCCGCTAGTTGATACCATTATTCAGTGGGTTAAACCATTCCTAAAGGAAAAAATCCGAAATCGTATTCATGTGCATCAAAATTTGGAATCTCTTTATAAGTTTGTTCCCAAAGATATGTTACCAGAAGAGTACGGCGGACAAGCTGGAAAAGTTCAAGATATTCACAGTAAATATTATTTGAATATGTTTTAAGATATAATTGTTAATTTTGCCTTTTTGACTTATAGAGTCCTGGATAAAGAAATTAGAAGAGTATAATGATTGGTTTAAATCACAGGAGAACATCAAAGCCGATGAATCGAAAAGACCTGGAAAGCCTACGAACTACGATGATTTGTTCGGACTCGATGGCAGCTTTAGACAACTTAGTATTGACTAAATTTGTATTGCTCATTAAAACTTTAAGTACCTCCTTATAAAGTCATCATTTAGATACATCATATTTATGTTCAATTTTGGATTTGCAGTTTTCATAAATTTGCTTACTCTATTCATGAATTGTTAGTTACCATTTATTCGATCAAATATACCTTAACATATAAGATATTTTCTGTTTACATACCTAATAAATAATAAAAGCTGTCAACCAATTTTTAAAAATTATTCATATTCTGACCGGTCCTGAATGTATACCTAATGGTATAAATCAAAACGATTAAATGTTCATAATTTTCGCGTAACTAATTATTAAAAATAAAATTTCCGACTTGTTATCGGAAACACCCTAACTCGACTCGACCAATCCAGTGACGTTTTTACTCGATTCTTTAAATAGAAAAATAAATAGAACTCCGTATTTGTTTGGAATTTCGACCAAATTTGCAACTTCGTTTTAAATAGGTACTTTTAAATATTTAAATGAGGAATGAGGACTTTGCAACTATGTATTTTTGTACAATAATAGATAAAATTATATAGTGAAATAAACAAATCAAAATTTCTCCCTCCACGAATTTACTGGAAAATGTACGTCACATTCCACTGACTCAACGGCGGCATTTATACATGTAAAATTAAACTTTAGTCATTAATCAATAATAAATTATACATATAGATCAAATTGAATTTTTGTCATAAGTGAATTTTTTACTAATTTATAAGCCTATTGATATACATATGTATACTGATGTGTGGGTGCTTCTGTGTTAAGATTTAAATAATAAAGTCGTACATTCCCTTAGTGCCTCAGTAACTTTAACTTGTGTTACCATTACTTGATTTGTTGACTAAATTGACTGATAAGCTCAACTCTTAAACCTGAAATCGAATGCTATAATGCTACAATTACAAAGCACACTCCCAAATCGATTTATGAATATGTCGAATAAGCGTTTAGTATAAATAGGCGTTTTTAGTATATTTTTGGTTGTGGGTATATATATGTACATATACCATATATGTATAAATAAAATCTAGTACATAGTAATATATTAAAAGACAGGATCATAAGGGAAATATTTTTGCAGTCATAAATTTAAAGCGTGATCCGCTACACAGCTCAAAAGACTCATGATAAAATTCACTCTTGGAAAAATATTTCCCCATATGATACGATTTTTTATACAATTTTTTCTATTTCAGTGCAAACTTGACTTTATTTTCTTAAAAAAAGGTAATTTATAAACAAGAGATTTTTATTTTAGCTGGATATGAACAAAATAACTGTTTTGCTATGTTATATAAGACATACATATGTATGTCCTTTAGTACCTAAATCTGTACGTACATATATGTATATTTTCATTTAATTAAATTAAATTTCAGCTACTATAACAGGTATGTATAACTCGAGATTCTAAAAATTAGAAATACTATTCAAAATAATAGAGGAATGCCTAAAATAATTTCAACAATGAAAATATTCGTAGTAGGAATACGTGTGCTAAGAGCTATGTTTTTAGGAATCAGCACATGTAAGAAAGGAAAGGAATCGCCAAGTTACGAAGTCTATGCAATTAAAACAGTATTTGTCCATTTAAAAGCATAAAAACTTTAATATTTACTTGATGTACTACTAAAACAATAAGTATATTCTTTAGTAATTTATGAATAAGATTTAACATTGAATTTATCTCTATCCTTTTTCCTATGGGCACTCTTTGTTGCGCACTGTGGACCCTCTGGTACTGGTACAGTACAACCATATAATCTTTATTATATCACCGAAATAAGTGCATAGCATATAATAGAGCAATTATGAAATTAACGAAAAAAATGTTATTGGCAAGTGGCGGGGGCGGGTTTATAGCACTTGTTAGGTTTTATGCAAATTTCAGAGCCACTAAACCATTAAATTCAATCTAAGCACAAATATTATTGCATAAATTTGTACTTGTTCGTTCGTAATTTTCAATAAATGAACACCCTTACAGAAATCTGGAACATATTTTAATAGGTATGGTATAGCTTCAATAAAATGAATATGTTTAATGTTCATATTTCAGTTAAATACAAGTCGCAGCAGCAATATCCATGTTTAGTATGTACCTAATTATAATTTTGGGATCTAGATTTTGCAATTTCTAATCAATTAATAAAGTAAATAAACAACAGATATTTAGGTACGAACAAATTCCTGTAAGCGGCGATAATTTCATCTTCCGATAAGTTTCAGGTAACTAAGTTAAAACTTGGACCTGGACTTTTATTATTTAAAATACTTCTAGAGTGTCACAGTCAAAGTGTTACTTGGTAATCGGCAACTTATCGGAAGATGAAAAGATCGGGCCTAAAAATAAGGCAAATAAATTATTAGTTACTATATGTATATTTCATACCATACCAATCAAACGAGTACATATACAGGGTGTTTCAGCTAAGAGCAGCAAAATTTTAATGGCAGATTCTCGAGGCCAAACCAAGTCGAGACACATATACACTTTGCTCGGAAACGCTTCCTAACGGAGATATAGGCCATCAAAGTTCTTGAAAAAAATTCGAATTTTTTAAATATCGCCTAACTGTAATAAGTTGGAATAACGAAACTTGGCACACTTACTTAGGTCATTGTGGACCAAGTTTGTGTAAAATATCAGAAAAATCGGCCACTCCCAATATGGCTTTTTGACAAGGGGGCGGCTTTCCATCTTTGTTTTTTCATATGGGGGTTGTAAATTTTTCTTGAGTCCATTAGATGCCAAATTTAATAAGGAAACTTTTTTGTCTCTTGCATTTTTTTCGTACGACGCACCGTTTTCGAGAAAAACTGAAAAAACTAATCCAAAACACAGGAAAAATCACCGAAAAACGCTGAATTTAAACGTTCAATTACAACATATATGATGGACCAAAAAATCTGGAAAAAATCTCTGAACTCGTTATGTACTACTTATTAAAAATACTGTACTGGTTTTAAAGTTTCTTGAAAAAAAGAAAATAAATAATTTTTGCTCTCGCACCCATCTTTTGTGGTGTTGGTTGAAAATGCACATTCTGTGAAAATGTAGTTTTGCAAAATGCAAGAGACAAAAAAGTTTCCTTATTAAATTTGGCATCGAATGGACTCAAGAAAAGTGTTGTAATTGGGTTTATTTAAAGAAATTGTAAATCATCAAAATAACTTTATTAACCAGAACTTAAGAATTCAACATGTCTCACTGTTCAACAACTTAGATCTCTCTAACTGGTCGCAATTGCCAACCTCGTCATTCAATCGGTCGTACCAACATAAAGAATAGAATTTCACAACAAAAAGTGAAAAATTTACAACCCCCATATGAAAAAACAAAGATGGAAAGCCGCCCCCTTGTCTAAAAACCATATTGGGAGTGGCCGATTTTTCTGATATTTTACAGAAACATAGTCCACAATGACCTAAGTAAGTGTGCAGAGTTTGATTATTCCAACTTCTTAGAGTTAGGAGATATTTAAAAAATTCGAATTTTTTTCAAGAACTTTGATGGCCTATATCTCTGTTAGGAAGCGTTTCCGAGCAAAGTGTATATAGGTTTCTCGAGTTGGTTTGGCCTCAAGAATCTGCCATTAAAATTTTGCTGATCTTAGCTGAAACACCCTGTATGTACCTATACATATGTATACAATTTAGGTAGATATTTTTCGTAATATTTTACCAGAGTTTATTTTTGGAACAATCGATTGGATTATTGAAAAAAAAAGTATCAATACTTAAAAACAGTTCTTGAATAATTAGTTATATTTTCTAAATTAGTTCATATGCTGTACGTACATATAGGTAGGTATACATATGTATCTAGATTAGTGTAAATTAAAATATAGATTTAAGTACTAAGTAGGTACAATGTAATAGGGGGATTGGTTTTGTAATAGTATATTAAAAAATGAGTATCGTAAGGGATATTTTAACGGATGAGTAAATTAAACCGTTAGCCGCGTTAGCGGCTAACGTTTGATTTACGAATACGTTAAAATCCCTTACGATACGAATTTTTTACAGTATTTTACCTATTTGCGTCTAAAATATTTAATTATAAATAAATAAATTAGTCATTTCATAATTGTAGAGATTTTTATTTTCTAAAGTTGGTTCAATTTTGTTTTCAAACATTTCGAGTGTGGCAGTTTTAAATGTTGTCATGCTGTCAATGTCAATAACTCTCGCTGTATCTCAGCGTAAATCTGTTGACAGCGATTCAATTGACAAGGTTTCGCCAACCCCAAATAGTAAAAAATTACTATTTTTTTACAGAAAAATTATTTGCATTACAAAACCCGAATCTGACAGTTCTGTTTTGTAATAGAATATTTTACAAAACGCAAATAGGTAAAATATCATTCAATCTCTTCAAGCAAGTACCGTATTATTTCATTGATGTGATAATGATATCCAATGGTCGTTCCAATCCCCTATCGTATCGTTATTCTATGCATAAATTATGTTTGTACATAAATAGGCACAATTTTTATTGGTTCTTCCGAATGGTTCCGATCTTCTATTAATGTTCGATACATTGAAAAGCAGTTCTCATCGTTACAGATTTCTAATAATTTTAATATTAAAGTCTGAATTTGTCCAATAGATTGCATTTCTCTGTATTTATTTTGTCTATTTATCTTATAAGTTATAATATTTGTGGCTTAATGTGTTGTACATATTACAAGACCAAAAAACAGAAAATTGATATATTTAAGTGAACAGCGCTCTATGTTTTGCTAAAGCCATATGTATCGTCACGTTTTCCCTAAAATGAGATACTATTTGTAATAGATTTAATTAATTTTCTCTGATTTTGTGTTCATATTGCCTTTGGTAATAAAATAACTAAATTAACGAAATAAGAATATTTATAAATAGTTTCGTTCACAAATGTTTGTGGTTGTGCAGCAATCAAAAATATTGTTGAAACAATGTTTTTTAATTGTTGCAGAACCACAAACATTCTTGAATGAAACTATATACATATATGTATATTCCCTAAAATTTAAAGTTTATACATACATATGTATGTAGGTTTGTAGGTACATATTACATATAATTCGCATTCTATGCATCTATACGCATCTCGCTTCTCTTTGAACTTTTGTAAAAAATAAATTTAAGAATTAACCTACCATTCAACCAAGCATAAAGCGTACGTAATTACGTATGTATTAATAAGTACTCGTATAAAGTCGCTTAATAAAAGTATGTATACAACAACAACTAATATAAAATTACGTTAGATGTTGGCCTTACGATGACAGCAACGTTCTCTAATGCTAATCAAATTTCAACTTTTAGCAACTTGACGAAATCGAATTCACTTTTTCATTATAAAAATTAGATTACCTATATGTATAAAAGTAAAAATTAACTTTAATTATACGAACACGCACACGATAAACTCATAATCATAGCGAAACATTGACCCTATATAGCAAAAACAATTTTAAATAATGAACAAGATTGCTAGGGTTTTCTTTAAGATAAATTAAAATTATTATTTACTATATGTAATGTAGGTATATTACTAATTCTTAAAAGGGCATACACAACTTTTTATATAGCTACGTATTACAGCATATGTTGCTTTTGCTTCCCATATCAATCAAGTTTAACTATATTTGTATGCATATCTTTAAAATGAGGTAGTAGGTAGATTGACAAGTCAAAACAAGAGACAAATACCTTACGCAAAATGATTTAATCCAGTTTCATAATTTCCAAGCAATCCGTTTTAAAGTCGTTAAATGTAAAAACCTATAAAACTGTCATAACTAAAACTTCTGCATAATTTTATCATTCATTAATGAAAATAACTTTTTCCTCTCGATCCGCCCCTTACCCTCTGGGTAACCATAGCATTACAAGCCCAAAATTAACTAATTACAAGTAATAGAGTTTGTTTTAAATGTCAAATTGAATGGTTTTATAATACTTATCCATTCTCTGGCATTCTGGCAACCTGCTGGCTGCCGGCCAGCCGGCCACGTATTCAAACCTCTATCCGGCTTTTAACTAAAAAGATTGAAAGTGGTCGACTATATGAGTAGTTATTAGGTAATCACATTATACCATTATTGCATATTTATTGAGTGCTTTGGAAATGGTAATTGATGTATGGAGATATATGATTTTTTTATCACATTGTCTTTTTATTTTATGATTCTTTTATTATTGACTATCCTTCAGTCATAGAGAAATAATGTCAGTATTTATCGTAGAAAGTGCTAATGCTAATATAACATTTGTTCGAAGGCGCACAATTTAAATAAGCACGAAAACGAAATTGTCAAATTGCGCAATGACTTTGCTACACAAAAGATGTAAAATAAAACAAACTGTAACCATTTGAAGAACGAAGAGTTGTATTCTAAAACCGTGAGTAAACTTTCCCCCATCATACCATTACCATAACAGTACTATGTGAATAAACTTCTTTAAGTCTGGACCACGGTCTAATTGTTATTCTACCACTGTCGCTTCGTTGTGAATGTGCTGTACAGTGTTTTAATTTTTGTGCGGTATTTTGTTTAAAATTCACATTTAAGGATTTCAAATTTTTTAGTAATAATGTAAGTTTTCACTATATTATAAGGGCACTAGAGTTTGTTTATTTATTGTTCGCTTACCTATATAACCTAACTGACTTTTGTTTAACAACTTTATCATATATTATTTTTTTCACATTCGCAAGTATTATGTAGAAGAAAAGAAACGTATCAATAATATACTAATTTATAGAAAGACATAAAGTTGACTGTATTTCATAATTTTTATTGAAAGAATTATTGTTGTAACGGTATAAAGGTAAATTCTTTACAGATTATTATGGTAGATTTATTTCGCTTCATAACACCTTTTATTTACATTCACATCTTCACAAAGTCTGTATAGGTTTCGTAATTTGGTAACCTCAGACCTCAGAAGCAGAGATACAACTTAATTATTCTGATACAATTTTACTCTCTGTGGCATTAGAACTATAAGAGTATTTAATCACTATAATTGTTCTTAAGATCCTTTTGAAATGTGCATCTACATAACTAATTTATCTGAATGTTTTATTTGAAAATGATGAAAATAAAAAATTGTTAATGGAACTAAAAGGTTTATATGTATACCTACATTATGTATGTAATACATACATAGGTATATATAATATGCGTTTAGGTATAAGAATATCATTATTACGTTTACCTAAACTATTTATAGTTTTTCTTTGTCAAAAATGGACCACGAATACCACGTTCTATATGTACTTAATTAAATCTGTAACCTACACACGTCAAAATCTATTGTAATTTAGATACTTACAATATTTCGAATGATTGATTGTCCTTCATTACTTTAATATTTGAAACACTTTCTACAAGAATCGTATCAAACGAAACAATTATTTGGTGAACAAATAATTTATCTTAGAGTGCGAAATCCTATGAAACATTTGAAAAGTTTTATCTATTCAGTAATAAATATTTATTTATGCGCACATGGTATTAGGCTCGGTATTAGGTATTACCTACTTGTATGGTTTACCCTCGGGTTTATCTATGTTTATGATAGCATTAATTCGCTACTGATATGGGAAATTTAAAATACCTATCTCATTGAATTCAGATGTATGTGCCTCCTCCAACAACAAATAACTTCTTTGATAAATTTGATTAAAAAAATAATTCTGCGCATGCATGATATTGACATTTTCACATTATGACTTTATTGGAACATAATCTTGAAAAATGTATGATATGTGAGGTGTGTTAATTTTGTCAATAAAATATTTTATATGTCCACACCTACACTTTTTTAAAACTTACAACTACTATTCTAATTTAACATATAGGAACAGTAATTAGAAAACCCATAGGCATTTTCAAAATATAAATAACCTAAAATATTTGTAAAAGAACCATAAAAAATTCGAAGGACTTACTAGTATTAAGAAAGTTCGCAAAAATCCCCTTCAAAATATTTATATTTCACTATACATACATACCTATATGTATGTATAAAAATATTCATCTAACAGGTATTTCAGTAACACAATTATACATATTTATCAAAAGCCGTATCAAACTCGTCAAATATATCCACTTCCTTTTTACAACATTTCAATTAAAATTCATGATTACGAATAAATGTTTTGTTTTTAATTGATAATAAAGATGATTTGATTAGAATGAAAAAATGATCTAGTTGTGACAATTCAAAGGAACCAATTTAAATGTAACATGTTATTAGTTTGTATTTTTCGTGTGAAATTAGATCAAATTTTTTTTCTTAGAGAAATACTTATCTAATATTCTAATACTAAGTATGCGATATTACGAATACGATGACATTAGAACATATTTGAGCAATACTTCTACCTAATCTAGATTTAATTAAATATCTTATAATAGCAGATATGTTTTAGGTAGGTAGAACTTTTACTGTGACATTTTGTTATTTTATTGATTTTTTTTATGAAATCTATAGTTATAGTTTCTCGATTTCAAAGTAATAAGTAAGTAATAACTTTCTTTTTTCTGAACTACCAAGTCTTAATTTTTTATTTTTTTCATGGTTTCTGTTTCACCAACTTTGGGGTCAATTTTATAAACTAATTAGAATGTTGCAACAATGGAACTCGCTCATACAGCAAGTGACCTGAAAAAATATTCTTAGGTATACTCTGTTTATAAATCTTTTTTTTTCAATTAATGTGTCTTAGTAATTAAACAATTAGATTTACTTAATTGCATGTTTTTTCATAATTAATAACGCGGCAATGACATTGTTTATTATTCATTATATCGTGTTTTACACAGGACATTATATTCTTAATAATGAGTTGTCATAGTTAGGTATCCTCTATTAAATTAATTAATTTTTCTAATCAGTTGATGATGTGATCAGATACCGAGTCAGGTGCATTGATTGTATCATTTTACACATTGTAAACTCAATCTGCCTTTAGTTCACGTAAAACACGAATCCATACTAATAAACCCTGATCCATTTGTCTTTGTTGCACTTTTTAGGGATCTAGAGATTTTTGACTCTTAAGAGAATTTTCATATTCGACTTATTTATTTATTTACTTATTCAAAATATAATACTCGCACATTATATCTGCAGCGAAATTAATGCACAAGTATGTGTACTTCAACAATTTTTAAATGTATTTTCCTAAATGATGAACGTGAATCATTTAGGTCCTGCTTTAGGTGCAGACTTAAGTCCTCGTTTAAGTCATATTGAGTTGTACGTTGTATGTAAAGGAAACATAGCGAAATGAAAAAAAACCTATCCAAAAGCCTCTCTTTCTCTCATCAAACCCTATTCATTTGAGTGTAGGTACCTATTTGCTTATACCCTAGGTTTAAAGTTTAAAGCCATTAAAGCCTAGCTTTAAAGCCATTTGCTTAACACTAGGTATTTGTTTAAGCAAATTTAACATGAAAAATATTAAAAACGATTGTTATAGTCCGATTACAACCCTTTCATTTCGTTTAAAATATCTGGTGAAATGATCCTTGTTTGAAGAATAGCACGATAGCTGTGTATACCTACCTACGAACTATTATACACATTTTTTACGAAAAATTTAACAAACCTATTTTTATGGAACACAATAATCTTATATTCTAAGATTATGTAATGAAAAATTAAATAGATATCTTTAAATTCGGTTCTAAACTCGGTTTTAGATTAGATAGGTATACTTAAATTAGGTAAGTGTTTAAACATATGTATATGTAAATTTGTCACTTTTGAAGATTAGAAATCAAGGTGAAGTAGGTATAGCTCTATTGTTGTAGTTTAGTGATCAAGTATTTCATGCTGCTAACATGTACAAAAAATCCATTTTATTACTAAGTAAAATATTTACTTTCAAATCTTGAAATAACGTTGTCAATTTGACAACTATGTAATAATCTGCAGACACTCATTTAATTTAGCTCACGATTAGTTGGAATCAAATCATGAGCCAGAGACTCTTTCTCAATAGAAAAAACATTGAATTTTATCGAAATTGTGAAATCTTTTGTTATATGCATGCTTATTTATTTCAATTAATATTGTTGTTTACTTGTTTATAGTTAGGTAGTAGGGTTAGGACTATTAGAACGCTAAAGTGTATATATTTAATAGGAAGGTATACATTTGTTATTTATACATATAACCACAACTATATGTATATACTTATCATACTTAACATACATATACCTAAGTAAAGTACATATACATATATGTATTAAAATGTATTAAAAATAAAATTTACATTCCAAATTTTTATCTATATATTAATTTTATTATCGAATAGGAAACTGATAGAAAAATAAATGTTCACAAAAATATGTTACGTAGGTACCTATCTACATTTAATTCATCGTCTTATTTCAAAAGTTAGATAAAAAATTAAGTCCTGACTTAATTGTAACACTTAAAAACTGTTTAAGATTTTTTAACAATCCACAGATTGGTAAACAAATGATTACTTGGTGTTTAAGGAGATCCTTTCTCCGGTAATATCTCTTGAAACAGTTGAATCTATGAAAATAACACTATTTTTTTAAATAAAATATCTAAGCATTTTGAAAGTACAGTCATCATACCTGTACACTTATACATATAGGTATTGTTGGATATTTTGAATATATTTTAAACATTCTTATAACCTTCAATTTACAATTTACCTCTAATAATTTGGCATTTATTCTTTATAAATCACTTACTAAATAAGACAAAAAACCAATGTCAAATTCTCAAATTCACACGATAAATGTGTTCAATAAATTGTTATATCTATAATACATATACCCTAGGTAGGTATAAGTTGGTTCAATACAAATATCGCTAAAGATTCTTACTTTACAGTTTGTTTACAATAATGCAAGAGTAAGATTTTTCAACTATGCACTATATACCTACAAGCAAATATTACGCTGTAGTAAACAAATTTTCCTTAACAATAATAAGAAATGCGGGACGGAATGGGTTATTAGATATTATTAATTCTGCATTAATGAATCAGCTGAGAACCAAAACAAGTGAAGCTTGACGAATTCAAAGCATGTAACGAGAAAGGTCAAGATTTCTGTCATAAATTTAACGCTCAATAACCACAAGTAGATAGATACGTGTGTGTAGGTATATCGAACTAGTACAAGTTCAAAGTAAAAAAACACTATATAAGTATAATTACGAGTAATTTCCTTACTTTATGTCAAATGTAAGGTAAACAATACTAGAAATTACAAGGTACTCGTATTTATTTCTTATGCCTTTTACTCGAAGATTTTGGCTATGTAAACAGTAGGTATATAACAGTAGGAGAAATATTATACACAAGTATCTACTTGTATTCGCTCACCATAATAATTTTAATGTAGAATATCATCTGACTGGTCGCAATAATCAATAAGATCGATATAACAACTGAGGTATACTTAATCGATAACATAAATCTTAATGTGTATCGTACAAGTGAATTAAAAACTGTCATTTTAATTCTATTATATTAAGCACACATTAAAATGATACATAATGGTCTAAATTAAAGCCTAATGCTAATCGCACTTGTAATCAATTGTCGCTTTCAATGTATTATATTTGTAAATATCCATTTTATATTAGAACAATTAGTGGTCGATTGTTTGAAAAACAAAAAAAACATACAATTTCAACTTTAATTAGGCTATCTGTGAAATTGAAATGTTTGAACTGAAAAAAAAAAAACATTTTTAAGCAACGAGAAACATGGCAAATGAAGTGGGAAAATTGTAATTATTACATATAATTCCATTGTTTTTAAACAATAATAACGACTGTAGAGCAGAATTGTTACATTTTGCGATTTTTATCTGTTTCACGTTAAAATACTTTCACTACGAATACTACGATTTAAGTTTTAAGGCCATAAGCCGTATGGAGGTATAATATGTAAATGGATGATCATGAATGTTTCAAATGGGTTAAAAGCAAAAAGCGTACATCCTCTTTGACATTTGTGGGATTATAGGTCAGCGTGCAATCGCAATATCAATCTATCTAATCAAATAAATCTCATGTGCACTCATTTCAAATGAGATTTATAGATAGATGTAGATAGTACATATTAACAATTATTTTGTCTGTACCGCACTCCACAAATATAGCCCACTCATCCAGAACTGTTGCATAATTTTGGAACCGGAACGAAATCATAAATAATTAACGCATTCTACAAATTTTTTCACTCGCAATATTAAATTCAATTAATTGATGTACAGTTTCCCACAAACGAGCAAAAACAATTGTTCTCTTTTTTTCCTTGATTTTTTTCCTCGTGACATAATCTATAAACAAATTCGTATTGGGAGGTTTCCGGCTTTATGTTATATATTTATGTATTTTATTATATGTATTTATCATACACGAGATGATGCATGTAGGTGTAGATTGTTTGGTGTTGCATATTATATGTAGGTATACGCTTTAATATACTTTTCACTTTTCAACTTATAGAAAATGTATAGTATATTTTCTGAAAACATTATCATTTAAAAAAACCAGTTTATTGCGAAACTGTTTAATGGCTTTTACTTCAATGTCTCAGTTTTAATTTTTTTCCTTGATTATAAGTAATGCCGGTTTACAGCCAAGCCACCATCTAAATTTCTAAGACTAAGTTATCCTCGAAGTTATTGCATTTAGGAGCACAAATCTATACGTTCAATGATAAAACAATCTGTACATGGTAAATTCTATATTAGATATTTTAAAAATAATCAAAAGAATATTTAAATAAAAGTGATCATTTTCAAATTATAACAAAAGAAAAAATGCCGCTTTATATATATAATGAAAGTGTAAATAATTACATTTATTATTAATAATCAGTTATATAGTTCACTTTAATTCAAATATTGTGTAATGTAACTTTCATATTTTTACTCATTTTAAATTAGAAGAATACACTTTTAGGTCGGTGTCAAACTTTTATGAAGTTTTTAAATTTGCTTGCGTCTTATGTCTTTTGCATTTGACAATTTTAACAAAAAAGTGAATAAGTGGAAAATTATAAGTAGAAACAATTTAAAATTTAACAAACACTTTACAATCATCTGTGAACTTAATATCAGAAACTTGTGCAACTGTACCAGTTTTGAATGTAAAACAGCTTTCGTGGACATTATAGAATAACATATTTAAAAAAACTTCAGTTACCTTATTATCTAGTATTATGTTTATTATGTGTTGTGTTTTCTTTTTGCAAATTAAATACAGTAGAATTACAGAAAAACAGATTCTTTTAAATGTTGCCTGATGTATTGCTCTTGAAAGGCAGATAAACTAAACTAAATAGAAATATACCTAATCTTTTCACAATTTTTAACAGTCATAATTTATATCAACTGTCAATTATACTCAACTTGTACTTCTTTATAAGTGTATTGTTTCGGCTTTACATCATTCACCGCATTCTAAGTAATAAATTGTTAATTACATAGATATGTGATATGTGCGAATTAAAAATTATAGTATAGGTTATTCAGTACCTACCCGTAATATGTACATATACAAATATACGGAAGTAAAAAGTACTTCTAAAACGCATTTAATACCTCTTTCAACAACACCTCTTATAATTTTTAGAGATATTTAAAAAACGTAAACTACAAATTATTTCTTAAAATAGTAACTTAGGTATAAAGTATTATATACATATATACATAGGTATATTATATATAATGCCTGTAGGTATTGTTCAAGAAAATATGCAAATAAGAGTTTAGTCTAGTCTCTTTTCTGGAAATACCTAAATATACGTAAAATATTCATTTAAAACATATGCCGATATTACATAATTTGTCGTACAGGTGCCCATTTACGATCAACACAATCTTTCATACTAACTATGACTCTGACTATAAACTTTAATCGCGGTTATTTTCACATAATTCATTTAGTTACTGACAACTACCTGTTGTAGTACGATTTTTTGTGATATTACATGTTCATAAATAATAATAAGAGAATATTATATATAAGTATACCGAGTAACCGAGTAGTACATATATGCATGTAGGAACACAAATATATTATTGAAAAGTTACTCACATTCAATAGCCATTAATCTAGTGCTTCTCAATGTAATTTATTTAGCTTATAACTCGGCTTATAATGTGTACCTATACCGCATATAACATTTATATAAAAAATCATTATTATCATCAACGATTTCTAAAGAGACCGTCTGATACAATCATTTATATTTTATACATAATGTGTCAACAATACCAACGTATTCCATAAGATTATAACAGTACTTTTACTCACACTACTTGTATACAGATAGGTAAGTAGGTACCTAATAAGTTTTTATATCAATACAAGAATATTAATTGTACCTAATTGGTTACTTGTTCATTTAAATGCCAAATATATCTAGGTATATCTAAATTTTAACAATATGTGTGTAAGGTACACATGTAACTTATACAGGGTGTGTACCCATTACTCAATTCAATACAAATAGTATGGCTGCTATATGTGTATATTAACTCCATATGTATAATTCAGTTATAACTTAGTACATGATATAAGTAATTTTTCTGAACAGAAAATTGATATCAGAATATAAGCAATTTCCATTCCATTCCAAATCATAAAAAAGTAAGGTTTAAATTATATAAAGTTTATGTAATGCTCATAAAAATTATACCTATAGAAAATTGTACCGCTACATGTAGGACAAGATCTTAATTAGCCATTGATGTGCTTCTTTGACCGCGAATTTGACCGTTTCATAAGTACCTACATATACATATATACATATATGTATACCTACATTTTAACAATAGGTAATAAATACTCAAAAAAAATTCTATTATTGAAGTGAAATAAACATAAACCATTGCTAATTGCATAGTTGCTCTTTTAAATAATTTTTCATGTTTTAATTAATATAGATATGTATAATATAACTATGTACATATGTATGTACATGTACATGCATATTTTTATTACCAAAAAAATATAGGTAGGTATTATTTGACTTTTCCATAAATTATTCATATGGTTATTTGTGTATGTAATGCAATTAAAAAACTATGAGAACCTTTAGGTATACTGCACAGGACTTCATTATATAAAGTGTTAAAACAGTTAAGACCTAATCATAGCCAATAATAGGGAACTTGTCGTTCTCTTTTCAATGATCATGTGTTATATACAATTCCATTCTTATGGGAAATTGGGAATAGTAATAGAGGTAAATGGTATTATTCATAAATGTGTATGTCTAGCATAGAAAAAATGCATCCGTTTCAGTATTTGAAGGCAGACCAGACGCTATCTTATACATTCACATATGTAATACCTACCTTTCTAGAAATTTTATTCAATGAATCACTTAAACGGAAATTGCACAATCAGTCAAATACATTTTTAAATAGAATATTAATAAAACTGTGGTTCTCGTCTAAGTATACAATTTTTCGATTTGTTTTAGATGCCTTGTAACTGCCCCGTGAGCCAACCGGGTCCAACATTAGCATCAACATGCGGTGGAGCACAATTTATGCTTTTTATGGGCCTTTTAGAAGTTTTCCTAAGATCACAATGTGATTTAGAAGACCCATGTGGACGACCTGATCCTACACCAATTTTACCAGAATATGATTTTATTGTTGTTGGTGGTGGAAGTGCGGGTTCGGTAGTTGCTAGTCGATTGTCCGAAATTCCTGAATGGAGAGTATTAGTAGTTGAAGCAGGTGGGAATTTAAATGAAAAGATTTAGTTACTCCGTTATTATATGTATGTCCTACATTGTAAATTAGGTAATGACGAACCAACTGGAACCCAAGTTCCTTCAATGTTCTTAAATTTTATCGGTTCTGATATTGATTGGGGCTATCAAACTGAACCAGAAAAAGAGGCTTGTCTTGGCGAAACCGAACAACGTTGTTACTGGCCTAGAGGAAAAGTGTGTATTACTATTACTCAACTAATTTCCTGTGCATACATGAAATTTAACACCTGTTTTAGGTGTTAGGTGGGACTTCCGTTATGAATGGAATGATGTACATAAGAGGCGCTAGAAAAGATTACGATGATTGGTCGGCCGCTGGAAACGATGGATGGAGTTATAATGAAATTTTGCCATATTTTCTTAAAAGTGAGGATAATAAACAAATTGACAAAATGGACAGGGGTTACCATGCAACTGGAGGTCTTCTTTCCGTATCCCAATTCCCTTATCATCCTCCTCTTTCTAAAGCGATATTAAAAGCCGCTGACGAACTAGGATATCCAACACGCGATTTAAATGGAATATATCATACTGGATTTTCAATTGCACAAACTACCAACAAAAATGGATCAAGGGTTAGTTCTGCAAGAGCTTTCTTACGACCATTCAAGCATCGTCGTAACTTGCATATTTTAATGAACGCAACCGTAACACGAATTTTAATCAATACCACAACAAAGCAAGCATATGGAGTGGAAGTTTTAAATCATGGAGTTAAACAAGTTATTTATGCTAGTAAAGAGATCATTGTTTCCGGTGGAGCAGTTAACTCTCCTCAAATTTTAATGCTTTCTGGCATCGGACCAAGAGATCATTTGCAACAAGTTAATGTTCCGTTGATTCACGATTTACCGGGTGTTGGAGAAAATTTACATAATCATGTCGCGTATTTCGTCAATTTTAATATCAATGATACGAATAGTACCCCATTAAATTGGGCTACTGCTATGGAATATTTGCTATTTAGAGATGGATTGATGAGTGGTACCGGCATCTCCGAAGTGACCGGTTTCATAAACACCAAATACAATAACCCTAATGAAGATCAACCAGATGTTCAATTTTTTTTTGGAGGTTTTCTTGCCAATTGCGCGAGAACAGGTCAAGTAGGAGAGAAACTTGATAACAATACAAGATCAATTCAAATAATTCCTGCAGTACTACATCCAAAAAGTCGAGGATCAATTAAACTAAAGGATAATAATCCATTATCACATGCTTTAATTTATGCTAATTATTACACACACCCAGATGATATAAAAGTAATGGTAGAAGGGATTAAATTTGCATTGAAATTAGCTGAAACCAAGGCATTGCGGAGATACGGTTTTCAACTAGATCGGACACCGGTAACCGGATGTGAATCGTTTGCTTTTGGTACAGATCAATATTGGGCGTGTGCTGCCAAGAGACAAACAGGACCCGAAAATCATCAAGCAGGAAGTTGTAAAATGGGACCACCCTCTGATCCAATGGCGGTAGTGAATCCTCATTTGCAAGTAATTACTTGTTCTATATATATACATATATTACAATTTGTGACTCATACGATCTATTTCATGTTATAGGTGTATGGTATTGACAGACTACGAGTTATTGATGCTAGCATAATGCCAAAAGTCACTAGTGGAAACACAAACGCACCAGCAGTGATGATAGCCGAAAAAGGCAGTGATTTAATTAAATCACGGTGGCTGACTCCTCAAGATGGTTTTTTTTATTCCAGTAGACCACATCAACGAATTGGAAGGCAACCATGGACACAGTGGTAATTGATTAGAAGAAATATGTAAAATAGGAAATTTTAAACAAATAATATGTAACAAATTATTTAAAATAAGTACGTGTATTTTATTGTTTATTTTATAGTTGAGATAAATAAAAATATCTAATTATATTTATTAAGTAATTTTTGTTTTTATTATTTATGACTGGACGAATGGAGTTCTAGGGAAAGGGAGGGAGAGTACGTGATAGTTTTCTGTAATAATTGAATTTTTAAAATAATGTAATGGTACGAACTCGGATGAATTTTTATTATTTATTTATTTTATATTAATTAAACGACCGAATTATAGTACCAGCCAGGTCCTAGACAGAGTAGATCAACTGAAATAAAGATAAAGTGAGAATTAGTCAATTCGACTAAGTGAAACTTTTAGTAAATTTAAAAACAATACATATACAGGGTGTTTCAGCTAAGAGCAGCAAAATTTTAATGGCAGATTCGGTGGGTCACCATTAGTCGAAAACTCATTGGATTTTTCTTGGAAATGTCTCTTTGAGGAAATAAAGGCCATCAACTTCTTCGGCATGTTAAAAAAAAAATATAACAAAAATTTTTTAGAAATTCTAGTATGTAGCCAGTAATTTTTTAAATTTTTCGGTTCATTAACTATAAAGTTATGGACCACTGAAGTTAAGAAATTTTCGAAAAATCTTGACGAGTTCAAATAAAATTGCATTTTTCGCGAAAACGGTGCGTCGTACGAAAAAAATCCAAGAGACAAAAAAGGTTCCTTATTAAATTTGGCATCGAATAGACTTAAAAAAAGTGAAAAATTTACAACCCCCATATGAAAAAACAAAGATGGAAAGCCGCCCCCTTGTCAAAAAACCATATTGGGAGTGGCCGATTTTTCTGATATTTTACAGAAACATTGTCCACAATGACCTAAGTAAGTGAGCCAAGTTTGGTTATTCCAACTTATTACAGTTAGGAGATATTTAAAAAATTCGATTTTTTTTAAGAACTTTGATGGCTTATATTTCCGTTAGGAAGCGTTTCCGAGCAAAGTGTATATAGGGTTCTCGACTTGGTTTGGCCTCGAGAATCTGCCATTAAAATTTTGCTGCTCTTAGCTGAAACAAAAAACCGTGTGTTATGTAGATCATTCCAGCAATCATAAATTATTAATTATTGAATGAAACACTACTCTAGGTTTCCGTCTACCAATATCCCTGTGATGTAAATAAAATTCCACTAGCGTCCTAGTGGGTACCGGCGTCCCTGATAATAGTGACAAGCTTTCCATCCTGAATCGCAGTCAAATACTATGCCCTCTAACCAGAGGTAAACACAGTATATTTAGTGTAAAAAAATAATGGTGCGATACACTTCCACTCCACCAAAGGATTTTATATCATTCTGCATTGCAAGATTGACAATACAGTGGCTATAGATAAATAATATGAATTGACCACAAAATTATGATGAATGATCTTTCAACACAATAATGATGCATCATTTCTTCGCGTATCGATATTAACAAGTGAGATTTTTAAAAAACAATAATAATTACTAAAAGTACTCACCAATTATTGTGATAAGGAAACACCGATCTAACTCGTTTTTATAAATAACCAACAACTGACTATTGTTATTCTTAGCCAGAACACATTTGCCCTTTCGCTGGATCAGCAATATTTCGGACAGTACCTTCGTTATTCTATTTTTCGTACACACAAAATGCGTGCAACTGAAATCTTATTTACGCGTTTAAACTAAACATAAACTTACAATAAAAACAATACAATAAAACCTCCTATTTTTTATTTATTGTATTAAATCTTTTACAAAATATATTTTTACATATAACATTTTAGACTTACTGGTAAATGTGTCGCTATATCACTACTACCACAGAATAGGATTAATCCTATTGTGTGCTACTACATAGAGATATTCAAATTCAAGTAAACTTTTACTCGTTCTTAATGCTTCTCTATTTCTACGATTGGTTCGCTTTCATCTAAATTAGCAATTTTTGCAGAAAATCCAATGGATGATAAATACTCATCGATTTCCTCCTCAAAGTGCTTTCGTCTTTCATTTTCAGTCTTTGCTCGATTAACTGCCATTTTCGAAGTCAAATGTGCGGTATTTACTAATTTGTTAATAAAATTAAAGACAGCATCATCTGGTGCGTTAAAAAAGGAAAACGATTTTGAACTAAAATGAAAAATTGTTAAATTTATTTTACACAAATATGAAAATAAAATTACGATGGGACTTTTTTAGTTGAAACTTCAAAAGACTCCATAGATTCAGGTTCTAAATTATCACAAGCAATAATCTATAAAAAATATAAATTTATTAAATTATATTTACTGAATGTTATCACTAAAACTTACTTTCACAAGAATAAAAATTAGAAACAAAAAGTAACCGAATCTGTACATTGTTCCTGAAATTAATTTTTTTTGTGAAGCACTGTTAACGATATGATAATACAACTGTAGGTACCAATTGTTAATATTGTATTGTTTTATTTTTATTAGTTAGGTAGCAAAATTTTGCTTATACAGCATTTATTTAATTCAACGAAATGCATTGTAACCTTGTCTCTTACGCAAATAAAACTTGAATTTTATAACAAATTTTTAATGCAATTTTCATGTATTAAAGAGTACTTATAAAATGTAATGTGTATGATTCATATTACATAAAAAATACACTTGATGGTTGTGTTTCAAGGAAATTTCCCAAATATCGACTAGTTTATTTTGCGATGAATTTTATTTCTTTTTATACAATATTTTTCAAAAATGAAATAATAAGTAATTTCTTACAGATGATAAAAATTTGACCTAAAATGAAAATGTAAACATAAACATAGTACAGAAGTTATAAAGTCAAAGATAATGAGAACATGAGGATGAGGAAATTTATTACTTATTATTTTTTATCAAATTGCTTACTGACCGATCTATCTTCTCTGAGAAATTTAAATTTCCCTAATATAGGAGTATACTCGTAAATATGTATATTTGAATGAACCTACTTCTACATTTCGTATTATTAAAAAATTAAAATCATTTTGAGATTCATTTTACATTTAATTTCTATAATAGGTAGGTAGGTATCTAAACAGATACGATACATACATACAGACTTCGTATTTACATATACATATAAAAAGTAAAAAGCTATTTGTCTTTCTATATGCGAACCTACATATAGATGTTACCCATTTACGTTTATTATGTTATTGTTACCTTTTTGGATAATCCATCCATTTTGGGATTCACCCTGAACTAATGGCATAGTCAATGTCTATTTTATGTCAAGTAAGACATAAATAAGTACAAAATGCATTTGAATAAAAAAAGAACGAACTTCTCCTATGTTTGCTGTAAGATTCTAATAAATGTTGTAATTTGTAACTTCAATTGCAAATGCTTCAACTCATGGCGTAGAGCACAATATTATTATCGAATTACTTGAGTAATGAACTTCAGCATAATGTTGACGTATTTTGTATTCTTATCATATCCATAAACTAAATAATACACACATAATGAATTAGTAATAGCTATTTAAATAAAATCAGTTTGATCCTTAAAAGGTCTGACACTGGCTAGTTAAAGTTCAGTCTTATTGCTTTCTTCTATAAAACCGTCGCAATATCATTTCCTCCAACATAAAAAATGGCCATTAAGTTACATTTAATTCTTTCAATCGTTGCAGCGATTATCTATGTAAGTATTTTTTTAATAACAAATAAAATAGTTGTAGGTAATATTAGGGCAACTTAAAAATAATTGAAATTCTATTCAAGGTTATTGCACAAGAAACTAATGCAGTTCCAGTAAAACCAGATGAAACCACAGCCATTTCAGTTGATGATGTAAATGCTAAAATAGATGATGCTGTGGCAAAATTCCAAGAGAGTTTTAAAGATTTAGTAAAAAATATTGAAGGTAATAATTTGGTTCAAAATATAACAGCATCCGTAAAGAGTTTTGGGGAAGCAGTGCAGAAGCAAGGACAAGAATTAGTGAATAAAATCAGTCAATCAAAAACTGCTACTAATTAATCTAATTTATTTATTCCACTAATAATATACATACATATGATGTACTTTATTTGTTAAAACAAATAAACGTTAATAAACCATATATTCGATTTAAAAATGTATATTGACTTGACTTTATTAATACCTATATTAATGCTAATACTCTTACATACAGGTATGTAAGAGTATGTAACATGTATGTATATTACCATTTATTTATTCTCCGAATTTCCAATATTTTAGAATATGTTAGAATTACGACTTCATATGGTTCGTATGGTTCATATCGCTTCGCTGTGTATTTCAAGATTTTTAGTCGTCCGCCACCATCCACTGGGACCAAATGACTAATGTACTCGTACCTACGTTAGTAATGTTAGTATAGTTGGTATAGTACGTTACGTCCTTACGTCGGACGAGCTTTTACGTCCCGTTTTACGTTTCTGTTTAGTATATTAGTAAAATAGTTTAGTGATGGTTATTAGTGGTTAGTGATTGTTAAGTACTTTAACTCTACTTTGGTAATAAGAAAACTATGTATATAATTAAATTAGTTTTGTAGTAGGTTATTGTAGTGATGAAAAGTCATCCCATTAAAAACCATCACATATATAGGTTTCATATACCTACTCGTACTTTTTGCACTTAAATGTTAAACGAAAAAATTTTGTGAAATTTGTTGATTATCACTTTAGAATTTTATACTTATGTATTAATATATTTAATATACTCGTTACTCGTACGCAGAGAGTAGAAAGTTTTGAGTTTGAATAGTAAAGAACAGTAAACTACATGAATTGAGTTTACTGACAAGACAATAAACAAGTCCAAATGCAATGTCCGTCATTCTTGGCGATTGGCGATATCTAATTCGCATTGACCTCTCAGCAAATGTAAATGTATTGGCATGTATGTACGTACATACATAGGTACATTTAATATGAAGTTCTTATAAAATTATAAGACGGTTGAAATTCTCTAAACATATGTTTATGATGATTTTATCAAAATACTCATTTAATATCATTTAAACATCCATTATCAAAATATTTTTATATTCAAAAGTTAATTCTTATTGCTTATAACATAAATACAATCACATTATATATTAATTATATCTATTATAAACAATATTTAATGTGTCTTTTCCAATGATTTAACATGTTCTTTCAAGTTATTTCCAACTTCAACAATTTGGTCCAAAAGACTCTTTGCAGCTTGATTTAAATCGGTGGTGAATTCTGGAAAATAAAAAAATCATAAGTTATTGATTAAAAAATCAATCACATGTTCAACATACTTTTCGCATCAGGTTCAACGGTTTTGATTAATTTTTCAGCTTGGGCAACAGCATCCTTAAGACCCTTGTCCAAGTTCTCTTTCATTTGCTTGGCTTTGGCAGTTGCATCCTCTCCAGTAATTTCTTGCAATTTTTTTGCTGTTTCACTCAAATTCTTTTCGACTTGTTTTAAAGCAGTCTCAATATCACCTTGGTGGTTTTTAGTCTAATTATAAGGAATTATTAAATTTTTTTTTTAGATTTAGAATAAATGAATTATTACCTCTAGTTTGATTTTATCAACAACACGTTGTACACTTGTAGCCAAATTTTGGGAATTTGTGTTTAATGTTTCAACAACTTTTTTGGAGTCAGGTAAATTGCCTTTCAATGCTTCAGTTACGTTGTTGACGATTGCCTGGGCAGAAGCTGCTAATTCATCCAATTGAGTCTTCTCTTCGGTTTTTGAGGCAACTTTTGGTTTGCACATGACATTCTAAAACAAAAATTTTTTATATAAAAATAGTTTTTAATCGGTTATTATAGATAATAAAATTTTTCAGTGTTACTTAAATTTTCGTATATTAAATTAATCTCCTCGGATATTACCAAATAAGTAATTACAATAAGTGTGAAATTTGAAAAAGAAATACACTTACCTGAAATACAAGGAATGCCGTGGCAGCAACAACAAGATATCTGAACATTTTGATGTTTTTTATTGAGATGTTAATAATGTGAAAATAGACAATTTTCTAACTGACCTTTTATCCAGTTGGGTTCTTTTATAGCAACTACCCGGACTTTGAAGGATTGTTAACCTTGACTCTTCTTATCTTTTTCTTGGAAAATTTTATAACATATGTACTCTCAATATCAAAGTAGATACACAAAAATCTCGGCATTATTTAAACAATCGAATTAACTACAGACAATATGGAACTGTACTTAATTGAAATTTACTTCAGCATAAAAATAAATATTCCACTATGGGTACCCCTAATGAGGTGAAAATGATACCTAAGTAAATAATTTGTTAGTGTTGACATTTTTATTGACGACTACATCAAAATGCAAAATTAGCAATGAAATAACTTCAACATATATTACATTATATTTATCTTCAGTTTGTTTAATATTTAATATTTATTACTGTACAATCTCAAATAGCACTTGTTAGGTATATTAAGAAAAAATGGCTAATCACTGATAATGTTAATTATAAGTGATTTAACATTAACATTTTTTTTAAATATAAATACTTATAAAACTACGTTTATAGTTATGAAAGGGCCGACTGGAAAACTCACACATTAAATTACCAACTTTAAGTGTTAAAAAATTGATATAAATCATATAAATGTAATACATATTTGTGTTAAAATATACATGTACGAGTCAATACGAGTATGTACAGGTGCAAAAGTCCTAAGATAGATCCATGTGTTATGGTAAGAGTTTCTTATTTAATCTTAGCAGTCGTCAGTTAGATACCTCAAATATTTCATTTTTGGTAAATATTTATTTATGGTATAATGCCTTAAAAAAAATGAAAACCATTCTTAGATCCGTAAACATAAAATATCGATTTCTGTGTTTGATTTTTAATGGAGAAACAACTATTTTCAATTACAGAAGAAAATAATATTTATTTTATCATTACTCATTTAAGTAACACAATGTTGTTATAGATTGATAATTTTAGTTAAACAAAATTCAAAACATCCTTATATGTATCTTAAATTAATACCTACTTTAAAAGTGTGGACCCAATAATAATTTAACATAATAAAAATAAGTTACGTTTTATAATGTACCTACTTCTTGTAATAATTTCGATTCCAAGCAAGTTTCCAAGTGAAAAGTAAAAAAGATATAAAGGTACATCATAAATAATTAGATGATTTATCAACTTAAAATATTAATGCACCAAGAGGTTATTATTAACAATTTTATTCAACGTATATAAACAACAATATTGACTATTTTTTAAAACTAATAAACAATTATCACTATTCATTTAATTCCTTGTAGTACCGGGCACAGGTCGGACAATAAGACCTACTGCCATCCACGTTTTCTTGCGACATTTCCATCATTTTCGTCCATAAGTAACCCGGAGTTTCAATATTACTGGCAGGAAGTATATTGTACTTTGGAATGATATTGTATCTCGGTATAACCTGATAGAGAGATGGAACTTCTACATGTGTTACTTCCATTTGGGGTTGTGGTTGTACCGAGGGTTGTACATTAGTAGATCTAATATATTCCATTTGCGCAGGGTGTTGGAAAATAATGGTCTTAAATGGATCTGAATAAGAGTTGGAACCAGATGAAGCACGAAAACTGCTAAAATATAAATTTGGATTATATTCTGGAATAATCATAGGCAATTGACTTGGCGGTGCTAATGCTGATTGAATTTGTGGATTATTTCCCAAAAAGTAGGGTCGTTTTGTAAAACTATTCTCTTCCGAGATAATATTGGATTGAATAAGAGGCATTTGTTCAAATTTGTGTAAATCGTCCACGTCAACAGGGAATCGTTTGCCAAAGGCAATGTTTGGATCTCTTTGGCAATGTTTACACACATTAGCTGGCTTTTGACCCTCATTAATAGGGTATGTTACTAACAGTTTTCCACTTTTCTTATTTAATAATGTCGGAACAGTCTCTTTTTCTTTCTTCTTCTTTTCAGCCGAACTTGATTTCTCCTTTTTTTCTTTCTCAATCACAAAATCTTGATTATTTGAATTTTTCTCTTTTGTTTTATTTTCTTTGATATCGTCATTGATTTCTGCCCTAATTTTGTCGTTACTTAGATCTAACGGTTGCAAAATTTTTGGATGATCTTTGTTTTCGATTCGAGTTATAAAGTGTTCTTCTACTTTGTTAACTAACTCCAAATCTTCTTTATTTTTAGGTTCAGTGGTTGATTCTAGAAATTATAAAGTGGATTAAAATTTCTCTATTATGTCTACTAATCATTATGTTTGCTTACCTTGAATAATTCTATAAAATTCTTCAGGTTCAATCGTTTTCTCTGTTTTTAGGGCATTATTGTTTAAATTTATTGTAGGCCATTTTTGTATATTCATCGGTATAGGAGACGTTGGCTGTGTGAAGTAAAGGGGATTCGGAGAAAGATATTGGGACTGTAGTAAATAGTTTAATAAAATCGGTATTAATCCATTTTGTAATTGTGGTGGTATCATGGGGGGATAAAAAATGCTTGGATGGTAATAGTTTTGTAAGTGTTTCGTAAAATCATTGGGATTTTTAAAACGAGTCAAATCTTCATTTCCAATTCTTAAAAGAACTTGGGCATTGGCAAATGATTGAGGATTCCTATTTAATGAATTTGAAATGTCTGATTGTTCAGTAGGCTGAGAATTGGCTTCTGGTACATTTTCATTAAAACTGGATCTCTCTATTATTTGAAATTGGTCATACTTTCGTTTGGCTATTTCATCCGGCGATAGAAAAATTGATTTTAAATCACATTTGGTAGCTGCAAACTAAACAAAAATTTAATTGTTAAGTTAATCAAAAAATAAAGTTTCAGATCTCTTACCGATTCTTTTAAAATTAACAATGTAAAAAATATAGAAACTTTGTTAATCATGCTGCACATTTGACAAGCGTCTACCAATGAATTACTTTTTACACATTTTTATATTCATTTTCTGTGCACCATCATAAATATATTCCTAATTTAACCTTTACGTTACTTTAAAGTAAGCACGTTCTTATTAAAATATTTACATACATATGTGCATATTCTTGACCATGACCCTGATTTATCGATACATTTCTATTAAGTAAGTCGATGACATTATCACATAGGTAAGGTGTTAATAATGTTTTTATTAGTAATCTGATATTATGGAGTATTTGCATAAATGGTACTTACCTAATTTACATTTAACGACTTACCGATTACATATAATAAATTCATTTAGGTTATTTCAATCTATCAGAAATCGATTGAATATTTTTAATTGGACTGATTTTTTTAATAATCGTATAGTCTTGAGTATTTTAAATAAAACGTCTAAGATATTTAACACATTTAAGTTATAGGTGTTTAGATACGAATTACTTACTTTTGATCGAAGACGGACGAATTGATTCAATTCTAATTAGGGTTCTGACATGCCGAATATAACTTTAGATCGCGGTTGATACATCGATGAAAAAAAAAAACAAATCTGTACATTTAACTGAGACCGTTCATACCAAATATATTCACCAATTCACCCTCGCTGCTTATCAGGAGGTTTACATCGATGTAGATATCAAAATAGAAGTATTGTAATGCTCAACTGCCAGATAGTACTGATGTATGTATGTATGAAAGTAGACTAAAACGATACTTAAGCATATTTTGAGGATTAATTAAATAAATTTGATTTATGATTTTAACTTTTCGTATCGTTTTTACACGTATGTTTAAAGATATTCTTCAAGTTGAAATACCTACAATACCTTCATATCTCTCGCATATCTATAGCAGCCTCTTCTATTACTCAAGAAGGGTATGATGGAAAACAAATAATAGAAGTTTTCTAAAATAAATACTTTATTTGATAATTCTTGCTAAATTTATAACAGGACGGGAAATAATATTGAGATTTTTTCCATTTGACTCCGTCTGATAGCAAATTTTAAATCCTAAAACAAAAAAATTTATTATTATTATTATAATGTTAAAAAATAAATAAATATACCATTCATTTATTCATAACGAAATTAAATGGAAAAAATTTACAAAAATTACCAAATCTCTAACAACTCACAAACAAAAGTAATAAAAATACTGACAAAAAATACAAAATAGTACAAAAGTTCTTATTTTTCTTTCTTGTTTTTACTCTTCGATTTCTTCGTCTGTTTTAAAGCTAATGCAATTTTCTCACGTTTATCTTCTATATACTTTTTAAAATCAAATACTTCAATCTTCTTCTTATACTGATTTTCTTGTGATTCATCTTCCACGCTTTTACTAGTTTCCTGTGATTCAGATTTCTCTTGTACCTTTTTTATTAATGTATATTGCTTCTCTTCGCAATTTTCTAATTGTCTGTTTAAATCAAACAAAATTTTCAATTCTTTCCGAATTTTCAAAGAATTGTTAATTCGTTCATTCATTTCATTTACTGTGTCCTTTCTCAATTTATTTATATGCTTTTCTTCCCACAGTAAATTTGCTTCTTCATTTATAACATCTTCGTTGTTTTCATCTAAAATTTTTCGAAGATTTTCTAACATCTCAATCTCTGTCTCCAACTCTTGATCTCTTTCCTCTTTTAAATTATCAAAAACTGTATTTCGAGATTTTCCTTTCACGAAATTTAACGCGGCTAAATAGTCAACGTATTTGATTTCCTTTTCAATGTCAAAAGGTTTACCCAAGTGAATGTGATCCTCAAAATCTTCAATCACCCGTTGGATAATACATTGCAATTTTTGCAAACATATCAACGTTTTAATTAATTTTTTGGACATAAACTTATTTTCATCTTTCAGTATTTTACTAATGTCCTTTACAACTGTATCCTTAGACTGTTGCAAATCTTTAAATTTATTTAACAAATCAATTTTAGAGTTAATATCATTAATACGTTTATCCATTAAAATTTGTTTCCAATCCTGAACAATTGCTCCTTTGATATGTTTCAATCTAGTCAATTCGTCATATATTGAGGAATATTTATTAAAGTCCATGTTAATTAAATATTCAATTTCAGCAAGATTTTTAGTAATTTTATCCCTAACCGTATTTACTGGCATTTCATTATGACGACTATTTAATATGGGATCATTTGAATCAATTTTTTGTTTTGCCTTTTCAATTAAAGAACAAATTTTGTCATTTACTTCGACTTCTTCACTATCTGATGATTTTTTACTCGCTTTTTTATCTTCTTCCATAGGATCTGCGTCTTCTCTGTTTTTCTTCTTTAAAAATAACGGACGTTTAACACCATTGATATCCATAAAAGGCACGCCATTTTTATCAATAATAACTTTTGGTTTTAATTTTTTAACAACGATTTTTCTCTTACTTTGTACAATTGGTTCTTCATCAGATTCCACAATTTTTGGAACTACTTTTGTTTTTTTCTGTTTTGGTTTGGAATCTTTTTTTACCATATTTCCAAGTTTTTCTCGCAAAAACTCTTGAACTTCATCTTCATCAACAACTTTCAAAATGTATCTTTTCCTTCTGTCTTTCCCTTCCGAATGTTTCTGACAATTTTTTTTATGATGCAGAAAGATATATTCGGGATCTTGTTTTGTCATGCAATCATCACATTTTATGTTTCTTCTATATCTTTTTGGAGTCAACAAATTATCCCATGGGTTTTTGGGCATATGATTTAAATCGTCAAAATTGCCAAACAAATTACTTGCGATATTTAAAATGTTTCCTTTAAAGTCTCTTCCTAAATCTTTTATGTATCGCTTAGACGTCACCAAAACATCTGGTACGTAAGTAAAAATTGGAAAAACTTCTTTTCTTAATTCATGAAACTGCTTCATTAATTGAATTGGAGCCCTTAACAAAGATATTATGGGATTGACTTCATTACTCTGCTTTTGCTTTTTTGTATAAATTTTTCTATTGGGTGATTGTAATATTTCTTCCGAATCACCCATTCTGTTATCTTCAAACTCATATTCCGTACTATCTGTATCTGACTGATTTACATAATCTGAATTATCATCATATTCCTCTTCTTTAACTTCAAAAAACGGTATATTGAATTCGTCATCACTCATAATAATTGAACGCTTCATTCTGTTATTAAATTCTGATGAACAATGGTTAATTTTTGGTTCTTTGGAAAACATGTTTAAATTCAACCGATCATCATTCGAGCAAAGCGATCTTCTCTTTCTAATAGGACCATCTTCATTAAGTGCTTTTAACTTTTCCAATAAAATCGACTTTGAATATATTGTTAAAGGTCTTTTAAAATGATTATCATTTCTTGAATTTTCTGCAACTGCATTTTGCATACGCCCTAACACTTTATCTCTAATTTTATAATTATAAATTATTGATGGTATGTTAGGATCTGTTAATTGATCAACAAATAATTTGGAATGCTCATCTAACGCATTATTCTGATGAATTATATTGATATTCGGCTTTAAAAACCTTTGCTGCAAGTACGGATTTACATTTGCATTAATTTTAGTTGGTGGCACGTAAGCAAACAATTTTCTTGCTTCTTTTTCGATTCGATTATCTAAATTAATCCCTTTACTAAGATGATTTGGACGATCTGTATTATGTTTAGCATTTTTTTGAATTTGCTTTTTAAAATCTTTTACATTCTTATTGATTGATTTTTGAACTTTTGCACTATTTTGTTTCAATTTAATTGTATTTACAGTGTGTTGAAATGGTAAAATAAAACTAGGCAATAAACCCATTACAAGATTAATGCCTTGCGTAAGAATCGGAATGTGACGTTTAGATCGCCGGTGTTTGTGTGAATTTGTAGCTTCATACCTGCAACAGCCACAGTAGTAATCTACTGGTTCTGGGTGGAGAGGTTCAATTCTTGGGACCACAATTTTCTGAGCACATTTCCTCTTTTGCAACTCTAAAATCTTTTGCATTGCTAGTTGAGGGGATGTTTTCATCAATTCAAGAACGCATGCTGGCAGATCTTCGAAATTATTATACACTAAAAATGTTTTTTTTTAAATTAGTGTTAAACGAAATTTTAAATATATCACTTGAGAATTTAATTCAATAGTTGAATTAAAGGAATACTTACCAATTTCTGGAGCAGGAATAACTACACGGTCTGGTCTGGCTCTTAAATTTGTTAACAAAGCTGGTAATTTTTGAGGTGCCGGCACAGGTGCTTGAATTTGAGCATCATAATTGTATAGGGGTAGATTTTCAATTTGTTTATATAAGGGAATAGCTTGAACCTAAAATAAAATTTGAGCTGCAGTTGGAGAAGATGAATTTTTTAACTTGAGCATAAAATACCTTATAATTGCATTCTAGAGGAACGTAAGTTGGGGCCGGTGCAGGAATGGGTGCTTGGATAGTAACTGGTAATTGTTGACAAAAACCTGCATTTGGTTTGCCTCTTATGATAACTTTGTAAGGTGAACATGGTGGCGAGACGACAGTCAAGTGTTTCGAACACTTTAGACATCCGCAATCTGCATTGGCGAATGCAATTAAGGATAATACAAAAACTATAAAATATTTCATTTTTTATTCTTATTGTTATAAATTTTGACTAGTTTCATTTTGTAAAATCTCTCGTTATTTATAGTTTCATTTGAGTCTGATGGCAGGTGAAAAATATGTTATCAAAACGTGGTTATTTATAAACATATAAATTTCGTGATATATTTACCTATATATCGCGGTGAATGTACTGAATATGTGTTATTAAATAATTGTTTTTAAGGTCGCTGAATGAACGAAGGTTAAGAATGCTTTTATCTCTTATTACATACAAATAAGTATTTAAGTATAATATTACCGATTAGGTCAGTGATTCCAAGTTAGTATACCTAGCCAGTCTAAAAAAGCACATAATAATTTCACTGTTTCACAATAAGAGAAACAATTACATTATTGGAATATGTGTAATTCTATTTTTTTGAAGGAAAATCATTTTACGCAGAACCCCGAGGAAGACATGACATATGCGAAAATCAAATTATCTTTTAAATTTTTTGTGATCGACATTTTGCGTTTCAAGTTTTTTATATTCTATGTAAGACCCTTTACTCTCCTGTCTAAATGACTTAGTTAAGGCAATGTGATGCAATATTTTACGAACAAAAAATTAATGAACATATTTTGAAGCGAGTCATTTCTTATAAATACCTAAATAATAAGTTTTCTTCTTAATTGTTACCTTAATTTTATTTGAATAATTAACTTAGGTAGTCCAAAAAGTAAAAAGTATAGATAATTTTAATACTTTAATAAATAATTTAATTTACGTAATACTCATCATTTTTTGTTTATTATATTTATTTATATTTTGTTTATTTATTAACAAAAAATACATAAAGTATAAAGTGGCAAAAGTGGGTTTACTATGTTATATTATTTACTGTTGTGGTTTTTTCTTTAGCATATTATTTACTATTCAGTAAATTCTGTATTTCAATCATTACAAATAAATATGAAAAATATAGGTAGGTGATAGCTTTCTTGTTTGCATGTTGCATGATTTTATAATTAAATCTTTTGTTAGAGAAATTGTTTGTTATGAAAACCGCCAGAAGTTTCAACTGAATTTTATCGCTCATTGGATAATTTAAATAATACAGAATTGTATGTCACCTTAATCCTACTATATAGGATAAAAATTTTTAATAAAAATAGCCATAGACTGTAACATAAATTTCATTCAGAAAATAACTTGAAAGCTATTTTCTTTTAATTTTGAATGTATAATTTTTCATGGTTCATCTTCGACTACATGAAATTGTGATTTATATTCAGATTATTTACATACCTATAGAAATAAAAATAAATCCATTTTAATAGACAAACTCAGGTCATCTCTCTGTTAACTATAATATACCTAGTTTTATAGTTTTTCTCGATCCTTAAGTAACAATTTAACACCGCATAATATGGCGTTATCAATAATTGATTTTAGGTATATCAGTAAACGGATTAATAAACAACAATATCACTCAAATTTATTTTTATTGCAGTTCAAGTAATTTTCGTGATTTAAAAACCTAATTTATGGAACAATACATGTTGGTGTTTAGCATGATTTGATTGACATGTGGTTTTAGAGGATTTAAAATATCCAGTGTATCCACATGGAACTGCGGGCTCTGGCAAATCATCTACTTCTGACACAATTTCACATGGAGCTGGTGTTGGAAAATCATAGGATTCATGTGGTTTGGGCACAGTTTGGAACACAACATTTCCGGGAACAAAACCATCATGGCATGTTTTTGGTAGACAGGGGGCAGCTTCGGCAGGAGCACTGGGCACTTCGGCAAAAGTGCCTGCAATATCTAAAAAAAAAATCGTGAAAAACTAGATATTTCATAATGAAAATTTTCATCATTACCTTTAGCAGGAGCATAACCAAGTTCACCCAAACTAACTTTACGAATTTCCACTGGTTCATTAACATCTTCAGCTAAAGCCAACAACTCTTCAGCTGCTTCTTCATCCAAATCCGTTGTACATGCTGCTTTTACAGGTTTTAATTCAACAATTTGACCATTCAACTTGTACAGATTCTCCTCTGGAATGTTATTGGTTTTTTTCACAATTTGTGGCAATTCTTTTGGCAACTTTCTGAATCCAAAACTCAATTTGTCTTCATTTAGGACAGTTTGGTGAGCGTCTTGGGCCATTTTATAAGCAAGCGCCAAAGAGACTGCATCGGCTGGTGCGGCAACTGGTGCTTTCAAAGCACAATTTCCATAGTTTGCAATGAATTGGTCAACTATAGCGGGAGCTGCAGCTACAGGTGCTGGTGCGTTGAAGAAACCTTCGTTTACAAGAACTTCTTTACCCTGATCGGAAATATCAAATATTACAAATTTTCAATTTTATTTTTTTAATTAAACCACCTGTAGACTGTTTTCATAGGCCTTTCTATAGCAAGTTGTGCAGACTGGACGTGGAACGACGGCGGGCTTTACAAAGGCTTTAGTACAACTGCATAGTCCTGGTTGTGGGCTTAATGGTTCAACAGGAACGGAGACCATTTGAGGAACGAGTTTTGTGGTTTGTGGGGCTGGCGGTTTTGGAACATCTACTGGCCGAACGACCAAAGGAACACAAGCTTTATTATTATTGCTTGTACACATGCTCTCTCCGGGGCCCAAGCCACAATTGCACAAATTGGCGCTAACATAATTCACTGTTAAAATTGTTAATAAAAAACAAACTTGTTTCATACACATGTTGGCTTCGTGTATAAGATTTTGAAAATGAAATGATATTATAGAACTTTTTAATTTTTACTCCCAATTTATATTTTTAATTTGGTTATTGTTTATATTTGTGCTAATAAAATGTTTTTATAAAATTGCAAGGCTAAGCATTTAAAAAGTTTAACATTGAAATTCAACTCATTGATGGTACGTGATTGGAAAAAAGTGCATTCAACTAACGGGTTATTGGGGATTTGGTTGATTTACATTATTGTTGTCGGTTTTAGTCATAATAAATTATTCGCATTTGAATATTGTCGTAAAAGATTTTAAGTGAAAGATTTTTTCCGTCCTGACTAAAATATTTTGAAAATAATGTATTTACATTCTCTTGGTAAAGAACAAACTTAATATTGAACATTCCAACAGTGTGAATTTTAATTTTCAAATATGGAAAATTGCAACCTGGCAAATTTAAAAATATGTATGGTGAATCAAAATGAGTTTTTTTTTAATAAAAATAATAATAGATATTATTGTAAATAGTCGTAAAAAATATCAAAGAGAGGACAAATAACATTTATTGTCATTATTTTTTGTTTAAAAGTAAAATACCATCTACTAAGCCCATTTCATGTCATTCTCCCGATAGCGAATAGAAAATAGATTTTTTTCGACAAACCTCTCCTTGAATGAATATTGAAACTGTTAACTTTTTTTGTAACTATCGCGAAACTTTTTGGGTCATAAAATAATTTATCCTTTAAAATTAAATGAGTTTTAGATGACACCTAAATGCACATTCTTTAATAATTTTTCTCAGTATCAAATTTTAAACTTCTTTAAACTTTAAACATATGTATAAAATAGAAAAAAAATATGTAATTAGTTATATGTATGTATTATAAAATATTCTTATTTACATAAACAAACTAGAAAAAATCAGAAGCTTTCTGCCTTTTAGGTAAATTTATCTTCAATAAATCATCTGTGGACAATTCAATAGGTTTTCTTGCTTTAGGTGTGGAAATTCTTCGTGGAGTAATTGGTGTTTTTGTTCGATGTGATGGACTTGGTGAATATGACACCAACAATTCTGAATTCACACCTAATTTTAATTTAGACGTAGCCAATTTCTTTGCTGCTGGAGACATAGCGGCTAATCGATCGATTGTTGAACGATTTGACCTCGGTGAAGGCCTAAAAAATATCAAATTTTTAATCGAATACTAAACAATAAATTTGTATATCATACGTTGCAAATTGTCTCTTCTGCGCATCAAGTGCTTTCTTTTTCTGATCTCTATTCTTTTCTCCAACTTTTTCAGTCAATGCTAAAGCAATTTGTTCACGTCTGGGTGGTTCTGACATTTTAAACGCGGGTCCCTGGGATTTTGGTAAAGGTGTATCACTGCCATCCAGTCGAAATGGTGTTCCTTCAATGGTACCCCACGTCATTAAAGGGCTTCCCATGGCACCTGGAGAGGGTGAGGGACTTTGAAGTAAACTATATCCCCCTAAGTGCGCAGGGCCAGTTTTAATTAATTCTTTACCATCAACCCCTATTTTTCCATCTAACACCTACAAATAAGCAACCGCTTTAGAATTTGAATTACAGTTCAATTAGACAAAAAAAATACTATTACTACCTATTACTATTACTAAACAAATTACTATTATTACCTTTGCTTGACTTTTGGCCAATTCACTGATCGTCTCCTGATTTTGCATTTCATTAAATGGATTTGATTTTAGCCTTGTATTTGAATATACAACTTCTTGTCTTTTTTTATTCAGTTCAATTTGTTCTTCCTGTGTTAATGATACTCCATCTGGGACGAACATAATATAATTTTTATTTTTATATCCCCAAGTATCAACATTTAGTTTTTTCTCTGGCAATGCACATTGTTCTTCTATTGTAGGTAAAGCTAATTTTATCATTTCCGCAGCACTACCACCCTCCTCTTTGTATAAATAAGAATATTTTAACTTATGTCTCTTTTCTGATTCAGATAGAATCTCTTCGAAACTTTCATTGTCTTGGGAAGTATGGCTGTTGAGAAACTGATCTAAACTGAGTTTTTGTTCTCTGGAAGTATTAAGACCATTTTCTGTATCATTGTCGATATTTGACGATGTAGAAGGTGTTGATTGGGAATTATGAATATTTGCAGGTGTTTCAAATGTAGCAGGACTTGGTACTAAAATAAACAAATTATAAATATTAAGAAAATTGATATATAAGATATACATTACTCCGTTCTGTAGGTGGTCGATTTCCACTGTATTTTGCATAAAGTTGTCTTATTCTTACTGTATCGTTCTTTTCCATGGCATCAAGGTAGTCATTCTGTGCCTTTAGTTTTTCTAAGTCTGGAAAAAAGTCTCGTTGAATTATTTTACCAATTTCCTGCAATAAAAACGTATTATATAGAGATATTCAATTTGCAAACCAATTATATTTTACTTCAACATAAATGTCCTCTTCCAAAACTTCTTGTTTCTTTTTCTTTTTTGGGGCTCCAGAAGGTTTTTTAAATATAACTTGATTTTGCATTACGGCTAATGCATTTTTACCAACTGTTGTATTGGAATTTTCACTCATTTTTAAATTTTTTAAATTCTTAAGACAAAAGCTATTTCTTGGGGTTTATTAAATAAGTAAACTTTATTATTCTTTGCTGTCGTTTTCTTAATTTGACATTGACAGGTTCGTGTTCCAGCTGTCATTAGAAGAAAGAAGAAATGAAAAATTGACAGAAAATAACTGGTTGCATACTTTCTTAAAACTGCCATGTCTTTAGCAAAAATACGAACAAAAATTGAACATATATTGAAATATACGTACATAGAGTCTGTGTATATTAAATAAGGCAAATTTTGTCGTATGTGTGAATGTAATACGTGAACTGCGGAGCAAGAGTCAAAAAATTCAATAAACCAAATATTAAGAATATGTTTATTAATAAGCATTACCAAGACGGTAATAGTTACAAGAAAAACATAAAATTCTCAATACCAAATCCTATTTAAAAAGTCAGATTATTATTAAATAATTGGGTGTAATTCTGTATGTATTATTTAATATGCTTCTTTTCGGTGATCTCGTCTTTGTCTGTTCCAATCTTGATTATTACTTCTGCTGTAGTTTTGTCGCTCTCCTCTGAAATTTCCCTAAAAATCAAAATCAACAATGAATAAGAGGCTCTAAAACATCAAACAAATCGATCAAAAAATGGAAAAATATTCTTGTTATTGGTTTATATGTTCCTTAAGATAATTAGTAATTTGTATTATGAAAATTAATTAATCAATTCATATAACATACCTGATTAGCACCTCGTAAAAAGAAGTTCCCTTGTTTCGTTTCCAAAATACGTTCATTCGAATCCACAAAATTATTAATTTTATCTGCCAATTGTAATGCTAATGATTGTAGCCTAGATGGTTCACTACGATGCATTACAACAGTCTGCGTAGGATCATCGAGAGATGCCTATAAAATGCATAAGGTGTAAAAACACTCCAACAACAACACAAACTTCCAACTTACCATTAACTCTTCATTTATAATCATCTTAGAAATAGTGGAATGGACCACAGGTTTCTCCAATTCAAACATTTCCGATAACTTGGCCATAGAAATTGAATCATAAACATGCGAATAGGTAAATAAATATGTTCTCAAAGACTCCTCCTTAATCAACTTGGTAAGCATTGCTCTAACTGCATCAGCTTGATAAAATAAATCCCACACTTTTGCATTCATTTTCTCATTAATTATAAACGTATTACACGCTGACCAATTCCCATTACGCATTGCTTTCGCAGCAGCAACAACATGCTCTCGCATACTCTCCGGAGGACCAACTAAACTTTGCCTTTCCGAGCTTCTGAGTTGTTGATAGAAAGTTTTCGAAATCATTCGACGTCTAGCATCAAACTCATGGGCAGCCATATAAGGTATTTCAATAAGCATAGCCGACACCAAATAAACGCATTCCAATAATTCCAGATTAATATGCATGTGGAATGGCATTTGACGTTGTTTTTCAATTTTCTCTTGCTCTTTACTACGTTCATGTTGCCTCTGAGGCAGCAATCCTTGTGCCAATAATTCTTTTGGTTTTCCAGTCATCATTAAATCCACTAAACAATTATGTGCATCTTTTATATTCGCATGTCTAAATGCGCACAGTCCCAAATGGGCCATAGTACGATTATAAAGTATTTGCGTACTGGGATCAGAATGTTGAATAGTTTCTTGTAAATGTGACATTAGGACCAAATCTCTCGCTTGGAACCAGTTATCATGCAATGCATGGTGGTAAATGTGCGAAAGAATTGCTCGAGTACGTAATCGATCAGTTCCATCTTTAGCATAAATAAATTTGCATAATTTCTCCATTTCATGCACAGAAGTTTGGATATCCTTCGGTAATTCACCATCTTTCTGTTGCAAAACTCTGGGATCGAATTTATAATATAGATGTTCGATTTTTCTTAAGTAAATACGACATAATTCAGATGGAATGTTCATCCTTTCCAAATATTTCATGGTTTTGTCAATTATAGCGGACACTTTCGCTTCATCTTTTAAACGATCGACGTAGTCGTTGCTATGTGGATCGCATTCCTTTAAAAGTTTAGTGAATTCATCATCCAAACGCTCCACTGAAGTTAAAACGCAGCCTCGGATTTTAAATGGGGCTTCTTCCAGATTTTCAGTTTCTTCGGTAACTGATTCGGATACGTTCAATTGTGGATTGTTTAGCAGCACGTCCAACATTTCCGACATTCTTTCCAATAATTTCGTCCAATATTCCGGTTTCATAGCATCAGACACTTTAGGATTGTAATCAAATATAGCAGAAATAATGGCAAATTTAATTTTCACATAAATAGCAGGCCCCAATTGATGTTGATCGGCAACAGCTTGCAATTCATGCAACAATTCAATCTGTTCACGTCGATCGGTACGTTTCTTTCCTCTAGCTGCCATTATTTCGCTTAGTTTTTTTATTACTAAATTAAGGTCGACTTCTGCGTCCTTTGCGAACATTTTTGGTTTTTCGCTAGGAATGGCAATTCCGCCTTTAACAGTTTCCCATTTGCCTTCACCGTCCTCTTCGTCTTCTTTTCTGAATTTTCTGCGTTCTTTTTCCTTTCGTTCTTTCCTACGTTCTTCTTTACGACGCTCTTTTTCCTCGTCTTCCTCGTGTGTTGGACCAGTTTTTTTCAAGAACTTGTCACGCATGCTAGTATATTTCTCTTCATCATCTGAAGAATCAGAACTGGAATCGGTATCAGATGGCCAGTCGTCAGAATCAGATGATTCGTCTTTTTCCTCAGCGGCCGGATGTTTAGCAGCACTCTTAAGGAAACTTGATTTTGTTGGGACTTCGGTGTCTGAATCCAACTCGGGTTCATCTAAAATTTGATAGAAATATATAAGTAAATTCGATTGAGTTTGTAATGTTGCATACGTTTTTCTTCCTCCTCTTCATCATCGGGTTGGTCGGGATTTTCCCTAAATTTGGCAATGTCCTCCTCAAAGTCCTTTATATATTTGCGAAGTTTTTGTCTCATTGAGGCAAGTGATTTTCTAAAATTAGATTTACAGTAAGCAATGTGATTCGAAATTAATTTTAAACATGAAAACAAACCCATTGTTTTTATTCATATTTTTACGTCCTTCTCTATCCTCCCATGTCTCATTTATGAAATCTTCCATTTCAACAAGACATCGTACATAAAATCGAGGAGTTTGACCATTTTCTTCTTTCGTTATGACTGGAGTTGCCTTAACATAAGCCTTTTGTAATTCCTCGAAGCCTAAAATTTCAAACATTTTTGTACTATATGCAACTATACAAGTTCTCTTTTTACGTACTTGTTAACATGCTTGACATATCCTTGATTTTTTTAAAATTTCGGATTTGTTTTATAATGTTCGTCAATTCTTCGTACCGCTTTTCCTTGGCCGACCGTACTACACGTTTTACTTCTTCCTCATCGTCACTGAACTGTAATTTATGTTTGTTATGTATAAATATTGTTATATATCAATAAGTAATACTACCGTGTAAACTGGAGCCTGGGGGCGTTGTACTTGCTCCTCTTCAGTTGAGCTATCCGAATCAGAATCGGACCCAGCAAAGAAACGACTCATAGTGACTGCCTTTATACAACCTTCAACAAATTGTTAATAACAATTACTTACATATTTACAAAGAGTTTTAATTTAGCTTATGCTACCATGTGGAAATGCTAACCTAACTTCCACACAAACTTTTTTCGTTGTAAGAAGTTTATTTAAATAGAAGAAATGCATTAGATCTTAGACTCTGATACTCACCTTATATGAACAATATTTTAAAACACTTTATAAACAGAGATTTTCCGAATTCACAATGAACCAAAATGGCAAGGAAGACAGGAAGACAACTTCAACCTGAATAACTTCTCTTCTTCTTCAGATTTTCGACTTCAAGTTAGCAGTCAAAAATTCACCTCCAAATTTTAACACGGCAAACTCGCATTTAAGCCACGCCTCTACAACTGTTCATTTGCTGCAGCCTGTTTTGTAAAACTTGTAGAGAACATAATTTTACCCAATATGAGTGATTTAAATAAACTGAAAAACATATACGATTGATCATGGAAATTCAAATCATACAGTTTGGAAATATTTCAACCATGTGGAATGAGAAAGAAGAAAAGTACCCTAAAGTGCAAGCAAATGAACAAACAAATAAGAGCGTTGTTTAGATGCGACGTTGCCGCATATTATTAGTGTCGCCAGTCGTCAGTGGCCGTCTTTGGTCTACATTTGCCCGAGTCCAAAGAAGTTCAAAAAAATTTCATAAAAATAACATAACCTTAAAACCTAGTTATGTTTTCAATTCAAATTTCAAAAGTTGTGCTTCAAACAGTTTCAAAAAAAATATGTGCTTGTCCTTCGACCTTCTAACTTATTAATAAATTAGAATATTTCATTTTAACTAAGTTTTGGAAACATGAGTTTGGATCTCGAAAAGTACTTTGTAAATCATATAAAAAACAGTGCCATAATTTTGTGTAATGAAACAGGAATCATAGATAGTAAAACTTACGGCTTCTTATTTGATGAATCAATGAGTGAGTTAAGAAATTATTTGCAAAAGTGTCTCCCGTTTGAAACGCAATGTGTTGGCTTGTTCTTGGACAATATGAATTATATTTATTTACCTTTTCTTATAGTAATGTAAGTATCAATGCAAAGCATTGTTTTCAAATCATAGTATATATTCTACTTTCAGTCTCAATCAATTGGAGCATTGCTTTATAGTCTTAAACAAGAAACAGATTAAAAAGGGTACCATTCAACGGTTAACAATCAACTGGATAGTCTCATTATCTGATTCACCAGTAATAAATTTTTCACAAGAAAAGGAAATATCTCTTCAATGTTGTAATAATAAACGTATACTAATCTGGAAAAGTAAACAGTATTACTGCACTTTTAACATATATAGATCAATATTCTGTGTAGTTGAGAGTTCTGGTACAACTGGAGAACCTAAAACCATACGTATTCCAAGTGCTTGCATTTTACCAAATGCAGAAGATATAAAGTAATGATATGTACAGAAAATATTTGTACATACTTCAATTACTGGCCTTTTTTTAGATCTATATTCAACGTCAACAGTGAAGACTGTATTTATTGGGGGACACCTTTCTCATTCGATCCATTTTTAATAGAACTGTTAATTGTCATTATTTCTGGTGCATCACTTATTATTACTCCTGAAGAAACGAAAGTCAACCCTAATAAATTATTTGCAGCACTGTTTACTGAAAGATTGAATTTTTTCAAAGGGATTTCAATTCTACAAACTGTACCTTCAGTATTTTCTCGTTATTCTGATAAACAAGTGTTTGAAATTTTAAATAACAACCGTTTAAAAGTATTAGCTTTTGGCGGTGAAGAATTTCCGAAAGATGTGATAACGTTAAAAAAACATCCACACTTAAAACTTTTTAATCTTTATGGTATTACGGAAGTGTCGTGTTGGGCAAGTTGCTACGAAGTACCACAAAACTCAAACAACGAGTCAATTCCACTTGGTACACTCTTAACTGAAATTATGACTGAAATTCGAGGAGAGGACAATAAAATAATAACGAACGGACAAGGAGAATTGTTTATAGGTATTAGTTTTTTAAAATAGTGTCAAAACATTTTTAATTAACAATTTTTAGGGAGCAAATCACGTTTTTGTTTGATCAATTCCGAAAAATGGGAAGATTTTTCTGGACAGATAGTATTTAGATCAACTGGTGATCTAGTTAGAATTGACCACCATGCAATCTATTATGTTACCAGAAAAAATAATGTTATTAAACGATTTGGGAATCGAGTTAATTTATCTGAAATAGAGAGGATTATTTACAACGAAACTGGACTAAAAAATAAGTGCATATTCGTAAGAAATAAATTATTGTTGTTTATAATTTTAAATGAAAACAAATTGAATGAAAAGAAAAAGATATTAGATAAGCTACAAGTTAAATTTCTAAAAATATTACCAGAATACTGTATTCCTGATTATACGGATATAATTCCAAAAGTTCCTTTAAACGACCATGGAAAAGTTAATATCCAAATGTTAGAACAAACTTATATCGATTGTAATAATTATTTATTTGAACTCAGTCCAATAGATTTATTTCAGCAATTGTGTTGTAAATACTTAGGATTTAATGTTCATAATATAGATGATGCTCTCATCTGTAAGAATTTCTTTGAATTGGGCGGTAACTCAGTCTTGTCAATTCAATTCTTAAACGAATTTAGCGAGATTTATGAGTATGCACCAGAATTTGTTAATTTGTTCTTTAATGAGAGTTTAAAAAGTTGTTTCGATTATATACAAACGCATTTATTTTCAAAGAAAATCGTGAATGCACCTGAAAATCAGCAGGCACTACCAACGAATTTGGCACTCAAAAAAATTACCATTCAATGGAAATATGATTTAAAGGCATGTGTGGATTCACCTCCATTCGTCCATCGATACAAGTATATATATTTAAAGCTGTTTGTGATTGATTTAATATACTGATAAAGATTTTCAGAAACCAAACCTTAATAAGTGTTGGCAGTTTTTCAAATATTATAGCAATTCTTGATGAGACCGGTCAGGAATTTTTAAAATTCACATTATCCGATGCGATTGAAAGTTGTGTAATAGCTTCAATTTGTGGTCGGTACATTTTTATTGGCAGTATTGATGGATGTATGAATTGTATTGATCTTGAGAGAAGAGAAATTTCTTGGAAGTATCTAACAAATAACAAAATAAAAGGAACACCCTGCTTTATTAAAAATTTTACGAATTTGGTTTTTGGAAACTATGACAAAACCCTTTATTGCATTACAAGTCTGGTATGACTTATATTTAATAAGAGTTCTTATTATTGTACTTAAAAACCGTTATATTTATAGAACGGAACACTTGTTTGGAAAACTAAACTTGACGGTAGCATTTCATCAAGTCCTTTATATGACAATGTCAAGGAGTTAATATTCATTGGAACAATGAATGGATATATTTATTGTTTGTCCGAAATTGGCGAAATTCAATGGTCCTTTCAAAGTGGATCTCCAATTTTTTCTTCATTTGCATTTGTTAGCAGCACAAGAGACAGTATACTGTGTATGAATGTTACTGGAAACTTGTCTTGTTTAAGTACCGACAAAGGAATAGTGAAATGGCAATTTCATACAAATGGAAACATTTTCTCGTCTATTAGAACTTTTAATGACAAATGTATATTCGGTTCTATGGATCAATCTGTTTATATTTTAGAAATATCAACTGAGAAATGTAAATTGATTCACAAATTTATGTTAGATAGTGCAATTTCCACGACTCCATTCATTATCGATGAGAACACTTTTGTTGCTGCAACGAATGCAGGTTCCTTATACATTCTTGATTTGGAAAAGAAATCAATTGTGAGTTTTTACAAATTTCCCGCAGAAGTATTCTCTTCACCTGCAATTTTTGAGAATCATGTTTATGTAGGATGCAGAGACAATAACTTATACTGCTTAACAATTTCGGATGAAACTAAATTCATTCCTGTTTGAGTTGTACTTTAATGCCAAATACAAACGAAGTGATTATTTTACAATCTTTTATTAATAAATTCACAGTTATAACTTAACTACTCATTTTCTTGACTGCGTATTCTGGCATGTCCGTTCGTCACCCTGATGCTCAATTGTTGGGCACGTTCAATAATGTCTTTACGTTTTTTAGAAGACACACCATGTGCAATTTCGGCACAGTATTTACGGTTCTGCATAATTAGAACTTCCAACTCCTTAAAGATATTGATTGGTTAGATGGTAAATACGAATCAATTAAGAAAAATCTTACCTTCACATTATGAACCAAAACTTTACGGAAACCAGTTGGTAGCATATGACGGGTTTTAGAATTTGATCCATAACCAATATTTGGCATCAAATATTGTCCCTTGAATCTCCTTCTTACTCTGTTGTCAATACCCTTTGGTTTACGCCAGTTACGCTAAAAAATAATACTGTTAGATAAATATAACTTCTAATTATGAGATAACAGTCTTACCTTTAGCTTAGCATAGCGGTCCGATTGATGTCTAATAAACTTCTTGGTCCTCTTTTTAACAATCTCAGGCCGATATACTGGTCGAATTGCCATTGTTGATACTGTAATATAAACACCCTCAAATTATTTGAATAGACTATATAGGCGAACAATAACAGAAAATTATCAAACACAAGAGGATTATGTTTGATATATATTATTATTTATAAAAAATAATCAAGGATGATTTAAAAATTGTTAGATTTAAGAAAAATATCAATTTTAGGTTACCTTCAGAAGCAAACTCGTCGAAAAGAAAGAATGATGAAGTTAGGAACAGTTACTCAATTCAAACGAAAATCCCTAGAATGTGTTTTTCTTGCATTATTTGTTTGAATTTTTATTTTGATTGGTAATTTAAAATTTTCTTTCCATTTTTGTAACCATCAATAATTAAAAATTACATACACATTATTTAAAATTCATAAATTTATTAATGGAGAAATTATGACACTTGAATAAAATTATGTTGGCATCACTGATGCAATGTACATAACCCAATATTTTTTGATATCTGGCAGCGGCAGGTTCATATATTTTTGTAATGAAATATTTTCATATCTTCCGACATGGTTTCATCTAAAAATAAAATTGAGTCAAGTTATCTAAAACCACAGAAAAAGATGGACTTTAAAAAGTATTTAAATTATGATTATTTAGAAAAGATAATATTTGATCCTCATTCAATCCTACCAGTGTGTGTTCTGGTTTTTATAATTGAGATATTTTTGAACATCTTTATTATTGAAAAAGTGCCATATACTGAAATAGACTGGAAAGCTTATATGCAAGAAGTTGAATACGTTCTTAACGGGACATTGGATTATAAGCAAATTAAAGGTGAGAAGGACTAAAAATTTCCAACGTCATTTACAGTAATTGATATTTTAGGAGATACTGGCCCGTTAGTCTATCCCGCTGGATTCGTATATATTTACACAATATTCTATTACATTACATCCCAGGGAACAAATATTTATTTAGGTCAATATATTTTCCTAGCTCTTTATTTGTTACAAATATATTTGTTCCAAAGAATTCTGCTAAAAACTTGTAAAGTGCCTCCATATGCATTGCTGATTGCATTTCTGACTTCATATCGCATTCATTCAATATTTGTATTACGTTTATTCAATGATCCAATTGCGGTAATTTTATTTTACATCAGCTTGAATTTATTTTTAAGCGGAAAATGGAAATTGGGCAGCGTAGTTTACTCCCTCGCTGTATCTGTAAAAATGAATATTCTTTTATATGCGCCTTGTTTACTAATTGCCTATTTAACAAATTTAACATATTCGCAAACAGTTTATAATTTATTTATATGTGGTGTAATTCAGTTGATTTTAGGTTTACCATTTTTAATAACTCATCCAATATCATATATTAAAGGGAGTTTCGATTTAGGAAGAATATTCGAGCATAAATGGACAGTGAATTACAGATTCTTACCAAGAGAGATTTTTGAAAGTTACCGTTTTCATTTTATTTTGCTTGTTTTGCATATTGCCCTTCTGTTAGTGTTTACACCGCACATCAAACGATATTTAAGTTCTTATGCTAAATTGAAAGTCGTTACGGAGGAATTAAAGCAGCAAATGCTCGCCGAAAGGACCAAACAGAAAGCTATGGACAGTAAACTTAGCAAAGCAGAGAAGAAATTTCTAAAATCATTTACGAAACAATTGGAAGCAAATGGTAAACCTAAAATGGATACTGTTGAAAGTGTTTCAGAAAATGAGAATCTGGAAAAGAAATTGACGAAAATTAGCCAATTATTCATATTACCGTTTTTCGTTACAAACTTAATTGGTTTAACTTGTGCACGATCATTACATTACCAATTTTATAGTTGGTATTTTCATAGTTTGTTGTATTTAGTTTTTTCAACAAGTTTTAGGACACCTATGAAATTTTTATTGTTAGGGCTAATTGAATATTGTTGGAATGTTTATCCAAGTACAGATTTTTCTAGTATTTTATTGCATGTGTGCCATGCAGTGTTAGTTTTTGGAATTTATAGAAATATGTCCGCTTGAAACAAGTTTTCCAAAAATATCCATAAAATAATGCAATGCATATGGGGCAAATGTTTTTATTATTGTTGTTTGTAAATATGAACAAGTCCATTATTTACTTAAAATGTGAAGATTTTAAATAAAATAATTTCACACATACAAACATTTACAATTTTTGAATTTAAAAAACAGTGTTGATTGCTGAATGAAGAACATCACCAGAATTTTAGTAACTTTTAATGAAATCTATTGGCAGCACTGAGTTGCTTGTCAAGTGTGTTTACAAAGAAACAACAATCAGCTGATTCTGATTTGCAAATCTAATGGGAATTTTTATATGGTTAATGTTATTTGGATTACAAAAGTTATAAATAAATAACAAATTTAGAATCATTTTTGCGACTCATTTATTGAGGTAAAGAAAATGTAATTTTTTTCCAACAAATGATCTCAATGAATGACTTTATTACAGTTGATTCAAAATGGGGCGCATATTTCTTGAACATATGGGTGGTACTCGTCTTTTTTCATGTGCAAGGTGTGATACTAATTTAACAAATCGAACGGAATTGATTAGTACAAGATTTACTGGTGCCACAGGGCGTGCATTTTTATTTAATCGGGTTGTCAATTTAACATACAGTGAAGTGCAAGATCGAGTCATGTTAACTGGAAGACACATGGTCAGATATAATATTTCTTGTGTGATTTAATTGGAAAAAATTTTGTCTTTAGGTGAGAGATGTTTCATGCAAATCGTGTGATTCGAAATTGGGTTGGATGTACGAATTTGCCACAGAAGACAATCAAAAATATAAAGAGGGCAGAGTTATATTGGAAAGGGCTTTAGTAACTGAAACTGATGGTATGGATGACCGTATAGAAAGAGGCTACAATGATAGACGGCAAAATTAATAACCGAAATAAAACTGTATTGGTGTTTGTCAATTTTTATAAGATTAATAAGCTTTTATACACTTTGTGAGAAACATATACATATACAAATATGAATAACCGTTATATTAAGATATGTGTTGAGTTTTTAGTTAGTATAAGAATAAATAAGACGAGGACATTGTTATGTATTGCAAGAAACAGATCTGCTTATTCAATTTTGAATAAATATGACCGTTCATATTAATTTAGATTATTATGTGAAGTCACTGAAGAAACATTGAATTTAGAGTTGATTTATTATTTAAATATATCTTGGCCCTTAAATGAAACAAGTGCAGGTAACTGCAACATTTATTGAGTTGTATATTGCATACTAGGAGGACTAATTTTAGAAATAATGTAAAATGTATTTATAAAAAACATCACATCACACACTTTTTACTCAGTTCCACATTATATGTAGTTTTATGAAGAGAATCACTAAATATAATGCAGTTTTCTTGGATTTCTTCATAGTGTTACAGCAGATGTTAAAAATTCTTTACAACAAATGGTGCTGTCAAAAGAAATTCTAATTAATATTAATATGTTTAAAAAATTTTAAAATTACCTAGACGAATTATAACCACAAATGTTCCAAACAGCACAAGATTTGCAACTACCGATTCTCGACTCCTCTTTTTCTCTTCATCGAGATCCCTCGGACCTCCTACACCCGGTATACGTCTCATAATTTACGATCTGATTTGATTAATTAAATAATTTAGATTTAATTATTTATTTTACAAACAACTTTCGGTGTGCAATTTATTTTTGACAGCACGAAGATAGACCGGATCGCACCGGAACATGCTCAAGATAAAGGATTGAAGTTAGCTCTGTAAGGAAAAAATCAAAAAATCTAAAATGTATACATATGGATTTTATCCATATGGATCTCTTCAATTAATGAAGATACATAATTATAAAATATAAATGGAATAAGTATTCGTTCTCAGCAATTGATAAATTCACATTGTGAATGATTTTTAAGTCGCACATAATATGAATGCGGCAACCAGCAATACTAATGATACAATCGACAACTTCACTTCTTTCTTGAATCTTGTCTTGACTTTCCACTTTTACTGACATTTGACATAAATAGCGAATATTTTTGTGTGTCAGGTTATTAATTTTTCAAATTGTCTTGTTTCCACGTTTCACTGCATTCACAGTGCTTTCACTATTTAATGTTTATAACAAAGCAGTATAATACTTTTAGTTTGCTTGGATTTACTAAAACTGTTTGAAGTGTAATTGTTTAAATTCATTGTTGACAATTTAAGTTAGAAACATTTAAAGATGTCTAAAATGATGTTATACAAGCAAAGACTTCTCTCTGATGCACAATTAAGAAGATTAAGAGAACACCAATATGCTTGTCAAAGTGTTAGTATTTTGGATAAATTTTTACAACCTTATTGGAATTGGTTAACATCCAAAGTGCCTATCTGGTTGGCACCTAACCTAATCACAATACTTGGATTAGTAATAAATATATTAACGGCTCTTATTTTAGTGTGGTAAGTTGGATTACGCTTCAAGACTTATATATAATTCTAAAAGGTATTAATAAAATGTGGTATTTTTAGGTATTCGCCTGATGCAAAACAAGAGGCACCACGATGGGCCTGTGCTTTATGTGGTATAGGGTTATTCATCTATCAAAGTTTAGATGCCATCGATGGCAAACAAGCACGACGTACTGGCACTGCAAATCCATTAGGAGAATTATTTGACCATGGATGTGATTCAATTTCAACAGTTTTTGTTGCCTTGTCTGCCTGTATTGCTATACAACTCGGTCATCATCCTGGATGGATGTTTTTTCAGGTATCTAGATGATTTTATTGGATCCTAATTTAATATTTGTTTACATATGTATAATTTAGTTACTCAAATTTTTCAATTTGCCTATTGATAAAAGTGTAACTAAAAATATTATATTTATTATCGCACGTATAATTATAAGTATGTCAAAAATATCTAATTAGCATTGTTAATTGAAACTGACGCTTTTTGCATGAAATTAAAATTGTTAAATCTTAACGCATGAAATGTGCATTAACGTCAACAATGAAAAGGTCGTCGTGTACATACGTTTACAAGGGTATTTTATCAGTCATAAAGGAAGATGGTTTGATTCTCTTATCAAATTTTAGGTTTTCAAATTTTTATCTATTGAATATTTGTGACTAGAGAGTATATTAACAAGCTTGTATAAATATTCCTACTGATAAAATTTTTTTATATAATTTTTTGGTTTCGCTGTAAAAGTTAACTTAAAAATTGATTACAAACTACAGATTTTTTTTATTACAGTTGGATATGATTTATTGCAAAATACAATATGCATAATTGATTATTTTTTTATGTTATTTGATGCCTAACACTATAAAAATGTTGGTAATCGACAAAGTCAAATTTTCGTTTTAGGATAATTTGAAATAAAAAATGTACTAGATTTAAAGTGCAATTACAAAACCATTATGAAAATGTATAAATTTCATTTGGATTAGTAAAAGAACACAGTTGAAAGAACGTCTATGAATATACATATATGAATATATCTCCAAACTTTATAAGTAAAAACATGTTTTAAAACCAATTTCTAAATAGGCTTATAATTTCTATTTTCTAATATGTATAATTTTACTTGTTTCTTTATTTTCAGTGTTTTTGTGCAATGACTTTGTTTTATTGCGCTCATTGGCAGACTTATGTATCTGGAACCTTACGATTTGGAAAAGTAGATGTAACGGAAGCACAATTCACAATAATGGGTATTCTTTTCATATCAACTATTTTTGGTTCAAATATTTGGTCTTCTAAGGTATGCTGTTTGTCTCTTGGTAACGTACATTCCACATTCATTCTTAAGTATGTATATTGTTGTAACAGAGATTAATGATAGACCAATTTAAGTATTGAACACTTTTATTATATGATTGCAGTTTTAGTAGGCGATACAAATAACTTTTAAAAAGTACATATACACTTTTTTACAACAGTATACTAAGTATTGCTTATATTGAATGTGGATATAATTATGCTAATGGCAATAATTTCAGTATCTAGATATTTATAACCAACAACTGAATTCAGGTGGGCTTCTCAGTTAACCAATTATCTCATTTTGAGATAAATATAAAAAATCGATTGACGATTAATTGAAATTAATTGTACAGTTTTGAGAGGCCTCTTCTAATTCAGTTAATTTAATAATTTATAAGCTTTAGTTGACCAATGATTTCTTGATTGTTTTTTCTTTTCTAAAGAAGGCTTTAAAAGTTGTTACCAATCAGTTTGTAACATGGACATGTGACCAATGGAGTAAATAAGTTTCAATCAGGTTGTACTTAAGTTAAACTATGTATGACTAGAATGACTTGTGCAATCCAAAAATATAAACTTAATTTTTGCAAAATTTTTATTTTTATTAATGTCAGGTATTTGCACCTTTGAAACAGTGAGATAAATATTTATTGTACTGGAGTCTAAGATATTTAGGTGCAACACATAAAAAATATGTATATCTCGATATTTAGTTCCAGCTTTCTTTAATTTTTGTTAATATCTTGTATTAGATGCAACATCTAAGACGGTTCAAATACCAGACACAAATGCACAATTGACAAGTATATGATAACATAGAATTATTCTATTTTGTCTACAGTTTCTTAGTGATTCATTTTATTTATGGTACTTTATTCCAATGAGTACACTAGTTTGCGGTCTTTGGTCACTCTATAGAAGTCTTATAGTGATATTTACCGGAGGTGTTGGCAAGAATGGATCAACTGTAGCAGTAAGTGATATTAAATCAATACAGGCCAAAGATTTTAATAACATATACATTATATATTTATATAAAACATCTGAGCAAATATTTCCATTAAAAGCATGACAAACATACAAATTTTGGCAAATATACGCAGCCAAAATCTATTTTACTAACATATATAGATTTTCATTTTTATTTATTATAGTATTAGTTAATACTTTTAATAAATATACATATTTATAAATGTAGGTATGCATGAGGGGATTTTTGTTAATTATTCTTAGATATATATGTTTTTTTCTACATTTTTAATTATGTTTGTAGGTACTAAATAATTTAAATTTTACTGCCATTTTTTTTCGATTTAAAAGGTATTATACTACATATAATGCCACATATGGAAAACTTAATACATTATTGCATTTTTAACAGATTCTAATATTTTTTAGGAGACTAGTAGCTTTGCTGAGTTTCGTTTACGTTTGCAGATTTCCTAAAGTGTTTCAATACTGCTTTATTTTGGAATTATTTTTAACATTAATTATTGCCCCATTTTTCGTAATTTTTGTGTATGTATTGTATTGTCCAGTGTGCGATGTTTGGTCGATTTATACAATGAATTGGAATTCATCGATACCGAAAATTATGAGAAAGTAAAAAATAAAATATTAACTTGAGTTATTGCAAAAAGTTTGGCATAGTACATTGGATTATTATTACATTGATAAAGCAATGGAAATTGGCAATATTCAAAAACTTAAATGAAATGTTTACTTCAAAATCCTATAACCCATGAAATAAAACCTAATTACCAAATATAAGAAAGATAAATCAACCACGCTAAATTTTATGTTATTTTACGCATTTGAAATCCCTATGTAATAGTCTCTATTAAAAAAAACGTTCGTATGGACAATGGAAAGTAACTGTTTTTGTCACATACATTTAATTTTTTTAATGGCCCTCTAAACTAAGTTAATTAGTCAGTACAAAAATATAAAACGGAATATTTGTGTACAGGATTTATTTTCTTCACAAGATCGCAAGCACGAAGATGCTGCTGTAGCTTCTTTATTAATTTATTAAAGATTAAGGATATACCATACTTTATTTTCTTCTAGTTGTCTTTTAAAGTATATTATTTAACCAGTGGCGAGTATTTGTACTCTTAGACTTCATTTTAACACTTTTAAAGCCATTGAATGAACGTTAGAAAATTTTCAATATCAGTTTACTTTTAACATTACTAAGAAAATTGACTTAGCAAAATTTTTCTTGTGAGATGCAAGAGTTTCATTTTTTAGAATTTTAATTGTATCAATAATTCGTAAATTTATTGATCAGTTTTTTGAGTAATGTACAATGTACAGTTTCCTTTCTGAATATTTTATATTAAAACATCGTGGGGGAAATCTTGGTCATCTACTGAAAGTTATTTTTCTTTTATCAAAGTTCAAAAAAATATTCTGTATTGTATGATTGATTACCGAAGATCCCATCTTTGGATTTGGAAATCAAGTTAATTCCAATTGCTGTGGCCTGTGCTGTAGCCGTCCTTTTAGCTCAAGCTAATGTATCTATAATTTTTACCGGAGGAGTCGGCAAAAATGGATCAACTGTAGCTGTAAGAATATTCTTCTACTAATAATCTGTTGTAGTAATTATCAAGTATATTATTAATAAAATTCCCATGAAGTGAGATTTCTAAAGAACTATTTCACGTTATACAATTTAAATAAAATATATTCAACAAAACTAAATCTATAAATACTCGAAGTATCTATTTACTCTATATTTAATAAATACTTCAATTTCTTGTTGAATAAATTGCATTCAAATTGTGTGCATCGAACTGTTGTTTTATATTTGTTAATTCAATAATCAATCTTTCATCTCTTGAAACACATATGTACACAATAGAAATTTTCTAAATAAATTGACAAATATGAAACAACTAAAAGATAGGACTTGTACAAAATTACATTTCTTTATACCGAGAATTCAATTACAATTAATTGCATCCAATTTATGTAATCAAAATTTGTTAGATCAGTGGGTCAAATACTAGTAAAATATTATACGCCATTAAAAATGAACATTCATGAGACGGGAAACTAAATTTTTATTATACAAAGACAGCCAATTAAAAATTTATGGTTATCAAACTAAATATGTAGCTAATATTCTCGGAGAATCGACAATTTCAATCACCAAGATCACCATTCAATCACCAATTCAGTTACAATCAACAAGATTTTTTGAACAAATTTTCTTATTGCTAAATATCTATAGTTTAAAAATATGGGTATTACCTAACTTTGTTAACATCGACTCAAATTGAACAAATTCTATTTGTTCTATCTTTTACGTATGTATAAAAACCTTTTTACATGGGAATATGTAATTTGTTACTATTACTAACAATTTCAATTTTCTGATTAATCAACATTTGTCATTGTACGCTCGGTATAATTTTACTATTGCATGCTTAGCTTCGTTGGAGTAGTTAAAATAAACTCTGGTTTTGCTTCTTCATCTAACAGCTAAATAATATTGGAAAATCAGTTTTTCAAAAAATATTTAGCAACATTGTATGAGACTATTATAAAACTGTGTTGCTTGTTTATATTGTGAATCAATCGTATTTTTGGGAAGCATGTTACTAATTTATATCAGGTCTATATTTCCAACAACTTTCAATTGGGCTTATTTATATTAGTAAATGTAACAGTAAGACCAGTAAGTCTTAAATGTATCTTTAATATCTTTTAAAAATTATACAAATCAGTAAGCACTCTGAAAGTTATTAGAAATCTTTTGTATCTAATTTTGTAACATAAACGTAGGATATTTTAAATATAAGAAACTAAAAATAATACAACATGCTTAAATTTCTTTAGGGTACCAGTGTTTTATCCCCTGTGATACCATTTTCAATGGTACTCGTGCCCGCTTTTATAATTTATCAAAAATCACCGGAACATGTTTACGAAAACCATCCTGCTCTCTACATTCTTGCCTTTGGTTTAGTTGCTGCCAAAATTACCAATAGATTAGTGGTAAGTTTATAAAGGAAAGGTAACTTAACATTAAATTAATACAATGAAATAATTTGAGGTGGCTCATATGACAAAGAGTGAAATGGAATATACTGATTGGTCATTAATGGGTCCTGCAATGTTATTTTTAAATCAATACTTTAATAATTTTATAAAGGAATATTACGTTTTATGGCTTTGCATGGTAAGTTTAATATATTCTTTGATATCGCAAATATCACTGTTATCTAACGTCGGCATATTTATATTTTCACAGGTTTGGGTGTCTTTTGATTTACTTCGTTATTGTTATCAAATATGCCAAGAAATTTGTGAATATTTGCGGATAGAACTGTTTAGAATACCATATCCAGGTGTACAAATGAAAATGGCAGCACCACTCTTAACATCAGCTAGTGATAAAAATGGTACGAATACAAAATCTGTAAAATCTATTAAACAACGGTCTAGAAGTAAGCACATATAATTTTAATGTATTATGATTTCAAATGTTCGTATATTTTTTTCAAAAAATATGGATTCACAAATAATAATTCGTTATACATAAATTTTTAATCGAGTTTTTAATAATTGCTAGTCGGTGCCAATTAAACTTGTAAATTTTTTTAGAACACAAATGTGTATGCACAATTATGTATGTATACATATTGAAATTAGATATTTGCTCTAATCCAAACTGATGTTACAAATTTTGTTAATGTAAAATATTTAAAATATTTTTCCATTTGAATTATTTAATTATTTACGCCATTAAGTGATAAATTGTTTATCATAAAATAAAAAGATTTCTTGAAAACCTGCTCACTTATTTTATAAGATTATTATTGTTTTGGTTGTTTTATTAAGAAACAAATACTTCATTTTCAAATAGTTTTCCTGTTTTTATTTGATAATTGAGTTCAATAGTGTCTGAATCATCTTTAAGTTTTGAAATTTATTAGATTTTCTCGTAAAGTATTTGATATCATATGTGCAGCTTTACATCCCATTCTATGTATAAGTACGATTATGAAATCACTAAAAAAATAAATAAAACCCTTTTGTATCCAAATTGCCATAAGGCAGACTTTTATATGTTGTTAAGAGAATATTGAAAAAAATTAGTGGCACCGTTCTAACATTTTTTGTGCATGTACTTACCGAAAATGAATTTGGAAAATTGAAATTTTTTCTACATTATTTTGGAAAATTTTAATTGAGGATAACTGCCTAGCCTGTTTGGGAAAAAAGGAAATTCTAATTGGAAAAATTTTCTATGTATTATTGTTTTTGTCTTTTACCTTTTAGATGACTTGGTGTGAAGTCAGCTGATTTTGAAATTGAAAAGAGGATTATTAATTCAAATCTCTTATACGATTATGAAGAACAAAAATTATTTAAGTACAAAAATATTGGTTAAGCCTTAAGTCCTAATATTCATAAATTTCAAATTGAGATTGGTTAAAGGTTGAATGAATGCATTGTGATTGGTTGATTGAAATATTTTTGTATTATACATGTACTTATTAGATCTAATCGTAATCTCAAAAGTTTATAACGAAAATGATTCATATTCGAGTAAACATATTATATATAAACTCAAAGTATAAATACACTATTTATGGTAGAAATAAAAGTTTTTTTCATGTCCTCGAGTCTCGAGTATTTTTCAAAACAACATGGGATTCTCGCTGACAAAGAAATTATTATTTTAAACTTTGACTATATACGAAGAAATACTCACCGATTCCTTACCAGTTGCACACAACACACTACCCTTTAAAAGCACCGTTTTGAAAAATTATATGAAATTAAAATGGTCTTATGGAAATATATGAAAAAAAAATAATTTTTGGCATGTATGTATATTTTCGTTCAGGAATGTTTGTGGTTTTTATAACAATCAAAAATATTGTTGAAGCAATGATTGATGAAACCCTAGTTTTAAACCGTTTTCTGAACAAATACTACAGTTAAAACCAATAATATCACGACACATTTTTAAAAAGTCTCAAATTATTATATAGAGTCCATTCCATTCACCATAAATGCTTACAAAAGCCATAAAACGATTACACGAGGTTGAATTCTATTGGTAAAAATGAACATTAGAAGATCATAAATGGGTGGCCATAAAAATTATGCCAGAAATTCGAAACATCGTACCAAACAAAATGTTTTGATTTGGATTGGGATCGTGCTAGTTTATGGCTTATGTATACATTTATGTTGAATGGACTCTATGAAGTATGTAATAAGAATTACGACCAATCTTTCACCATTCGGATACTGAACAGAAAACAACTTTATTTTTCGAACGAAATTAAAAGAAATCAATTGTGCGTTTAAATTTGACAATTTTAAAAATGGAAAATGTGTAACCATACGGATATGTTTTTTACAAAAATTATTGCGATTAATATTGTAAGTTCACACAGATCTGATTGTTAGGAAACACACTACGGAGGAACGGTGGGGCCCATTCTGATTTCTGTTTCCGATTTCGGCCTTATTATTGTCTCACATATTGGGAAATCTTATATTTAATTTTACATAATAGTAAACTGTATATTTATTGAATGTAAACATGTACATCTAAGAAAACACCTATATTTCTTACATCTTTATAGCTATACTACAAATTAAAACATGTGTAACGTTAATGTGTAATTCGTAAGTATTTCTAATTTTCTATTTCTGGGACGGTCGTACCCAGCCTGCACACTCCTGTCATTTTGACGTCATGTTTCAAAAACACAAGAAGAAAGAAGATATTCTTTTATGTAGTATGGCTATTACCACCTGGCAAAGTATTCTGTTTTTTTAAATACAGGGTGTTTTAATTCAAACTTTGCGGCAAAAATATCTCGGAAACGGTAAATGTTATAGACTTTATGTAGGTACCATATCTCCAAACTCCAAAAATGATAGTTTTTGTGAAAATAATTATTTTATAGCAAATTTTGGCTTTTGCAGTGTTTTATCAAAACATTTGTAACATGAGTCAGAGTAGCTCTATCTGTCGGTCATTAAACTGAAAAATCAAAAAACACAAATGATTTAAACGCTGATTACAGATTCGTACAAAACTGAATCATTTTAGTTTATATTTTTTACTTAGGGGGAGCCAGTTACCCGACGATTTTTCGAGGTTAGTCGGAATCACTCAAACAGGGCGAGTGCAACGGCCATATGGAGCGGCAGTGACATTAATCATCGTAGGCCACGATTTCAACAATGAAATTTAGGCGAGTGCAACGGCCATATGGAGTGGTAGTGACATTAATCCTCGTAGGCCCCGAGAATTAATATGTGCATATCTATAGTTTTTAAACGACTTATTAATTTATAACATTATTTTTGCATTTCGGTACCATTACAACCACATTCACGCCCGCATATCCGAGCGTGAATCTAATTCACGACCGGCTGTAAACTTAGTGATTTTTTTTATTTTGAGGTTGTAATTTTCTAACCCTATGACATAATTGACATAAATTTCAAATGACAAGTGCTTGTTTTCATTTATTAGATGCATGTTTTATGTAATCGTAAAATACAAAAAGTTACTAAAAATAAATAAATTGTCCATTTTTCATATAAAATCTTTAAAAATGGACCGAAATGCAAAAAATAGCATAAAGAATTCGTTGCATAAGGCATTTTATGGCAATCGTGGCTTGTATTTGCGAAGCAAATCAGCAATAACGCCACTTTTGCCATAAAATTTGCCTTATGCAACTCATTCATTAATATACTATTTTAGTACCTTTTTCGTTAATACCACTTTTTAATAGCCGCGCTTGAGAATACCACTGGTGGTATTACTAAATTGGCATTAAGTTAATACCGGTACTACGAAAATGCGATTTTCAAGTGCACACTCTAATACCAGTATTAACTTTATATAGGTACTATGAAATTGGTATTAATTTGAATGTAACCCATCTCTAACAGTGGGCCTAATACATAATAATGAAAATCTTTCACTTTTGAAAATAGAGCGCTAAGTATAAGTGTTACAAATTTAAAGAATTATCAATAAGTGTTTAATAAAATATTGCTTTTTTATGAATTAATGAATATTCTTATGGTTTTAAATTAAAAATTAAATGTTATATACCTATTTATAAGGTATATATGTTATAAGGTATAGAGAATGAGGTAATAGCTAATATCGTCGAAATGCAAGGAAGTATGAAAAAAACTAAATTTGTTTAACACTATTGTTGATCGAAAATCTTAAGGCATTTTTTTTTGTTGATATACTACACGTAATGTATAGATTAGAATGTAAGGGGTTTACTACATATAAATAAATAGGTAAATACCATAAATATTTTTTTAAAAAACGTTTTAAGACGCTGATCACTACATCATATCTAAGATTAAAATTTATAATATTTTTACATCCAATACCTACTTAAAATTAAATAATAAGAAAAAATAATTATCTATTAACAATTAATAAACTCAATATTCAATTTTAATTCTGTGTGAAATATTTAAATAATCTCAATTTTAAATAATTGCTCCTATGAATAGATGTATATTTGTTTGAAAATAATATGATAAATTAATAAGTCGTTTAAAAACTATAGTTATGCACATATTAATTCTAGCACATATAACATACATTAATAAACCTAAATCCTCAAAATATTAATGAAATATCCGAAAAATCATTGATTATATAAATAATTGCATTTTGAACTATCACCTCTTGAGGCGGTCTTAACTTATGGTATTAATTAATACCAAAGGTATTAAAAAGTTAATACCAATTCACACTTGAGAATCGCATTTGGTACTAATATGGGTATTAAATCGATTATTGGTATTAACTTGCAAGTTAGTACCCGGTATTAATTAATACCCGCGCTCGAGAATACCACCACTGGGGTCGTCTGCTGCCACCTTAAACAGAATAAAAACAAATAAAAATGTCAAGTAAGATTTGAATTTAAATCGCGCGCTTGCTATAATATCACTGATTGGTCAATATTTGACCAATGAAATTTGTGGGCACAATATGTCCGAAAACATGTTGAAGACATTTTCGAACTATGGGATTAGCAATCTATAGTTAATTTTTCCTGCATGTAGCAAAAGTTACTGCTAGCAGGAATGTCATCAGCCAATGAAAAGTCAGAACTTTTCCAGTAGTACCATTTTGCTACTGCGCGAAAAAATAGCGTATAGTATATTCTATATCTGTGATTGAGGTACAGATTTTTAATTTATATTGGCTATATCTTCTCTCTGGTTGTGAATAAAATTGTCTACATACCTAAGAAATTGCCCACTGTGGCCTGTGGGCAAACTTTTCTCTCGACAATAATGCTGCCCTTTTTCTTTTACTTTTAAAATAAAGTCAGTAAATGATAGAACGGCACTCCATAATAATGCGATATTTACACGGTCTACACACGTCCCCCATTTACTTAGCACATCATGCCTCCAAACTTTATTGACTCTCACTCGATGTGCTAGCGAAAACTTAAGGGTTTTGCTTTAAACCGCAGCGCTTCATGAAATTTGGTGGAAAAATAAAATTCTTATACAGTGTAGGTAAATGTAAAACGTAACTACAACTCAAAAGTATCTACAAAGTACAAATTCAAAATCCAACAAACTATCTACAACTCAAATAAAATGTCTCAACGACTTTAAGCAAGAAAAGACCACAGATAATAAAAGTGGTAAGTTCGACCATATTCTCCAATGGCAAGTTGACGCATCATCGTTTGAAGTCAGGTGGTGAGTTGGCCGGTGCTCTAGAAGTAGAAGATTTCCCCTAACTGTGCCTCTGATTTAACTAATACATATATCTGTTGCAAAACATTTTTAATATAAAAAATAAAAGGCAGAAATAATTGCGTCATATATAAATACCTTTCACTGATAAAATATTAAAATCAAAAATAATCATTATATACATAATAGGCATAACTGTTATTACTTATCGAGTTATCGGGATCGGAATAGTTATTATGTAAGTAATCTTTAGGTAATCAATAAATACACATAAAAATTAAAAACTTTTAGTGAATAATGTGGTGGTCTACAGGTTTTTTAATTTGCCACATTATATTTGATTTTGTCTTCGGAGAATTGATTCTTTTGTCCAAAGAAGATGAAAATTATTATAATTTTAGCTGTATACCAATGGGAAATGAAAAAGATGAACTTGTAGCATGGTTTGATGGAAATAATTTTCCACTGACGAACTACAGAAAAACAAGCTTGCAAGGTAAGGAAAAAAAATTAAATCATATGGAAGTTTAAATTCACCAACTCAAATCGCAGTATAGAAGAGAAAGTATATGTATGTGTTACCGGAAAAACCCGAATCAGGACAAACTAGTTTTGAGTTTGCAAAATTAAAAAAAAAGAGGTCTGTCTTTTTTTAAAGCCCTTTAGGTTAGCAGGTTATTTTTCTTAGAACTGTTCGTATCGCTTGAACTGTTTTTTAAACAGAAAAAACGATCGAAGAAAAAAAAATCGCATTTTGCCTATCAGAATAAATTCATCTAAACCTATTAAATCGTAAAATATAATTGTCAATCTTAACATTTTGTGAATCAGTGCATTCAAATTGCGATACAATCAAAAAATACAAGTTTCGATTTCGAGATTGATTCGTCTTTGCTACATCTGCTTTAGGCTACTTTGGACACTGAAACGTCTGAAACCAAAGATTTGTTTGTGTATTCCTTCTGTTCCAACCGCAAAAAATTTGAACCAACAGTTCAAATTACTGTTGGTTCGTGGTTCTTCTAACCGATTTGGAATCCAGTAAAATTACTGTAAAAACGATACTTGATTGGGAGCAAATACTGGTTCTGAGTATTGGTAGTAATTGAACTGGATTTGCTAACGTATGCGCAGTTTGCAGTCCGATTAATGGATACAGACATGGGCGCATGAACGCGCCCAATAATTGAACTTTTGGTTGGAACAAACCTATTTCCTATATACGATAATGATTATTTTATCTTACCAAAATAGTTAAAAATACAGAATTTGTTTTATTGTTTGGTATATACGAGTATTTCTTTTAGACAAGATTCCCTTTACTAGTTCAAATTGGAAAAATGGTAGCACTTTAGATAACAATGATAATGTTCCAATACAGAAGTCTTGGAGAGGTAAATAAAGTAACTAATAATTAAGAATCACTTAATGGTATAACCTACATTAATTTTTAGAATCAGAATTACAAACTACTGAAAATAATAAATCAGTTTCATTTCAATCGAATAAAAATGGAATAAAATATTTTTTAATATCAATTTTCACTCAGGCAACTGCAGAAGTGAAATTGTGTCAAACAACATTTTCCTGTCGTGTTTTGCGTTTAACAAATGAATCTGACAATTCTCACAATGTAAATGTTTTATGTTGTAATATTTTTTTCCATATTAAGAGCTTCTCCAAATGACGTCAACATCATATAAAATACAGAGCGATCATTTATTAGGGTTTCGTTCACGAATATTTGTGGTTTCTGCAACAATTAAAATAATGTTGAAACAATGATGTTTGATTGTTGCAGAACCACAAACATTCGTGAACGAAAATTTAATGTTTTTTTTTCTCAATTTTAATTATGTTGGATTAGAATTTATTTATTGGTGGGCAATTTCTGTTTGACAACTTCAAATTGGCAACTTCAAAAACTTGACGTGACAAGAATCCTTCAAATTTTGAAATTCAGTAGCGGATCTTGATAAATCAAAACATATCAGAATAATATGGAGGCAATGGTGATAGCGTTCCCCATTAAACTTTCAAATTTGATAGATCCTTGTCACGTCAAATGTTTGAAGTTGCCAATTTGCAGTTGTCAAACAGAAATTGCCAACCAAAAATCCTAATCCAACATAATAAAAATGAATAAAAAATCATTAATAAATGATCGCTCAGTATAACAAGTTACAAGGTGAACGTCACCCGCCCGAATATAAGTTCAGTTTACAATTGCGGCGCATACGCAATTGCGCATTAGCGGATTTTCGGTCTATCAAATACATACAAAATATTCGTTAATTCACAATCAATCAGTAAAGTTGCCTTTTCTCACTCCATTTCGTGTTTGAAAGTAGAGCATTACATGTGCATAAATAAACAATTTCCTTTCCACCCGTTGTCATTGGTAACGGTAGGAAAATAATCACTTTCCACTCGTTACCAATGACAACGGGTGGAAAGTGTTTACATTTATTATGTCAATTATTGATTGACAAGAAATTTTGTCGAAATTTTGCATTTAAAATATGTATATTTTTAAGATTTCCGTTCGGCCTATGGCCTCAGTGGTCAAACTTTTCTCTCGACAGTAATGCTACCCTTTCGGCCTCGGTATGTAATCTACTATTTTATTCAAATTTCATGACATATAAATTGACACTTATTGTGTGAATTTTTGAAAAACGAAACGTCACGTCAAAATTATCAAATGGGCATGCGGGACAGTTATAAACTGAACTTAGCTCCTGATCTCTGATGACGTACGGAGAAGCCTAATTATTAGACATTAATAGATAATTCCTTATTTAGGATATGACAAAAAATATAGTAAATATAGTTTACTTCAAATGGGTTCATCTATATTTTAAATTTGGAAATAAGACGCTTCAAGTAAGAGATTATTATGATATCAATCGGCAACCAGTTCAATATATCCTTGAATATGAAAAAATAACCAAAGTAGAAGTACAATCCGGTTTGAAAAGTTTTTGGAAATATCATAAATGTAACTAAATTAGATAATTATCTCTTGTATGTACAGTTTGTAAAAATCTGTTTCTTCCCAGCAATGGATTATGTATATTCAAATGAAAGTGTTCCAAATTCACCTATAGCTAATTTTCATAAAAAATACGATAATGGTTTACTAGTAATATATACATGGATGTGCAATGGATGCAAGCTAAGAATAAAATTAATTAGTGAACAGGATGGTACAGAATATAATAATTTTAATATCGCGAATTCTACTGGAAAGTGGAATGAACAGAAATTATTTGTAAACAACAGTATTCCTAAAGAATCAAATATACTTATATATGTTTATACAGAAACGATTTCTGAGAATATTAAAAATCAATTTTGGAAAATATCTGATATGGAAATGTTTTATAATGGTAAAATTTATTTCATATTTTAATTTCTTATCGTTGTTTGTCCTTTTTGTAACAGAGAGTGTAGAATCAATATCAATGGAAAAAAATATTATGCAGAAATGCAATATAAACTGCAGACTTCTAAATGGAAAAAGTCAAACAGAGCCAAATGTTACCTGCAGCTACAAAAAATTGGTTTCATGTTGTAATTTAAGTCTATCAAGATTTTATAATTCATTATGGAAAATAAAGAAAGAATGTGGTGAAAACAATAATTGTACATGTCCATTAGGTTATTTAGAAAATTCAGATACAAAAAGTGACTGCGACAAAAGTAAGTATTAAATTCTAAGCGTATAACAGTGCAAGTAAAAGTAAAGTATAAGTAATCTTTTATATACCTACACATTTATCTACTAATAGTATGGTTTTTACTTTTGATGATTTATTATAAATCATCAAATAGTATCTAGATTGAAAACCGAGGCGGAAAGGACAGCATTACTGTCGAGAGAAAAGTTGTCTTTGCCCACTGAGGTCGTAGGTGTCGCCTCAGCGGGCAGTTTCTCGAGGCAGAAATGTCCATTCTCCTTTCACCGAGGTGTGTATACTATTTTATTCACAATCAGACACGGAAATCTTAAAAAATGCATATTTTAAATACAACATTTCGACAAAATTTCTTGTCAATCAAATATTGACAAAATAAATGTAGACACGTTCCCACCGTTACCAATGACAACGGATGGAAAGGAAATTGTTTATTTATGTACATATAATGCTGTACTTTCAAACACGAAATGGAGTGAGAAATGGCAACTTTACTGACTGATAGTGAATAAAATTTATTTCCCTTTATCCAATGAGTATCACAATACCAATAATAATCCAAATATAGAAATAACCTAAAACAGAATACATATGCTTTACATCATACAACTTATTATAACAATTATTAATTTTATATTTTAGAATGTGATTCTGACAATTGGGGTTTAAAATTCAAAGAGAATTGCAACATTTGTGAATATAATGCATGCGATTCTAATAATACAGATAATTCTTGTACAAAAGAGTGCATCATTGACTTTTCCGGAAACCTTTGCTCTTGTAAATTAACTGAGAACATAAAATAGCACATTAGCATTACATTTTTTATTAAAATATTTTAGCTGAGATTTTAGCCAAGAATATAACATCTAACAAAGCAGAAATTTTTCCGGAGAAAATAAGTAATGAATACAAAACGATATTGAACTTCCTTCAATCCACTTCTTATCAAACGACTCAAAAATCTCAAACAATACTAGAAAACCATAACTCCAAAATAGAATCCTCCAACTCCAATAAGAACAAATTATGTATAATTATTGCAGTTGTATCAACAGTTTTAGTTTTTGTTTTTTTATTAGTGGTATTGTAAGTAAAATCTACACTGTTTACACACATTTTTATTAATCATTTTTGAATTAATCAAATTTTATTATAGTTGTATATACAAATGCAGACGTCGAAAATCTGGTGATATTAAAATTCTATACTCTAAAAACGCAAATCGCACAACTAAGACCAATGTATGTACACAATAAAATAATTAAAGGTACTCGTATATACAACTTATATAATTTTTCTAGCCAGCAGAAGGTCTTGTAATAGAAATGAAAAATTCAAAACAGAAGTCACGAATTTCTTCGAAACCTGTCCATCTTGATGATTTTTCTAGATATTTAGAAACATGTATCAATAATAATTGTATAGAATTAAAAAATCAACACAGAGTTAAATCACAATTTTGCATTATATTTTAAATATTTAATTTATAAATTTTTTAGATGTTTGAACAAGGTCAGCAATTCACCTGTAATTATGGGACCAGTGTAGAAAATTTGAGTAAAAATCGTTACCGGAATTTAACAGCTTGTAAGAATTCTCTGGATCTTATTTTATAGCATTTGCTTTTTATATCGCTGCTTTAAATACAGTATTGCATTTTTTTGTAGATGATCATTCAAGGGTTGTCTTAAGAGATTTCTATGATGGAGATTTTATAAACGCAAACTATATTGATGTAATTAATGAAATTAAAATAAATTTGTAATCAAATCCTCGAAACTTGTAAAATTATAGGGATACAATTGTAAAAATGCTTACATAGCCACGCAGGGACCAATGTTAGAAACTATTCCACATTTTTGGCACATGATTGTTCAAGAAAATGTTCGATACATTGTAATGATCACGAATATGATCGAGGAGGGAAAGGTAAATAAATTTTATAATATAACATTAACATTGTTTTAATAATCCCCGATTGCAGAAAGGTGGATTAAAATTTAATCCACAGCTTTTTGCAATCGGTGATAACTGATAAGAAAAATATTATTCCAGGAAAAATGCGCACAGTATTGGCCAGATGAACACAATTATAAAATTATTATACCTAATTACTCTATAGAAAATATTACAACGAAAACCTTTGGATTTTATATTATAAGAGAATTTAAAATTCATAATTGTGGATCCAATGAAACAACCTATGTAATTTCTTATACATATATGTAATTTCTCTTTTATAATATAAAATAACAAAAATACTTTTTATTTGCACATAGGTGAAACAATTGCATTTCACTCTTTGGCCAGACCATGGAGTACCGCATTATTTAAGATCTTTTTTACCATTTCTGAAAATCATTAACGCAATCCCAGAGAAGTCATATCCAATTTTGGTTCATTGCAGGTTTTTTATATCTTTTTTTTTGAATTTTATGTTTTATTAAATTTTTTAGTGCTGGCGTTGGTAGGACAGGAGCATTGATTTTATGTGATATTGCCATAAGAATGGCAAAGTCTGAACGGCAAGTTGATTTTCCAAAAATTGTTACCAAAATGCGTGAACAGCGAATAAATCTTGTTCAAAATGAGGTATGTAGATTAAATAAGGTGTAACAGCTCGATTGGACCAAATTGAAACGGTTACGGACAGAACGGATTCAAAAAAATTTTTTTCGGAAAAGTAGCTTTTAAAAATTTTATCCGAAAAATACACAAACTTTGTTACATTGCAAGAAAATTTTTAAATTAAGAATTTATTAACATTCATGTTAAAGAATCTAACAGGATCTTAAAATATTTTTTCCATATGTATTATGGTTCATGAACTCAAAATTTATTCACTATTCATTTTAATTTTTAAAATTTAAAAAATTTCGTCAAGGTATAAAAAAATGCTTTTTTTTTCTCGGAAACTGTATGAAACAAATAAGTTTCCACCACTAAATGAACTCAAAGAATAAAAAATTTCAATTTCCCATAAAAATGATGAAGGTGAGAAAGTCGTTCTTAGTATTTTGGTTCTTTCAATTTTATTCATAGGGAATATACTAAAATACTAAAAAATTCGACATTTTTGTGCACAACTTTATCTTCTTAAAGAATTCTTTAAGTTTGGTAATGATAGATTCTCCTCACTGCCCTGATTCCGAAAACCTTATGCCCGGAAACGCATAATAGCAAAGTTGGCCGTCAAAGTTCTTGAAAAAAAAATAATGATTTTTCAAAATATCTCCGTACAGAAAAAAAAGTTACAAACCCCATTTGCTACACTTACTTATCTCATAATGATATATCTTACTGCAAAATTTAAACAAAATCGGCCGCCACAACACCACTTTTGGCCAATGGGGTGGCTTACCACCTTTGGCCATTTGTGTGGGGGATGTCAAATTTTAATTCTGTTGTCCTATCGATATCAAATTTAATAAGGAAACTTTTTTGTCTCTTGGATTTTTTTCGTACGACGCACCGTTATCGGAAAAAATGCAATTTTATTTGAACTTGTCAAGATTTTTGGAAAATTTCTTAACTTCAGTGGTTCATAACTTTTTAGTTAATTAACCGAAAAATCTACAAAAATTATTCCAAGATCACCATAGGCTACATACTGAAATTTTAAAAAAATTCTTGTTATAAGTTTTTTTAACATGCCGTAGAAGTTGATGGCCTCTATTTCCTCAAAGAGACATTTCCAAGAAAAACCCTATGAGTTTTCGACTCAGGGTGACCCATCGAATCTACCATTTCTTTTTTTGTACATTTTAGCTGAAACACCCTGTATGTGTATATGGAAATGTTTTAACAACAATCATTTAATTTTTAGGAACAATACATCTTCGCACATCTAATAATTTATGAATTCTTTTTTGGTAAAGATTATTCCATTTCAATTGATAACGGATTTAGCAAGGCAATAGAAAATGCTACTAAACGAGAGAAATTACAAGAAGTTTTAAATTATCTAATGAACAGTCATGATGCAGTACTTCAAAATATTTCCGGTAATTATACAATAACTGATGAAGATAAAATGAAAAACAAAGACTTAAGTATATTGCCAGGTAAATTTATAAAAGGTATGTTATCTCAACTATCCAAACAATTTCTGTTAGGTATTAGAAGGATTCAGTTGCCACAATATCCATTTGGAAATGATGGATCCGAATATATAAATGCAGTTACTGTTGACTGCCTAAATACAAAAGATAAATTTATTGTAACACAACAGCCAATGCCCAACACTTTATGTGACTTTTGGCGAATGGTCGATCATTGCAAGGTGGACAAGATCATTTCATTAAATTCTATTCCACAATCAGATTCGGTATTTTAAAAACTATATTTTGTTTTTCAATTAAATTCTCTATTAATTAACTTCAGACGTGCGATTTCTTTCCTGCTTTGGGGCAAGAAATTCATCCAAATAATTTTCTTACAATTCGAACCACTGAATGTTGTGATGAAGTTTCGTACTCAATTTATAAAATAATTATAGAAAATTCAACAACAGTAAGTTAAAAATCCTTTACGATTTTCTTAAATAAATTATTATTATTTAACCATTAGAGAACAAAAAAGTGCCTTACCATATTTGCGGTTAATGATTGGGAATCCAAAGATTTGATACCAAATGATCCTTTGGTTCTACTAAAGATTATCGAAGAGGTAAATAGCTTTTCTTCTGGCACATACGAAGCTCCTATCGTCGTGACTTGCGAGTAATTATTGAATAAATAATGGAACTTCTTAGGTTAATCATTTTTATTTTAGTGATGGTTCAACAGCCAGTGGTCTTTTTGTTTCCCTTGCATTTTTAATTGAAATTATTAAACTAGAACATATTTGCGACGTTGTTTCTGCTATACAAAGTGCACGTGTAAGTCGGCCACAATTTGTTAAATACAAAGTATGTATACATTTTGGATTCATGTTAACTTTATTGATCATATATACTTTTGTTCTAGGCACAAGTGAAATTTTTATATGAATCTGCTTTGAAATATATTCAAGGGTTTAGAACGTATGCAAATTTTCAATGAAACTAATTTATTTTTTTAAAACTATTAAAGGTAAATCAAACATAATTAATACATAAGAAAAAATAAGTTAATACATAATTATTGATTATGTTCTATGTAGACTTTTATAGGTCTCCATCCCATAATACATTCATATGTATATCTTATTATTTAATATATATTTTATTTAAATATGTATATTATTTGACGACTATAATCACTGTTCCCTAATCTGTAACTAAATATGTAATTAATTTTTTATATGTATTGTGTAGAACTTATTATTACTTCTCTACCTTCTATAATTGCGTCGCCGTCTTCTTTGTCGCCGAACTCTACCATTTTGCTATTATAAAATAACATTTTTGCATTTCGGTACCATAACAACCACATTCACGCCCGCATATGCGGACTTTTTTTATTTTGAGGTTGTAATTCTCTAACTCTATGACATAATTGACATAAATTTCAAATGACAAGTGCTTGTTTTGATTTATTGGACGCATGTTTTATGCAATCGGAAAATACAAAAAGTTACTAAAATTAAATAAATTTTCCATTTTTCATTTAATATCTTTAAAAATGGACCGAAATGCAAAAAATAGTATAAAGAATTCGTTGCATAAGGCATTTTATGGCAATCGTGGCTTGTATTGCTGATTTGCGAAGCAAATCAGCAAAAACGCCACTTTTGCCATAAAATTTGCCTTATGCAACTCATTCTTTAATATACTATTATACTAGTACATAAATTATATAATGTAAATGTATGTACTGTAGCATTCAAATGTATTGTATATATTTAATATTAATATATATATACCTATAATAATTTTTAAAACTGTACTCAACATTAATAACTTAGACTTCTAACTTAACTACACTCAATACGGCCGATTCTAGAAAGGCCCAACTATCTACTATGAGTCCTATGCCGAATTAATCTGTGGCCGAATATTATACATTTGAACGCCAGTATACATGCCCAAACACGTTTGCACTGCACTGGTACTTACAACATTATTTGGACGAATAGGAATAGTTCTATCGGTTCTATCCGACTGTAGCGGCACAGAATAAGAAACTATATTCGGTCGCAGCTGATTAATAATACTTTGGATTTTATTTATAATTTCATCCTAAAATGATAGCGTTGCTTTTTTTATGAATAATAAATAAGGAATGACATTAATATTACCATACGCTGTATATTATTTTGTATTAGTTTTATTAGCTCTGATGTTTGAACTTTAATGCCCCTGTTTTCTTTATCTTCCATTAGTTCCATTTTATAATTAAATTTAATATAATAATTATATTACATACAAATGCTTTATTATAAGAAACCTTTTATTTTCTATTTTTTAATAAATAAATATACTATCCTAGGTGATTGAATAATAAATGTTAAATTTACCTGTCCACCGAACTAGCCTTCTTCATTTCTTCAGTGAAAAACTTTTTTTATATGTACCTATTATGTATAGGTAGTCCACTTAACTTTAAAATTAGGCGAATGCAATGATAGCATCTTTTAGATTTACCTACTATTTGTTTAAGTATTGTAAATTTCTATATAAAGAACAACGATTTTTAATAGACATTACTAGCTTAATCATCGCTAGAAGTCACTTCTTGTTTGCTATTACCAAGCCATACCCTTCTTCCTCTTTCCTCAGATTTATAAACTATTATAAAATCATACTAAAAAGGCGCTTTTATTTTATTTCCGAAAATCCAATAAATATGGACAATAAACTGGAAACAAGGAACTGCATATTATGCAACCAAAAATACTTGTGACTTGGTTGAAGACTCGGGTAAATGCAGTAAAAGAGAATAAAACTGGAATAAAAGCGTACGCTTGTAGAGTTGATGGATTTGTCAAAATACAAATTTCAAGATTTGTCAAGTCATTTTGTGAGGTTATTAAGACTATTTTCATTGTTTAACACTTTTTTGAATTATTATAAATATAATTACTTAAGAATAATAGTTTCTGTGTTCAGATAAATCTTCTAATAGCAAAATGGTAAATCAAAATGCTTTATTATTCCAATTTCAATATATATCTTATAATTGCATAGGTTACTTTTAATGACGAAGCGGTATTGCACAAATTTCATTTTCATTCTATAAATGAAACACATTTTCCTTTTCATATCATTCAATAATTCAATAATTTACCCTCTTTTACAGTCTATTCTCGCTTACAATGGTGGAGCCATAGTGGCAATGAGAGGTGACCAATGTGTCTCTATCGCAACAGATCGCAGATTCGGCATTCAAGCCCAAACAGTGGCCACAAACTTTGACAAGGTTTTCGAAATGGGCCCACATCTTTATGTTGGTTTACCTGGTCTAGCAACCGACATTCAGACTGTAATGGAGAAGTTAAGATTTAGGAAGAACTTGTATGAACTGAAAGAAAATAGATCTATTTCTCCCAAAGTATTCGCTTCCATGGTGTCAAATATGCTGTATGAGAAGCGTTTCGGTCCATTCTTCGTTGAACCAGTGATTGCTGGACTCGATCCGAAGACCTATGAACCATATATTTGCTGTTTGGACCTAATTGGATGCCCAGATCAACCAAACGATTTTGTGGTGGGTGGTACAGCCGGTGATCAGTTGTATGGTATGTGCGAAGCCGTTTGGGAACCTAACTTGGGACCAGAGGAACTCTTTGAAACCACTTCACAGGCTTTAATGAATGCAGTGGACAGGGATGCTATTTCTGGTTGGGGAGCTACAATTTATATAATGTAAATTATTACAATTTTTCTTTGGAAAAATACTAATGGTTTTTTTTTTCAGTGAAAAGGATAAGGTTACAATTCGCAACTTAAAAACTCGTATGGATTAATTTTATGTTTGTATTGAAAATAATTTTTTCTAATAAAAACCCAACATACCCACATATAATTGTTTATACGTATTATTTATTGCCAAAAATCACTTCTGACAGCAGTAGAAATTACTGAGAAAAATGGTTCAAATCGCCCCTTTAATTAGTAAACGTTTTAATTGATTGTTTTTAAGAGCTCAATTGAATCCTACAATGGCAGTGCAATATTAGCCATGAAGGGAAATAGATGTGTGGCAATTGCATCTGACAAGTTATTCTCTTTAAATGCTCAAACGATTTCCAAAACATTTGCAAAAACTCATCAATTTTCTCCGTACTTATTTGTCAGCTTTCCTGGCTTAATAACGGATGCTCAAACAGTGTTAGAAAGATTGCGATTTCGAAGGAATATTTACGAGTTGAAAGAAGATCGAAAAGTCACACCGATTGTTTTAGCTTCAATGTTATCGAATTTGCTGTATGAGAAACGCTTCAGTCCTTATTACGTTGAACCTATCGTTGCTGGTTTGGATAGCAAAACATTCGAACCATTTGTTTGTTCAATGGACATGATTGGATGCAGAAATACACCAAGTGATTTTGTTGTTGGCGGTACAGCAACGAAACAGTTGTACGGAATGTGTGAGGCAGTTTGGGAACCAAACCTGAGTCCTGAAGATTTGTTTGAAGTGATTTCACAGGCACTTGTTAATGGATTCGATCGTGATGCTTTATCCGGTGCTGGTGCCACAATTTTTTTGGTGTATGTGGATTGTAGAATTGAAGTTAAGACAATCAGTTGATTTTTAAGAACCTTTTAATTTTAGGGAACCAGGTAAGATTACCGAAAGCACCATTGTAACAAGAAGTGATTAGATTGTTTAATTTTTTAATATCATAGAGATGTTACTGATTAGCAAATAAAAGTTAATTTTAAAGACAATATTTTGAATCCCTTAATAAGCAACATATGGAATACATAAATGAACAATATGAGTTTCTTTGTGTTAGAATTATCATGATACGAGGGGGTGCTACCCATAACTAATCCTGTTACATGGTTAAACGCCCTCAATTTAGAAAAGAAACGTCAAAATAAGAACACATTTGAATGGGATCAGTGGTGATAAGCCCCTGATGTTTTCATATTATCCACTTTTAGAAGTTAATTGTAACTGAGAAACGGTCCCTGTTCAAATGCACGTGTTTTCCAAAAAAAGAAAGTATTACAGTAAATGCTAAAGTGTTTTTGACTTGATCAATTCGACAATGTTTCATTTTTTCATGTTAGGTAATATATGTACATATACAGTTGTTTGATTTATTCAACAGAACAATAGAGATACAAAATATTAATAAAAGTGAAATGAGAGCGTTCCTCCCCTTGTTAGTGATAGAACGCACGTGCATTGTATAAGTGTAACATCCATATAGAGGGTTGTGATTTAATATTGAACTAATTCACCCTATCCATATCAAATCTATTTTCAAATTCTAATATTTGCGCAATTATTGAATAATATGGTAAATCAGCAGAAAATTTGTGCAATTGTTCCCTTATTTTTCTACATAAATTTATATTAAAGTTATTTCCGAACTTTTATAAATTTACGAGTAGGAATTATTTCTTATTTATCTGTTTTAATTTTTTGTGTTTGGCACCTTATTAATTTTTTTACTTATAATATAAAAATTATAATCAAAAATTTGAGAAATATTCACAAAGGAAAATTTGTCATACCTATCAATGCCAACATTTTCATAACTGCCGAAATAAAGTCAATATTCACCCTCTAAGCCATTTTCATCCCTAAATATGTGAAACATAACGTTGGAAGTCGAGTTAAACAGTTGCAACATGTGGCTAGTTCGCCATTGGTGTATTCTTATCATTAAAACCAACCCCTAGTTCTGTAAACCAATGACACTTTGCACAGCATCCCTAAGTGTTAAAATAAATTTGATATTAGAAATTGCATCTAACAAAACTGACCAATTTATATAATACGCGGATCTTTGAGTTCCGCAATAGTCACTTTTTGATTTCATATAGTGCCGTTTTATAAATTATAAATAATACAATATTAAGCCGTGATAATAAAAGAACATCTATTTTACTAATGAAAATGTCCTTTTCCAATGACCACGGCCCCTGGGAAGCAAACAACGTGAGTTTTCTTATTTTAAAAATCAAATCAACATCATGACATCATTTATATTTATGTGATGTAAACATAATCCTAATATTTAGGGATCTGAATTTCCTGGCTATCCACCGGACATAAATGGATACGGAGGACTTTGGGATCCTCATCATTGTTTGGCTGGACAAAATCCAGCTTTAAGTGGTTATCCAGACATCTTAACAGCATTCAACTCGGAACTAGGTAATTAATAAAAGGTGAATAGTGTTTGTAATGATAATGACGAGAAAAATGAGTAGTTTGGCCGCGTCAGCAATGTGGAGGTCTGGTGACAAATCGATTAGGAAGGAATGGATCTTCTAGCAATGGACAAACATCAAAGAAACCACGTAGAAGAGTCGCTACAATTGCTCAAAGACGTGCAGCAAATATACGCGAAAGGCGACGAATGTTTAATTTGAATGAAGCTTTTGATAAATTACGTCGAAAAGTACCAACATTTGCATATGAAAAACGATTGTCACGAATTGAAACGTTAAGATTGGCGATAACTTATATAAGTTTTATGACTGAGTTATTACATGGACATCCTCCTGATCACAAAAGTAGTGAAATATATCCGCAACGGGAGTACATTCCTTATGGATTGATAAATTAAACGTGGGATGTAAGTAAAAAGTGTGTTTAATGTGTCGCTATTATTATTTATTACCAAAACAATAGTTTTTTCTTTGTATTTTTATTTAATGTATCTATTTTACAAGATAAAAGTCTTAAATTCATATTTAGGAATAGGTAATTTAATTACTTATTAAAAATTGGAACTTGGAATATTTTTCATTGCTGAATTATTCTTCTTTATTTATGAAAGTAGTAAGCCAAATTGAGTTTCCTACTTTAAGATTGAGACAGCCATTAAACCCAAAAATATTAAACAATTCCTAGCGAAATTAAACTCTTCCCAAACTATGTATTAGTAGAATAGTTACGTATACCTATGTCACTGTAATACATATGAATATGAATACCTATATCACGGCATGTAATTGAGCAAAATTTTAAAATTTTAAGGTAAATTCTCCTCGCCATATCTAATCAAAAATTGTCTTTAATAATCATTTTTATAAACGACCATCAAAATCTTTTAAAGTTCATTGTCTTTTTTTAATATGTATATCCTAAATGGGACATATTGGGACAAACAAAATTGGTACACACATTGATTTCATATAAATACCTATATTTGACAAATTTCATTATCACGTTTTAAAAATCTTGAAAGGTTCCTTCCAGCCATGGTTTTCTGCATAGGTACAGTAGAGTATATGTATAGTTTATGTATAGTTTTATACATATATTTATTGCCGCTAATGTTAATATGCTATGATGCTAATGATAATGTTAAGAATCGCATAGTGAAATAAAAGAATTTCATTATAATGACCCATAGCGGCAAACATTGATCAATTCAAGTTTACACACAAGTTTAAACTAATTACACAACAATCTGTGCTAAGCCAAATAGAGTTTATAATTGAACACTCTGCATCCTGCAATATATTGTCTATTTTCTAACTTGTTATTTAGTTAATTTTTAACTTAGGGATTACCGGGATTACCTATAGAGCATCTTTCACCTCTTGTACTTTTATTTTACTTTTTTATTTACCTATTCGAAATTGATTGTCCGTATGGACGATCTATTACTCTAGTACCTAGGTACTTATTATTCTCGCTCTTTACTACTTTATTTGTAGTGAGAATAATATAATTACCTAGTAAGTATATTTTACCTGCCAATTGCATGAAAAATTACTGAGTTCTTATAGGTAGGTAAGACGGATGAACTTATGAATTACCTAAGTATAAGTACCTAAGTAAATGAAAATGAAGTAGATATTCTGAGGAGAATCTACTGTTAAAATTTCACTTGTTGATAATGGTTTATTTACGCCGTCAATATTATAAATATCGAAATTCTTCAGGCGTAAGCCTAATAATACTTAAGTGGCAAATTAAATGTCTTCCAAAAGGTATAGCTTGTAAATTATTTTCTTAGATTTTAGATCCAATTAATTTAGTTCGTAGAGTAATATTTTTAACTTGCTTTAGTATGTAATAGGCATTGGGGATTTTTTTTTTCAATTTATTCTCAAATGCGTTTGTCCATAAATGATAATAATGTTTGAAATTCAAATAATCCTTATTTGTTTATTATTGTTATGTTAATTTAATTATACTTATGTACAATAAACTCATTAAAGGTATTAATAAAGAAAATCAAAATATTTAGATATTAGGAGTTTTTTATTAAAACAGAGCTCATGTGGACTAAATAGGCGCAATATTTTAAATTTTTATTTCTCCATGTTCGATCCTGTTGCAACCATCAAGACCGATATGTATAGAAAAACGCATAAGCAGGAGACTCGGGAGAAGGAAGCCGAAAAATATAAAATTTCATATACACGTTTTTAATAGTTTTACGGTTATGTTTTTATAAGTTTGATTTTTTCCTATTTGTGGTAAATTGTAATTATTTATTAAAACACTTTCAGTTTAAAAGGTTTTAAAGATATTCGCATTAAATTTCATTATGTCTATGCTTGCTGAAAGAAAACGGAAACAGAAATGGTCCTTAAATCCTCGAGGAAAGTTTTGGACTGAAGGTTAGTTAAAAACATTGCTTTACCAATTTTTTAATATATTAATTTTATAGATAATAACAAATTTGGACAGAAAATGTTAGAAAAAATGGGATGGTCCAGCGGAAAAGGCTTAGGTGCAAATGAAAACGGTATTACAGAAGCTATAAAGGTAGCTTATAAAATGGACAATAAGGGTGAGTCGTATATCATGATTATTATGATTATTTAAAATAAATAAACAAGTAAATGTGAAATAGAATAGAAAAAATTACTTTTTTGTATTTTTTAGGAGTTGGATTTAAAGACAGAGATGATCAATGGACTGAACTTGAAACAAATTTTGGTACTTTATTAGAAACACTCTCTGGTGATAGTTCTGAAACATTAAACAAAATGCCCGAAATTAAATCTCTTGAAGAGAAATCACAGAACAGCAGAGTCCGGGTTCATTATCGTAAATTTACAAGAGGAAAAGATTTGAGTAGATATTCGGAGAAAGACTTGGCTAACATTTTTGGCAAAAAAACATTGACTGATTCCGGGAGTATAGAAGTTACCGAAGAGGAAGACAATGATGATAAGAATAGCTATCAGTCGAACAGTCCATTTTTAATTAATGGTGGATCAATGATAGATTATTTTAAGAAAAGACTTCCAAACTTTGGTAAAACAAATAACGACGATAGTCCACAAATAAACAACAGAGATTCAGAATCTGAGAGTGAATGCAGAGCTGGATTTGGTTTTAAAGTAAACAATAAATCAAAAGAAACTTTTGTTTCGTATGTAGCAGAGAAATCTGTAGACGAATCAATGAATTTGAAAAGAAAATGTTCGACAGACGAATTATCTGAACAACCTGACAGTAAAAAGAAGAAAATTAAAGTTTCTTTAGACGAAACAAGTACCGAATTGAAAAAATCTAAAAAGAAAAATAAATTGGACAACAAATGTGAAACAGTGGGTTTAAGTAATCCAGCATTTGATCCATTACATTCTAATGTAGTGATCCAAAAGCATCAGTTGAACACGATTTCGGAGAATATTGAAGAGGAAGATAATGATTGTATTGCAAACGATAATGTACAAACTGAAATAGCTGAGAATGTGAAGAGTAATAAAAGTAAAAAGAAAACGATTGCTGCAGATTCAAATGATAGTGATTCATTAAATATTTCGGAAAATATTACTGAGGAGAAGACAGCGAAAAAGAAGAAAAAGAAATCGAAAGATGAATCTTCATCAAGTAACATGTTCTCTAACACAATAAACGATGAAGAAATATGTTCTAATGAAAATGCATCAAGTGAAACCATTGGATTGACTAACATTCTCAATGGAGACAACTATGAAGTAAAAAGGAAAGTGAAAAAATCTAAAAGAAACATTGCTGCTAATGAGGAAATTTCGTGTTCGTTTGAACAGAAGAAAAAGAAAAAGAAACAAGAAAAAAGTGAGAATATCACAGTAGGTGGCATTGAAAATCCAGCTTTACATAATGTCTTCGATGATGCAGTTTGTGAAGAGTCGGTTTCTCCTGTAAATGCATTCGAAGTAAAACGTAAAAAGAAAAAGAAGTCAGTGCAAAGTGCCGACAGCTTTGCACTAAAAAATGATGGGTTTAATAATACCGATTTAGATAATAGTGAAATCACTAATAACACAATTACAAATGAGTATGAAGTTAAAAGGAAGGTGAAGAAGAGTAAGAAACCTAAAAAGGACAGAAGTGCGAATGAAGAGGACCTTTTCGTTTCGGAAAACCTTGCATTAGACTTAAATGATTCACAATCTAGTGGGAAAAGTACTGAAACTTGTTCTAGTGAATTTGAAGTGAAAAGAAAAACTAAAAAGAACAAAAAGCCCAATAAAAATACCGAAGAAAACTTGGGTCTAGATAATCCTTGCTTAAATACAGATAATTTAAGCAAATGTGAAAGTAATAATGAGTCTGTTTCTAGTGAATATGAAGTAGTACGAAAGAGTAAAAAACACAAAAAAAGCTGTGTCAATACTGAAGGTATAAATAATGAAGCATTAAATTTAAACGATTCTAACACTGAAAGTGTAAATCCCGATATATCAGCAATTGAATCTGATTTAATGTTTAATATTGTTTCGACACCAATAATTAAAAAGAATACCGAATCGAACTCTTCATCAATTACAATCCAAGCTGTAAATTCCAGTGTTAAACGCAGGAAAAGTGTACGTTTTAATGATGTAACACAAGAACATATAATTCCAAACAAAGAAGACGCGGAACAAATGGAGCTACGTAATGAAATGTACAGTATCAACTCGCAGATGATATTAAATAGTTTAAAGGACAAAAAAATACGAAATAAAATGTCCTCAACTTCTGAGACATCGTCAATTGATCATATCAACGATAAAACCCAATATAGAAACGTGAATTTTAATAAACGAATTGATTCAATTTCACAGAAAATTGACGGTTGTCAAGCAGAGGTGGAGAACGATATAAATGAGGCAAAATTGAAAACTGTTCAAATGGAAGATATGATGATTGGTCAAGTTGGTAATCCAGATGGCGAAAATGCGAGCCACGAAGAAGGTTCTTTATTGAAGTTTAAACATGCGAAATTTGGAGGCGTGCCTGCTTATATGAGAAAATTAACTGGCCCTAAAAAATCTTATAAACACTTAATTAAAGGCGACATTGTGGTCAAATTTCCATGTTCAAATCTACATGAAATCAATGGATACGCAAGTGAACAAGTTACAAAATGATTTCTTTTTACATTAGCTTTATAAAACAATTTGCATACAATGGATTTATTAATTTATCAAATGTGTGGACACAATAGAGTTATACAACAATTTATTCTAGTCTATTTTCATTCAAACGATTTGTCCCATGTTAGACTGATTTTCCCGCATTGTATTTTTTCTTTCAACATCAAGTTTGGCCATCTTAAGTGCTTCCTGATAATCTGGCGGCGGTGCATCGTCTTTTTTATTGCTCTCAGAATTTTCTGTAAAACCTTTACTAGCTTATTGCATTTTAATGAAATTTCCTATTACGGTTTCTGTAAGCGTATAAAAAATGCTCCCAGAAGTCACTGTTTCCGGCGTTTCCATCAACATTAGCGGACTGTGAAGCAACTCGTGCTGCTGCACGTTTGTTACATTGTTTTAAACAGCAGGATGTTAAATAGTACAGAAATAAAATCGATATCAGCACCAACCTATGGAAATGATCAATTTATGGCAATTTAAGTTGAACTTTATTATACCACCAATAAACAGAATGTGGAACTGTGAAGGAATACTGAGGACAACATCCCTCAGGGCAGCATATTTCACTTTTGTAACATGTTATATATCTGATAACTGTTCCGTCTTCTATAAAATCCGGGCAATATTTTACTACTGACTAACAAAGTAACCGAAATTAGTATTATTTTTCAAATTTCTTTTATACTTTTTTATACATTTTCCGTAGAATACATTTATGTATTTCGTTTTATTTCCGAGCAAAAAATGACAAATGTTAATTGACAAAATCCGCTCTAAATTGTCACAGTAGTTAGTAACAGTATTTTAGAGCGTCTTTATTTGTCCAAATTAGTCTTGATAGTGATTCTTTCCAATTATAGCTCAAATGTTAATCAGCATTCATATTTGAATTCTTTGTAATAAAACTTTTCCATATGATTGTGTAGTCGCTTAAATTGCGAATCAATAAAATGATAAGGCAGCGCCAGGCGTCGAATTTGAACGCAGGGCGTCGACACAACGCCATATAAACTCTTCCACTACATGCCGGTATATCAGACATTATCAAATATATGTTTCACTTACATTAATGTGCCTCAATTAATCATAAAATTGTTTTCTTAAAAAGCCAATGGTTTATTCTATTTAAAACAATTATTCAGTTGCCAAAATTCCGTACAAAATGAGTGTCAAGGTAAGGATCATCGTAAATAGTTTTAGTGTACGTATTTTATTGTGCATGTTAAGATGTGTTGCAAATGTTTTTAGAATAAACACGACCACTAAACTAATCTAATTGTATATAACAACTACGAATTCAGTGGTTTAAACACTCTTATATTACTTATTTCATACAGTATCATTGTAATATTCGTGAATTACACTTAAACGCATCCTTCGGACTTTTTACAATAATTTTTTGTTTGTTAGACTTTGCTATTGTATTCATTATATATTTGTTGCGTCAACTTGATGGGCGTTTTGTGACAATTTATTGGGTATCTAAATTAGAATTTATTAGTACGTTATTAGCACCTATTCATTAGTAGACTGGAAAAATCACCTCCATTCATTGAGTGACGCAGTTTTAAATTTTGCGGTAAGTTTATTCTCGATTAGAGTAAAATATCAACCGGAAACAAAGTGCAGTTGACTGTTTTGTTACATAGTGTAATTGAATTTGGTATTATAATAATGTGCTTCTGCAATCTAATTGAGAGCGTTTACCATAAACGCGAATTGGATATTTGTGCACATATCATTCCTATAGACTGTAAATATTGTAACTGGAAATGATACCATGCACGCACTATAAATGATATGGGAAAAAATTGATCAATTGCATTCAAATTGTTCAAATTGAACCATATGTGGATGAGAGTTTATTTAATCGAAAAACAAACTCTATTTAATAATAAATGCTTTGATCGGTTTTTTGCATGGTGTGGTGTATTTTATTATGAGTATCCCATATGCTTTGAGATGGTTGTGTTTTTGCGAATATTTTTATCTTATCATTAATTATCGATAAATGGGCTGATATAGTGACATATTATACAAACTTTTTTTCCTATTCTTTCAGTTCTAATTTTTTACAGGTTGCACATTAGAACGTTTTTGTAGCTGAAGATTTTGAGTTTAATAAGTACCTATAGTAATTTCTTTTCAACTTCCTTTAAAAGTGTGACTACAGTAAGTTTTTCATGTTTAGCGTATATACATATAGAATAAGTACATTTTAACATTTTAAATGAATCATCTTGTCTTCTGTTTTTTTCACACTTACAATTTTTCTAAATTCAGTAAACGATTGAAATTTCGCAAGATATTTTTAACTTTTCAATGTCCTACTGACGTCAAAGAAATTTTATAAGCTATGTACAAGGTTTAAGGAAATAAGCAGTGCTTTTCACTTTTCTAATTTATATTTTCACTGACATTTTACAAGTACTCGTATTTATTCATGCATCTTGCTTAAGTCTACAAAATATTTGGACAATTTATTGCGCATTTATTATTTACTTTTATACCTATATTGATTTTGTTTAACAATTTTACATTTAAAACGTTTTGTAAACAAGTATACCTACGTATGCCTTAATTATTGTATGCATGCAGTTTGAAATAAAACAAATTCATATTCAAATAAAAAGACCGTTTTGCCACATGCAATAAAATTTCAATATCAAGAATATTGAATATTTTCCTTTAGTGCACGATTTCAACTTGGTATATTTATTTTGCACGAAAATAGCTCATATTTCATGTGAACAGTAAACAGAGTATAGATGGTATGTTTACATTTAAGATGAACCGTATGATCAGTAGACATCAAACTTGATTGATGATCGCAAATTAACAAGTTCCCATTATTTATGCATCAATTTTTTTAGATGACAAGATACACAAATGCAGACTTCGGAGACGATGATAGTGTGAATAGTGTCCAACTAACAGAGGGGATCAGTTCTAGTGCCACACACATTAGATACCATTCAGGAACAACAATATGGAAACGTCGTACGGTTCTAGAAAAAGTTCTCTTTTTATTATTATGTACTTTATCGTTTATTGTTGTGGTACTTGTAGCGGTTTTACGTATAGAAGAGCACAGATTACGTGATTTAATGGTAAATAACAACCTATCGAATTTTATTGAAAAGCAAAACAATAGAAAAGTCATTTGTTTAACAGCTGGTGTCTGTGGACGGAGAGCGGCCCTGCATGAACAAATCCTGCATCCACATAGCCAGCAACATTCTCGAATCGATGGATCTCGGTGTGGAGCCTTGCGACGATTTCTATACTTACGCCTGCGGTGGTTGGGTGGCAGCGAATCCCATTCCAGATGGGAAAAGTTCTTGGGGCACTTTCATGAAACTGGAACAACAGAATCAATTAGTAATCAAGCACGTGTTAGGTAATAGCTAGTACAGTGGTCCAGTAACATGTGTTCAACATACCTAACATGCGAGTAATTTTAGAACAACCAGTGGAAAATCTCAAGTCCAAAGCAGAGGAGAAAGCGAAAATGTACTACGAATCGTGTCTGGATACGAATGACACAGTAGAACAGCTGGGCGCAAAACCGATGATAAATTTGATAAAAAAACTCGGTGGTTGGAGTATCACTGACAGTGGTTTCCAAAGTGCCAATTGGTCCATGCAAAATGTACTTCAATTGGTGCAGAACAAGTACAACATTGGTGCGTTGTTTTCTTATGCGGTCGGTGAAGATGATCGGAATTCAAGCAGACATATCTTACAAATTGACCAAAGTGGCCTAACATTACCAACAAGAGACAATTATCTGAATAAGACCGAACATGCCAAAGTTTTGGAAGCATATCTGGATTATATGGCAAAAGTGGGTGTTTTGTTGGGTGGCAATCCGAATGATACAAAAACTCAAATGGAGGAGATCATTGAATTTGAAACAAGACTGGCGAATATTACCACACCAAATGAATTGCGTAGAGACGAAGAGTCGATTTACCATTTAATGACGATAGGGGAGCTTCAAGAACGTGCCGGATTTGTAAGGGGCTTCATTCGAATGAAATGCAAATTGATAAAAATGTTTTGCAGATAGATTGGCGGAAATTTTTCGAAGATGCTATGCGAATAGTGAACAAGAAAGTTTATAATAAGGACCAGATTGTTGTTTACGCTGTGGACTATTTAGGGAATTTGTCATCACTCGTTGAAGAGTATAATAAGACAATGAAGGGAAGAATGTGAGAGGAGTTCGTAGATTTTTTTCACAAATATATTGAACAATTTATTTACAGTATTTTAAATAATTATATGGTCTGGCAGACAGTGAAAACATTTAGTATATGCTTGTCGAAAGCATTCCGAGATGCTTACAAAGGTCTTAGAACCGTCTTAATGGGACCTGAGGGAGGAGAAGAACCTCAATGGAGGTATTGTATACAAGACACAAATTCAGTTTTAGGTAGGATTAATATTAATCTAAACTGTTAGTATAATAAAGGCTGCTTCCATACTAATTACCATTAACACCTTCGAACCATTGTTGATCAAGTTTTACTTAATGACTTAACAAATTTTTTTTCTTGTACTCAAAATTATATCGAATTCTAAGGCGTGACATATAATTTAATACTGACGAAGCAGAATTTATGTATATATTTGTTACAAATAAATTAATCAATTACGACTGTCTGCTCAATTACCGTTTTATTGTTTTCTTTTTATTTTCTATATAGTAAGATTAATGAGTTCTTCGTTGATCGTTGTTAAATTGACAGAAAAATGAAAATATATTTCTTCTTTGTAATTTGTAGGTTTTGCAATTGGCGCAATCTTTGTACGTGAAGTATTCCATCAAGATTCCAAAACACAAGCAGAAGAAATGATTAACAATGTACGTAATGCGTTTAAAAAAAATTTTAAAAACTTAAAATGGATGGACGATGATACTAGGAGAGTTGCAATCGATAAAGCGGACGCTATTTCTGATATGATCGGTCGGTAACATTAAACAAGTCTCGAAAATTCGTTGCATTAAGTTTTATTGTCTCTTGTAGGTTATCCAGAGTTCATCAAGGATGTCTCACAACTTGACGAAAGATTTGATAGCTTAAATATTCGCAACGATACTTACTTTGAGAACATTATTAACATATATTATTTTAATCTTCGCAAGAATTTAGAGAAGATTAATGAACCAGTGAACAAGACCACTTGGAGTTAGTTGTTAATTGAAATTTATGAGAATTTTGAGTTTATGAAACATTTTACAGGCATGGCACCGTCAACGGTGAATGCTTATTACACACCAACAAAGAATCAGATGGTTTTTCCTGCTGGCATTTTACAAAATCCATTTTACGATCCTTCGTTTCCCCCTAGTTTAAATTATGGCGGTATGGGGGTGGTAATGGGCCATGAATTGACTCATGGCTTTGACGATCAAGGACGTCAATTCGATAAGGACGGCAACTTGAATCATTGGTGGAAAAATAAAACTATCGACAAATTCAAACAGAGGACCAAATGTGTAGCGGACCAATATGGTATTTGTATTTATTGGTAGTGTGTCTTTTGGGTAATTTTGCATTTTCTTTAGACAAATACAAGATAAATGGGAAAGCAATCAACGGTAATCAGACACTTGGAGAGAATATTGCCGACAATGGTGGTTTAAAAGCGGCCTATCATGCGTATCTTGAATTGATGAAAAAAAAAAGTGAACCTGAAAAGTTGCCCGGTTTGGAGCTAAATCATCGGCAGTTGTTCTTTGTTGCGTTCGCTCAAGTGTGGTGCTCAACTGTAACAAAGGAGACAATTGCACTGCAAATTGAAAAGGATTCACACTCGCCAGCAAAGTATCGTGTCATTGGGGCATTAAGTAATTTGAAAGAGTTTAGTGAAGAGTTCAAATGCAAGCCAGGCTCCAAAATGAATCCAAGGAATAAATGTGAAGTATGGTAAGGTTTAAACCAATGAAGAGTGGCTATACCAAAGTTTTAGATTATTTGATAACATTGACGATTTGTTTCAAATTTGTCTTATAAGAAGAATGTATTTTCATAGGCTTTTATAACACGTTTTTTTAATATACTTAATAGGTACTAGATTTATCATTTAGGAATAATGAATGTCTAGTGATTACAATTAAAATTATGTAGGATGAAAGGAGTGCTTGAAAGTCGGAAGGATTTATTGCAAACGAATTATTCTAGAACTGGAATCGTTTAAGGTTGAGAGGGCTTAACCAAAAACGGTGTTACAGAAATTTTAGTTTCTCTTAGAACAACATCTGTCTCTTTACGTAATTTATCCGAAAGATTGAACTATTTTGGGTTTTAAGGACTGAACTTAAAACGGTGTTAAAGTGATTTTGATAATTTTTTTTTCTATTTATTTTATGTTAATAATTTCGAATGATCCCAAATCTACCACCGTCTTCGGTTCAGAGGGCTCAATCTCGCATAGGACATGTTTTAATTTGTTTCAATCCAAAACTCTCCACCATTTTCTAGAACCGTTTTAGGTATAGAGGACTCAAATATTTACTTTATTAAATACAGCAACATAATTGGTTTTCTTTAAATACCAATTTTACCATTAATAATTTCGAATTAATCAAGTAATGGATCCGATATAGGTTCACAGTGCTCGATCCAAAACAATGCTAAGCTTGATAGTTCTCCAAGTACAAACACCCTGTAGGCACATTTTCTCAATATTTTTTTTTTCATTTAATAACTCCTTCATTGCACGCATAGTTGTACATGTATCAAAGAATATAAAGAAGTGACTTACGAGAGAAGGTTATTGACTTCATAAAATACCTAATATTTTCCACTCGTATTAACAATTGAAATTTTTTTAAATGATTTTTATGCAATGGAATCGGTTGATATTCATTTAGTGTTTTTTCAACGTTGGTTAATTTTATTTATTTAAAGACATACAAACAAACCGTACACAATGTTTTTGTTGTTGCTTGTTGTTAGTAATACATTATACCTAACAATGATATTGTTCATTTTAAGAATAGAAACGTGGTGCTACTTTATTAAATGGAAATAGTCTACATATACATATAGGTATTTAAAAACTAAAACGAAATGAGTTAGGAGAATAAATGCGTGTTTGTAAAAATTGTAATTAAACTAATTTGATGTAAACTTATATATGATTTTAAAACAATTTGCTGTTTTATGTTAAAAAAGCTGTCAGAGCAAGTTGCAAGTCAATAGAGAATTTTTACTTTTATAAAAATGGTACTTAAATTAATTGTAATTAATAATAGATGCAGTAGACTATTTAATTTGTATAGAAATTCGTTATGTTACGTTTTGATGTAAAGTGTATATTTTATCCAAATTTATGAAACTGTTAAAACTTGTGTAGTCGTTTTATATGTAAAATAATTTTTGAATTTTCCTTGAATTTGGATTATTCCTAGTTTAGTTTTAGGTAACTTAGCCTCTCTACAAGACATAAAACAACCTCAACAAATAGACGAACACATTTCATATCAGATTAATCAATTTTATTCTTATTATTATAAATTCGTCATATACATAACATATATTTAGTAAAGATAATAAAAATTACTTGTGGAAATTATGTATATATTTCTGTGATAATAAAACTAAATGTAAATATTTAACTAATTTTTGTTTACGTTTTTCCCAACCGCAACCTTGTTCATCTTAATTGGACCATCCGAACGTTAAAGTAATACAACACTCTGTATATCAAACTGGAAATTAATAATGCAGTGAATATACAATAACGGACACACATGTAAATCATTCGGACACATTTGAACGGTATTTTACTATTTTATTAACTACCTAATATCTACTTCGTGCTGGAAATGAATAAATATATATATATATTTTACATGTTATTAGACATTTGCATTTTATTGTTGAGCCTCACTACTTACCGTATTGGATATTACACAACATATTGTTCATAAAACAATCATCTATCTGTCCAACTTGTTGAATAACATTCTGAAACATATTAATTTACTCTCTGACTTTTAATATAAAACAATAATGGATTTTTTACATTTTCATCTCGATTTTCATTCTTTGCAAATCATCATTAAATATCAAACTAATTAAATGAACTCTACGTTTATTAACGAGTAAAAAAATATTCCGGTCATAAAAATGTAAATAAATAACAACAGTACCTGGTCTGGGGATATAGTTAATTCGCAAGAATGTTTATTAAATGTACTGTTCGACGAATTACTAAAGTCAACACACCTGAATCTTTGCTCACCTAGTATAATACACAGGAAAAACAAAGTTCAAGCGTGCCGACGCTTAAAGGTTCGTTTTTTATATGCCATCCTTATAAAATTAAATGATATAATAAATAAAATAAACAATGTTTAAGCCATAAGACATCATTCACGATAGTGGAAGATCAAGTTGTGTGTCGCTCTCTGTTATTACGACCGTGAATGGATTAAGTGACAAACTTTTCGGTTTACCATTTATTACTGCTATAAGTTGTGTATTGATTGGAACATTACTGTGAACTTAACAGACACTTAAGTAGAAAATTAATGTAAAATATTTTCCCCCATTTTATCGTATATAATAATAAAACACTGGAAGATGTAAAGCACTAATAGTCTTTTTCATATTTACATTACGTATACCATTTAAGAAAAAAACCATAATAATAACAATTTTTATTATGTCATCAGAGAGCGATGATGTAACGCTATGAAAACATAATGCATTCCATTTTTATTATTTTATACAGTACACAATTTTCCAAAAACTAATAACTATGCTATACATATAATGTAACTCGTGTGTTAAATATGATGTTTATTGAAGTTAATATTCATTAATTATCAAAGTTAACATCTAGATGGATATATGTATACAGAATAATGAACGAAATTATGCAAATTCCAATTAAAATGTATTTAGAAAATAAAATTAGATATTTTCAGTTTGATATTAACAAGTATATTTACTCATTGCGTAGAGAATTCCTAACTTCCAACGGCGGTTTATATTCGATTATCAGCAAAAATATTCATACCATTTTCAAGGTGCACTTACCTACTCATGCATATGTAATCAATTTGTCTGATTGTTATTTTTTTGAAAATGTTTCAAACTTAGGATCCAAATATTCCAAAATAAGCATAATTGTAGAGAAAATTAATATTTTTAATATTCCACTCGATGAATGGAACACAATGGAATCAGGCCACCCAAAATAAGCAAAACCTAAATGTGAAAAATATTATTAAGATACCGTAAACTTGTAGAAAACAACACAAAGCAAAAGGTTTACGTGTGGTTGTTAACTTTGACCTAAGAAACAAATTCCTTTATATGCTCTTTAAAGTTCACTACACAACAAAAGATAAATCTTTTCTTTATTTCTGGAGTTATTTCTTTATAGAAAATAGTAACATGGTTCTTGTGATGCAAATTTATAAGGAATAGTATATTACACACAAATAATTAAATAATGTTCTTTAATAGTTTAGGAAAACCATAACTTTGAGATTTTTATTATTCAATATATATTGTGTTTTTCTTTTTTAGTAAAAAACTTTGAAGAATTTACGTGTACATTAAAAGAGCATATAAAAATAAATTGAATTATAACGTTTTAGTGAATTATTAATTTAAAAGTGCACGTTTTTATAATACTAATGCCACGAAACGACAATTTATACGGTTATTACACCATTTTTGCGTCTACAACTCACATAGAAACCATTTTATAAGACATTTTTTATTTCTTTGAAAAAACTGCTTCTAATAGACTGTTTTTAAAACAATAACAAACATTAAATTAACAGATTTTTTAATGAATACTGACTAAAATGTTAAAAATAATTATATATTTCCTTCTTTTAAAAAATACATATTGAAAATTTTATTCGATTTGCATTGGCATATAAACATTTGTAGTTTGCCGCATTATGCATAGAGATAATTACACCATCTCTTATAGACAAATCGTAAAGAGATCTATTATGCAAAGTAATGCCTTATTTAATGATTTGCAGTCTGCAAAATTAAATTTTACTCACATGTGTATACAGTTTATGCTGCATAAAAACAGAGTATTATTTGCCAGCATTCAGTCTAACATGCCATTTCCAAAACTTTTGGCAATATTTTTATTATCTAAATTAAAATCGAGCATTTTGTATATTAGATCAATTATTATTCAAGTATACTAGACCCTCGATGTATTAATTGAATTACATGCACTTTATGATATTCCAGAGATCCTGAGATCCACATAGTTGTATTATAAAGGCGTAACTAATGTTATATTTGAGTTTCACAGTTCGTAAAACAACAGGCAGTGGCAGCTAACAACTTATCTAATTTCTTTTACACTAATTTGTTTCCTTCTTGTAATGCCATTTGTAAAATATTATTATTGGTGGTTAGACGTATATAAATGCTGACGCAAAACAGTTTGGCAATGTACATATTTACAATGAAATTACTAAATATTGACTTGAATTCAACAAAACGCTGCCTTTCTTTATAAGTGAATTATACAAAAAGCAAAAGTGAATTGCTCCAGCAATTTACCAAACTGTTCGTGCACTTTCAGCAATAATCGAAAAGTGTTTATTTCAGGAAAATGTGTGCGATTTGACACGAATCAATTTTTTAACCATCACATAGTTGTACGCATTGTCTCACTGTTAGGTTACCTTCACAACAACATAAATCAATATAGCAATAACGCATTACAGATTATAGAAGAAATGTAATCGTCTCCAATTGAATTCCAGTCTAAATTGCAGTATTGACCGTTTTATGGCGGGTCTGACAAGTACCTCTCAACCATTAATTGATCGTCTTTTAGATTTTCTTTTTATAAACATAAATTACGACTATCATAAATCGATCATCAAATTAGATTTATTTTGATTTAGTTTAAATATAAGTTGGCCAATTACCGAACCCTGAGTTCAATATGACATCAGCAGCAGCTCAAAAAATCACAACTTACCAGTAAAGTGTATAGTGGATTTCGATGCATCCTAGGAGACTTTTAACACACCTGAAACTTTGCTCACCCTATTTGAAAATACGGGAGGGCAAAATTTCAAGCCCATCAACTGTCTCCTCTTTCTCAGGGCGTCTAGCGGTGATTGAATTTGATAGGGAAATGAGCAAGATGGATACAATAAATTAGGTTGGCCAATTTTTCGGACGTTAAAAGTGTGTGTATATTGAAAAGAGCGACCGCCTTCAACTCAAGATGGCACACCACCTGAAAAAATAAATATAAAATCTAATTAAAAATTAAAAATAAACAAACTTCCAAGAAGGCGTCAAGTGAAAATGTTTATAATTAGTTTTGGGATACTTTTAAAATTTTGTTTACGCTTTTACGTGCTGCTAATAAGGACGGAGATTGTAATTTAAAATGTACCAAGACGTTATCTCATTTAATTCTAATCAGTGTGTTCACATTTACACCAGCAGGGGAATATATACCTATGTTTCGATTTTCAGGAAAATTAACTTAACTGTTTTACAAAGTAATCATCGGTTGAAGTTACAAACATTTCTTATAGGCCCTACTATTCCAGTTCAATCAACGGAAATAGAGGTAAATCTTAAATTTTGCCATTCGTTGACCTTTACTTTTGCATTGTCTTCTCTTCACTAGAAGTACGAGTAGGTATTCCTACGTAATCCCTCCGAGAAGGTTATAAAAATCATTTAATCTTTGGGTAAATTAATGGTTTCAACCTTTTGCCTCATTTTATGTCGAGCCGCCATAAACGCAACACACCCCTATATACCAACAAATTTTCAAGTGATAACTAAAATGTTATAAGATGTTTTAAACAATTTGTTTTAAAATCTCGTTAAGTATTAAAAAAGCCCTCATAAAATAGTGCTAAGTGTCTCTTATTGTAAACATATATTATTAAAGAGACTTTTCCTATTACAGAACATAAAACTTTCCCATAGATACACCACTGTTTAAGCATATCATATAAGGGATCGAAATAGAACAAATTAATCATAACGACTGTCACGTATGAATATTTAGGTATTTTTGCGTAGGAATTATTTTGACATACAGTAATACAGTACTTTGCTTTACAATAGATATAGCGAATTTGATTTGACTGAATAATAAGCTCCTGCTCACTTTGATGTCCTCTTTCATGAGGAAATGGGCCAACTTCACATAAAGGGTAATATTACTTAATGTTAATGTGTTGATAATGTTGAATGTTTTATTCACCTTTAAGATTGTGAAAAATAGCCAATAGGCAAAAACAATTAAAAATTTAAACAAGTACCTACCCATTCACTATTGCTAAATGTTAAATGAGTTATAAAACCCCTCATTGCTAATGTCTATAAAGGATTTTACTTTACAACTACTTTAAATTTGAACTCTCTTCAAACTTTGTAATTAATTACTATTTCTATTGTAAACAAAACTGGTGTAATTTTCAGCAATGGCCTGTCGAGATTTTATTTAAATTCTACTACAAATGCAACAAGAATTCAACCAAACAGCCAACAGGTATTTCTTTTTTTAATTTAAATGTTTAAACTGTGAACGACCCTTTATTAAGTGTGGCAAAATGAACAGAATGATGGAAGAATGATGGAAAAAGGCATATTGGACCAAATTGCAATCGTAATTCTCTTCTCATATGAGTATTATTCTTTGAACTTTTTATTTTTTACGATTTTTGTTTAATTTTAATAGCCATGTTCAAAATTATGTTACTATAATATTACATGATATTTAAACCAATATACAAACTTGAAATAGGTCTACAAGATTTATATAGGCATTGTATTTAGGGTAATGCATAGTTATTATATGTATAGGTAAGTATGTATATTAGTATATTAGTTTAGACACCTAAATCCAATTAGAAATTCTTAATGTTAAAACTTCTTTAGACACACACACCTCGACACACACACTTCAAACCGCTACAAACTTAATTAGTAAAAAACATAATTTACAACTCATAGGTCACTAATTAAACATAATTTTTGTTAAAGGAATTTCTTTGGTACAACAAAGCTAACTTAGACCTTTTATTCAACAAAACACTATAGTACCATACTTCCACATATAAACTGGTTTGCGTCTCTTGCTTTTTATTTATTGTCTTGAATCTTAATACGTAAATCGAGGTGGTAGAGAAAAAAATTTGACAAGCGACACTTTATCGACAGAAAGTAAACGTGCTCTCAGCACGTAGCCGTATACAAATGAATAAGTTTACTTATTTTTATTGTTCTTATTCATGTTGGTTGATTTTAAAGTCGCCCATTGTCTCTAACAACTATACAATACAATATCGCACACGGTAATTTCAACGAAAATCTTTTAACAAACTAACTGTATATACTTACTCTTTCTCTCAGTTAAACAATAACAAAAAAGAAGGTGGATGACAAAAAAAATGCGGAAAATAATGTAGAAAAAAAATGCATTCATAATTTCTTTTGTTTTTGCGCATTAGGCCGCAACGTCCCCCTTTTGCCACATTACATAAAAATAAAGGATTTTTCGTTTATTATTCGTTCGCCTCTCTTGTAACATCTAATGTCGCTGAAAGCCCATAAGAATGACCCACTTATAATAAGATCACGTCTAACTATAACGTAGAAAATAGTGGTAGAGAGAACCGAAAAATTGTGCTGAAAGAATTTTTGTGTGAGTTTTTCCATATACATCAAGACAAAGACTTTACAAGTATATAAAGAGGACATAATATACATACGAAGAAGTGGGACGACATTAGAATAACAATAAAAAAATATATACTCTGGATGGTTCGCATTACCTTACTTGGCTGCTTGGCAGATTAAACTGACTTGTTGTAGGAGAAGTCACTAGGTCAGGTCTGATTCTTTGTTCCATCAAGTTTAAGTTCAGAGTGAAACATTAACCTTTTGCTGGTGTGTTCAGGAAGAGAGCAAATGTTGTTATAACATCAGCACACTGTGTGGCTAAGGAAGATGCAAGCGATTTCTTACAAACAGAAACGATCCTTTGTATTTTTTCTACGTGTAAACAAAGAGAACAGATTTATCTGTCCATATTATTATGACAAACATGTAAAAAGGTTTGTCCGTAATTTTTAGTAGGGTACCCCGTTTAAATGGGTAACTGCTGTTTACATTCGCTCTCTATTACTTCCCAAACCATTTTTTTTGTACTCTCCTCCAAACGAGATTAATCAAGAAACAATTTTGACAGAGACAACACGAATTTGCTATTAAACCTTGATTGATGTTATAGCGAAGAATTTATATCGACCTCTAAGCTTTTTACTCCAAAGATTCCTATTGGACTTTTGTTTTCACACTGTTGTTCCCTGATCGATATAATTTATATCGTTTGCAGAGAGGCATGTAAACAACGTTATCTTTTCAATAATAATTGATGATTTGAGTTAATTGTTGAAAATCCATGCCAATTTCGCATTTCATCGACTTTCCAAGTAAATTAGCAACCATAAGCAACAGGTGACAAAACGTGAAACATTTATAAGAATTATTCATATCTGTAATATTAAAAAACGACAAATTGCGGAAAAATGTCCTCATGTCGGATTTATGTTTGTGTCGCTTGTTTACTACAAGTATACTTACATACATATTAAACTTGAGCGGAACTGTATGTAATTAATAATAATGGTAATTTCTAATTACCTCAGTAAGCAATTAATTTCCTAGTTTAATTAGTGACAAATTTAGACAATCATAAGTCTAGAAAAATCATATTCCTCTATAAAAATGTGACATTAATATTATGGGTCCATAATAAACCGTTATAGATAATACGAAAAATATTAAACTACAATGTTAATTAAAACACTTTTTATTACAAACTTACGAATAAAGTCCATAACACATTTTTATTGTACCATAATAACAGCTTTTATCTTAAGAGATAATCGACTGTTCACACTATTTTATTTTTAAAACTATAAAACCGTTTCAAATCTTTTGTTCTTGCTTTTTCCATTTTAATTCAAATGTTCCGTGATGCGGACATTAACTTTTTTACGTAAGTTCGAACTTATAAGTGCGTACATTATGATGTGGTTAAGATTGGATTATCTTCGATTCCCATATTTTTAGATTTTTTAAATTAAGTTTATTACGGATAATTCAGCCTGAATGTGCCTTGTGTGTCAAAGACATTAAAATATATCCTCAAGCTAGAAAATTGCACAACCATGTCAGAATACATGTACAAGTCTATACACGAACGTGATTACGCCCCTGTGCATTGTCAATCTATTATTATTACGTTCTACCCATCGTGATTTACTTTATTTCCATCTATACTCCTTTGTGGCGCCAAAAACGCGTTTGACTACTTTTACTTTTTCCTCTTATACAATCATATTGTGCTGTCTCCATGATGGGCATTATGGAAAATTTCAAGTACTTGTAATACAATAAATTTAGAAATACAGCTGGATTTCATTTATATTGTTAACTTCCGGTACTTAAATTTAATATTGCAAGTATCACGCCAAACGGTATCGTATTTCGTTAAACGATTTCCTATAAAGTAGCCTAAATAATTCTATTACGTTTCCCAGGAGAAATTGTTTTCATTTATTCTTTTGTTTATGGACAATGTGAGAGATATCAAAATTATGGCTAAATTGAATGGAGAACCAAATCTGGCGAATGTGGTGCAGGCCATCAGTAAGATGAAAGAGACGGGCGGTTCCTCTGTGAAGAATATAATTCAGTATGTCGCACAAAATATCTACAGAAACCGTTTGTATCCAAGCTCGGAACGAATTCGAGTCGGTGTTGTGCGTGCATTGAAGTTTGGCATGACAAAAGGCATCATCAAAAATTGCGGGAAAAAATTCAGACTGGTTGAGGAAAGATACAAGCGACGACGAAGACCTATTAACAGAAGGAAAAGAAGCAAAAGTGGCAGCAAACGAAACAATAGTATGAAAGAGGCGAACAGTCGAATAGAGGACGTTGATATGACGGAACCAGTAATGGACAAACCTCGACATCGTAGTCGACGAAGATCCAGACGACGAAGACGAAGCATGAAACGCCAGCATAGAACATCGGGGAGCAAGAATCTCACAGAAACTACAGAAAATAAAGATATCCAAGCAGTAAAGACCGTGTCTCGTCAAAGTGTGCCTAAGTGATGTTTTGTTGTAATTAAAAAAATCGTAATAAATGTTTTCCACATGGAAAAACTGGTCCAGGAATCAATTCAAGGCAGTTATCACTTTTGTATTACAAACACATGATTTAACTATCGATTTGGGTCTGTGTGGCACATTCTATTTGGCAAGCAAATTCCTTGGCGAAAAAGTCACTTAAAACTGATAAAATATACATACAACAGCAACCAAAAAAAAACCTGAAAGGTCAAATCCATCTCTGTACCAAACACGAAACACCGTTTTTAGTTATTTTATTGTGCGACTATATCGATTTGTGGGATAAGCTGGTGTGTGGAAGAGAATCCGGACAGGCTGAAAATCTGCATGATCCGCATCAACTTCTGACATAATCCAGTGAATGTGAGTGTGTGTTTATGTGCTCTTTATTCCGGGGCCCAGTTCAGGTTTTATTCACAATTTTCTATTAGACTGGGAGAGAGAGAGGAGTGCTAGTTTTGTATGATTCATGAAGCATCAATAAGATGCCTAAAATAACTTGATGAGGAAACTGTTCCGTACGTGGCACACTCGGCCATATTTTACACTATAAAAACCAACAAATAACTATTATATGTGTATGCGATTTATTGCCTATACATTCCACATCGATGCTCTATAGTCGCTGTTTATTTAAATTTAAAACACATTTCAACCGGCCATCACAAGTGGATTTGGCTGGACGGTTTTCATCGTAAATATATTTCAGGTGTTGCTTCGGGGCCTTATACCCCGAACAATAGCAATATATACACGTAAAAAGGCCCGTCCTAATTCTATCGTTGCTGTGTGTAAAAAAATATTGATTTATTGCTTTGTGGTGCGATTAAAAAACAAACAGAGACCATTGAAAGGATTTCTTGTGCTGATGGTTGGTGCTTACCTATGGTGTATTACGCTGGGAAAATGTTAAACTGTTAGAGAGATCGTAACAAATGATAAGTTTAAACTGTGCCGCACAAAATAACAAATCATGAACTCATTATTTGAAGCATATTTTCAGATCGTGATGTACGAATAAGGTTCGTAGCGTTTTCTATAAAGTATGAGTTTCATTGCCTTTTATTGGACACTGTATGGAAGATATTGCTGGGAAATAATATCGGACGTCTATTCATTATAATTAATAGACCTACCAATCTTTCGATACAATAAAAGTGCACTCGATGTCCAGAGAACCAGTTCATTCGGACGTTGTTTCAATTTGAAATTACGTTTTTGGAAAATTGTAAAATGCCGTTCATAAACGAGTTTCTGCATATTTGTGTAGTTGTGAGGTTTTATACAACGTGTACTTACTTATAGCGCAGTTTCATCGTTATTAATTCATCATAATACCTGTCTTTTTGCTCCCATATAATCCATTTAAAACCAGTCAAGTTATAACTTTAATGGATTAATCATTATACAATAATATTGTACGTACACGTATATTATACAAATACACCTAAGTTGTTACAAGGTGTTTTTCCACTATTTTCATTTTCAATATTGTACATAGGTACATACATATATGAACATTCGGCTAAATAGCTGGCCATTGTGTGAGGTCATAAATTGTTAAAAGATCTCACTTTCCAACTGGTAAAAGGTTAAGAACATTGATTTAAAAGAAAACTAATGCATGAATGTTGGAGATGTATGTAAATAAACGAAATTTTAATTCTAGTCCCATTTCGCTTCGACTTAAATCGTTTCTGATGTAAACAAAGCTCTAAAGCGTTAAACTTTTTTAATTTTAAACTAGTTTAATTACCCACCTCACTAATTCATGATGTTGGCCAGATTTGCATCGAATTAGAAAACTGCTGTTGTTAATTTAATTTATTCAACTTTGTTTATCATATTGTAGCATCTTTTATAAGCCGCTATGTGTATATATACATCTTTCAAAACGAGATTGTTCGCGTCAAAAACATTTTTATGAATCCTTCTTTAACTCGTAGGCCAAAATTTATACTTAACATTGCGATTTTTACAAGGTTTCCGACACAAAATCACTTAAGTATGTCTGTTTTCACTGCATTAGTTCCGAGAGTGTCCGAACACTTTTATACTGTACTGTAGCAGGAGAAACAGAGGATGTACGCAAACCTTTTTTAAACTACAAAATAATACATACATATGTACAGAATTAGTAAATATATGCGAATAAGGGCAATGAAATGTTTACCATATTCTAATATGCTTATACACAAAATATCCCTTAATTCGTTTTCATTGCCCCACTAATAAATTATAACATGTGTGACCAATTTCCCTGCAAAGGCCACACATAGATAACAATTTTTTTTGTTTATGTTATTAATTTAACACCCATAACGTGCACACGCTCGTGTAAAATTCGATACTAGTCGTTATATTACATTGCATATAATTGTAAATAATGATTCTCTCCTCTCCCATGTGGTGAAATTTTTGCAATAATTTCGATATTTTCTAGAAAAGTGCTGATTATTTTCTAAATGCACAATAATTTATTGTAGTTGGAAGTGAAATAACAGACATTACTTTACCAGCCATGTAGGTATGGCATTCTATATACATATAATATATGGGACATAATAATTATTATGATCAGGTAGCGTAGGTGATGTATTGTAGAAATCATGAAGAGATGCATATGTACACTTGTCAACATCTCTCGCTGCTTCTTTCTCTTCCAAACCATCTATTTATCTAATTACATTCATCTTCCACATATTATGTGGAAGGAACTTTCATTATGAACATATAATACATCACATACGAGTAGGTATACCATAGAAATGAGCATACACATAAACTTATATTGCTAACAAATTCAAAACAACATACACCAACAAATAAAAAAAACATACACACAACTCCTACGAACCACACAGACTCCGATGCATTTATATATAGAAACATGTTTCTCCTTTTATGGAAAACGGAGATTTTCACAATTAATTGTATAACATCTGACTATAATTCAAATTATTAAGGATCCACAATTACAGTGTCCATAAAGGCTTTCGCAAGCGTTTTTCAACAAGAATGCTTCACATGTGGATAATCCACTATAGTCAATTTGTGATAAAGTGAATCTGCTTAGCTTATTAAAATGTTAAAGCGTTGTCTTTCAAACTGAAAGCTCAGTAAAATGTTTAGTAACACGCATTTCATATCTAAATGGTTTCGAAATAAAAAGAACTTTACACAATATTAACTTTTGTTGTGTGCTAAACAAAAATGTAAATTCTCCTCTTTTTTTCTATTTTCATACATCCGCTAAATGTGCTTCACTCAACTGCGAACTTTTTATTACGTTATTATGTATTACGAGTTCTAGTAATCACCTAAAAAAACAACGTAAGTAATTTAAAGTTGAACTGCATAAGAAATAATACAATACATACTTTGTTTTTTACATATATGTACAGGAGATATTGGACGGTATCTGCACCTAAACTAAATGGTCCACCAGACTTCCTTCCGCATATTTAAATGTCTCATCTAAAAAAATTTAGAATAAATCAGAAAAAATATACTGTGATCGCTCTGGGTCTGGTTACAAAATCGTCGACAAATTTCCGGTAAGTACTTACATTTTTATTTTAATTATATGAATTTTTTTACTTGATCTTTTGGACCAACTAATTTTTTTAAAACTGCAAATCATCCCATACATCCTCGACTTCACTTATTTTCGATTGCAAGATCTTTTTTTTAATTTCATGCAAAGAAGTTATTTACAAAATGGAATAATTTAAAAAACCCACAGTTCAGTATTAAATACTTTGCTTTATAAATAGTTTGTTTATTACATATCTATTATTTACGATCGTTTTTTTTTCTTGCATATCGAATACCCTTTAGTCCAATATTCAAGCCGCGTAACATAATACAAGTCGGTTTCAGTTCAACTACTTTTATGCATGGATTTAAATCAGATCTCAAAAAATAATTGTATATGTATATGAACATGACTATGCAATAACTAATTTACTTTGCATTCTATTTTCAATTTCATTTCACCATTTCATGAAATGAACAATTTGTAATTAAGATAATTACTCGATGTTAATAACAAAACCATACAATTTCGGTCAAATATGCGAGTCCCTTTATCAAACGCAACTTGAACAAACACTTTGTGCGATATTAATGTCACCTAAACTTATTTACTCCATTTTCATCTGCACCATCCCGTAACAGAAATAATACAATGATGTCACAATGGCCTTGTATTCCAATTGTTTTTATTCGCATAGAAATAACAGTTTTAATGATTTCTAAAAAGAAAATATTTCGTATGTAGGCAGCCACGAAACGAGTACATTTATAATGGCAACACGATCAGATAAAATACTATGTTTATTTATTGATCTTATAGTGAAGATAAGTTTTAATGGTGAAAAACTGTTGGAAAACAAAATCAAACTAAAGTCTCCCTTACATAGAAAAGGTGTCAGTTTTTTTTTTCTTACTAAAAATATCGGTCGGTTAATGTATATAAAATGATAGAATAGGCATTAAAGAGTGACTTTTGTAACACATATAATATAAATTCAAGCAGAAAAGTTTCTATGTGAAAAAGCGCTCTTTAAAGAGTGGTCTTGAAAGTTTCAAAGGTGCAAAAAGTACTTTTCAAAGACCTACACAGAATAGATCTCCTTTGGCTCTCTATACAGCCACACTGAATTTACCGCAACGATATTCTACTGCTAAGAAATCAGTTTTTATAGGCATAGTAAGTGTAGTTTTTGTTAAATGAAATTTGACTGCAAGTAGGCAGTAAAAAGTGACTGGATCAATTGACCCCCGGTCAAATTGAAACATAAAATGGACACCTAAAAGACCATCAAAATAATTCGAATAAGACAAGTGTCGCATTATGTGAATGTGAAAACAAACAATAAACCGGTAGTGACATGATTCTGTGTTCCCTCTATCGAGTAAATTCGTCGAATTCAACAAGTAGTGAAGAACGAACAACTTTAGGATATGGTAGGTTTTCTTGCACCTTTTTTTTCAACAAGGAAAACTTGTTACACAAATTACAAGTCTGAAATTCACTCATTTTCTTCCCCACCCTTATTTATGTATATAATCATTGTGCCATCTCTCACAAAACTGTCACAATACTTAATGGAATTCAGTAAAGCGTAAAACTATCTACACGGAGATGTGGAAAACACAACCACAGAATGTTATAAATAATTGACAGGTGTCTTCACAGAACAAATACAAATGCAAATAAATCGTTTTTATGCCACATACACAAAACAATTTTCGTTTTTTTCAAGTGTTTTGTACATTATCACAATGCTTTTTTTACTATCATAATAATGTTTGCTCTTCGTTTGCTCACATATATTTATGGATCATTATTTTTGAGGAGAACGAGTAGACACTTGGTGGATTTTCCCTGAATAAATGCAAAAGTGTATGGAAATCTAATATTGAACTGTTAGCATTTAGATTACACGAACGAATAAAAGAGCAAAAAAAAACGCGAAGAGGATAATTGAATTTTACTTGACAAAACCGACTGTAATTTGAGTTGTTTGCCAAACCACACATTTTATGGATCCCGACTACTCATTAATTTAAACCATTGAAAAAATCTACTAATAACGTAATCAATAGCCTGGCCTGTCGGCCAGTTTGTTAGTTAAGGAACTTTTCTTGTCTATATCAAAAATTGTCGGTTTTAATAGCAAAGTCGTGCTGTTGCAGAAGACGTTTCAAATTTCTTAACTAAGTAATAAGAAACAAAGAGAACTTACCTTAGTACAGTGGAAAACCGGGTGTACACCTGGAACAAAACTACTTTATTAGTTTACTATCAGCACATTTGCATATGATTAAGAAGAATCAAAGTGCATGCAATTTTCTAGGAAATTTTTTAATGAATAGATAGCATTGTTTCGCAATAGTTTGGAAAATGAATAAATTATTGTAGAACAGTAAAGAAAAATAGAGGCCAACAAAATATCGAACAATTTTTTTTTAAATATCAATTAGAATAACATTTTAATTCAACGTTAAAAACTTATTGTTAATAAAATACACAAATAACCATTTAGAAATGTAACACGTGATTGGATGTGCTGAAGAAAAGAACGACTCACAAAGAGAAAAAAACTACCAAAACTGTACCCAAAAAACCTCAAAAATAAATGTTTGCAAAAATGTTCAACTTACAGTTAGTTTGATTGCAAAAATGAATAATTTTAAACATATGTATTATCTATATGTAATATATCCTAATACGCACAAAAAATAAATAACATAAATCTATAGATTATTGAAATTAATGAAAACTATAATATAATAAAGCGAACAACAAAGCACTAAGCACACACCGAAATCGTTAATTACAAATGTAGGTTGAGAGTGGATAGAAAAGCCGGAGTTGCTCCGGAGCCAACCCCCCATCCGAAATGAAGGGCCGAATCGAACTGACTTCAAGTGACTATTGAGAAAATATAACAGAACACGAAGAGAATCGGGTGAGTCGTGAATACTCGTTTACTTCCGGGATTGCGTCAATAGCGTTTCTGTCTCGTTTGCACACATGAAACACCCCCGCAACAATAGGAAGTTTTATTGAAGAAATTTAACCTCACGTCATACATATGCAGGGCAGACGAAGAGGAATAGTAGTACTACACTCACACACCTAAACACGGCACCAAACAAATGCGAAACGCACTCGCTAGACTCTACGAAAGAGTAATACACACACATACACACGCTGGATGACCGGATTGCGCTTTAGTATTGCTAGTTGTAGGCGTGGAGTATGCGAACAAATGAAAAACGGACACAGCAATTAAGTGCAGAAATTCGCATATTTCTTTCTCTCCTTCTTAGTGACTTGTTCCATTCCATAGTGAAATTTTCTTTTATTATTATTTTTTCTGTCTTATTCTCTGAACGATTGTTGTATTTAAGTAAACACAGAGCTGAATTAAAGAACTGAAATAGGAAAGTTTCGAACTTTACTTGTCTAAATCAATATGAATAATGAATTTATATATTAAAGCCGATATATTATTATTTCTTCTATGATTTTATAATTAAATTTGGCTCGAGCGATTTGCCACTTTTTTAAATGTTTTAGTAATTAAAATGGTCTGACTGACGTGACACCAGAGCTGTATGTACATAATTTCGTGGAAAACATGTGTAAATTAGCGTTAATAATAAATTATGAAAAGTTAACTGTAAATTGTAGGGTGAAAGTGTAATTTGTGGGCATATTTTAAAATGATTTTTATGCGTTCTTCTTCAAGGTGTCTATTCCATAAAACATGAAAATTAAAAGACAAAGCAGTGGCGCATCAAAAGTTTTTTCTTTAATAAACTTCGATATGAAATTTAAACACAACAAGATTGGCATTATTTAAAAACATCAAAAAATAGATATGTGATTTTCGAAATTTTCCAACACATATTCAAACAAAAACAAATTTACTTTACATAATAAATGTGTTCTGTTCCTTTGTGATACCTACTTTTTTTTCGCGTATTCACATAATTTTTAATAATATCAGATTTAAGATTTTTAATAAAGTTCCAAGGGGCGAGAGTCAGCCACTGGGACGACAAGGTCAAGTTTGTCCACCAAAAACTCTTTTGGATGCTTTAATACTTAATTTCCTTAAACAAAACAACATACTATATGTGCTATGAATACATACATTATAGGTATATGAATCGCGGTCTAAAATAGCGTTTTTTTATTCTTAAATATTTACACTATTATTGTTAGCACAATTTACATGTATTAAATAAAGCTGAAATCTTGAATAATTTTTCCATTTTTTTTATTGTTGTATAGGATAGATACACAATGAAAAATTCCAAATAATTAATTAATTTCCTGGCATAAAGGAAGAATTTATCGTAGAATGTCATGCCATTTAGTTTTTTGTAGTGCGTATATGTAGAATTTTAGAGAAAGGTAGATAATATAATATAGTTAGTATAAAGCGGAGAGTCAAATTGGGTTAAATTAGCTAGGTTGAAAGGTTAATCACAGCATTAAAGTGTATTATTTACTACATCATGGTAGTAGAAGTGTTTTTTTATTTTCTATGTAATTAAGAATAAACGGAAAAAGCGTTAGAACTAAGAAGGAGTTGGTTTATACAATTGAAGAAGGGAATTTTTCATAATGAACGTGACTGCACAAACTGTTATCATTACTTCACTATCGAATGAAATAAAACACATTTGGAAGGACAAAGTCGATGAATATTTTCTTTATTTAAATTGATTTAGTTGGAAAAATTTGCATTAACACGTTTTTGACATTTGCAAAATCTGTTTTTTTCGTCAATTTACAACAAAACGTAATATTAACGACAATGAATGTTCATTTTATTTCAGTTTATGTTCACCTCATTAGTAACACTTTTCACAATTATATCCGGTAATGAATATATGTAGCAATTACGTCAACAAGCCATTATTAAGTAAACATCCACCATCGAACAAGTATAAATTATGTCAAGCTCTTATCGAAATTACAAAACGGTTCGTAGGTTACAGTGTACCTAATATTTTAAGTTGTTCTAATAATGTAAATTTTTGAATTACGTCAATGTTTAAAAAACTATGTTATGTAAGAAAATTTGAAATTTTCAATCAAACAATAACAAATCGAACAGAAGCTGTAAAAGAACGGTTCGGGTCGGGGTGGGTCTTGAAGCCAACAAACATTTACACAGCAGCACAGCAGTCTGAATGCATTTTGGACGGAAAAATTTGTCTATAAAATATGTACTGAAACTTGATGGCCATTTATCATAGTTGTCAGTACATTAATAAAACTGTAACTTATAACGCATTTCCACCAAAAAATGTGTCGACTTTCATTATGAAAGCTAATGATAGGAAATTGTGTTCGATTATAGGATATATACATTGGTAAAAAAACGATAATACACACGTATTCCTAAAACTGTCAGTCACTAATACAAAATCGCTTATTGGGATTGGGGTATAAGGGTTGAAAGTGCTTCTTTAAATAATCGACAAAATGTCTGGAAAAACAGCACCCGAAGGGTCGACTTTCTCGAATTGTGGCGATTATTTAAATTTGCACTCTTGAATCGCGTTTTTTATAACACATGCTTATTTTTTCCATCAGGGCCGTTTATAATAAGGTGTTTAACCGAACTTTGTAATAAAATTTTAATACAATTTTTTTAGTATGATATATAATGTTGCATTTTTTTGAAGCAGAAACATATGCTATTTAGGTACTGCAATAATTCGAAATTGCTTTTTGGATAAACTTTACAATAACTCTATAAAATTTGTTTCCATGGTAACACATTCAATTTGGGAAATTCAGTTTACTGACCATGTCGGCATCGGTAAATACCTAAAATATAATGGGTTGAACCAAAAAAAAGAACATAAAATGCAATACGTGCAGACTAAGTATTATAGGTAGGTTATATGAATTTATGAATCGAAATTTTGCTCTTCCATTATGCTTGCAGGTCTTTCGTACATTTTATCGACCATCTACGGTGTCCAAGAATAAGTATTAGTTTTATACGTTTAGTGCGTAAAATAATGTGAAACCTTTTTCATTAAAACTGTTTGCCAAATCGATTTATGAGTTCAAGAATACGCTATTAAGCATTATCTGCCAACATAAATTTGTCTTTATTGCAATACAAACACTATATGACTTTTTTAAAAGACTCGCTTTTTTGTATCGCAAGAGAGAATCGTTTATTTGTAGGTAAATTTTCAATTAAGGATTATAATTAAAATGTTAAGGGGGCGAGAAAATTTCCAATTAAATTCTAATGGCTTATAATGTACATTAATATACATGTATAATTGATAGCACGCGCTTTGGGAAGAAAACACAAAAACATTAACGGTCTTTACGTTATTTATTAAAAAAAAGTTGGCAAATAGAATGTTACATGTAGATGTAAGTGGTTTGAAGGAAAGTTGAAGTTTTCGTTAATTAAGTTTTTACCAAAATGCACAAATTTAACATACGAACACAGCAAAAGTAAAAAAGGAGATTTTTAATTAAAATTTAAAAAAAATGCTAATACTAACATTTCCTTCCAATAACAATGCACTGTGTGTGATGTTTAACTGTTCTAGTAATTTTCTGAGAAATATAATTATGCTTGCACGTGTGTAGAATAACATTAACGTTGTTAATTTGGTTTCTTAAAGTATGATCTGAAGATCAATCGATTCGTTTTTCATACTTCATTGATTATATGACTCTTTACTGATTCTTAACATAAATTTTTGTTATTTTTTAATATTACCATTCGAGCAATTAATCGAGCTATAATAATTAAAACGATCATTTAACTGATTTATTACTTGTATAAAAATGTAAGAATAAACGTTGTTTTCGTATGTTCGGGCTTTAGTATTACAAGCTTTATAGTCTGTTTATCCTGCTTTGGAAGACTTCCAGAAAAAGATCTTATTAGATTCAACCATTGCACTGTCACAGTTTCGTTGAATTTTATCGGAAATTTACGTAAAAACACACTTTAAGTACTTGAAAAAATTATGGCATTCAATTTAGAGTCTTAAAAATAATAAATCTCTTTAGATATGAATTAATGATCACATTTACACCGTTCTAAAATATTTAAATTTTTATTTTATTAATTATGGATATTATAGTTAATTGGGAGGTTGGCGGTGTAGGTAAAACTATGGTGTGAATAAAGTTCAGTTTCGTCGAGCACCTGTTGCCCACATATACGAGTATGTTTAATAAAATACCCAACAACTTCCACACAGTATGTGGATGCGAAATAGGAAAAGAGAATTGACCTTCCACCCTATATGTAAGGCACGCCATCGTCAAACCAGCTATCGCCAGGCTGTCGTCAGTTTTCTACACCATGGACGAGACATCGTTCACTTGATCAATAAATTTCAATATGTGTGTGTTTATTGTGAACAGCATTTAATTTATGAAATGATGACATCTATTTTGGCCATTATCACATCAAACTTTGTTCGAGTATATAATAAAATTAAACATTTTTCAAGTGGGTAAAGGAAGCAAGAGAGCCACAAGAGAGCCAGCTCGCACCTGTCCCAAAAACCAAGCAAAAAAAACAGGACAACTGGCATTGTAAAAGTAAACCCGCATAATGTTTGAAGTATTTCCACAGAATTTCCTAAACATTCCCAAAATGGTCATTAAAAGCAAGATATTTTACTTTTATGTTAAAAGGACTTTAATTAAATTGTTTTTAGTGTTCGTGTAAAATTGTATAAGGTAAACAATCACAAAATTGTATCATAAGGGGTATGCATACTATTCAATTGCACACAGATTTTCCCAACGATTGATATTCAAATCAAAAAGAACTTAAATAAAAAAATCTTCAATTGATGGGTATTATATGAAGGAAAAAAGTATTGTAAATTGAAATGAGTGAATGCAGGCACGAAACGGGTAGTAAATATGAGGTCCGGAAATACGGAAACAGCTGAGCTCTGAAGCAGATGTCTTGTAGGGCACCTGCTTTATATATAACTCGAAAAAAATACTATTAAAATCATCTACCGTATTGCTACAAAAATATTCTTATTACAAATTTATTTTCTATTGGAAGAAAAGGTCGATGAGGTATAAGGCATTAAAATTTCACTTAGTTCGTGATTATGTCGCGCCTTATTTACTGATTTTATGTCTTTATTGTATCACTCTTAGGGCTATTACTTAATTAATTGTAAAGGTATCTATAATATAAGATGGGTACATAGTACAGTCTCTAAAATATATGCTTATATTCTTTGTCTTTATGTATAGCTATGGGTAATTAGGTATAAATGTGATTATTGTAATGGCGTCTTACGACATAAATTGCATCGTTATAGGCAGTTCGAGTAAGAATTCTCTTTTTAAAATCATTTGTTTTGTCTTTGCCTACATATACAAGTATATATTATACCTACATACATGTAGGTATCATATTATATGTCGCTGTATATTGAAAGTTGTATATAATTCATTTATAAAGAGTTTTAACTGAGGTTTTAGCCCAAAATGTTTTCTTTATGGTTTTCTATATTCTTCCATTTATGTTATTAAACTATTTTTTGTTTATAAAATCCAATAAAAAACAATAACTGCCAAAGTAAAATGAAAATTAAACTGAATTATGATGGGGTTTTTAGAGATCGGTTGCTTTATTGCAGCCAAGATATGTTTTCAAGTTTTTTATGGATGTCCAATTTAGACGTGCACTCGGGTAAGGGAATGTCGTTGTCGAAGTGAACTTTTAATAAAATACGAATAATACCGTTATGAGCAATTCTTATTAGATTAAATGTTCTAAAAGTTGGTATAGTAATTTACAAAAACTATAGATATAACATTGTGATTTATATGTATAGGCACATATTGTATATAATGTAAATCTAATTAGCTACGTATACGTATCATTAAATATTGTGTGGTATACGATGTATATATATACAAGGTAATTTATACATATATGTAGGTAGTTTCTTAAGAAAATTCATAAAGGAAATAAATAGTCCAAAAATTTACTTCATAGGTTCGACGTTCCTTTCGTAATTTAATATCAAACTTCACTTGAGTTCATCGTGCATTAAAGTATCAGATCTAATTTCATTGTACTTATCTAAGGTTTAATGAAAATAATGAATATTTAGATTACAAAATTTCGTACCCTATACGTATTTCCTACTATACGTGCTTAATATTTGCTTTAATTACTGTTGATGTACACACAATTCATTTTATATGACCACTGTGTGTTAATAATAATAGTGTTTTTGCAAAAATTCCTTGCAATATTTATATCTAATTATTAGATATGTTATACATAAATAAAAACTAAAAAAATTCTCATATGGAAAAATTAGTTATCGCAATATTGATTTTTAAAAAGTCTGTATTAAATTTGATTCGAGTAGATGGTTAGTGAAAATGACGTAACGATAATGGAAAATCTGTACAGGGGAGTGAAAGTTTAAAACAACAGAATCAAAAGCGATATCAATGAATTTGGAAAGTTTTTATCAGAGAGTTTACGGCTATCATGAATATCTAAACTTTACTAATTGTTGAGCAGTTTTTGTTCCAAGTCGAAGAAAATTCAGCATATTTTCAAACCAGAAATAAAACTACTTACCCAACAGCCTCACAAACCAGCAAGTATTTGCTATAAATTAAACTCATTGTGATGCTTTTTTCAATTAATAGCACATTTTCGGTTTCTTCCATTCCTCATCATTTAGAGGTTGCTGCTGTATTAATAATAAGCATTCATCTAAGCTGAGATCTAAGCCCTACTTTGACCTTTTCAATAAAGATCCCAAACTGAAATGATTAAAAGAACGCTGAACTGACAATAACCAAAGCATTTTAATATTCAAAAGTTCAATAATCCTTTGTAATGAAAAAAATCTATTAGGGAATTTTTAATAAACACCACAAATAATTAGATAATAACTGAAAAAATGGGTCTTGCATGCCCTTGACAATCTATTAAGGCGATTGTTTTTAACTCGTTTTTTAATTAATTATCGCACTGTTAGAAGGATGCAATTCTCTAAACATCTTGAAAACCACGGTAAAACATATAATTGCCATTTTCTATTGCTAAACAATATAATGTATATATCAGATAATTATTTAAATGAGTGCAATTTAATGGCAAAACTGAATGAGTCACATTTCCTTTGTACCTACATTAAATGTAAAAATACTGAAATGATGTCACAATATATTTGTTTTAAGACAATTCTCATTAATAGAAACACCGGCCACAGTGTTATGCAAAAGTTGATTTTAATTAAACTAACAAAGAGATGAAATCGGACCTTTTGGCAGCCACCTGATGCCATTCACATGCTTGCAATCATTGTGATATCCAGAAATCCACAGTGAACACAGAGTGTGGTTTATATACATATATGTATTTATTGTGCTCACATTGCGGAGTTCTTGTGCGGTCACGTGTCTATGCAGAAGGCCCCCAATAGTGGCAGAAGGGTGACAAAAGTGCCCCGACAATAGGGGAAGAGGTGACCTGATAATGAGTGTATTCCTGACGCACCCTGGCGCACCTCTTTGACTTCCGTGGGCCGCACCTTTCCACATTAAACTAATGCTAGGGCTTGGCCCTTTGCACAGCCACCTAGACTTACACACATACACTGGCTAGAGCGCTGATGATGACTGAAATAGGGACCACATCACACTCATACATACATATATTTTCAGTCACGGAAGGTTTTCGCTGCTGGGTGGAGAGACAAGGTGATAGCTAACATGGACTGGTAATAAAATATTGTAAATGTGATGCGGCAAACATGAATATTCCTTATGTAGGTAATGATTCATTAATAGTTTGCCAACTTTTTAACTATGTTTGTTTGCCGATAAATGCTTTTTTGTTTGACATTTAAAGTAAACTAATGCCAATTAGTATACGGAAAGTACCGTTAGATGATAAGTTAATTTGTGAAAATGTTTTGATATAAATTATAGGTTTGGGGAATTCTTAGATTACCCAGAAAGTGACTCGAAAACTAAATATTCATTTGAATACATGAAATTAGAGGCGTTATGCATTGAAAAGAACTCTATACAGATTTAGGGGTTTCATTTCCATTAATAAGAGCTGTGGGGTATATTCTTTTAAGGACATATTTTAATTTGGATAGAATTTCATTTTAAAGCTGTATGGATAGAAGAGGATATTTTTTTGTTTACTGTACTCCTAAATTGTTTTATATCCCTGAGGATGACAATAATAGCTTGAAATATCCTGCTCATTAATTATTACATGTACTAAGAAATTGTAATTACCAAAAAAGACTCGAACTGACATTATTCTACTTATACATTTGATTTAAATTGTGAACGATACTATTTACGTCTGATCCGTTTAAATAATTGCCATATTATGTGAAATAATCAGCTCTTTCTTAACATAATTATTATACAATTTAGACAAGTAGTAATTTATCATTTCTTAAAGAGCAATAATTTACAAATATCGCACACACATAGCCCAACATAATAACTGAAACCATACGTATACATATAATAATCTAAAAGTAGTCATGTCAAAAACAGAGAACCTGCACTCATTTTCCTCAACCTCACAGAGATTTCTCAACCTGTTTTGCATTTGCCAATTACCATTTACCCAGGCATTTTACTCCTGTTACTGACAGCAAACTGCCACACCAAATTAAAGAAATAGACGGAGATAGCATTAGCATTCAACAAACTGTATGAATGTTAGAATAGAGTAGACATCAGTGTGCAAAAAAACACACGCAAATAATAAAATCGACTCAATTCCAAAGTAAATTAGATAATAATTTTAATTACAGGTTTCTTTCTCGCTAAACTTATGATTGTAATAAGCTGTAGCGTATTAGCACACCCACATTTCCCTTACTATACTAATTGTTAATAAACTGAGTATAGTTTTAATGTCAAAACCATTTTAGAAAATTTATAATAAAAATTGCTTGGATTACACAATAAGCCAGGTTTGCGGGGAGCAAATGTGGCCATCAATCGCAATGAACAAAACAAAAGGACCAATTAACTGGTTCTAAATTACTTTTAACTGTAATAACATAATTGGCCATTGATAGCAAATTATTGGAGGCGTAGGACGGTTTCGATGTTATAAAAGAAGCCACAAATCGGGCATAGAATCAGAATTAAAAAAAGATCGGTATGTAAGTGAAACGTGCGAAATTATGTCCTATTTTATAAACGACATAATGGGTGAAAACGATGATGATAATAGTGAATTGAGTGACCAGGGCAGATTTCTCACGAAAGGTATAAATAGATAAAATGGGAAAATTAACGAATTTTTAAATAGTGCTTTTAGGGGCCTTTCTGCTCACCCCTTCACATGATTTGAGTTTAGACAAAGCGGCCAACATATGCGACAAACTGAATTTCAGAGGTAGCTTTAGTTTAACGAAAACAGCAACTGGAATATTGTTTAAATTTTCCGAGCCCGAAGACTTTCAACAAGTTTTTAGAAAAGGATTCCATAAGGCAAGTACACTGAAGTTTAGTTTAAAAAGATTTTCAAAATAAAGTTTTCTATGTTTACGGGAAACTTGTTACTTATTGCTGCAAAAATTCAATAGAACTTTTCACGGTATCTATGTACATCTATTAATTATTGTATCCCCGAGATAGAATATAATTTATTGGTCCATTGTTAATACAAATATTTTATTAACAATAAATAATAATGAGCCAATTTTTTAAATCTACAATGTAGATATTCCTTTTTTAATACATAATAATAAGAAAAAAAACAATAACCAATTCATCACTAGAATAATTAGAAATTTCTACCATAAAAAGAAAGAACTGTTTTGAAATAATGATTTAGTACTTTTTCGTTCGATAGTGATTGATAAATTTCTCTTTGTGTTCATGTTAATTAATCAAGAATAAAGCAATAATTTATATCGTACCATATACTATTACCTATATAATAAAATTGATGAAAATGACTGAAATATCAAAATTAGATGAGAATGTCAGAGTGCGGTTGGTTTACCAAGTTAAACTTTACTTATTGTTAATAATTAATTGGCAATAACTTGTGTATACGCTTGTTATACGCAGGTTGAAATATCAATCGCATATATCTAAAATTTAAAATATACGTATAATTAACAAGAAAATAAATGAAAGGCAATTTATGCAGGTTACTGGCGGTCGTTTATACAGAAAAGTGGCAATTCCATGTAGACCACAAAAAACGTTTTCATTATTAGTACACGAAGTGCCAAGCGATTTACCAGAAGATGATATAAGAGCCAGTTTATATCGCTATGGGTCTGTGGTGAGTAGAAAAGACTATACACAACAACACCATACTTCTATATACATTTTAAAAATCGAATAAACGAAGTGTTTTCTATTCTCGTTTTTGTGGAATTGTTGGAAGCTTTTAATGAAATTAGGCGCGCATATAGTTTGTGTTTTTTAAGTAAACTAGTTTAACTCTTTAAACAAATAAACAGTAAATTAAAGTGGAAAAAAACATATTCGAGAAAGTGGGAACACGCCCATATAACAATTAATTTATAACCAGAGAGCGAAGATGTCGTATTTTATCATCTCGTGTATTGTTGCAACACACACTCACACATACAAAGACCACAAAAAGGAGAATAAAGATAATACTCGGTCATATAACAGATTCTATTGTGGGAGCATTCAACAGTTCGCTTAAAACAAGAACATTTTCGTTTTATAGGTTGAAGTAATAAGGATGAATACGAAAATTGATCAGCCGGCTGGTACACCAAACCCAATTCGGGTGACCGTAGCCTCTTTAGACGAATACAATCAATTATTACAGCAGGGTCTGGACTTCTATGGGGCCACATACTTTCCAACTGAGCCATTCAAAAAGGATCAACTACTTGGAAGCAAAGAACGGCTATTGCCTGTCTTCGATTCAGCTGCTTTTTCACGACTTCCACCGCCACCCAGCCGCACACTCAAGCCACGACCCTAAATCCTAAAATTCACAACTTTTACATTATTTTTTTCCTCCTTATATATCTTTGTGCTTGCCAATAAAAATATTTTACTAAAAAATGCAATGAGACTAATGTTGAAATTTCCTTTATTCAATAAACGATTATTTAATGAACGTTGGTTTTCTTGTGTGTAATGAAAATAATGAAGTGAAATTCGAGTACAATATCGATGAAATGTGAGGGGCGCAAGCATATCTTGTGTTTTACTGAAGCGAGAGAGGGTGATGCGAAAACTCGAGCCCCGGAAAAATCGTCAAACGTACAATTAATAAAACTGAACAGAAAAACGGTAGACATTTATTGTTTAATAAAAATGTACAATTAAATTTTCATAAAATATTGCGAATTGCCGTGCATATATGGGGGCCGTTTTTTAAGGGCACATGGAAGCAACAGAATTTCGGCTGTCTGTTGGCCACATTTGACAAATTGAGTGCGGTTTTTATCTGAACTGGTTCAAATCATTCCAGTAATACATCAGAAGTCTCTGTGAAAGCTCTATGAAAAATCGATTTAACACGACTATCAATGTCCAATATTCACGCTTTACTGAACGAACGCTCAAGTTACTTGAATTTCTTGATTTTTCACAAACATGCGAAAGATGATGATGACGACTTATATACACTGCTCTGAAGCGGATGAAAATGATGATAAAAAAGTACATACACAAGACGTTGATGAATTACTTATTTTTCAGTATAATTTTGAATATTTAACAAAAAGCTAAGATATGCGTATATATTCATAATAACACGATCCACTCTCTAGTTTTATTATCTGGTACATTTTTCTTTGCAGTGAAATAATTTTTTTCACTGTGTTGTTGGCAAAAAAGAGCAAATTACAGAGAGACAGATTTATATTTTATCTTTTCGTCTGTATAGAGATAGAGGTAATCAAATTAAATGTGTGTACCTAGAAATTATACTTATTGAAGCGTATAACCTAATGAATTATTATGAAATTTGCATCATGGTTTGAATAAGAGGAATTTTCATGAACAACGATATAATTATGAAAGTTGACATCACTTGAGCTGTTCTAATCTACATTTTAAAGATTCATGACTTCACTTCCCTTAATAGAAAGTATCATTATAACACGAAAAAGTCACGTGGCGTCAATTTAATACGGGACGTAGGATTATATCGATTGGCCACTTGAAAAATATGTAAGACTATATAAGATCACAAGTAGATGGAAATGATCTTTTCAGTAACATATATAGGGGAAGGGGAGAGACGGTTTTTTTGTGTTCAAGTGTACGGCAAAATTTCATCTGGTCCTTGCCTGAAGCGGGAAACATACAAAATTTTGTTGTTATATCTTATTTTTACGCTCCTAGATACCAGTTAAATTATTGTTAAGTAATGTGGTTAAGATGAACAAATCTTTTTTAACATTTGTGCCGCGTCAGTAAGAAAAGAAAAGGAGGATTTTTTTATCAAATCGTACACTAAAAAAATAGATAAAAAGAACATATAAAACTAGAGATTCTTTCAGCAGATTATGAAATTTATTTTTTTATATGAAGGAAAATGGCATTGTATGAAATCAAAAGTGAACCCATTTTTTCTCTCTTCAATGTATTATGTGTATGTGTACTATGGAAGGGAAAAATAGTCCATTACTTTTTTAATAAAATCATGAGATTGTAAAATAAATAATGCAGTCTGTCTACATTATATGTTTATACATATGTAATAGGTATAATAATAATAAAGTTGAGGTAAATACTAAATATTATCTATACTTATTTATTATATTTTCTAATAGGTACTAGATAATAATTTCAATTTTCATTAATTTCTAAAGTAATAAGTATAACAGCCTTATACTATCTTACCATAACTATTTTACAATCAACATTTGCTTCAATGCACATAATTTACTTCTTTTTTATGTAAATTAATGAATGTGCATCAGGAAAATCCGCAAACGTGTGTAGGTACTACGTAAGTTGGTACACTTCATATATATGTGCAAGTCAGACAAGTTAATAAAAAAATATATAAACTTGCCGTATTTATTAACAGGAAAATAACAACAATCATAACTAAACATTATTAGAATAAGTAATAAGTAGGTAAGTAATCATCATAAAAACTAGAAGCAAGTCATAAAATTGTGTGTACCTTATTTCTGCAAATTAAACTTAGGATAACATCCTGCCTGAATTCAAACCGATTTTATAACTATAAACGCTCGCACCACCAATTTCATATAATTTTCCATCAATACATTGTTATAAACAATCAAGGAAAAGGAAAAACGAACACCAACAACGTGTAAATATAGAATCCGTCAAGGGTTTCTCCACTTAATCATCAATTTTTAATGAAAATTCATTTACTTCGAAATGAAAAATTAAAAATGGTATTTAAGTGAATTTGGGATTCCCACAAATTAAAAAAGTTAAATAATATTTTCATATTGACATAAATATACATATTTATTTGACTTCTGTACTTATTTATTTATTTACATTATAAAGATTTGTATTAATTTCCAGAATTTCCAGTCAATTAAAACATAATATTGTGATTATTTGAATTGCAATAAAATTTATTAAGTCAATACCGTAAGTAACGATTTAATTCGTTAAGTCATTAGTTTCAGATTATAGGTAAGGAACACACAAATGATTTACAATAATACATCGTATTTTGTTGTGTAATATTTCATGAGTTAATTAAAAATTTTATGAACCTCACACGATAACCAAAACTTAAATGTTCTAGTTATTAAATTCACATTTTTTATCAAAAAAAAAATAATGGGCAAAAATTCAATCTGGGTTAGTCAGTAGTCAGTCCAAAAAATTATAGGAAAATTTAATTTAGTTTCGTTTCAAATCGAAGCGCACTTCTAAGCAATGTATGCAAGTAGATACGACTATAAAAAAAGATATTCATAAATTTCCGGAAGGACCTTCTGTTCTGACCCACACAACTAAACAACAAAATACCTACATCATCATGAAATAGTCTGAAAACTGCACTCACCTGCAAAACTCCAATATCGCGAAACGTTCCATGAACTGGACGAAATTTTTGGGGACAAACTCCACTATAGAAAAGTGGCAAAAAAAATCAAGTATACCAGTGGTGTAGTGTCTGTACGCTATCGGACAGACAAAGTCAGCTGTAAACCATGGCCTACTTGCCATTGCAGGATAGCATAGCAGGAATAGGACATGCGGTTGTTGCGCCAGCGCTCTGAAAATGATGCAACAGGCGATCAATATGGGATTGAGTGAGAGAGAACATGGATATACTTTTAGATTTGGGACCAACGGCGGCGGTTGCCTTGCTTCCTTGTGCATAGAGAGAACGTTATTACATCACCAACAAATCTATGTGCCATCAAGGCATATTATATAAAGGGGCCCCGATTAAATTTGCAAAATTTCTCAACATTGTAGTGTTAAAGCGCTAAACCAATTCTAATCGCATTTGGTGTGTTAAGTTGTTGATATTAAACTGAAATCTTTCCAATGAAAGGATTTATGTTGTGTATCGAGATCAGGGGACATGGACATGTATACCTGTTATGTACCACTTTCTCGTACATGCGATCCTTTAATAAAACGTCTCAATATATTTTAGTGAGTTAATTAAATTGTCTCTGACACTAAAACCATTTTTATGAATCTCTAAAACGGTGACCTTATTAAACATTGCTAGCATATTAAGTGTATAACATTACCCGAGGGGGCATTACCTAATTTTATTGTTAATCCTATTTATTACATTATCAATAATCACGTAATCAGTTATTTTGAGCACATTTCTGGGGCTTCTATAACGAATCTACCAAATTCGAATTTCACATTTATTGATATACAAAGTTTACGAAGAGCTACATTGAAGCTTATTAAAACGTTCTAAAGTTTTAGATTTTAAATTTAGATCAAACCAGTCAAATTCTCTCTATATGTTTACACAGTGCAGATATAAAGTGTAAGATAAGTTCTTTTATGACAAGAGAGAATTGTAACTTTATTTTCAATACTAAGATATGTGTTCGCCGCTATTGCTTCATAAAAAATATAATTAAATAGTAAAAACGGACTTCATTTTTGCGCTGAAATGACGATTTCCATCAATCGAGAGAAACCCTAACCGTTTTTCATCACTGATGCGATTTAATCGTACATTTTTCATATTCTCGGAAGAGAATTTTTCTTAAAAAATCCAGCTAGTTATGTATACGTACCTACATTTAGTATGTCGTTCTAATTTTTAATTATCTAAGCTACCTAACACAAAATGAAACATTAAATTCTGAAAGTTCCAAAATAAAACGAATAATCTCATCTTGGAAAAAAGCATTTGTATACAATGTGACACTACAAATTGCACACAATCATAAATAAATTGAACGCCATAAAATTAGCAAGCGAATATAAGTAGCGTATGTGGGCACAAATAAAAAATAAAGAGGTCTATGTATCAAGGGACGGAACATAACCGGTTGGACTAACAAGAACTTCATCGTACATACTATATGTATTTGTGAATTTGGTTATTAGTGAGTTAAAATATGATATGAATATATCATATGGCTAATTTACTGCAATCTATGCTACTGGCATACGTACCTAACAAAGACAAATGCCTATTACATTGTTATATGATGCCTTTTATATGTGATACATAATTTGACACTTTTGTTGGTTTTACAACCAAATAAGAATTTATATGACTGGGAATTTAAATGCTGAAAAAATAAGGGTATACATTTGAGAACATTGTTGCTTGTATGCGTTTGTGTGTGTGTTTACCATTTTAGTGGAATCAAATGTGGAAACAATATATACAACATGTAGTTGTCGTTTTTTGTAAAGTTCTTAGATATTTCACAACAATAAAACTAATGTGGGTAGCCAATCAATAGATTGTTTATTATAAATTGGTAGTGATATATTGCATAATGGTTGGTATTTTTTGTTAATTCAATCTTATGGTTAATAGTAAAATTACAATGTTATAAACTATTATGATACCTACAATAGGTATAATAGATAAACAACTAACGCCCACACTGAAATTGAGATTTTTATTAAAATTATTATACAGCTATAATTAAGTAAGTGAGGAATTAGGTAAGTAAAGAAAATAGGTAGGTATGCTAAAATTAGTTTATATTAGACCTACATATTATTTATTGGTGTTGGTTATTTGAACAAGTTATACCTATTTGCGAAGAGCTCATAAAATTCATTTTCAACTTTTTCAATAAGCATAAAGTTTGAAACCTATTTGGAATCTTCTGTAAACCACATATAAAATAACAGTGTAAAATGTTATTTGATCCCCTTATATTGTACATTTCTACCTATCCGATCAATTTAAAACTAATCTTATTCACTCAGATATATTTTTATCTTCAACACAATTTTATGTTTGTGTCATTGGAAATGAAATTAAAAACTTACTGTGTAAGTCTCTGTGTAAGACTACAGGTTAAGGTTATGGTGTATTGGATGTGGATGTAAGTACTTTACTTAGCTACTTGTTGGTTGATTGCTTTCCAATGAATTACCTACTAGAATAAGGTGGTGTCATTTTTAATTCTAGTGTTATTGCCTCACGCATTGATGAATGTTGTAAAACTGGATAACAAAGGAAAACGCCTTTTCGGTGTGACCTACGACCTACCTACATATATTGCTGAAGTACTAGATAACCAATTAAACGAAAAGAGTTGTCTTAAGTATTATAAGACTCTAAGAGTAAATGTCTTTACTCTCAAGGTTTGGATTCTGATATTAGATTCGATTGAAAGTAAAAACATGCTGCGATGAGTAATTGAAGAAGTGAAAAATTTTTAGAGTTAAGTTCCACCCCATAAGTAATAATTCTTGAAACAATCAGTACCTAAACGTATAAATATTTAAATCTTTATGAATCTGACAATGAATTTTCTTTCAATAACATAAGAGTGTAAATAAAAGTAGGTCTAAGTTATTTAAAAATTTAATACCAGATTTTTGCTAGAAGTTCCGTATTAAATTTGTTAGTTATTTTTGAGGTTTTCAGAGTTAATGAGATCCTTAGCCTTATAGCCACTTATCATCGCATTTTAAATGGTTTAAGTTAAATATGTATTAGATATTGGTAAAGGTGCAGGGGTAATGAACCTATAAACCAATACTTTTGTTAATGGTTATAGGTAAGTGATTATTCTCCTAATAGTCATACCGAGATCAAAAACTTAGATCAACGTATGCTAAAGAAATATTCTGAGATGAAGAAAAAAATTAAACCAATTTTTTCTTATATCAAAAATTTATACATAATATTACATCTTTCAATAAAAAAAACTGAAGTTTTAAACTCATATAAAAGGAATAACAATTCATATGTTTGTTTTTGTTTTTGGTATATTATACATCAAAAAGTCTAAATTCCAAAATAGGCTACCTATACATATTTGTCACATTCTCGAGACCGAAATACCTATAATAAGATTTGTTGAACATCTAAGAGCAATATAAAGGTAAAACATCTTTAAGTAATATACATAAAACTAATAACTGCACATAATAATGAGTCTACTGACTCAAATTCAAATTACATCACCTTTAAGAAAATTCACATTAGAAAGTGAGTCCCCTATTTCCAAAAAAACATGTTAGAGCTTTCCACTTTTCGGAATTGTAGATAAACATTGTCTTTTACAAGCTTAAACTACGTCTAACTTAAAATTGTGTACCAAGTTCCAACGTTTTCCATTTAGAAGATTTATCAAAAAAGGCGATTTTAAAGAAATTTGAAGTGCCATATCATTTCATGGGATCGTTTGTGTTCTATGTTGATATAAATTTGCTGACTTGGTATGGCCATGATGACATCTATTGTTAAAATTTTGCCCAATTGATTCTTCACGTTCTAAAATATAGGTATGTATGTATGTACTTATTACATACATACTGATTCTTATACATTATTAGCTTTAGTGATATTTACCGTTCTTTGTATTGTTAAAATAAAATGTAGTTTGAAAATATTCCTTTTTTCTGGTTTTATGGAAATCAAGGTTATCGACATTTTGTATGTAGATGTTTTAAAATGTCTGTCTTTATTTTAAGGAAAAAGTCAAGAACCGATCTTATACTTGAGTAGCTAAAAGGTACCTATTTACAACTTAGCAACTTCTGAAACTTTTAAGTATCTGAACTTTTCGTCAAACTGAAGTAATTAAATGTCTGATACGCGTTGATATGGAGCATAAAATTTATATAACATATGTATATCTAGTATTCCGAATATGATCCTCAATCTACAGTACTTTTTAGATAGTAGGTATTAGATACCTATATCTTCAGATAACTGATCGCAAAGAGACCTCAAATTTGTTGCTATACTGATACAAGAAATACAGAAGAAATACAAACCAGTTAGTGTCGCATAAATTTATAGGTATTATAAAATAAATATAAAATATTTGTTCTATTTCTTTTAATACCAATCCTAACTTCACAATAACTAGGACAAATGTATAGGAAGGTATGGTATAATATCCACACAAATATCAAATTCAGATTGATTGAATGATATATAATGTAGGTATCTAACTTTGTGACCTTATCTAATAATACTTTCTACCATCTAACTAATATTCTAATACCTTACTTAAAAGTCGTCATAAAATTGATTTTGTGAAACAATCAATTTATTGCACCTAATCCATTTGAACTAATCAGAAAATTAATTAAATGACAGTAAATAAAATCCTAAAACAGCACCCGTGACTTAAGTTGTTTCATAAAATTAATCTTTGACTCTGTAGAAGGTAGGGACCATATAATTTAGTAATAATTCTATTTATAACTGTTTTCTAATCAGCTAACTCACTTATTAAGCTATATAGCTAGTATTCCAGAAAATTTCGTTATCGTTTCTAAGAAATTTTGCGACTTTATATAATAATAAAAAAGACACCCATTTCAATTACCTACAATTTCATTAAGTTAAAAGGTAATTTGAAAGCACCAACACACACATGATGATAATACTTATTTCTTATTATGTAAACTTTATTCGTGTTTTATATTTAACTAATAAACTTATTATATTCGTAATTTATAGGTAGAAAGGGGTTCCTAGTGGACATGTATTTCGTGTTTGGCTTACATCCAAAAAATTTGACCAATCGAACATAAACATTGCGTTAAGTAACGACAATTTCCTCAGCCATCGCAATAGCCGTTTCCGGCACTAGCATAAAGCTTAAACGCTAAAACGAATCAGAGGGGGTTGTTGTAGTGTTTTTTAGCTATATTTAAGGGGGGGTCAGAATGTGCCTCCTCTCAGTCAGATCCTATTAGCTAATGGGTATTCCCAGTGGGGCATTTCTCACGCAACTGTTATATGGGGTTATATATACGTATATTTTACGTACTGCCGCACCCATAATACAAAACAGCTCACTAACATGATATTCCTCCATAGAGCTTTCCTATATACGACTGTCCAAAACTTCACCATGAATTGATCCACACTTTTGTTCTAATTTAATTACGACAATTAAGTGTCTTTTTGTCTAGAAATAGACGTTGTCCAGACCCACTGGGGCAAACCTTTAATACAAAAACCAGACACACACGTGTGTGATTATTAATTGATAAAATATAGTGCCATCTTATCTCTGTTTGGGGGTGCATCCAATTCAGTGCTATTTGGTGGTGGGTTATCGGTCAGGGGACACTTTATAGAAGAGAACTTATTGTTTTATGTGCGTGTGTGTATTGTGTGTGTGAATATGAGGAACAAACTCAGAGCACGCTGTTGATTCAATCATTAGGCACTGTTTGCTGAATTAATGGCGTCGGGACGTAGACTGACGCCACATCTAGACATATCTGGCGCCGCAGTTCGTATATATACCCTCATAGAAAAGCCAGAAGTAGGACAATGCGAAACGCTTCACAAGAATCATCTCTCGTGGACCAAGCGTCAGAAAAAGAATTATACTCATTTAAAACGTGATTTGATTAATAAATTTCACATCATATGGCGATATCATATTGATTTTTAATTATCCCGTTCTCCGTAGTTTCTCTCTCATTTCATTTCTCGTATATAAGTTTGTTTTTACTGTTAGAAAGTGATAATTATCACGGTGAATTGATATATGATGAGAATTGGCAAACTATAAGACGACTTGGAAGCCAAAAAGCTTCTTGAAAAATAAATAATCATATATTGGTCTAATTTAATTTTTGAAAAGTGGTTTAAGGGGCGGAACTGGCTGAAAACTTTATTAGAGAATTAAGACTAAGCTCTTTCAGCAAAGTCTTGACTGTTTCCGTAGGTGGAAGGAAAGTTTAGTCACTAGATAAATTCATTCTGTCTAATACTTAATATCAAGTAATAATAGAAAAATTATGGAAAACGATTAACCACGCATGGGTTTCTTTTTTATATCCGATGAAGTTCGTAGGTGAAGATAGAAAATTAACCGCAATACATAAAAATAACTGATTATAATTATTTTGTAAACATCTTGAAGGATTGAGCCGTTCAATTAATGGCACAGATATCAATTAATGTTTGGTTAATGTATAAGATGCCCACACACGAATTGTACGCATAATTGTATAACCTTCTAGCCATATACAAAGTGCTTGATTATTTTATGGTAAATTATTATAGTATAATTTAAAATTAATTTTCTTGTGCATGGAGGAAGTTTTGTTTTACAGCAAAGTTATTTAATAACTTATTTATGGTATTGCATACATATTAGTAATACTTTTTTTTGCTTCAGGAACCTTTGCATTTTTTTAGGAAAATTATTTATGAGTTATTATAGGTACTTGATTTTGTGTTGGTTGATAGTCCCATAACATTTTGCAAACGACAGTATTTTCATAATAATAATTAACCTACGAGTTCGGAATCCTTATCGGTACCATCAAACAATTTATAAAGCCACTTCTGCTATTTGCTTTTAAATTTTTTTACAACACATTACACAACTCAAGTAGAACAAACAAACCAAGTAAAATAGTGGAATCATAAAAAAAATCAGGAAAATGTAGGTACATCTAATACTTTTAACCGTATGTCCATGGCTTCGTGGGATTAAAAACGAAATTTTCTATTTATCTTGTACTAATCTCGAGATATTCAGTAAAATGTTAATAACGATATTGGAAATGAGAACAGCCATAATTTTCTAATGTGTTCTGTATCTCCAGGATATTATATGTATACGTAAAGCTGTTGCCCTCATCTTATGCAATTACTGTTTTGCTTCTCACATTAATCTACTCGTAAAGTAACAATTTTTAGCGGTTTGAATTTATAAATCGAATATGTGAGCTATTAACCTTAGGGTGCACTAGACACGATTACAGTTACCGTTGAATAAAAGACAAACTACATCTTCGTTTCTCTGTAATAGACAACATTTGTAAGAGAAGATATTACCATTAACATTTTTCACATACGTTTTTTCCTTTTATTTGTTCTTTCGGAAGTAATTCAATAACTAATTTAACAATTTTCAACTTGTATAACTCATATATGTCGAACATTTCATCAAAAATTACTCTAAATATATCCAGCAGTATATGAGAATTAACGTTCCAAACACACAGTTGCACTTATGCCAATGGAGGAGAAACGCAGTGTACATGCAAAGAATGTAGGAATGAAGATAACGGTCGACAGTAATTATTTCTGCAACATGGATTCTTAAATAGATTAATTTATCGAAGACTTAAATTTTCTAATCTTGTATTATGGAACACGTGCATAAAACGAAAACTTCAACCTAAGTAGAGAATGGCGTAAAATCATTTTTCCTAGTGACAATATATGTATGAAGAAGCAATTTTCGCCTTCATAGACCATAACATGTTCTTTATATTAGTTTAAAAATGTACGAAAACATCAGAGCAAAAGTTAAAATAGTCTACAGATAAACGTAATTTTGCGCTTGAATTGAATTGATACATTCACATTGAAACTTTTTTGCATAGACTGTATTTTCGACAATTTTAATGCTACTACTACTTCGCTTTGCAATAAATGGGTCTTATTTTCTGCAAGGGAACTTTTAAAATATATATGTATGTAATAGGGATAGAGAAAGCATTGAATTTGCAAGTTGCGGTTCAAAACCAACATCAATTTTGTTCCCAATAATATTTCGAACAGTCGCCGCCACATTGAAAAAAGGAAATCATAGTAATAGACTCTGAACGAGTAATGATAGCTATTATGCATCAAGATGGGAGAAGGTGCCCGCGGCCAATATGTAATAATGTCCATTACTCACGAGTTGCGAGTGTAAGAGGACGGTGTTGTGTTCTTACATATTCCGTGAAGAAATCGAGCACTTGGGTTCATACTCAGAGCCATTAACAGAAGGAATTGTAGATAGAGTTTAATAATGAGAGAATCCGTGGGGGTGTAAGTGATAAAAGTATGTCGGCTAGCGACAGGGGCTGTAATAAAAATATGACATATTCGGGCAATAAAACACGGGCTAGTGCCGCTTGGGACCGCTAATAACGCAACGTAACTTGAAGAAGAGGCATAGTACAGTCGACGACATTTCACACACCAGCAACTCTCTAACCGACCGAATAGTCGACATTTTGCAGACGAAAAGGTCTCTAAAAGGCACTCACTAATATTTTACATTATTATAATATAAATAGTAGGTGCAGTGTTCCATTATGGGCCACCATAGAGGGGTTGTTATACTGCATTATATAGAATGTAAATGTGATGGCGAAAATCGGGACAACAACAGTCAGTTCGATGGCATTTTGGGTGTGCAAAGAAAGATCAGGCGACACGGCGACTTATATTTGAATACTAAATAGAGGGATGAGGGAAAGGGAGCTTAATTTGATGAGAAGTAAATGTCTATGGAAATGTACCGAGGCGACATGCTTATTTGAACACGATTAAGTGTTTTGTTTTAAAAGGGAAAATTTTGTTAAAGGTTGAAGCATTCCTAGGGGGCATGAAGGCGCTTTATTAAATTTTATCTCTATGTACATATCATATGATGATGTGGCCTTGCAAATATCACGAAAATTTTCATTGCGAAATGATTCTACCTACCGAATGGCTTACATTTAATTATGATCATTTTACACATTCATCATTTATACAACTAATACCTATAAATGAGTAAAGTTATAACAGGATTATTTTTCGAGCGATCCAGAAAAAAATTAAAACATTTCTTGAAAATGCACTTCTAGTTTGAGTTTTTTTTTTAGGAAATGTAATTGAATTTTTTAAATGATTTGAGATGGAATAATGGTGAATCAACGAAAAAAGGTATTGCGTAGACTGTTTTTATGCATCGACAATGACATGATTTTATAACAAAATTTACCACTCAAATATTTTTTTTAGATCATTGGATAGTATAAGTAGTTTTTTTTGTTTCCTGATTAAAAAAGATAAAGGAATCAAAAACAGCAAGCCCAAAAATGGTTTGGAATTGGAATTACATACCAAGTTTTATAGGAAAATTAATATGAAAAAACAATTAACAGAATACCTAAATATGATCTCGCTCTGTATGAGGTAATAAATATGTAATACCTAATACGTTCCTAATATTTAGAATAAGATATTTTGATCAGCATATATGTAAAAATATAATACAACGTTCCTATTTCGAGATTTATCAAAATTAGTGTTAGTTTTCTTATAAGAATTCAAATACTCAATTTACATATTTAGAAAATGACGTCAACAAGAGAAACACAAAGTAGGTACAACATGTATTCTTAAAAATTTGACTATCAAATGATATACAGAAGAAAAAATCCTATCCTCAATGAAAAAATTTGCCATTGGACTAATTATTGGTTTTTTAAAAACTTTGGTAGGTATTATGATTTGGCTTTTAATTATAGGTATTCAGGATCAAGTATTGCTTGATCATGTATTTACTGCTAAACTTTTCATAAATTCCAAATTAAAACCCTTAACTTATGGCATATACCATATAACCTTATGTAGGTTGATACATAATTCTAAATTTTATTCATTTTGTATTTTTTTATCAAATAAATTAAAGAACTTTCCGATATCTAAAAGAAGTATTTTCACTGCTTCAATAAATGTTTATAGGTATAAGTTTTCGGAAATAATTGAGAAGATTATGTCACCCGGTTTGTTGAGGAATGCAAAACTCAATCTTTTGATGGGACCTTATCAGAGTAATTAAAATTTATTACAAAATACTTATAATCAAATCAAACTTTCATCCAATAATACATACCAATCAACATTTTTGAAATAAATTCATTTGTGTCACAGGCTCAAACAGGAGGAAAAATGTACTACCTATATTATATGTATAATATAATGATATACCTAGGTACAAGAACGATTCATCAAAACTGCAAATTGCAAGCAACAATTTAATTTGTTCTCTATAATTATATTATGTAACAAATAACATTGTTTGTTTACATATGTAAACAATAGCAGCAATACATTTAAACATATACCTTAATTGATATTGATACATTTAACGATCACTATTCAGTGAGTATTAAAATTACATAACCATGTAAGGTTAAATTAAGCGTCTAATAAAGTGAAACAAAGGTGTGACATGATAGGTATAGGTAAACAAAAACTTTATTTGGTTCTTATTATGTGTTTACCTACCAAAGTCCATTCGACATCGTGTTAGTTCCAGTTATTTTACGCAGATATAGCCAAATGCTGGACTCAAAAGAAAATTTATTTTTATGCCTTTTCGATTAATTATGACCAAATTCAGTTTCATTTAATTTTTATGGAATTCAATACCTATTATGTATTTTATTTTCTATTCGTATTATACATTGAATCATTATTGCATAATTAAATTTGCAATTGGACAGCTTTATTTCCAATATAAATTACAATGAACATATTAAAGACAATATTTATTAGCAGAAGAGCTAAATTGACATCTAATTCGTATAATAAAATACAATAAATTGTACAGTGTGCAGATAGCGTGCAAACGATACAATTGAAATTGGGGGCTTGCCAATCAAACACACCTACAATAATGTTTAGAAGACTTTATCATTCTTTCTATCATTGTTTACTTATTAGATATATTGGTTTTAATGCAGAATCCCTGCAGTGTATTTGTGAAACTTTGCCTTAATTTTTACTATCCCACCCTTGATTAGACAAGCCAATGTTATTAAAAGTAATCAATACTGTGGATAAATTGATAGGGTGTCATCATATCGTATTGCAATTGACAAGTATTTCCCAACGCCCTAGTCTCCACACTACGTCAATTTTACTCCACCCAAAAGAAATTTCCCGTTTACGTTTTTTGTTGCTATATCGAGTTTATTTCTTATATTGATATGGATTCGATACTCGATCCAATATCAACGATATAACTTGGATTGTTTTCGGCCTTTTTTCGTTTTATGTCCTCACAACAGCAACAAAACTCTTCGTTAATGACTTTGGTCATGGCTACTGATTATATAGACTTTTTACTGCCAGTTGAATTTTATAGTTTGATTGTTTGATCTATTAAAATTCACTTATAGACTTTAGTATAATCTATCACTTTTTCAAAATTCAAAAAATCGCCCCTGTCGCACTCTATTGACTGCACCAATTAAACACAATTGAATTGGTTCTAGCAAAGTCTACTTTACCGGTACCTAATTGGAAAATGTGCTTGACATTGACAGTTCTGTAAACATAACCAACAAATAAATATGAAGAACCCTAATGTGGCAAGCACCATGCATTAATAGTTGTTAAATATATGCATGTGTGTTGTTTTTCAGTTATATAATTAATAAAAATTATGTTGTAACAATCTAAGAAACTAGATCAACAAATACAATTAAGAATTCTGGCTGATATTTCGATTTTGTTGCCTAAAAAAGTTTGCCAACATGTCATTTCACATTATTAGAAATCGGGTTTTATTTGCTCAAAGATAAATAATACAATGGTGCGATTGTATCGTTACGTTAAATTGTAGTGTCTATGGTTTAATTCGGTTGATTTATTATAAGAAATTAGTAGTAATAATGTCATGCCTTCGTATCAAAAAAATCCATTTGAAAATATTATCCATAATATTTTCGTTGTTAATATTTTACTTTATTTACCAATCATTGGCGGTAAAAGAAAATGCAATCAGTGTAGTGAATGTCAATGGAAAATTGGTCTCCAAACAACAAATGGAATACGAGAAGACGTTAAGGGACTATGAGAGCAAAATCATACCAAATTTAGGTGATAATGGAGATCCTGCCTATTTGGAAGGAAAGGATGCACAAGACGGTGAAGAAGCTCTTAAAACGTTTGCATTGAACACAGTACTTAGTGATCGTATGCCTTTGAACAGAAAATTGAGGGACCCAAGGAATAAAAAGTAAGTCATAAATAACCGTAAATAACGAATATCCATGATATTAAACTCTAACGTTTATCTATAATCCTTTAGGTGTAGAGAATTTGTTTATAATCCAACGATAAAAGCATCGGTTATTGTGATATTCTACAATGAATTAATGAGCGTTATTATTCGCACCATTTGGAGTGTTATACTACAAACTCCAAGCCATCTCTTAGAAGAAATCATTTTGGTAGATGATGCTAGTACTGACAACAATTTAAAGGGTTTACTGGGCCACTATATCGAAACAAGACTGAAAGACTATAATATTAAAATAATACACTTAAAAAGCCGAGTTGGATTGATTCGGGCAAGGTTACAGGGTGCGAGAATTGCCACTGGTGATGTATTAATATTTCTTGATGCTCATTGTGAGGCGACAATTGGCTGGATTGAGCCACTTTTAGCCCGCATTGAAGAAGATCGAACAGCTGTATTGGTACCAATTATTGATGTAATCGAGGCGAACAATTTAGCTTACTCTACTAACGGTAAAAACCGCCATCATTTTCGTTAATTCCGGTTGATAAACCCATTTCGTTCCTTCAGGTGATAGCAGTTTCCAAGTAGGTGGCTTCTCATGGTCGGGACATTTCACTTGGATCGACATACAAGACGAGAAGGACAAGAATAAGTTAACACCTGTTAAATCGCCCACAATGGCTGGAGGACTGTTTGCCATAGATAGAAACTTTTTCTGGGATATTGGCTCCTACGACGAACAAATGGACGGTTGGGGTGGAGAAAATTTGGAAATGTCTTTTCGTATATGGCAATGTGGAGGCAGATTAGAAACGGTTGATTTTTTTTATTAATATTTCAAGTAATTTATTTTGATAAGAAGTGTGTATTTAGGTTCCCTGTTCACGTGTTGGTCATATATTCCGCGATTTTCATCCATATTCTTTCCCCGACAACAAAGATACACACGGCATCAATACAGCCCGTTTAGCACATGTTTGGATGGACGATTACAAACGTTTCTTCTTCATGCATCAGCCAGCATTAGAGAGTAATCCAATCATTGGTGATCTAACACATCGTAAACAATTGCGGCAGAAGTTACGATGTAAAAGTTTCAAATGGTATTTAGATAATGTGTATCCAGAGAAATTTATACCAGACGAGAATGTGTTTGGATATGGACAAGTTCAGACACAATTCGAAATGTGCTTAGATGATTTACAATTGGCTGAAGATAAGGTAGGACCTTTAGGTTTATATCAATGTCATCCGTACCTTGCAATGTCGCAATATTTTTCGATGAGTGCAAAAGGGGAATTGAGAAAAGAAAATTTTTGCGCTGAAGTATTTAGTGATCACACGGTTCAGTTAACTGAATGTCATGGTCATAAGAGGGATCAATATTGGGTTTTGTATAAAAATGGTACCATTGCACATCCTTCGTCAAATAAGTGTTTAAGTAGTGAAGGGATTGATAATGGAAAAGGTGTTATTGTGGATAAATGTAAAGATACAATTTTCCAAAAATGGCAGTTTACAAATGTTAATAAAACTGCGCTTTCCATGTAGATTTTATTAAACAAATGCTCAAGTAACTGATTTATTACTTTGTCTTAATATTTTCTGATTTTTTCTAATAACACAAATGAAATACATAATTTTTTGCACATTCTGTGTGATACATACATATAGCGCTTATGTAAAACACTTAAATTCTGAAAAACATACATATATATCATTCATTGCCCTATATTTTCATTTAATGTATATACATATGGCGATTGTAAAGCGATTTCATTCTATACATTCTTAGACTGACTCTCTTAATTTCTTTTTTTTTTTTGTAAATACAACTTTATATTACTGAACAATATTAATTTTATAGATGGAATGACATATAAAGGTGAACCATTCAGACTGTTTATAATTAATAGTTTGTTTAACATAATTTACCTTAAATTCAGTTACTAGTCACCTTTTTCAAATGATTGCTCTAATTGTTAAATTTTCTGTTACTCACAAGCTAGCCAAAGATGCAATAAAATCATAATATGAACAAGAACAAAAAAAATGTGACCATTAAAGTAATAAGTTTATTATCTTAATGATCTTCTCGTGTACTAAATGTTATATTTCTTGTAAAATTTATATTGTTAAATAAATTACTAAAATGAGGAATCTAAATAAAATTATATTTTTTAAAGTAATTGTTGCTGGTTTCCGTATTTTTTATTACAGCATTTCATTGTTCCTTAATGTTTTTATCAGTTGTTTGAACAAATTAAGTTAAAATTTTAATCATACAATTTCTCATTTTGTTACGTAGTGCAAGTTCATTGCTACTCTAATCCCATCATATTTGTTGTAAATTAATTAAAATGACCACGTCATTTCTTCTGATATTAGTTTGTTCTTTATTGGTTGCAATTAACTGTGAATCAAAGAATTTAGTTTCTGTGGTTGTGGTAAGTATTTATGCAGTTTTAAATAACAGGTAGACAATGTGAGATTTTTAATGCACTTTAGGTATTTCGGCATGGCGATCGTACACCTATAAGTTTTTATCGTAAAGATCCATACAAAAGCGAAGAATTTTGGCCAGATGGAAGAGGCCAATTAACTAATGTAACCATCAAAGATTTTTGTTTAACCTGTCATAATTATAGCTACATTTGTAGGAGGGCATTGAGCGAAGTTATAATTTAGGAAAATGGTTGCGTGAACGATATAAAGATTTTCTCCCGTCTTCATATCACAAAGATATAATAGAAATGTATTCAGGAGAAAAAGATCGAACATTAATGTCCGCTGAATCGGTCTTAGCAGGATTGTATCCTCCTGAAAATGAACAGATATGGAACAAAAAACTTTTATGGCGGCCAATTCCAGTTCGTCTCGCTCCAAAATCAGTGTTAAGCGAATTTTATGAATGTCTTAAATTCGATTATTTATACGGGAAATTATTAATATCCAAAGATTTTCAAAGGATAAATGAGAAATATAAAGACTTGTATAAATATATGTCGAAAAATACTGGCGAAATTATATTTACTGTGGTCCAAGCAGGGCAAATTTATGATACACTCTCAGTGGAAGCTCATAACAATTTGACTTTGCCCAATTGGACCTATGGTTTTTATCCAGAAAAATTAAAACCCTTGGAAAAAATATTTATGGCTTCGTTTGGATATACAAATGAATTGCTTCGTCTAACTGCGGGACCATTTTTGTATAACACTATAAAATATTTTGAAAACCGTGCATCTAATAATTCTAATACAAAAATGATTTTATATTCAGGCCACGATGTTAATTTAGCAACGATTTTAAGAGGTTTAGGGGCATATGTTAATGAACCTCCATTTTTTGCAAATGCTCTTCTGTTTGAGTTGTTTAAAAGCGGAACAGATTATTATGTTAATGTTCTCTATAAAGATAAGGAGAATATTACACAATTATTGATTAATGACTGTAAGGTTAATTGCAACTTACCGGACTTTAAAGAGAAATTAAGTAATTATACTATTAGTTCTTTAGAGTGGACCCGAAAATGTTATCTACCATAATAATAAGCATTTCATCAGAATAAATTTATTTTTATTAAATTGAGTCTGCATTTTATTTTTCATTCTTGAATTATACAAACTGAATCCTAGATGCAATTTTACTCTATAATGGAATTTTAAAATCCTGGAAAAAATTTCATTTTCTCCCAAGAAATAAACAAAATTATTGCGCTCATTAATATTTATTCGGTTAATTAGTGGAAAGCAAAATAATTGCTTTGTATATAAAAGTGTTCCATAAGTTAAAAGAGTTTATTAATCAAGGTTTTTCTTTATTTTCCACCTTACAATAATCCAAATGCTGTTTGGATGTGATAGTAACATTTGACAATATATCTTTGAAATCGTTAAACTTGCATTGCACTGAACATTTTTTCGGTTTTAACAAGGTAATATCTTCACGATCTTTAAAATAAGTAAAGATTACATATCCGTTAGAATTTTTTCGCAATTCAAATATAATTGTGCTTCCATAATATGGTACTTCCTTCGGATACAAATCCAAACTGCTAAAAATTCCCAATAAGTTATAATCGTGTACCGCATACATTAGAAACTTTGGTTCATCCTGTCCATTAATCACTTTTTCGAAATGTTCTATAACATTATGTAAAAAAGGTCCAATAAATAATCGCAAAACTTCCGGTGAAGACACGAAACTCAAAAACCATAAGTCGTGGAAATGGTGTAACCGATCAGGGAAAACATTGAATGTCCATTCTGGTAATAATAAATTATTGTGATTTTCAATAAACAAGGTGTCGTACAGTAGAAGAGCTGAGGTGATATCGGATATATTTTCACCGGTTAGAATGGAAAGTTCATTTAAAAATTTTTTATTGCCTCTTAGAACGGACGAAGTTAAACCATCATTTTGCAAAAAATCGTCTCTCAACTCCATAAATTTATCACATAAAGGAAAAGCTCTAAAAAACGAATCGTCAGCTTTGTGAATAGGAACTGGTTGCCAATTAATTTGCTCGTTCCATATTTGATCACCTTCAGGAGGATACAGTCCTGCCAAATTCGCTCCTGCTGACATTAAAGTACGATCTGAATCGGTGGAGAATATTTTAATCTCGGATGAATTGTATTCTCTCGATAGGAAACCATCGTATCGATTTCGGTACCATTGGCCAAGTTGATATAAACGTTGTTTACCTTGCTGAAGAAAAGAATTGTGAATAAAGAAACAGTGCTTTAATTGAATTGAAATTTAAACATGTTACATTTGTAAGTTGTCCCAAAGAAGTGCCCCAATGTTCCTTGTATGGGTCGTTGGGATATACATTTATTGGGGTGCGATCACCATGCCTAAACAACTGCCAATAGACGAATTTTTACTTATTCATTCTTTACATATTAAAAATATTTCTTACAGTTACTACAGACACCAAATTTCCATGACTGATTTTCTCACTCTCACTGGTACCACAATGTAAAGTTTTTGCAGAAATTAAAAGAAAATAAAGCAGACAAAACATTTCGAAAAAAACTTTCATCTAAATCTACATCAAAAATGTTATAGCACACTATTGAAGTATTCACTTGTAACTGGTATTTTCGATATTCAGCTTTTAGGAGTTTTATTTCTTAATGTTAAAACATATTAACAAATTTATCGAAAGTTAGTTAAGATATTAATTACCTATTTGTACTTGTTTCTATACCAGTTCCCTAAATGTTTATGGTTTTATAATATTAAGAATGTGGTTTAAATACAATAGTCATTGTCAAGGTGAATTGAAAAGGTGCAAAATACACATATTTAACAAATATGCATTGATTAATATAATAACTTTGCTTTTGTATTTTATTTTGTCTTGGAGGCACAGTGCCTTAGGCACTTACACTAAATTCCCACCACTTATTAGGTACCTACATCTAGGTATTTTATCACTTTATATACATAAATATTAATTATGCCAATATTGGTAGTTTTTAAAATTAATGTTTTTGTAATTAACGTAGATATACATATCTACTTATAACTCACAGAATTAAAACATTTAAAATCTGTAAATTCTGTAATGAGCGCGCGATTAACATACCTATTTCTCGTTTATATGCTTTGCTAAAGTTAAATTTTAAAAAAAACTTTAAAATCAATAATAGCTAACTTTATATAAAAATTAACTTATACCTTTGATGACATCCTCATACTGCCAAATCTAAATTTTTTTTAGCTTTACAGTGATATTAACAGACGCGCTATTAAGGATTTCAATAAGTTCTAAGTTCTTCGAAAATTTGTGCAAAACTATTAGCAAATATAGAACGCATCAGCTAAAAAATGTATACTGTGAATGTGAAACCAACTTAACAAATTCCTTAGTAAAAACCCAACTAAAAACAAAATTTAATTCATTTAATTATGCACTTACCTACAGATAAGAAAGTTTTTCTTTTAATTTATTTCAAGGCCTTATTACCTACTTGTTGTACCCTTTCTGACACTATCAGATATTTGCCTTAGGTGCGTACTTAATTAGGGATTATCGTTAAAAAGCATACAGTATTTCCTACATACATACCTATGTATACCTACATTAATGCATTTAAATTTTAACGCACCTAAGTTACACTCTAAGAAGTAAGAACTAAATATGTAATTTAGTTATGAACTGGTTTAAAGTGTTTTAAAAGTAATGTAGATATTTTACAGAGGCGGTAGCAGAAAAAAGTACTCTTATTGCCAAGAATAGACATAAATCTAATTGTGTGTTCTACATTATCTCACCTTAAATTTTTATTCACCCTACCAAGATATTTAACTTATTTTGATTAATACATTTTAAAATTTTAATTAATGACATACATATCAACAAAGCATCGAATATGAAGCTCGTATTTCAAATTGTGAGTGAAAAATTCTACTACAAAAAAGCTACTTCATAAAGTTGTTCCCACTAGAAGAAAAACGTAAATTTACTTTTCTCTCATTGCAGTTTTTCTACATATTACCGCCTGTCCATCAAAAGTATACAACGGTATAGGTACATACATAACATACGATCTTAATTGGAAGGGATGATCACCACAAGAACTAGGCGTATTTTATTAATAAAGCCACTGGTACAAGGCTTCAACAAGTATGAATTACTACAATTTAATATTGCAATTAAAATGCAAGTTACTGTTGCCACAGCCATGACAGAAATCCCATTCACCACAGCATGATTCTATAATACATATAAATTTCATAAGCAACCATGTGAAAATGGAATAATTTATACATTTGATATTTAAGAGGTAGTTTTTTAAATATCTTTATTATCAAAATTGTTTTACATACTCCATTTTCTCGAGAAAAAACAAACTAAGTACTTTAAAGTTTTAAATGACCTGAAGGAAATGTTCCACATCATATATTTCCAATTATTTCACACGAATTCATAATTAAAGACTACTAAGTTATCCAATAATCCGCTGTGAGTTCTATAAAAACTTCGTTTGCAATAAATCTATCACCTATAAAGCATATACCCAACCACTCTAAAGGGGTTATAGCAACAGATGACAAATTTGACTTAAAGTCATCGAATAAACAGTTACTAGCAGGACATTTTCGCACTTTAACTGGAGAAATATCTTCTTGACTTTTATAATAAACATTAACGAAATGTCCAGTGCTCTTCTTTCTTAATTCAAAAATTATTGTACTTGCAAAGTAGGGACAATGAGGCTTAAATGCGCCCATTCCTCCAAGGATACTGGCGATGCTTGAATCATGACCGGAATACATAAGAAATTTTGGCAAACTATCACTTGTGCCATTTATGATGCTCTGGAAGTGCTGAACAACATTGTTAAGAAAGGGCCCGGAAGTGAGTTGGGCTAATTCATAGGTGTAGGAATACGTGGTATAATAGTAGCCTTGAAGAGGATCCAACTTTTCCGGATATACTCCATACGTCCAATCAGGCAGAGTCAGATTATTATGACTTTCGATAAATAAAGTGTCTCTCAACTTGGTGGCTTCCAAAAGCGACGTTATGCTACTTCCCGAGTTTTTTTGCAAATAATTATATAAATTTTCATTCTGTGCATCTAAAGCTCTGAACAGTTCATTATTTTGAATAAGGTCGTCTTGTAGTTCCTTAATTTTAGTGCAAACTGTGTCGCCTTTGAGAAGTGCTGGACTTACAGGATGTACAGGGATTGGTTGCCATTTGAGATCTGGATTCCAAACTTGATAATCTTGAGGAGGATATAACCCTGCCAAATTCGATTCAGCTGACATGAGAGTTCGATCAGTATCAGTAGAGAATACTTTTATTTCCGTATCAGTGTAGAATTTCGATAAGAATCCATCGTACCGTTTTCGAAACCATTGCCCCAAATGGTAATGGCGCTGTTTACCTTGCTAAAAAAATAAAAGCTAATTGGTATATAGATTTTAAAACGCAAAAAAATGTACGTTGGTAAGTTGACCAAGAGACACATTCCAGATAGATGCTGGATAAGGATCCGTTGGGTACAGGGCAATTGGGCTACGATCTCCATGCCGGAAAAGCTATTTAGATAATCATTGTATCAAAAATAATACTGAAAATGAAAATCAAAAACTTGACTTACCACCACAACACCTTTAAGCTCACCCTGCTCGCAAATAGCGCTATTTATGATAAGAACGTTAAAGAAAATGTAATATGCTTGATTCATTTTCTTTTGTCCCCGTCCCGTTAATTAGTTCGTTGACAAAGTTAGGATGTTGTAGTTTTACTGAAGCACCAAAGATTCCAAAGTACTGAATACAGTTTCAGCTTGAGTTTCAGTCACAAATGCATTTTTTTATGGATATAGTTTGTGCAGTAATAAGTATTTTGATACCTCACTGTTGTCAAATACAAAGACAAGTTAAGAAGATAGTATCTAAGAAAATTGTATAAATATAAGGTGCGTAATTTATTCACTATCTTGGTTTCACGTCTGTAACTTTTTGTTCTGATTTTGATTTTATTTTTTACTCAATTACAATATTTTATTCCGAGTAAAAAGCGATGGTTTCAAAATTTAAACAGTATAATGTTAATGGCTGATTTGTATTTTCCTCTAAAATTCAGTATACTTCTCTGCTTTTGCATAATAATCATTGCATGCATAAGTAAATTCAGAAAGTTTAAAACAGACATATTTAACATTCACATAAAATAAAGCAAACTTAGAAATTCTTGTTTTTTCATTTTGTCCTGAAGGCTTTTACACTACATTACATTATTTTTACACTAAATTTACCTATGTCATTTCAAATTTCACTGTTCAAAAATCGATTTATACTTATATGTATATACCTAGGTGCTTATATACCCATAAATATGCCAATATTTATATGTGGTGAAGTTTTTTATCAATATGTATAACAGATACCTAATGAGGTACCTCATTTCAAAATTTTGAATATTTAAAAATACATAATAGCCAAAAGAGCAAATAACATATTGTTTCGTATGCTTAAACAGAAAAAATTTGAAAATTTTTGAAACCAACAGTCACAGACTTATGTTTAAAATCTACACTGTCCATATTTCTTACCTAAAGCTTCATTTATATAATATTTTTCAAGCTGATTAAAAACCATTAGCAAAAAAACCTAGGTATTTAAAAACCTACTTAAATTGTTGTTTAGTATACACGTAAATTATTAATTACCTTTGATTAAGCGTATGCAGATAAGACCCTTGTTTTTTTTATTTAAGTTTCAAGGTTTTAAATAGGTATGTGTTGTACCCTTCGTCACACTCACACTGTTATTAATTTGCCTGAAATGAGTTCGTGATCTTGATTATTACAAAACTAAACGATACAAGGATTATCGTTCAGAATTATACAGATTTGTACATTTATGATATTGAATTTTAATTAAATTAAAATTAAATTTTAACGTATTTTGTTTATATAGTTACATACCTACCTACAAATAATGTTAAAGTGGTTGAGATGTAATTAAAAGATTTTACAAAGGCAATAGCAGAGAAAAGTCCTCTTATTATCTGGAACAAATATAGCTCCAATTGGTCGTATTTTATAATTTTACCTTGACGAGTTTCATTACAAGAACATCGAATACAAAAAATGACAAAATCGTGAGATTTTTCCTATTTAATTTATTGGTACTTCAAAAAGTGGTTTTCACTGGAATAAATTTACTTTTCTGGGGATTGAATCCACGTTAACAAGGTGGTTAATGATTTCATTTAAATGAGAGGTAATATTTTCCTTGTCTTTATTTATATATGCTTATTAGACCGGTTTTGACAGAATAGTCTTCTTCAGCTCTTCAGTGATAAATTTTCAATAAAACCTTAAATAAACCATAAATGTAATAGGGGTATAGTATTTGACTGCGATCCAGGATGGAAAGCTTGTCACTATTATCAGGGACGCCTGGTACCCACTAGGACGCTAGTGGGGTTTTATTTACATCACAGCGATATTGGTAGACGGGTGTTTTGCTTTAGAATAATTGAGAGATTTTACGGAGTGGATTCACGAAACGAAATCTTAAGTTCGATCAACATTTATAAGGGGTTTTTTAATTACGATAGGTTTTTTTAATTAATTTTTAATATTAATAAATGGTATTTGTCAAATACTATTAATTTAACCGAAAAAACTCACTCGTTTAGGTCCCAGTTAATAAAAAACACATCGAAATGTTGATTAAATCGTACGATTAATACGTTTTGCAATCTACTTACTTTGACTGATAAATTCTAATTCAATGATATATCTGCAAAACATTCAATACACAGCTTGCGTTTCAAATGATGAATCAAAAAAGACAAAATCATGAGATTTTTCTCATTAAATTGTAGGATGGAAAACAAATTTAACTTATCACTAAAACTATAGAGATGCCTAATATATGCATAGGAAAGTATAAAGGTATATAAAGGTAAGTTATGAATTATCTTGCATGTGGCATGTAAGATGTAATGTTTAAAGAACTCCATTTTCAGTTAGAAGAAACAAGCTGGGATCTTTAAATGGCCTGAAAAACATGTTTGGAAACATGCAATAACAAAAAAACTAGATAAACAATAAGTAAACTTTTAACTTTTACAACTATTTTATTAAACCACAATTGTTACCAACTCCTCCTATATTAGGATCCCTGTCGTGTAAAAGTGATTTTAAGGATCAAATAGTGTAAATATAAGTCAAACAATAAATTCAATCAAATTGAGGATCATAAACTACTAAGTAATCAAATAATTTGTTTTTAGTTCTCCTAAGAACTTCGTTTGTAATAAATCTAATATGTCACCCAAAAAGCATTTCTCCAACCATTCTAAAGAGGTTATAGTAACAGATGACAGGTTTGACTTAAAATCATCGAACAAGCAGTTACTAGCGGGACATTTTTTCACTTGAACTGGAGAAATATCTTCTTGGCTTTTATAATAAACATTAACGAAATGTCCAGTGCTCTTCTTTCTTAATTCAAAAATTATTGTACTTGCAAAGTAGGGACAATGAGGCTTAAATGCGCCCATTCCTCCAAGGATACTGGCGATGCTTGAATCATGACCGGAATACATAAGAAATTTTGGCAAACTATCACTCGTACCACTGATGATGTTCTGGAAGTGTTGAATGACGTTGTTGAGGAAAGGTCCAGAATTAAGTTGAGCTAGTTCTTCAGTATAGGAATAAGTTGTAAAATAGTGGCTTTCGAGGTCATCCAACTTTTCTGGGTAGACGTCATATGTCCATTCGGGCAGAGGCAGATTATTATGACTTTCGATAAATAAAGTATCTCTTAACATGATGGCATCTCGGAACGATGTTATGTTGATTCCCGAGTTCTTTTGCAAGTACTGATATAAATCTTTATTTAGCAAGTCAAAAGCTCTAAACATGATGTTGCCTTGGACAAGTTCGTTTTGCAATTCCTTGATCTTAGGGCATATCGATTCGCCATTGAGAAGTGCGAAACTTGCGGGATATACCGGAATTGGTTGCCATTTGAGATCTGGATTCCAAACTTGAAAATCTCGAGGAGGATATAACCCTGCCAAATTTGATTGAGCTGACATGAGAGTTCGATCATACTCTGTACAAAATACTTTTATTTCTGTTTCGTTGTAATATTTGGATAAAAATCCATCATAACGTTTCCGGAACCATTGGCCCAGTTCGAAATGACGCTGTTTGCCTTCCTAAGAATAAATCAAAATTAGTTGTAATGTATGTACGTAGTTGTAAATTGTTGCAAGTGGGAATACGTACATTCATAAGTTGTCCAAGGGAAACATTCCAGATAGATTCTGGATAAGGGTCCGTTGGGTACAAAGTAACTGGACTACGATCCCCATGTCTGAAAAGCTACAGAAGCATTGGAATTAGATAAAATACCGAAAATGAAAATCCAAAATTTAACTTACCACCACAACACCTTTTAGTTCACCCTGCTCGCCAATGACACAATTTACGAGGAGAACGATAAAGAAAATGTAATGTGCCTGATTCATCATCTTTCGCACAGCAGTTAATTTGCGGCCAAAGTACTGAATACAGTTTCAGTCGTAGATGCGCTTTTTATGGATAGATGTGAAGTAATATTTTAATATCCCATCATTAGCAAACATAAAGCATAAAGATAAGTTAAGAGGATAATTCTTGAAAAAACAAAATTACTGTAAAATTTATTTACTGCCTGGGTTTCACGTGTGCAACTTTTTTAAGCACAATCAGTATGTAATGTATTACTTTCATACTCGTTTTGGAGATGGAAAGAGGCCTATTTCTCTTCAAAACCAAATCTGCATAGCAACCCGCTTTCCACCTTCTAACAACCCATTACCTACACACCTGGATACCGACCTTCCCGTTTAGTTTTTAAAATTGCCGCAGTGACATAATCTCCATGGTGACATATGTCAAATCTTGACACATAAAAATTTATAATAAAAAACATTCATAATATACATTTTTTATTAGTTGTGTCTGATTGCAAATAAAATAGTATACAAACCTCGGCTAAAAGGCATTTTTGTCTAGAGGAATTGGGTCCTTCGGCCTTCGTCCTCATTGACCTAATAGGTGCGTAACTATTTTCTATTCTCATACCTATACTCTTTTCTATTCGTAGACATGTTATAGCAAAAGTTACATAGTATAGTAGAATACGTATAGTAAAAAGTAAAAAACATTATGCAGTATTAATGCAATCGATTAAAATTCTAACACGGCACTCTTATTTACTCTGATAGTAAGGGGATTTTTTTAGCTTTTTTCGTGTTTAACTAATTTTCTTTAAATAAAACAAACAGTTACAAACAAGTTAAGATTTAAATGTAATCATTGTTTATTTTGTTATTTGTAAATCGTCTCATTTTAGTTAAATATTTATTCATAATTATTTTCCCTTTTAACTAGTTATACCTGCTCGTGTGTACAAAAAATGTTATTTACTTGTAGAACAAAATGATTTTCCAAATTTTATCAAGTAAGTACTAAAGTTCTATAAACCACATTTTCCTCAAATGAAAGTCACGTTTTGAAACACTTCCTTTGTCTTTCTCGTGAAGGCAAATAACTTTAAAATAATTAAATAATGATGATACGTTTATTAAATGGATATTTAAAAAAGAATACCTGAGGTATTTCGTATTTCATAAATATTTTTATTTACGGAATACACGATACATTTGACTTCCTTTGCTTCTACAAGCACTCCTTGTTCCATTCTTCTTCTGTAATTGTAAGATTGCCCAATACAGATACAAAGTCATCTAAATAGCATAAATGGCCACATTTTTCTACATTAAGGGGGTCAATGCCATCCTGAGTCTTGTAGAAAACTTCAACCATAAATATATCCCCCTTTTTGTGTAATTCAAAAATTAAACTATTAGCATAATATGGAACATTTGAAGTATTCAATGTTCCCAAGCCATTTAAAATTGTTGCAAGAGTGCTATCATGGGCTGCAAACAACTTAAATTTTTCTGTAACTTCCGTAACGTTTGGAACTTTGTGACTTTCAAAAAACTTCACGACGTCATTGAAAAATCCACCAACTGACAATTTTACTAATTCATCAGTAAAACTCAGAGATACGAATTTGAACTCTTCGAGTGGTTGCAATTTATCAGGATAAACATTTAACGTCCAATTTGGTAATGTTAAATTATTGTGATCTTCAACAACCAATACGCCCCAAATACTTGCAGCGTCCAGAAAATTTTTCACTGGCCACCCAGAATGGTCACTTAAGTATTTATATAAATCACCATTTTTCTGGTCGATGTTTGTAAAAAACTCATTATTCATCAACAAATTTTTATAAAGCGTCATGAATTTTTTGCAAGTTTTATAACCGTGCATCATTGCAGGACTTACTATTCGAATTGGAATTGGTTGCCAATTAATGTCTTTATTCCATATTTGATCTCCTTCTGGTGGATACAATCCTGCTAGAAGTGCTGCTGCTGACATTAATGTTCGGTCCACATTAGTTGAATACGCTTTAACATCTGTATAATTATAACTTCTTGATAAGAAACCATCGTAACAATGTCGAAGCCATTGGCCCAATTCAAAACAACGTTGTTTTCCTTGCTAAGCAGAAATTATGAATTCATAAATATTAAAATAGTTTAACGTTTAATCAAAAAATGAAGTTAAAACGTACGTTGGTAAGCTGTCCTAAACCCATAGGCCATTCGTAATCTTTATGGGGATCTGTTGGATAAATTTTCTCAGGTGCGCGGTCTCCGTGTCTATAAATCTAATAGCATTTTTTTAATCCAAATTCAGGATAATTTAAAAAGATTCATTACTTACCACTACAACTGATACCAAATCATCGTTATAATTCGATGATTTAATCTCATGAAGTCCAAAGACATGATATGAGAAATAGAGAAAATATAAATTAAAAATGCAGTTCTTCATTGCATTTAATGCAATAAACCTTTACAACTAGAGATAGATCGAACTGTTTGGAATTGTTATCAGTTTTTTCCGTACAAGTTGTGACAATATTAATCCAATCAAAATTCTGAAAATCTTGGAGATTGTTGAATATTACAAATATTCCAATCTACAATATTACAACATTCTAATCTCCTACATACGTACATCTTTTAACACGTGTAATCATTGAATATACATATTTGCTTTTAGATAAACACTGACCTTTATTAAATTCATAGTTTCTTCTAAATATTGAACTTATAAATTGGAAATATAATTACATATAACATGAGTATTTAAACAGTTTAAAGATTTTCTTAGAATTAGGTACTTTAAATGTCCTATGTTATTGGAAAACTAGTTCGATAAAAAGTCTTCAATGTTTTTTCCAACATTACAGTATTACCATTACCAAAGCATTCGGAAACCCATTGCGTGTGATTGATAGCGATATTAGCCAAATTTGATTTAAAGCTAGCCAATGGGCATAATGTTCGACATCCATTCATTCGTATGGGTATCATGTCATCCTGACTCTTGTAGTAAATATGGACTATGGGTCCGTCGGTACTTTCTCGTAATTCAAATATTACCGTACTTGCATAATACGGACAATGCGGTTCAAAAGCACCCAATGCACTTAAAACACTAGCAACGCTTGTATCATGTCCAGAGTACATGACAAATTTCGGCAATTCATCCTTTATGCCATTCGATACATTGTAGAAGTGCCCAATTACGGTGTTTAAAAATGGTCCAGCTGAAAGGCGTGCTAAATCAGGGGTGTACCCATAAGCCGCATAGTACAAATCAGCCAATGGTTGTAATTTCTCCGGATACACATCATAAGCCCAATCGGGCAAAGTTAGGTGGTTGTGAGTCTCCACGAAGAGCGTATCTCGAATCAAAAGAACGTCGGACAGAGTATTAACTTGTGTGCCGGTCAAAGCTGACAAATAACTATATAAATACAGTCGTTCAGTGTTATCTTCAGCGGAGTAAAATGAGTTGTTTGCGATTAAGTTGTTAAATAAGTTTTCAAATTTTGTACAAATTGTGTCCCCATTTAAGACATCACTGTCCGCTTTATGAATCGGTATTGGCTGCCAGCGAATGTTTTCATCCCATACTTGATCGCCCTCTGGAGGATATAGTCCTGCTAAATTGGAGGCGGCAGACATATATGTTCGGTCCACATCAGTTGTGAATATTTTTATTTCAGAACTATTATATTGCTTGGATAAGAAGCCATCGTACCGAGCACGGAACCATTGGCCCAATTCAAAATGACGCCGTTTTCCTTGCTGAAGGAAATAAAAAAACCTTTTCATTTTGAATTTATTATGCTGATATTTTATACATACATTTGTTAATTGGCCAAGACCCATTGGCCACTGGCTAGAAGTGTAAGGGTCCTTAGGGTAAATTTGTACTGGAGCACGATCACCATGGCGGAATACCTGAAATTAGAACAGAAATTTTTAGTAAATTTAAATGTATTAAGAAAATTTTAATTGCATACTTACCACTATGACTGCCAAAAGATCGTCTACATCTGGATGAGACGCCGACAGTTGAGCGCAAAATAAAAATGCTAACCCTAATAGTAATTTGAACATTATTAGGTATAGCTCTGGGATCCTTTGAAACCTCTTGGAACGTAATGTTGAAGCATGATTTTTCTTGCTAGGTCTTATATGAAAATTTTAATCCACAATTAAATTTTGCATTAATTTTATACAAATATTTTAGGCATAATGTTGGAGTAGGTATTTGCTTTTTTTGATAAATTTCTAAAAAAAAAATGTTTGCGTGACAGTGACATGAAGTGATTATAATTTGCTTACATAAGACAAATCCTTTTCACACCTGTCTATAATTGTGAAATCATGAAGGATGTTATATCAGACATCATTATGTATAGGTATATTATTAAGGACAAATATCAAATATCTGTAATATATGCAAATCTATTGGTCAATAAAAGCATTTTAATAAATTATTTATAATAGGTAAACAGTAAACGAATTTCTAAAAACCAGAAACAAATTTTTTTCATCCTATAACATAAATAAAATTGTTGAAGAAATCCATGTTTTATAAGGAGTTTGTTTATAGAGTTTAGAGTTGGATTGTAATTTTCTTTTTGCATGCAAATTACAATCCAATTCTAAACCTATAAATAAAATTAATGAAAATTCAATTTTATTATAACTCATATCTTAATCTTAAAGATGAGTACTGATAAAAAAACATACATATATTTAATAAATTGTGTTTAATCATCACAACTTATAAAATTTCTGAATTTTTTATAGTAGGAAACACTTTTCTAAATCATCCGAAATGTCTTGATAAGATAATTTTATAGGTATGCTTTACTTTTTTATTAACTAGAAGGTAATTAACATAAAAAGTACCTAAGTAATTATTTTATTTACGGAAGATAACAGTTTTTCAACCATCCCATATAATCAAGTATCACATTTTGTAATCCACTTCGAAAATCTTCCAACAAACAATCATCAGTACATCCATCCAAGATAATTTGATTCACATCATCATGAACTTTATGTAAAACATTAACATATGGTCCCCCATCTCCATTACGTAACTCAAAAATAATTGTACTCGCATAGTAGGGTATTCCCGGAGCTACTCCAAAAACTGACAAAACACTAGCAATATTCGTGTCATGTCCTGAATACATGACAAATTTCTCAGTTTTTGAACCAGCAATAACATTTTGGAAGTTCGTAATAATTTCATTCAGAAGACTTCCCGACATGAGTTGTCGTATTTCAGGTGTATATCCAAATAACTTAAATTCGGCTTCACCTATTGGAACCAGTTGTTCAGGATAAACACCTTTTGTCCAGTCAGGTAAAGTTAAATTATGTTCACTTTCAATAAATAGCGTATCTCTAATCTGAGATGCTTCAATTAGTCCCAAATCTAAGGTGCCAGTTTTCTCAGCAACGAACTTATATAACTCCGTATTATTTTCTTGAAGCTCTTGATAATACGGATCGTTAAGTACTACTTTTGCCATATCAAGCATTAATTTTGCGCATACTTCTTCAGAAGTCAGAATTGAATGACTTGCAATAGTAATGGGGATCAAATCCAATGTACTCGCACTATCATTTGGATATAAGCCAGCTAAATTAAATTTGGCAGACATGATTGTACGGTTCACGTTGGATGAAAAAACTTTTAATTCAGATTCATTGTAAGTTTTACTTAGGAAACCATCATAACGTTTACGAAACCATTCACCAAGTGCGGTCTGTTGCTGTTCACCTCGCTAAAATACGTAAAGAAGAAATGATTTATTAAATATATATTTATATATTTCATATATGTCATACACACTTCTGTTAGATGGCCCAGACCTAAGGGCCAATAAGACTCATCGTAGGGGTCAGCTGGATATATGGAAACAGGCGCCCTATCTCCATGCCTGAACAACTTAAGTTACATTAAATGATTATAAAATCTTCTACTATAATTATCAGAGATATTATAAACTTACAACAGCTACTGTTAACAAATCATCATTTTCTTTAGCTTTACTAAGAGCGCAGACTACTGCAAAGAATACACCTACAGTGATCTTAAACATTTTGAAATAATGTTTCCAGAATCAATAAATGCATATCTATATAAGTAAAAGTAATTCAATTTTGACAAAAAGATAATAAGTAATCATTGATAAATTTCTAATATCGCTTTATTTTCATCAGCTTAAATTTATTCGCTATTATAAATCATTTACGAGTAGTACTCAAGGTGGTGCTTTGTCCATAGATAGACATCTGCTCTTATTATGAATATAAAGGAAATTCATAATGAGAAATATTTTAATCTAAAAGATCGATTTCGAAATGGGATACAGGTGAAAAGAATTTCGGTTGCATACAGCTGACTTAGGACTTACAATTAAATATTTACACCACTCTTTTAGTAAATAACGAATTGCTCATTCGCAACTATGGTGATAGCAATAAAACGAGTCATAAAGATTATTTGCAAATTTAATCTGCTTAAATAACAATTCATTGTTAATTAAGACGAATACACAAACACGTAGTTGACTTCCGATAAATGAAATTAAAACTATATAAAATAATCTTAACTAGATAACTAGATATAGGTATCTATGGTCAAATTACATTTATGGAAAGTATAAAAAGAAGGATAACATGCTTTCAAATATTTTTATTTCAATTTATAAAAAAGTCATTAAGTAATAATTCTTGGTGAACTGTAAGTGCTAACTCCCTTTGTCAGTCCACATTCATCGTTCCACTCCTCACTGCTAATTAAAATATCCTTTAAATTGGACTCAAATAACTCTAGATGACAGTTAAAATTGCAACCTTGAACTAGTACTGGATAAGCGTCTTCTTTATCCTTATGAAATACATTAACAACGGGACCAATAGCCTTTTGCCTTAGCTCAAAAATAACAGAGCTACCAAAAAATGGTAAACTGTCTAAGGGAGCTCCTAATCCAGCCATAATACTTAAAACGTTCAAATCGTGTCCAGAAAACATCAGAAATTTTCCGGCATTCGATGTTCCATTCTCTGCTACATTTTTAAAATAATCAATAACCGTCTTCAAAAATGGTCCAGAAGTTAACTTTTGAATGTGTGTAGTACCACCGAACAGAGAGAAAACTATTTGTGAAATTTCTTCCATTTTTGAATAAGTTTCCATTGCCCAATCGGGTAGTTGATAATTATTATGTAAATCGATAAAAAATGTATCCCTCAAACCAACAACTGAAAGGATATTAATAGTCCTACCACTCTTAATCGTTAAATAATTAAACAAGTCTGGATTTTCGTTTAAAAATTCACTTATTTCGGGATCGATTTTAATTTGATCAGATAGAAGCTTATCAATTTTATTGCAAGAACTAAAATCGCTCAGAATCGCAACATTTTCTGTCCGAACTGGAATTGGTTGCCAGTGGATTGCGGGATTCCATACTTGGACACCTTCTGGTGGATAGAGCCCAGCCAAATTTGAGTAAGCAGACATGAAAGTGCGATCTACATTTGTAGATGTAATTTTTATTTGGTCTCCTGTATAAAAACGTGAAATAAAACCGTCGTAACGATTTCGAAGCCATTGACCAAATTTGAATTGCCGTTCTTTTCCTTCCTAAAAAGTTATATTTTTACCTGGTAACACTAATCCCAGTTGTGAATAAGATAGTATAAATACGAACATTTGTGAGTTGTCCACTTCCTAAGGGCCAAAAAGTTGGATCTGTTGAAGGATATGGATCAGTGGGAAACGTGAAAGTTGGTGCCCGGTCCCCATGTCTGTAAACCTATGCAAAAAAATCACGTCTATTATAATTTTAATTGCTATTTTACTAGGATTTATGTATACTTACCACAACTACAGCTAATAAGTCGTCATTTGGGCCTATTGTTGAAAAAACGTTTTTTGTATAATTAGACAATAAGAATATTAATAGAGGATACAAAGACTTTATCATGTTTTTAACTGTGTACTTTCAAAGTTGATAAAAGTATATTTATAGAAAATATATTATTTTTTATTATCTACCTAATGTAGATTAAGTATATTATTTCATAAAAAGCAAATTATTTAAAGTTATATAAGACACCTCTATAAATAATATTAAAGAATGAATAATAGACAAGCTTTAGATTTATTCAAATAATCATATTTCTTTATTTGAGGACTGCGAGGTGTAAGGTACACATCACAAAACAATAGGTATGTATAGCTATTGTAAATGAGAATATTTAAGTGAAGCTTTATTTATAAAAGTCAAAACTAAATTAATGTTAGGACTTTCGGATTATCTGGATAGTATGTATTTTGGAATCAAATGATATCATTGTTAAAGCAATGACCATAAAATCTTAAGCGAATTTTTTTATAAAATGAGCTGAAATAAATGGTCTCCATCTGTTTTTCTTTAACACTGACTTTAATGCGCAATTCTATATCTCATATATAAAATTGCAAATGTTGGCTTTTTAAATTAAACTAACTTTAAACTTGAAGCAATAATTTTTTTTTAAATTAGCTGGACTCTTTCTGCAAATTTAAAGTCAGATGATTTAATCTCAGCAATTTGATTGGTGCAAATTTTTGAATATCCTTCAAAAATGATATACATATTTCAAAAATTTGTAGTCAAATTGTCAGTTTAAAAATTGTCATGTAATAGGCTTGTATTTCGATTCGCTTGTTTGGATTCTGTTGAAAATGTTTCTAACTACATTGTTACTTATATTAATTGTCCTTATATCAAATAATGATACAGAAAAATCCCCAGATAATAAATTGCATGCTGTTGTAATTGTAAGAATACATCATTATTTCAACTAGGTACTTCAAAAATTAAAATATTCTCAAATAATCAAGGTATTTCGCCATGGTGAGAGAACCCCTCAGTACAGTTTCCCCAACAGTCCTTACCAAAATCGCAGCAGATGGGAAGCAGGACCAGGACAACTTCTAAACGTAAAACATAGTCTCTTTTATTATGCAGCAATAGAAATTAATTTACCATTGCCCCAATTGCAGAAAGGCAAACAGCGGATGTACAAACTTGGTAAATGGTTAAGAAAACGGTACACAAACTTCCTTCCAGAACTTTACTCAGAAACTGACTTTCATATTTCTTCGACAAACTATGACAGAACATTAATGTCAGCAGAATTATTATCAGCTGGTTTATATCCACCAAAAGGACGTCAAATATGGGACAAGTCCCTTGATTGGCAACCAATACCTATCCATCCTGCATCAGAAGAAGTGTTGCGCTCAGAAATTACCAAAACCTGTCCAAAATACACAAACTTATGGAATAAGTACATTAAAAGCGAGCCATTTCAGACAAAGCTTCAACACTATAAAGTCTTGATAAATCATGTGACTCGTCAAGGTGGTTTTAGTGTATTGAATATAAAAAACTTCCTAAAAGTAGCCGATTCTCTGGTAATTGCATCCCATCTGGGCATGCCTTTACCAAAATGGGCAGACAACATCAATATGACCGATGTGACGAAGACACTTTCTTTGTTCTTCAACAGCCTCGGCGCAACAGACGAATTACAAAGACTGATGATCGGTGGATTTTTCGAAAATGTCATCAAGTATTTTCAGATGTTTGAAAGCGGTACGATGAACAGAGTGAAATTTGTAGCTTTGTCAGGACACGATTCCAATTTGGCCGCAATTCTTTCATGTTTGGATGCATACGAAAGACGCCCTTCATATGGAAGTATGATTCTAATGGAATTAAAAAGGGATCAAATGGGCAAATGGTTTGTAAATATATTCCACAAAGGCCTTGACAATTTTAGACAAATAAGAATTAAAGGCTGTGATTTCGATTGTGACTTACGTGAATTTGTAAAGAATTTTAAGGCTGTTCGCGTTACGAAAGAGCAATTTTGGAAAGAATGTTTCGAGGTGCCATTTAAAGACGAATTGCGAGATGAGCTTTAAGTGTTATAACATTGAAGCAATTATAAAATATAAATAGATAAATCGTTTGTCATTTGAACAGATTTCTATGAGTAAACGTGTTTTTATAGAAAATACTTATTGTTAATGATTTTGTAATAACTAAGTACCCACCCGTGTTTAACCTTGATGATATGGAGAATTCATTTATCATCGGATTCTTCGCATTTGTGATGAGACAAAATAATAATTTTGCATTATTTAGAACTATCAATTCTAAAGTCGAGATGCGAGTATATTTGTATGTAAATTATGTAGGCAAACGAACCGGATTTTAAATAAAAGTATCTACATGTGTATAATAAATTAATAGGCAATTTGAGTTTTAAGTATAAAAATTCGCGTTTCGCGTTAACAAGGCAAGAAAATTTTTTTCCAAATACGTCATAACTAGTGACATATTAACGGGCAGGTGGTATTATTTAAGTATATACTATGAAATACATAGTATATACTATGTCACTATGTATTTCATCGTAGGCCACGGAAAAATATGCTTCTTTGTTATGAAATAATTAGGCGCGATTAGGATTTGAAACAAAGTTTCGACCGCACAATAACTGTGTTACTTGAATCAACTTAACGCCAGACATCGATTGTTAACATTTTTTATTGAAAAGCGCTCTTTTGTAGTTTCATATATTGTCAATCAATTAATATTCAAAATGAATTGTGTCCAAAAAATGTTATGTTTTATGTTGGTTTTAATAATTAGTGTACAGTTAAGTGAGTCAGAAAATGAAAATAAAAGTGATTTATTAGCAGTTATTGCTGTAAGTTTGCTAGTTAGTCATTTCCTAAGATAAACTTTTTTTATAAAACTGTGTAATTAGGTGATGCGGCATGGTGATAGGACACCAATATTTTCTTACCCCACCGACCCTCATACAAATGTTTGGAAAACTGGTCCGGGGCAACTGACAAACGTAAGTTCGAACTTTTTGTGGGCGACTATTGCATATTGGAGAATCCTGCAATTTTTTGTAACTCAATGTTTTTTTTGCCTGCTATACCTGATATCAGCATCAAGGAAAACGGACACCCATCCCTTTATTTTCCAAAAACATTATTTGTATGTACATATATGTTATGTACTTTTTTTGTTCAATTGTAACTAAAACGAAATTTGTTATTTTCTTTGCGTTCCAATAAAATTTCTTTGTAATAAAACATTTTTAAATGTTATGCGGGATGTTCGTTTTTCATTTTTGTTATAAAAAAGGTAAAAGAAAATTAAGTTCCTTTTAAAAATGATTAATTTCAAATTTCGAACATTTGTCAGAATATAGCTCAAATTTTATCGGCATTTCGCTAGAAACAGGAACTATGGTATGTTTTTTGTGTGGAAACCACATGTAATTTTCAAGCGGGTTTTTTTAGAAACTGTAACAAAAACAAAACGTCTTATTGCTTTGAGTGATAAACTCAATTATTCAGATGTAGGTTTCTCAAATGTTTTTTCCCACAAAAGTACCACAACTACTCAATAATGATCACGTATCTACTTATAATCCTCATAATCACGTACTTATATTACAGGAAGGGAAAAAACGTGTACATAATGTTGGTAAATGGTTACGAGAGCGCTACACAGAATTTTTATCAGATTATTATTCGGAAAAAGACATCACTGTGTGGTCAACGGACAGTGACCGCACTTTAATGTCGGCATCATTGTGTTTGGCAGGACTATATCCACCAAAAGAGCATCAAATCTGGGATGATGCTCTTCTATGGCAACCCATACCAGTCCATATCTCTCCAGAACCCATAATGAGCCCTTTGATTCCTGGCTGTCCAAAATACAGTCATTTATGGCGAAGTTTATTCAAAGAGGCCTTATTCAGGCAAGTCACGAAAGACAACAAAGAACTCTTCGATTACATGACTTTCTATACTGGAATGAACATCACAAATATGTTTTATGCTCTCGCAGTGAGGGATACACTTGTTATTGAATCAGAAGCGAATTTAACACTTCCGGATTGGACCAAGGCTATCTATCCGGATCATTTGGATAACTTGGTCGGAATAGCGTTCTCCACATTCGGTTACAATAATGAACTTCTAAAACTAGCTACTGGGCCGTTCTTCAATAACACCATTGAATATTTTGAAAATGTTACTCGTCATTCGGATACAATTCCAAAATTCGTTCTCTACTCTTCGCATGATTTGAATATGGCTGCACTTTTGACTGCTTTGGGTGCATTCGATTACACACCACCGCCCTATGGAAGTGTAATAATTTTTGAATTGAAACAGCATAAAGTAAACAAGAATCATTTCATTAACATTTTCTATAAAACAGATGATAAAATTGAACAAATTCACTTGAGTGGCTGTAATTTCGATTGTGAAGTAGAGACTTTTAAAGCGATTATTAGCAACATTTCCATCACTCCAGAAATGTGGATTGAACAATGTTATAACAGAAGTTTTGTGGCAAAGGAGTATAGCTCGTTTATTGATAGATTGGGAATTAAAAAGAATAAATTATTTTGATCGGTATTGAAAGAATAACAACAGCAAAAGAATTTAAAGCTGCGAATATTATTATGTACGGAACGGGGTGCAAAAATATTTTGTTATAGACATTTAAATCTTTCAATAAGCAATATTGTATCACAACCCAACCAATTTAAACCGATTACCTTTTAATATACATATTATAAAAAAATAACGACCAGTGCTTATTTATCTTATCCTTATTTCAAATTTCCATTCTCCAACAAATAATTTTAAAAATCATAGGTAAAGCGTTTAGGGAATTACAGGTATTTCTAGTTTCATTGTTGGTGTGTGTTGTATGCTTTGTTGGTCACATGTTCGCTGCTTTGTCGTTGGCATAGTTCTGTTGATTTATAAATAACTTTTTAAAGTAATCAAATTTTTCATTAATCAACAAATCATAAATAAATAATTTATAAAATGTTCTAACTACTAACTTTAACGTATTTAGTAGTTTAGAAATAAAACATTAAACATGGCTGTGAATAAATAACCATATAAGTGGCTGTATAAGAATCCAAATATTCTATAAAATTTTATATATTTTCAACCAAAACAATGCAATCGACAAAAATCTTACTAGTATTTTTAATTACCTTTACACTAAATAATTATATCATTTGTACAAATTCTACAGGCGATCTCCGATCATTAATTGTTGTAAGTAATCAACCATATGGTTACTTGGAAATATGAAATATTTCACAATTTCATTATGTTCCAGATTTTTAGACATGGTGATCGAACCATTGTACGACCCTATGCCAATGATCCTTACAAGAACGAGTCTTATTGGCCTATCGGATTTGGGCAGTTGACAAACGTAAGTTATAATTTTAAACTGTACAACAATTGCCTTCAAAAAAACACTTTATAGGTTGGCAAAGAACGTCATTTTCAACTGGGCAAATGGCTACGAAATCGCTACAGTGGCTTTCTTCCTGAACAGTACAATGAAAAAGATGTTCTTGTACGATCCACAGACATGGATCGTACATTAATGTCAGCAGGGGCTAATTTGGCTGGCCTGTATCCACCTAAAGGCAGCCAAATATGGCATGGTAACATGAATTGGCAACCGATTCCTATACACACTGCTCCGGAAACGCAAGATGCTTTACTGGCAATGAAGAAACCCTGTCCACAATACGACATATTATTAGAAGACTTATTCAAAACGGATTATTTCACAAATATTTCACATCAAAATCATGATTTGTATGCTTATTTGAGTAAAAATTCCGGCGACAATATTCACAATTTGGAAACATTGAATTATTTGTACAGCACTTTATTCATTGAAACTCTGTTTAATTACACAATACCAGAATGGGCGCAGAAAGTATACCCGGATAAATTAAAGTATTGGTCAGCATTAAGTTTCACGACTTCCTGCTACACACCAGAATTAGCACGATTAAAAGTCGGACCGCTTTTCAATGAATTTATCAACTACTTTTACAATCGTACCTCTTCCAAGCCAGATTCACGTCGATTTTGGATATTCTCCGGACACGATACCACAATTGCAAACATTTTAAACACTTTAGGAGCTTTTGATGTCCAAAATCCGCCATATGCGAGTACAATCATCTTAGAACAGAGATCCATTAATGACACCTCCACATACATAAATATTTACTATAAAAATAGTACAAATGAACCATATAAAATAGTTCCAAAAGGTTGCACATTTAATTGTGATTTAGATACATTAAAGAATTTGCTAAAACCAATTTTAATCACACTGGAACAGCACGAAGTTGAATGTAACTTGGGATGGATTTATGTTTGGCCATTTGGCTTTGCCGGAACTCTGATTTTTATTGGTTTAATTGGTTGTGTTTTATTGATGACAATTGGTCTGATTGCACGTCTTAAATACATGAAAAAAATCAGAGAAAATACTTATACACAAATACCAAATGAAGAGTACACATAAATTTTAAATTGCGAAATTGTACTTAAATTTTCTTGAGAGAAAGCTTGCCATCAATGTACCATATTTACTTAATTAAGATTTGATTTTTAATTCTGTACATTGCAAATAAAGACAAAGATAATTAAGAGGTTTGGTTTTTTTGGAAATGTACAAATTTATTTTTGATTATATATTTATAATATCTACAGTGTGATGTTAAAAACTTCAGAAATTTATTAAAATCTAGGAGCTTGATTTTGTACAAACGTTCGATTATCCAACGACCATTCAGATGAAAACCTAAAAGACATAAAAATAAGATAAAATGTTAATAGTTTGTACATGTGTGAAATTGAGTTAGTTACTTACAAGTAAAACATTTATGTATATACAATTTCTGGTGCAATAGGTTTTATTTGTTTTAAGCTGTTAAAAAAAGAACGGAATATGTTAGTAGATTAGTAACACTTTAATGTTATTAGAAAAAAAAACTAAAAAAGCAACGAAATCGATTTTAAGGTAGTAACAAAAAAGAAAAACATCAAAAATCAATCAGATCTAACACTACAGAAACGAATTAAGCAAAATCCACAACCTTTTGTCGTAATTTCTTTATGAAGGAACATAAATATCCTCACTGAAAACAAATATTTTACAATGTCAAGACAGAAGAATAGAATAAATAAAAATTATTTGCCGCGAATGTGACACAAAATGCGAATATTTCAATTCAAAACAAAACTATCTTACCTGGAATAACTAATTGGATTCACCGACATTTCCGACTCGGTTATTGGAGTCATAATATATTTGTTAACAAATTCATAATTCAACAAATTCGTATTGCCCATTGACACAGCCATATGTATGACCAGATACGCACAAAACAGTAAATAAAACACTCCAACAATTACAACTGCTGTTAAGGCGAACCATTCCAATCCTAAACCTTTCACAGTTTCAATCACAAAATATGTATTTATTCCAATCACTACTATACTGAGTAAAATCGACGCTATCTTATTACCTCTAAACAACAAAATAATTCAAAACTATTTCAAAATCCTAATAAATGAAAACTCTTACATTCCATTAACGAATTCGCCCATAATTTGAGGATTACTCGTGAATGCAATCGTCGGTATTGTTGCAAACGGCAATTGTAAACTCATGATTGCATTCAAAATATCATTCATACTTGTTAGATCATTTAATTGGCTGAAGAAAGCCAGACAAAACGTTGGCACAATGGCAATAGTTCGGGTAAATAAAACTCGCTTCCATCTAGCCCATTGCAAATTCAAAAATCCTTCCATAGTGAATTGGCCAGCGTATGTGCCTGTCATTGTGGAACTTTGGCCAGCAGCTAATATACCAATTGCCCAAATATACATCGCCGCAATCCCATAAGTGCAACCCAAGAAAATGCCGCCTTTGTACAAATCCGCCGTCACGATATCATCGTTATCGGGAAATACTGTGCCATTTAAACTTGGATACTTTGCACATTCTGCTCTCTGAAACGAAAACAAATTGCTTCAACATTATCTTTGTCCTCAGGTAAATACGGAAGTGCTGAAAGTCCAAAATACAGTACCTTTTTCTATGTTGTACTGTATTATATCCCTTCGGCGCTCCCGTATAAATATTAAAAACTCACAACTTCTCTGTTGGTCTTTTGAAATAATCCATGTGCAAATACTGCCACCACAAAAACATTGATAATAAAACTAACAAACAAAGCAATTGCAGCTTCAACAAAATAATACAAATTTGCATCACGAATTTTTTCCGGCTTTGTTCGATCAATATCTCGCGACTTGACAAGAGCTGAGTGTAGATAGAGATTGTGTGGCATTATTACGGCTCCCACAATGCCAACAGCTTGTAACAGGGCTCTATTGTCACAGTTTTCGCACCAAGGTATAAACATTCCTTCCAATACGCCCAATTGGTCAGGTTTCGAAGTGATGTATTCGTATCCAAACGTTACAGCCATAATAGATATTAAAAGTCCGAAGAAAGTCTCCAATTTTCTCAGGCCATATTTGTCCAGAAATAAAAATGTGAATGTATCAACAATCGTTATCAGAACACCAGCCCAGATAGGTATACTAAAAAACGCACATGTCAATATTATTCTATAGACCAATTAAAAGTCAGCAAAAAAAGTACGTTCTATTTGATAACAAGTAAATAGCGATAGCAGTGCCTATTACTTCTTGCATATCCGAACCAATTATTGCTATTTCGATCATTATCCAAAGGACAAGTCTAGGAATTTTTCGGTATTGTCTGTAACACATTTCGGCTAGATGCAAACCACTCACCACCCCTGCAAAAAATTATATTAGTTTTCATGTGGTTTGATGTCAGTTTTCTGTTACCTAAACGTGCTGAAAGCCTCTGCATTAACAAACCCAAAAGGGTTGCACTTAACAACACCCATAATAGTTTATATTGTGCTACAGAACCACTTTGAAGATCACTCTCAATGTTCCCTGGATCGAGATAAGCAATTGACATTAAAAATCCTGGTCCAGTGAATGCCCATAATTTCCTAAAACTAAATCCTGTCTTTGGAGAACGAGATATTAAGTAGAATTTCTCTCGAAAAGCTGTTCAAACGCTTACTGTTGTTGTTTCTGGTATAGGAATTCTTTCGTCAGCGAAATATGTTTGGGCAGTAGTTAATAATGTTGTTTCACTTGCTGCAAAACGTTCCCCAAGGGTGGTTATGTTTGCTGACGTGGGGGAAGGATCTCCATCATTCCCTTTGTATGGTGAATCGTCACTGGCCATTTAAACGTATATTTATCACTGAAACAGATAGATAACGTAATTAAATTGTTAGTTATTGTTCTACAAACTACATATGTGATTTTGTTTAATTACCGAAATATTTTATAACTATTAATTAAACCGGTAGAACAATAACCATTATGATGAAGCAATTTATTGTTTAAAACACTTTAAATGTATTGGATATTGAATAAATATAAATATCTACGATTCATAAAAATGTGGGTTATGTAAACGAGATCTTTTGTCTTTCTTCTTCTTCAATTTCTCTTGTGTGCGCCACTGGCTGTGAATATGGCGGTAAATTTAAATTTCTTAATAGTGCCTTTGTATTCTCTAAATACTTTATACGCATATATTTTTAATATTTCAAATTATACCTTGAAGTGCACCTTCCCGACAATAATGCACCTGCTCCTGACTACTGCAACTAGATACTGAAACTGAACAGTTCTCGACAATACTTGTACATATATGTATGTATGTTTCACATTCACAACCGATAAAATAAAAACACATCTAATTATCCACAACAACAAGTTAGAGCACCAAACAATTTGAAATAAAAATGTTCCTTTATTAAAATAATCGAGTACTTCCCCTCGGTTATTTATTCTCTTTTAGAAACTGACTAGACTTATAAAACAGAACAGACAAGACAATTAAAAAAATGCAAATCTGAACAAATAAAACTGTCAAGGATTTTTACATAAAATTATTTTTATTACGAATACGTCTTATTTTACGTAATATAAATTGCGATAAATAATCATATCTCAGTCACACAAGAATTTTGGTTACACTTTCCCTGTATATTCCACCAAAAATAAGACAAGTAGCTTAAATTTTTTTATAATCAGCATAGTTTTTGTTTATTTTGTTGTACTTGCGAAATCAATATTTACCCTGTTGTAGCGTTTATTAAATGTCCACATGCTTTATGGTATAATAATTTTTAAAAGCATACTTATAAAATGATTTCAAATTAAACATTATTTTGGTATCACAATATACTATAAAAGATAAATATAAATACATAAAAGCACCTGTATAAAAATGGCAGTGAATCTTAAATAAAAAATCTAAATATAAATGTTATTTTAAAATTAATATAAATATATGTATTCTACATTGCTATTAGGTGAAGTCGACCTTTGGAGTTTACAAACTGCGGTTGCAGTGATTAATAAATTTCATGTTTAAAATTGGGAAGCATTTCTTTGAAAACATTTGTACGTGACATAAAAACTTAACTTACTTTATTCTATCTAAATACAATTGCACATAAAAGAATGCACTCAAACTCAAATGAATCAATTCAGATGAAATCAGTGATATGTGTCTGTAAATGAACAAACAGAGATAAAAACAATCGTTAAACCTTATATTTATAGAAATTGTTATTGTGACTCATTGTTATATTACAGCGTTGGTGTCCCTAAAACTAGCGATAAGAAAAAAATTATATACTGTACACTAAACACCACCAATTTTTTTAAGCAATTATAAAACTTATCATATGTAATTTGTATAAATTTTAAGTAAATACGTATTGAAGAATAGTAGTATACATTTTAAGATAGCAAGTTTGAATCCATCTCCTTATGTAGCCTGAGTATATTGGTAACTAACCACTCCATTGTCCCCTAAAAATGAATAAAAAAATTATTTTTCCAAGAATCATTATCGTAAATGAATAATGCACAATAAAAATTACTTGATTCTAATGAAAACAAGTATACGTGCAACTTTAAACCTAAGCAGTTGTTAAATGTATGATTTATGATTGTGAACTTACCTTTTTTGTTGAATAAATTGTGTTGTCTAATTATTTGCACTTATAGGTAACTTAAAACTGAAATTAAATTATGAATTAGTGTGAAAATGAAAATGTTTTAATATGTAATGATTCAAAAAAAAGTCGGGAAACCAAAAATGATTTTAAATATTTTATTACATGCTTACTATCCATGCATAAAAATACCTAAATCATATAGATATATAATATGTTAAGAAAAATATTGCCACTAAATAAAATGCTTGAAATTTCTACTATCTACAAATCTATATAAAACACATACATATTTTTTACGTATGTACTCGTATCTAATACTCTTCTTTTCAAACATTTTAAGTATTTCTTTTTTTGTAAATAAAGGTCTGTAAATATAAAAGATAATCTAAAAATTATACAACAAATCCATAATATGAAAAATAATAAAATCATGAATATTTAAAGCATTTCACACAACAAGTTAATTCTAAAATAAAATCTTAAATAATTAAACAAAATTATAAATTATAGCGAAATTAAATTCTAGTACATTAAAACATATTGTGCGAATTGAAATGGGAATTGAAATGAAAACCAGGCAAGAAAACAACAAAGGATGGTGCTTAACTACTCTTGTAAAAGTCACAAAAACAGTGGAAAATATGACACAAATAAACCAAAGAAAATATTATCCCAATAGAAAAAATTTTTGTAAAATTTATGGCACCGACATTTTACAATAAAATCATGTACTTAAAAAACGTTTCGTGACTTTTACATCATTTTATAACTGAAAAAAACGGAAACTTATTGTCAACATTCACTACATAACATCAACAAACATTTCACACGGATTTCCCATAGCAATTTTAAATGATTGTCTACTACCGGCTATGTCTTTCGATTGTGCAGCCACTTGTGTTCCACTGCTCTGTTCCGAACCACTTGGCGACCCATTACCATTACCAATATTCGCTGGTAATACAGTACAAGGCCCAATTGATGTTATATCACTGTCTGAGGCACTGCTATGACCCGTTGCCACATCTTTTAAATGCTCTGAACCATTCGATGAGCCACCTAAACAATTCATTTCAATTTTATAATCGAAACTATTCATCTTTTCTTTCTTTTGGGTGTGCCACACAATTCAGTTAATTCAAAATAAAAAATAAAAAAAAAACAAAGAAATAAAAAACTAAAATTTTTATTCACTTAAATAAAATAAGCTGTAGATTCATAACAAAAACTTACAAAATTACTCCAACATATTATCGCACTTTATAAATTTTTTTCCTTAGCAATTTACTTACAAGAAATGAAAATAATTCATTTGAAATTAATTACAAAATCGAAAATTAAAAAATAACAAGTTAAAATAAAAAAAAAACAGATAACATTATCATTTAGAATCTGAGGTTCGTGCAAGAATAACCATTGGAAGTCTCGGTTTCTCTCTTTTGTGTATTACTAGCTAATATATAAACCCAAAACCCCTTCAAGAGGATATTAATAGGACATCTGAAACAAATATTTCTTATATGTATATCTGATCTGATTGACTTTTCTATTTAATCAAAACTACATTCCTACACTAAATCAATGTGGCACACCGTTATTATATTTCATTAGAAATTTGATACTCAGCATTTCACTTTTTAATATTTTATTTCAATTGTGAGAGATAAAACCTCGTTCCCCAAACCAAAAAGTAAAAAAATAAACAAACACACTTACCACTACCACTCAAAACGGACTCTTCTTTATTATACCCATAAACGGTATTCTCGCTGTAGAATGGCATTGGCATGTATTCAAGCGGATTATAAGTACCACTATACGGCATATAATTTGGTACATTTGGCAAAGGTCCCACCGAATCCGTATCACTTTGTATTTTCATATTAGTCATTGCCGAACATAAATCGCCAAATATGTAATAACACTATACAGAAAAACATAATTTCACATAAAATTCGAAAATAAAAATCCAAATTCAATTACCTGTTCAGAAAATGTAATCTTATTAACAGTATGTCTTATAAATCCTGCTTTCAATAAATGTGACGCATACTTTCTAGCATCACGCCGTTCATTAAAACCGTCCACATGTGTCAATAACCAATCAATCATGTCCGTTCCAATAAATGCATTCGGTATTGTTATCTTCAACCACATACGATCGCGTATTTCTAAACCACTATCTGGACGTTGCATCGCTTGTACCACTTGTGTCATTGGTGAATTTACAGTTAACGGTTCTTCCAAGTCTGCAAATAAAAATCAAACGAAAACAATATCACACCCGCCCTCTCATCATAAATATTCCTTGTGCTTTTGCAAACAAACAAAAGCAAAAAAAAAATCAAATACAAGTGCAACGCTACAAAATAAGCAATGTGCATACATACCAGGACCAAGAAGACACTCACGTTCATTTGCCGGTATTGTACTGGCTATTGATGTACTAGACACAGTCGAACTACTCGGCGGTCTAGCCACTGGATCACCACGCACAGCTGCCGTATGTGCAACCCACGCCCCTAGAAATAAAAACATACCACTCAAAACCAAACACTATCATAGATAATTCGTTAATGCTTGCCTGGATCGATGGGCCGTACTGGTTCCGTACGTGGTATTGTAAAGTAACCTTTCGGATTCGGGTCCCAACATTTGGCTACAACTAGTTTTATAGGCCCTGGCTTTTGTACTACTTCACGCAAAACTTTGACCGCCTCATCGTTGGACATGTTTTCGAAATTTACATCGTTCACTTGCAATATCATATCACCTGGCTCTATTCGGCCGTCCAATGCAACCGCTCCCCTACAAAACAATTAAACGTTTATTAAAGATTTCATTTTTGTTACATTTTCTTACCCTTTCATTATTGAGCCCACATAAATGCCACCATCTCCTCCTTTATTGCTTTGTCCGACGATTGAAATGCCCAGAAAATTAACAGTATCCATGTTCAATGTAACCGTAATTATGTTCAAAGACATTGTTGAATCTGTTATGCTTGAATACGAACTAGTTCTTGACATGGCCTAGAAAAAGCACCGTAGATCATTGAAATCGATTAGAAAATGTTGAGTATTGTTACTTGACGTTGTTTTCGTCGACGTTGTGGTCGTTTTCGGCCAGCTACATGTAGTCGACTAACACTGGAGAATTCTGATAATGCTGTATGTCTGCCTGTTGTCTCTGATTGAAAACTTGTGGTCTCTAAATCGGAACTAACTATTGAACCAGTCTCGTAAACTCTGAAATTGGGATTATGGGTGATATTTAAGGTGGATTTTAATATGTTGTTGGATTTTCGTACCGTGGAAGATGTCCATTTATTCTAGATGAGTATTTGTGGTGTCTTCTGCCTTGTCTGGAACTTATAATACTTTCAGTGTCTGTACAAACGGAATCTGGAGGCGGAAGTCGTTGGTCGGATGGATGTGTGACACTGTCTGTGCATTGTGAACCGCCGTCTGATTGATTTGATCCATCGGCAGAGACCAACTGCAGGTTGATTAATGATAAATGAATTTGATTAAAAAAAATGTAAAAAAAATATTTGACTTACCCAGCTGACCACACGCCCATTAAAACATGGTAAATTTGCAGCATCGTCTATAATCTCTTCTTTCACAACACTGAAAAGAAAGTTGGAAATATTAATAGCTGCTGTGTAAAAATACAACTATAAAGTGTCAAAAGAAAGATTAATGAATGTTTATGTTTCAGTACAATGACACCAATAAAAAATGCATTCAAAGAGCCTCTTTAATTTGCTTGAAAACGTTATCTATTTAACACACATATGTTAATAGAACTGTTTTTGTGCAAATGAGGTAATGGGGAAATGGAAATTCTTACCCAAAGTCATCGTCCATAGACTTGAAGAAAAATTTATAGTTGGGTCTATTTAATACATTTTTAAAGTCTGCTAAGGTCACTTTCTCCGGTGATATTGGGATTTTCACCAAATACGGTGTCTCCTCATCGTCTATATGATATATAACCTTTGTTTCATCCATTGTTTAATCACAAATTTACACAAAATTTAACAAAACATTTAACATAACATGGCGGACATAAATTAAAAAAATCACCATTTTTCTTCTCCCCCACCCACTATCATAAGAAGTTAGGAACGATTTCGAAAACAGTGCATCCAATAGTCATGTCAGTGACAGGAAGAAATCTGTAAATAAGTTGAAAAAAATCTCGTACATATAAAACTGTCAAATACTTGTCAAAAAGTAGGTCAATACTCATATATTTTACTTTCAATACGTGTGTTCATATGTTAAGTAATTTACAAAAAATTATCAATTATAATTTAGAATTATATATGTGGAAGTGTATATAAAATGTATAGTTTGTGTTACTGAGAAAATATCGCAAATATATTGACGTATGTTTTAATTATAGCATTTTGAAAATTTTGTGTTCGAAGAATCTCAAAAAAAGAGAATGGCATTAATATCGTAGAAATATGGCAGATAAATTAGGCCTAGGAAATGAAGTAAGAGAATTGAAGATTGGACAAAGTTTCACAAATCCTAAGTCAACAGCATTTCATTCCGTTAGGTGTAAGTAAATGACTCGACTGTTTTGGTAAAAAAACTTTCCATACTTTTGCATTTAGATGACTTTAAGCCAGCATCGGTGGGCACGAACAAAAAGGCGACAGTTGAAGTTGGAAGTAACCATCAAGTTACACTAACAGTACCTCATTTAGGTAGAAAATAATGTGAAATATTTAAAGTTTTCACAGTATTGACTGACATGTTCATTTTCAGACGGTGTTGGTGCCTCCACCGTATTCAAAGGCTCACAGAGGCCATACCAAAAAGAATGTGTGCTTATAATAGATAGAAGTACAGGGGAAATTACTTTAGAGAAATTATCATGTAATATACAGGTTAAGAAAACTAGAAGTGAATATAATAAGTTGCCTTTACCGCAAGGTTAGTTGAACTGCAATTAATCAGGCTCTTACAGGAATAAGTTTGTATTCCATATTTACAGAAAGATTAAGTCAAACCAATGATAGGTCTGGTTCAACGTCCACAAACTTGTCATCCCGTTCCCAAACACCACCAATTGGTCAACGTATTTCGCATAAAACGAAGGTGACAAGTGGCAGTCGACGTCCCGACCGACCAATAACTCATCTAGTGCCAAAACACTCACCATTGCACGCCAGTCCTAGTTACCCATCACCTGGTCATCATACAAATACGACAAAAAGTCCAAAACGAGATCTACACAATATCAATGAGTCACATAATCAAAATAGTACTCTTGCCAGTTTACCAATGATTGGAATCGAAGATAATTGTGAACCAATACCTTCTACACAAAATAATACGAATGTTACACATCAAACTAGTAGTATGACTGATAAATCACCTAATTTCATATCTGATCATGAGAATGGTGTGGAAGAAATGACTGATTCCTCGTCATCAAGTAGTGATAGCGATTCGGATTCAGATGCAAATAATACGGTTGTTAATAAAACTGTAATTAGTAAAACCAATGGACATAGTAATGGAGTTGGAAATACATCAAATTCCAGAATTAGTACACATTTACTAAATGAAGACTTGTGTTTATCTGAATCTGGATCTGATTCGGAATGAACTGTAAGTATACATATAAAAAAACAGAATTTTATGGCTTTATCAATTTGTGAAACTTTGTTTTCAGCTTGATGAGAATATATGTCTGTCTTAATAGGAAATTAAATTGTGTATATGATGACATGTGGCAAAGTTAAAATGGAACCGATTCATATTTTTTAAGTATATTATATATGTACGATATTTACAAAAAATACATAATATTGAATTATATAAAAAGCAGCTTTATTGCGATATTGTCATGATAATTCATGAATTTCGTCTTGTTTGGTTAAAAGCAATTTAGCAAGTTGTACATTGGTCCCAAAAAATAAATTTTCCTTCTCTTCACCAAGATTCTGATGTAAAATCTTGAAATTCATATCTGTTGCTCGCATACAATGTAAATCATCGTTGAATTTGATGAACATCTCGAATATATTTCCTATATTTTTGTGCTGGTCGTCCATAATATTGGAAATATCGACATCTGTACGTATTAAAGGCACTATATGTTTGTACTTTTTTCTTGTTTCAACATAATCTTTTCCATAGAATGAAATATATTTGTATTCATCGTTATCGAAATGGCCCGAATTTTTATTCAATTCAAAGCCATTTACTTGCGTAACTTTAGGATCGTATTGTCTGAATGGAATTGGTGAGAAAATTTGAAAATTTCTTATCGTATTCATTCGAACCTTAAAAAATATTTGAAAATATTAAACTTTTCAAAAATTATCGATTTGTTAGACTTACTCTATTCAAAAATTCAATTGTAATTTTACTATAAACATCCAAAACCAGCATTAAACTTTCCACACCAATTTTCTTCAACGCTAAATCCACAATAGCGAAATTCAAAGATTTTAAATTGGCCAAAGTAATTGGATTTTGTGATTCCGGTAATCGAATTGACAACCAAGCAATTTTATAATCTTCATTTTTATATTTATTAGAAATTTTCGTGGCCAATTGTTTGATGCTTTTAAAAACATCAACGTTTCCTTTACTTTCACTACCAAACTGATACAATAACACAACCATAAGAAAGGTCTTTTCTTTTCTGTCCATGATGGAACTTGCATAATCATTAAGAAAAGATATTGCCAGACTAATTTCACTCTCTTGAACTGGAAGTATAATATTGACTCTACTGTTTTCAGTTACATAAGGCACTGGTATTATTTCCACGCTTCCCAACGGTTTGCACACTTCAAAACGTTTTATCACCTCCTTTCCCGTTGTTAAATCTCTGAATCCTAAATCTAAAATGTAATCCATTCCCCTACTTAAATCGAAGGATTTATATCCATTGACAAGTCGACGGTATAGTAATACTTTACTGTGATTTACAGCCACTTTAGCGCGTACTTCTTCGATAACGTTCTAATAAATAAAAAAGTTACTAGCAAAAAACATAATAAACACATTAACGTACTTCTATATCAATTAAATCACTCTCTGTATGCGGTTTTACAATAGCAAAATCATCTGGAAAGTACATATGGGTCATATTGAAGTAATATTGTCTTGGTAAATCATAACGTGTTGCCGGCTTTGCTCCAGTTCTGTGACCCGGTGGCCAAGTGTCTGTTAAAGAAGCTGAAATTGTCTCTATTTCCTTTCGAATATTAGCTAATCGTTGCTATAATATTAATCAAAGAAGTAAATAAAGAAATTCATTGAATAATAACTTCGAAAATACCTTTAAAAAGTACGCATTCAATATATAAAAATCATTCTTTTGTAGTATTGGAAAAACAGTGACAGCATTATTAAACTCTTCTTTCTCGATTAAATTTAATAAATGATTCTCAAGTTCGAAGTGTTTTAACTTCAATGAAGTATATTTCTCCTCCTATAATTTAAATCGATAGAATTACAAATTTATTTACAAATCGACAAAGTCCAATACCTGCAAGGATTCTTGACACGTTAAAGCAATGCTGTAGTAAATACATCGTCCAATATTTTCACTGTGATCATCAGAGACTGTGTTCATTACACACCAATCCAGATGTGTCCTCATTGCCTTTAATACTGAATTGCTGATCAAAATGCCAGCACTCAAGTCACAGTAGCTGCTATCTCGAACACGTGTTCCCATATAAACATCCTTTCCAACACTGATTTTATTGACGAGATCTTTTAATCTATGAATGTTGATGAATGTGTGATCTTGAGCAAATAAAAAGAAATCATAGTCTTGTATGAATGAATCCCCAACGTATTTGACTATTTGAAATGGTCGGAATTTATGTCTGGCATCCGTAAATCCAACCAATCCAGTTAGATTAAATTTACTTTTTAATTTATATTGAGCTGTTATGAAATATTTGATTTTATTCACCAAATGGCCAATAGTCTGGTTAATGTGGATTGTTAGGGAATTGATCTTCTCCTCAGAAGTGAAGATTCCGACAAAAAGTTTTTCCTTTATGCCCAATTCAGTTGAATAATATCGAGGTCGTACTGGTTTTGGTTTATTGGCACTATCGGATTTTTTTGGTAAATTCAGTTTTGGATGTAGCTTATTGGCATTAGTGACTTCTTGGACAGTTTCGTTTCGGATCCATTGAGGCGGTGTTGGAGTTAAATTACATTGTGTGTCGAAGGAATTGGATAAAAATGTGGATATGCAAAGTCCAAGGAGGATGCCTAAAAGCACTAAAAAATTTTCGGATATGAAATATTTGGTGTTTTTTAACATTGCACTTAGTTTTTGTATTCTAACTATATGAATAAAACATCATAAGACTAAAAACATTTAAAATAAACTATAAATTTTTATATGTAAACATTGGATAAACTATTTTGGTTTTTAGGTTCTAAAATTGGGATTGCTGATTTGTTGGTTGCAAAACTTCAATTTTTAAGAGAGGGAAAAGGGAACTTTACAAATTTCAAACTGCAACAAGAGAAAACTTTTGCTAACAATAGTGTTAATAAATAAATTTGTGTATTTATAAAGAATCTACAAACTTATATATGTACAAAAAATGTTATTTATTTAAAAAATTCCGTAGAATTTTCTAAAATGTTGTGTACCGTTTTGAGATGTTGCTTCAAATAGGACTTATCCGAAAATTTCTTATCACAGTGATTACAGTGAAAAGGCTTAACACCAGAATGTGAACACAAATGCCTATTTAATTTTGTTCTATCATAAAAAGTGCTCGGACAAATATGACATGCAAATTTCTTTTCCCTTACTGGTATCTTAATGTTTCCAATTCCATGAACTTTTGCCAAATGTACATCGAAAACATATTTATTGGTATACTCTTTACTGCAATATTCGCACTTAAATTCTCTAATATTTGAATGCAATCGAGTATGTTTCTGCATTTCACTTTTCCCTACAAACGATTTACCGCAAATATGACAAGAAAATTGTTTATTTTTCTCATGTCTTTTAATATGCAATTCAAAGTTTGATTTCATTGGAAACCGTTTCTGGCAATATTCACAACAGTATTTCCATAAACTGGGATCTCTATGCACAACTTTTTTATGTGTGGCTAGGGTTTTGTATGTTTTGAACGCTTTTTCGCACGATTCACATTTAAAAGAACGTTCATTTTTGTGAATCAATTCGTGACCACTCAAGTCACGTTTTGTAACAAAACTTTTTCCACATGTGGCACAAATGTGCTGGCGAAGGCCTTGGTGATAATTTACGTGTTGCTTTAGATTTGTTGAGGTAGTGAACTTTTTATCGCAAAATTCACAAGTATATGGTTTTATCTCTTTGTTTTCTAAAGAATGAATTTGGGAGCAATGTTTTCTCAATAAACTTAAATACTTGAACTGATTTTGACAAATATCGCAGGAATACATTCGTTTGCAGTTTGAAGTCGTGCATTTATGCTCCTTTACATCGTTTTCATTTGTAAATATTGTTTCGCAGTTTATACACTTTTGTTCTCGCAAGCATTTTTTCTCGTGAATTATTAATGACTGCTTTAAATCGAATGATTTTAAGCAGTTTCTGCATTTTAAGCGTGTATTATCGGTTAGAGATGATTTCTCTGATTTAATTAGTTTTATATTTTGTGAAAAATGTTCAGATATGATGTGGGTTTCCAATTTTTCTTTGCAGATGAAAGTCGCTTCACAGTTGTAGCAAATTAAAGTTTGGGAAGTAATGTTTGAATATTCAGTGATCAACTTGTTTAATTTGATTCGTTCACCATCTAGTGCGATACATTTTAGTTTGAAATCATAAGCTGCTTTGAGGATACTTTTGCAGACGGTACAGATTGTATAATATTCATGCCAGTTCTACAAAACAAGAATAATTAACTGATGATTATTAATAGTTATTGGGGAATTACTAGTTCTGGTATTAATTCACATAGTTTAGAATATGACGAAACATGATCTCCGTCCAATTGATTAATTTTAAAAAGATTATTATTTTTAGTGAGGCAAATATTGCACAAATTATTATTCATTCCCAATTATTTATTTGCTAACTTTCTTGAATGTTTTGAAATGATAGAAATTAAAAGATAGGTTATGTTCAATGTTTTTTTGTCAGTTAGCAATGTTGCCAGGTCTGAAAAACTGAAAGTGGTAGAACAATGCCCGAAAAAACGGTAGAAACCGGTAGATTTAAATAAAACGTAAAAATGAGGTAGAAAATAATAATTAACTGTTTTTTTTTTAATTTTTTGACATTAATGCGTCCCAATGCCTCACAAGTAGTAATTTCCTTGACGAAATTTTAATTTTTTTGTTGCACACTTTGCAATGTGCCGAAGAGGTGTCATCTTTCCTGACAATAACATCTCACAAATAAATGACAAAATGTGCGAGTTGTGTAGTAAAACTATGTAGAACCACCAATACATTTTAAGTGTAAAAAGACAGTTATTATGAGATTTTTGGTGGTTGTATGAACAATATTAAAAATCGGTATAAAATCATACTTGAACTGCTTGAACTACGGTAGAACTACCGAAAAACAGTAGACCTGGCAACACTGCTTAAGTGTTCTCAAGTGTTCTGTTTTACACTCGGTTCATGAACCATTCGATGATTCGAACACCGAGCACGGTACTCAAATTGGTTCCGATTTCACATAAGAGACACTACGAAGACTTAAAGAGTTGAAACATTAAGTTCCAAAAGTTCTAAATGTTCTAAAATTTCCAAGTGTTCCGGATATTCCGTATTCCTTGTTCCCGTTGATCGTTGTGCCGTTGAAGTTGTTTGTTGTTCTGCTGCTTTCCGCCGTTTTGAAAGTTTACCCGTATATTTTATAATGGCAGAAGAGGCCGATATGTTGCCAGTGCTATACAGGAAGAGTGGCCAGGAACTACCAATTAATCCAAAGATAAATATTATCTCTCATGTGATATTAAATCCACCAGCATCCGAGAATTTGTTACGCTCGCGTGCTCTATTTGAAGATGAAATCCAAGAATTGGTGCGGAATCTGGAAAAGCAAATTAGGGAGTTACAAGAAGAAAATTTAAAATTAGCAAAACAAATAAAAGCAAAGGAGGAAAAAATGAAAACCATGAATAAAGCTAATTTGATTTTAAGTTCAAAGTTAAAAGAACAAGAGGAGGAAACTATTAATTTGAAGAAGAAATTGTCGAAATTGAAGCTCTGCACTGGTCTCATTTCTGCAGAGTTACAAGGACCACCCTTCGCTTAGAAGATAATAGTTGCAAATTGCAATACAGTACAGTCATCAATAAATTGAGTTGATTGATTTTTCGAGTACCTATTATTTGTCGTTTAGATTCTTTATTCTTGTCAGATCCCTGGAATAATATATTTTATATGAAAAATTGAAAATTTATTTAATTTAAGCGCAATGGTTAGTTTATTTATGTTATAGAGTTCCAGAAATACAACATTGAGAAAAAAATTCGCTGCTTAGCCGGACGAGAATGAGAGATTTCCGCCCGCAAAAGCGGGTGCGATGGTGCGAATGTGGTTGTTATGGCACCGAAATGCAAAATAGTATATTAATGAACGAGTTGCATAAGCCAAGTGTTATGGCAAAAGTGGCATTATTGCTGATTTGCGTAGCAAATAAAAAAATACATACATTTTTTTTCATTATTTGAAGTTGGCGGGATGGCGGCAGTGGTTGGGCCACATTGGCTTCCTGTTCCTGTTGCCAACTGATCCAAACTATCAGGTTCGTCGGCTTCGTGTATTGGTCGCCTAAGGTGCTGTTCCTGCTACAGGTTATTCAAAAATTTTGATAATTGTTGAATAGCCAATGGGTATGGTAGAATATTGTCATGTGACTAGAATTCAACCAATGGGAGTAAATATCCAAATACCCAAAGCAGGAAAGCTAGCTTTAACCTACAAATTTTTAAACGAAAAATTATTTTGAAATTGCAAGACAAGAATGTTTTTTTAATTATAAATACAAATAATGCGTATTTTCAGTAACAGGACATTAATATCCAATTTATCAATACATTTTAGAAGGTATTCCCAAATAAAAATTGATGAATCTGGTGAGTCAATGAAATTAAAAATAAATAGAAATAAAACAGACGAACTATAAATTAAATACATAAATGGTATTATTTTCTTGTATTTTAGCCAAAGTAATTTGTCCTCCTTACATTCAACTATGTGAAGGCTTCCAAAATGAATCGCCCAGCTTAGGTGAAGAATTAATTAAGTCTATGGCAGTGCACAAGGATTTCTTATCAGAAGTAGAAGAGCAAAGTATTCTAACCGAAGTAGAACCTTACATGAAACAGCTACGATATGAATTCGACCACTGGGATGATGCTATTCATGGTTATCGAGAAACTGAACGTTTAAATTGGAACCAAGAGAATACATTAATTTTAAATCGAGTACGGGCTCTTGCTTTTCCTCCAAATGTAAACCAATTAAAGTATGTGCATATATTGGATTTAGATAAAAACGGTTACATAAAGCCCCACATAGATGCTGTTCGAGTAAGTATATATCTTTTATATGGAAGAATATTTGTCAATCTAAAATTTCTATTACAGTTTTGTGGTGATACAATCGCTGGATTAAGTTTACTGACTGATAGTGTGATGCGTTTGATCCACGATAAAAATAAGAACCTTTTCGCTGATGTGTTATTAACCCGAAGATCGCTGTATATTATGAAAGGTGCTGCCAGGTATGATTATACACATGAAATATTACGCAACGAAGATAGCATATTTAATGATAAGAAAGTATCCAAAGATCGACGAATTTCAGTAATTTGTAGAAATGAACCAGATCCAAAACTTAAAGACAGTACGTAACTAATACAACATATTCCTGTAGTTAAAATAATATAATTATTTATATGATACCTATCTTCATTTCTGGAAAAACTTAGTCTTTATAATACTAATTTATTGTGTTTGGTAATTTTTAATTTATCGTACAAGACATATATAACATAAACTAAGCCATTAGGGAATTAAACAGCTAAAGTGTACAACCCACATCTTCATCAGGAGCATCTGACTTAAATCCACATAGACAAGTACTACTGCCCAGTCCATTTGGCAAGCAAATATGCCCGTCTCTGCATCGATAATTTCGACAGACATTCGTTAATTGTGGACATCTTTTAGGCACTGCTTGGATCTGATAAAGTTTGTTGCCAAAACTAAGAATTGGTAACGGTGAGAGTCGAGTCAATGAATATTTCTCCACTCTTTCCACTTTTTTTCTGAAAAACAAAGTTCGATTTAAAATAAAATCAAGGTATTGATTGCATTGTATTTACGAAATCCAATCAGACCAATAAATGTGAGTGTTGGTAGTTGTAATACCAAATGGATATGTACAGTTTGTAGCAATCGTTTGCCTTTGTTTCGTGTCAATGTGAACACATTCAATTTTCTTTGTTCCTGAATCTGTATAACATAATCTTTCCTCGTTATAATCGATTGTTAGTGAATTTGGTAAGAGAACCGCGTCACCGCTTAAAAAAATTTGTCTATTACTGCCATCGGCGTTTGCCCATTCGATTTTCGGATGTTTACGATTCCAGTCTGTCCAAAAGATTTTACTAAAACCAATTCAATATTACAAATTAAGCAAATTTTAGGGAAATTAAGTGTACCCTCGTTGGGGATGTACGGCAATTCCTCTAGGATTCATTAAATTTGTTGTAAACAATTTGTGTCTTAACTTTGTATCCAAGTTAGCAACTTCTATCGTTTTCATGGTTGAATCAGTCCAATAAATGTTCCTCGAAACCCAGTCAATAGCTACACCTTCAGGAGAACCAATTCCTAAAAAAACAGTATTAATAATCGAATCTTCATTTTTATAGCGATTTATTTACCATTTTTAATAAAATCTGTTTTATCACTTCCATTGTACGTTGCACTTCGAATCGATTTACCACTCATATCGGACCAATAAAACCGCCCTTCAACACAATCAATATCTAATCCAATAGCCATTTGTCCATTTCTCATTTGCAAGGGTTTCCCTTGAAGTTTTCTTCTTTCATCTGTGGGCACTTTAAGAGTGCCCATACCTTGATTGACCAATATATACTCTCCTTCCACTTCAGGCTTCTCTCTACATGTAGTTCCATTTCCAATGAATCCAGCAATACATAAACAAATGAACTTGCGTTCACTGTTTAAGACACATCTTGCATTCGGATCACATAGGCCGGGATCATTGTTGCAATTCCTTTCTAAATAACAAACGAATCCATCACCATGGTAACCCTGATTGCAAATGCATTGCGATGTGTAATTCTCCAGATGCTCAACACATCTGGCATTTGGATGGCATCGCAATTGGTCACATCCAATGGGTTTCGGATCACAATGTGTTATACCGTCACCAATGAAGCCTTCTTTACACTGACAGAAATCGGTCTCAAGCTCCTGATCAAAGGCGCATTCGGCATTTTCCACACATGTTCCACCACCGCAATTTGCACTTGCAACAACGCATTGATGCTGCGAGTCTCTGGTATGCCCTTCACGGCACACACACACGCCGGTGTTGGAGAGTTCCAAACATTCCTCTGTCTTGGGACAATCAACGTTTGCAGAACAAGAAGCTGAATAGAACAAGCAATGGTGTCCATCACCATAATATCCGTCATTGCATACACATTTGTATGTTTGATCTACTTCTTTGCAAGTGGCATGTGAATCACAAGTGTTGACATCTCTACAAGAGACTTGGGTACAGTTGTAACCGTCTCCCTGGAAACCAGAGTTACAATAACAGTATGCAGAGGGACCCGATGGTGATTGGACACATTGCGCATCTTTGTGGCAATTATTCAAGGTGAAACAGTCTGAAACAGTTTGTAAACATTGTACACAAGTTGGGAAAACAGACTTTGAGGACTCACCAGGAGTTAAGGTATTTTCTTCGGGTAAAATGCAGTATCGTTGATCTTCATCAGCGATATAATCAAGTGGACAGACACAGACATCTAGCACGCAACGGGCTGCCACCCGATTTGTTGGCAAAGTGGTGTAATCGGTATTCTGGGTACATGTGTATCCATCACCCACATATCCCGGCAAGCAAGTACAATAATAGACGTTCGTCTCTAGATTTATAGTGCACATTCCGTATGGTGAGCAGTTATTGTTAACGTGACAACTTTGGTCTACAATCGGAGTACACGTCTGTCCATCACCATGAAAACCAGGCAAACACCGGCATGCGGCAACGTTATTTGAGGATTCGCATTGCGCGTTTTCGTTGCATCGGACATTGTTGCAAGACTGGGCGTTTTCGCAGAAATGACCGTTTCCTTCAAAGCCCGGATAACATCTACAAAAGTAACTTCCAACGATGTTTAGACATTCTGCGTTTACATCACATTCGTGTAATCCGGATTGGCATTCGTTTAAGTCACTGCAAATGGTACGATTGCCGTCGTAGAAGTTTTGGTAACCGGGATTGCATACGCAACGGAACGAGTCGTTTTCTACCACACATGCACTGTTTTCGCCGCATTGAGAGCGACCTTCCTCGCATGGGTCTATATCTAAAATCCCCATATCAAAATTAGTGGATTAGATTTGATATATTGATTAAAATTCTTACCCCCTAAAGGTGTAATCTTGTTACTAAGACCAAACCGGATAATTTGTTCACGACTTTCGTAACTGATAAAATTTTTTCCAACTTTTAATTTCCATGTTTCACCAACAGAAGTGTTTTCAAATTTACAGTAATTGAATAAGAAAGTTTGATCGACATTAAAATGGACAGATTCTTCTTGGTTGTATGCATTCGTGTATTTAAACGATCTGGAGCCGCGCACTTGGATGACACCCGGTTGGGTCATGGTGTACTGTTCTTGGTATTCATCGATAAGGATTTTAGAATCGACTGGTAATGTGGGTAGATCTCCTTGTATATCGACTTCCAGTCGTAATTGATCAAACAAATCTAAACCTAGATATTTCTGCTTAATTTGAATCACTTGACTTGTATTAACAAATGTTATTTTAGCGGTGTGATTGAATACACCTCCAGTCAGTTGGTATCCGTTGTATGCATTACGTATTGGTTTGGCAAACAAATATCCAATTACACTACCGAGAATCTGAAGGGATTGTATATCGAATCCGATTGATTCCGGTATTTTGGAGATTGCTGTATAAGCCCGACCATCGGTCATTACAATATAAGATTGCAAATCCAAATTATCCAAGAGTTCTCCGTTGATTTTACCAGTCACTTTGCCGTTGACACGGAGAGGGGCGTCTTTGCTAACACAGAATTTTCCATTTCCGTAGAATTTGTTGCGACATTGGCAGCAGAAACCGGATTCATAGTCAATGCATTTAGCTTGGATGTGGCAGGCTGTGGGTGCTTGAGAGCAGGTTGTTGCTTGTACCATTAAAGGCAGATCTAAGAAATGTATTTAAAAAATTTTTATAGCGCAAAATGTTGGTATTTACATACTGTCGTTGTTCAAATCGGGTTCTTGTACTGCTGGCCCGTCAATTCTATATATGAACTGCCCTTTCAGATTCATATTTGACCACCTAATTGACAAAGAGTTCAAATTTTGATTAAAAATGTTATTGGTATGTGGAGGTTACTAACTTTTCTAAGTTTACTACTTGCTCCGACCCCGATCCCGGCAATTTAAATAAGCTTCCTTCCGGCGATATAATTCCGACTTGAGCTCTTGCATCGGGTAATCCAGATTCATCGCCAGAGCCTTGAATCCATTGAATTCCATTTTCTGGATAAAGAAATTCAACAAAGGTGGAAGCGCCATCAGTCGAAATTACAACTTGATAAGTGTTCAATTTGTCGTTTTTTTCTTTATAATAACCAACAGCATACCAGGTGGCTATAAACACATTGGTAGCTTCGAAATTTCGCATTTCTGAAAATGAGTCCCTGACATTTCCGGTTGCCCTATGCAGAACTCCTCTATCCTGTGTTTGATAGTAAATAATTCGACCTGCGGTTGTAGTGTCAACGTTTGAGTAAAACGGTGCTATTATTGGATAGTCCAGAGGGAATTCGATGTTAATGAAGTCAGATATTTCCGTTTGAAATGAAAGGAAACCATTTGAGTTGACCTGTGAAATATATTTTCATAATCTTGAAGAAAAGTCGAATTATAGATCAATAACCCTGTTGTTTTATGATTCATGGGAATATATATATATTATATATTGGTATTGGTATTTTGACCTCTAGTTTAGATAAAAACTGAATGGAGTAATAAGCTTAAGATTAAAACTTTCTTAAATATGAAAAGGGACTTAAAAATTTGAGTTCTGATAACGAAGATATTAATAATGTTTGTTAAGTTTTATAAATAGAAAGTTTCTGATAAAATTTTAAAGTGTTTTTTGGAAATGTAAAAAGTGACTAAGAAAATTTAAAAGTAATTTAAGATCTCAAAAAAGTGTCTTTTTTTTGGTATAACTCATTTACTAAAGAATTGTAATACTTACGAAAATTGTCTCAAAGGGTGTGCCAAAGAACACAATAGGCACTTGCAATTGTATTTCATTACTGGATACATCGTTGCCTCTTTGCAATTCTCTTGCACCATTTACTTCATATTCATATAATAATGAAACGGGCAACCCCCAACCACTTACAAACAGTGAAAGAATCCCTAAAAGGGTGCACAAAAGCCTCATTTTCGTAACAACACTATGCAACAATTCATATATTCACTTTATCAATCTTTAAACAGAAATATCTCTTCCCGGTCACAGTTCAAAATGTTTTAAATTACATTGGATTGCTAGAAATATTTCTTTCTTTCTGTATACATATATATTATCTTATTTGTTAATTAATGAATAACTTGAGGAATAAACATTAACTTATATTGATGCAATGGTTTTGTGTTGATGAACGTTGAATGTCTGTTTTCCAAAAGTCTAATTTCGTTACTTTATACATACAGAATTGTGTAAAATGTTATAAAATGCACCAGCAGCTGATGCTTTTGATGTAATTATTGCCGGCTGCATCGTTAACATATTTTGCCCCTTAAGTTTCGTTTAACAAAAGGGCAATGCTCTTTTGACCAATTATGTGTTTTTCTATGGAACATTGCCAAAATTCTTCTCCACTCTATAATTATCACATTAGTTTTACTAATTAATACAAAATGCTCGAGTTAAAGATAAAAAACATTTATTCTGATATAATATTAACGTAAATATAAAAATTTATATGAAATTAAACGTCTCGTAATACATAATTTTATATGTCATTTAGCAAATATCTCTTAAATATGTTTTAACATAAAAATGTTTAATCAACGCTGCTAAGAAGCTTCCAGCATTATGAAGCGAATTATTTGGATCTTGAATCTGTAACAGAAACAGTAAAAAATATTCTGAATCAAAGTATAAAACTACGTATGTACCTGTTTCAAAGCCCATTCGGCACAATCCTTTATCTTCCCTTGCGATTGTCCAAAATCTAAACCCATTAATAATTTTACACATTGCGTATTTCCCCCCGGTTGACCCACTTTGCACGATGCATTTGGCTCATGTCTTACAACTTGTGGATCACCTTTGGTATCCGGAAGTTGGGCTAAAATGTAACCAGCTAATGCTCGACACAAAAACCTAAAACTAATAATAACATCTTCATAAAAAAAACCCAGATATTCAAAGATATTTACTTTGTCGATGATACTCCATTCTTATTTATACCAATTGCGGTCAAAAGTCCCCGGCCCCAGCCTGATGGCCCCTTTACATCGGATACAATAACTAAATTTTGCGCAAAATTGTGTAAAATTAATGCTGCTTTCGGTTCATCTGTAGCACATAATGTAAGACAGTGTTTTAAAATAGCCCACCACAAAAGAGGCAGTTTACTTTCAGTGTTTTCACTACAAATAAAAAACTGTATAAATATTTCAAATGAAAAAAATCTGTTCCTTTACGTTATTTTTATGTTTGCAATCCAGTCGTTGATTGACATTAAAATTCTATCAGTATAAGTACTTGTTCGTAATTTTTGCAATGCATGAACATATAACGTTAGGACATTGCCTTTAAAAATCAACAATTCCTCCAATTTTTTCTTTTTCGTTTCTAATATCTCTACCAAGTCTCTTAATTCCTCCCACGTTGGATCGAATGCAGGATTAGCTAAAAAAAATAAATAAGCCCCCAAAAAACATTAAACAACATCAATTTTCACCAGAGTTTTTGAAGTAATTCGTTACAGCATCTTCCATTAATTCCGCCATAATTTCCTCATCCGCCACAATTTTACCAAGCGTATTCAATACTGCCTTCAACTGAATATGATCACCATACTGTTTCTCAATCCATTGAGTAAATACTTTTGCCGAAATAAATCTAATCGCACTTATATTTAATACATGTAAAATATCTTGAAGTAAAATCGTGTATTCTCCTTCACTAACAACATAACTATCTAAATCTGATAACAGTCTCGAAATCACAGGATACAATTCTTGTTCTTTACTTGTAATTTTCGCTTTATATTTGCTTGTGTATACAGATATTAAACGAACATATGAACGAATGAAAATTAAACGTTTGTTAACAACTTCACCAGACGGTTCCGTTTCGGCTTTTGTGTAACCAGAAACAATTCTCAGAAATCTAGAGAATCACCAATAAAAATAAAATAAAATACATTTAAATCCGTTGACTTACTGCAAAATTCGGAAATCCAAATCCAAAGGGTCACTTTTGAAAATCACAGATGAATCACAACTTAAAACATACCAATCCATAACATGTTGGTAAACTGTTGAATCAATTATGTTCCAATTTAACTCTTCCGACTGAACCAACAAAGCTTTTGCTTTTTCCGTTTGTCTATTTCGTATTTTTGGTTCATTGAGTAATTTTATTAGCAAATTTAGGTAACATTGATAGACTCGAGTTCGAGTTTGTATGGGACTTTCATCAATATACGTTAACCATTTTATCCACGGTATTAACATGAATATTTGGCCAAGAAACGTATGGCAATCCGGTAAGTATTGATCTACAATCTAAGAAAAATTGTACAAATCACAAGCTTTCTCAGAAAATGAAAAAAAAAACATACTCTTAACATCAGTTCAAGATCAGGTACAGTGGGCCAAAAGTTTTGCCATGGCAATTTCATTAAAGATTCATGGATGGGACTTAAAATATGATCTTTGACTGAATTGTGGGTGTAACAACTTCCATACCACTGCCAAATGGAATTCAAAATAAGTACACATCCTACAAAAATAAAAACATTGAAACAGATCATCTACATTCGTATTAAACAGTCTAACCAGATTGTAAATGAATTAGGAACTTTATACTCTCAATCAAAACATCAGTCACTCTTTTAGCCAATTCAATATCCGGCGGAATCCATGGCAGTAATACAGATCGATCATCAGCTAATTGTTGTATCCAAGCAGCCATATTCTCCTTTAAATTCTGCATTGAATATGGCACTAACCAAGGCGTAAACATGTCACGTAAATAACACCAAATCTTTTCACATAACTTCTCAATTGGCAAATCCTGATAAACTCGTAAAGATGTAAATACTAATCCATGACTGATCATTCCCAGTAACATAACAAACACGTCCATATAGTTTCGGCATTTTGGATATAAACCATAAAGACCGTATTGTAAACGTTGGTGTGTGAAATGTTTGGCAAACAATTCAACAGCTTCAAGAAATTGTTGATGTTGAAGTACCGTTTGTGATTCAGCATAATTCCGTAACTGTTCTCTTAAGGGCACTTTTACATTTAAATTCACAGGTTTCGATAAGGAATTTATAATATCTTCCCAAACACAAACGGCTAATAAGCAAGAATCTGGACTACCGTTACTAAATTTCAACAATTGCAAAACGATTTCACAGAAATGTTCAGGAAATTGAAATTCGAATAGTATTAGTAAATGTTTTCGGTATAGACCATGAAGCATCATTGCTTCCACTTGTAAATCGAAACCAAGTGTTGTCAATGCTCGTATTACAGATTCGATAAATTGAGATCTTTGACTAATCTTTGGTTCTTTGCAATTCAACCAAACTTCTATTTCAAACTGAAACCAGAATTGAAGTTAGTCACTATATCAAAAAACATTTTAATATACCAACTTTAGATAAAAGTGCGAACGCAATATCGTATTTCTGACTAATTTCTTTAGTAATAATTCCATACATGTACAGAAAGTTTACAGTTCCAACATTGCTTGGAGAGAAATGTGGCGCTAAATAACATCCCAAATTTGGTTCTTTGAGGATTTTTTGTAAGAGGCGAGGCATTTCATTTTCAAAGCCACAAATATGTGACTAAATAGAAAAAAATCGTCAAACGGTTATTTTATGTAAATTGTAAAATCACTTACCTGTCCCAACTTTTCCAAACAACTGGCAAAGAGCATTTTAGTTGGCAAGTATTGCACATTCTCTTCATAAAGAAGCGACAGGATATAATAAAACAATTCAACTCCAAGCTTAGCAGACTCCGGATTGCACGACAATTGTGTTTGCAACAATCTAAATATTAATAAACACAATATTTAAATGAAATTCAATTTCTTTTTTATTACAACTCACCGAACAGCCTGTTGAAGCGTTACTGAAGCTGTACACAAAGCCAGAGCTGGTGATTGTAAAGATTCATTTATCAACGATTCATAAGACTCTCGATTCTTTAGAATTTGCTGTTCAATTCGTTCATTGATTTTTGCTTCCTGAACTTCAATAACAAAGCGTGCAGGACCTGAACAATTAACCGCCTGATTTGCACCTTTACAAGCTATCACTTTCGAAGCAGTATGCGGTACTAATCGATATAACTGTGGAAGTAATTCTTGGTAGGTGCAGTCTAGAGCTTTGTGTTGTGAAATTTTATTGGAATGATTTCTATAATAATAAATTCAAAGCAAACATTTCTAGATTTAAAAAAAATCACTTACTGAGCAAATTGTTTTAAGGTTTTCATACTAGGACTTAGACATTTGAACATTTCCTCTTTAGTTCCAAAATGAAGTTGCGGAATTAGTGGAGCTGAACGTACGATTGCAGGTGGCAATTCAGGAGTGTCATATGACTTAATTCGTCTTAAGATACGTTCAATTGGATCAGAACTCTCTACAGTACTCCCAGGTGTTAATAATGGTCGATTTACATTTTTTGATTCACGGAAATTTGATACACGCCAAATTTTTATGGACAATTCTTGTTCTTTTCTTAATTGGTCGTAATTTAGATATTCAAACCAGGGAGTCTATAAACAAATTCAAAGAACATACACATATATTTTTTAATTCTGTTGAAATTTTTACCGTTGAACCCTGTAAAATGCAGTCTAGCTGTACAGGTTCATATTGTGGTGGTAAACTGGCTAAATAAATTTTGTTCTCTTGAATTCTTGGTTCTTCCAGCCACAGTGCATAAGCTTTAAATATCCTACAAACAATAGATACTCGTTATTAAAGAAATTTAAACTTAGTTAAATATGTTTACTTTGAACATAAAATTCTGTTTTCTTTTACATGCGGTTCAATATCTTTCTCATCAACAATTTTCTCATAAAACTCAACCGTATCTTGTAAACGTTTTTTAACACGTTTTAAAAACGAGAAATTCACTAGACCATCGAAAAACTTCTCCCCAACACAAACAACAAAATTCACATCAGTTACTCGTTCTAGAAAAAGAATGAAAAATTTTTGCCACAACAATGGTAATAATGGATGGTCAATTGGAGTGTCTAATGCCTGTTGAGCCCACCGATAAATACACAAGGACGATGAAGAGAAGCAAGGTATTTTTAAAATACTTGCAGTTTTCTAAAACATGAAGATGTAAATACATTTTTCATATTTTCATTATTATTGTTACCTTTATCGCTTGGTCGACATTTACTTTCCCTTTTTGCCGATTCAACTGTATTAAGAGTTCTTTCCAAAAGCCCGTCTTCAATTCTCTTTCTTCATGCTCAATTGCAATTATAAAATACGCCAAATAAGGAAACGCCGACAGACAATTTGAAAATATTAAACTGTTATCAACATTATTATTTGTCACCCATTTGAAAAAGGACGTAATTGAAGATCCTTGTTCTTGAGGTGTCATGCTCTAAAAACAAATTTACAATAATCTAAAAATATTTTCATATGAATTAACAACCTGTTGCAATTCCCGCAAAATATTAAAAGCAACATCCAATGCATCACTATTAAAAAAACACGTTTTTATAATTATATCCAACAGATACAAAACACCCATATCTTTCGACCAATTTGGAATCGACACTAAAGAATTAATCCACAACCGCACTAAACTTCTAGGACTCTCCAAATCGTAAGTTGAATAATTTACAATTTGCGTTTGTATCATATTACCAAACTGTTCTTGCACACTTTTCTGTTCAACTAAATAACTCTTTATTATCGATATGTAACTGCGATTAGCATTAATTAAGTTATATAAAATTTGTTGAAATTTTTCGCAATTTATAATACACTCCTGACAACTAACAAATAAAGGCACTATTAAATTCAACGCAAATAGTACAGCCTCATGTTTTTCAAGCGACTGAAGAAACAACAAATGCGTTAATCCTTCCGTACAAATTAACGGCACCAAATGGCCCCAAGAAGTCATCAGTACCGCTACAAAGCTTGCAAGCGGTTCCTTCTGTCTTATACCTTTAGAAATACAATCAAACTTATCAACATCCTCAACATTTTTAAAATCAGTAAATCCTCGATCATTTATATGCAATTTTAAACGAAGTATTGTTTGCCAACCCCAATGTGCATATTTCGGTTCCAAGTCAACAGCACTAAGTACCAACAAAGCCACAGTACAATGTCTGTCATGCGGAATGGAATCCCAATTCAGACGCGCCAAAATCATACGAGCCAATTTACTCTCATCAGTCGTGATATTATTGTGTAATAACAATTTTGCGATGCCGTGAAGATCATCGTCCGCCAACTCCCATATACTTATCGGCAGTTCTTCATATAAATACAACGCTAATGAACCAATAGTTCCCATATGATCTTTCACTTTTTGAAAGATGTTCGACAACAAATGCGGATACTTCGATGTTAAATGTGTAAGTAAACTTCTAGCTACTTTAGAACATGTTTCCTGTGTAGATACATTAACAAAACCAATTTCTAATAGATCCATTGTCGCATTATAAATAAAATCCGAATCAATTATATCCCGTGCCAAGGCCATATTAGCGAATGTATTCAACAAATAATAAACCTCATCATCTAAAATGTTATTTAATTTCTCATCGAATTGTGTACGTAATTCAGGCGTCCACATTTGTTTACTGTAATCAGTATAATCCAACGGATTTAAAATTTTCTTTGCAGATTCATCGGAAGTGTGAAGAAAATAGAAAATTTTCCATATTGTCTCAATTGATACGATATGATATGGTACAACGGCTAAAAATTGCCATGCACCTAATTTCTGTGATACATACAAGCAGTAAATTGCCCTTTGGAAAAATGCGTCGTATTCCACTTGCAATCGTTGTAACATTGCTTCGTCTTCAATTTTTTCATGCTTCTTGAAGTGCTCCCATTGGTCTGTGGCGTATTGTGTTATGTGCCTTACAAAGCGACATAATCTCTTTGAAAATTGTCTGTATTTCGGTTGACTGTAAGTATTCAGACCTTTATGGATTATTTGAAGCAGTGTCGTTGAGAGTGAAAGATACTTTAAAAGATGATATTCATTTTTCGGATATTGATTGTAAAAATCCTGAAATAAATGCTTATAAATTAAGGAACAAGCATTAAATAAGAATTCTTACATTGTCATCTTGTTGGTTGATTAAAAGTAAATTTCTAAAGATATTGTCAATTGGTACTTGATTTAATAATGAAACCAAATCATTTTCTTTCAACGAACTACCGACTGTATCGTCATCTTCTTCTCCATCGGAATCAATTACCACCCATAGAGCGTCTTCAGCACCAGTGTCTTTATTTTGGGCCCTCTGGAATATATTTGTACACAAAAAGATATGGGTACAAAAATAAATTGCTTACATCTTCAAGGAATTTCTCTCTGGATTTCACTGGTAATAAAATAGCGGTAAGAACTGTAAGGGCGTGATTGATTTCAAAATTGGCAAAAGGAGATTCTTGTAAATTGACATGTAATGGCACTTGGATGAAAGATGACGCCCAGGACTCAATACCAGCAGGACATCTAAAGAATTCTTCATTTTAAAATGTCTTCATTTTGGAATGTAATCGAACTTACCTTAAAACATGACTTAAAATAAACAAATGATCCTGAAAATTGGACAATCTTAACAGGACTGCAATTAAACGTTTCAACCACTCTCTGGTTTCCTTCAAAAATGTTGAATCTCGAATTAACTTCCTTTGAAAAGCAAACAGTACTGAGATACATATCCGAAGTTCATTTAAGTACGGTTTTAAATGGAGAGGTTCCTCTTGCATTAACAGTACAACCGGTGCATTTTGACTTAATTGAGTTACAGTTAAGCAACTGGATATAACGTTCTGAATATACATTTCAATCTGGAATGGAACACTATTAGAATCTCTTTAATTACGATAAGAATTTAGATTACTTGTAATTTAACATCTTCCACCGAATACGCATAAAGAACTTGATTTTCGTATAGTAGTTTCTGAATATTCGCTAAAAGGCGAACAATGTTTTGAAATGCAGCACGATGAAAAACGCTCTTATTGTATGTATACGTGCCGGTTACAACAACATCATCATTACATTTACCAACAGCTGAAGCTGTAACACTCATCACAGTCCAAACATTTTGCTCCAACTGTTTATATTCTCTACGAACTTGCAGTAATTCAATAGTATTGCAATTATTTTTTTCCTTTGCACTCAAATAATTTGTTAGCAATTCGTATAATGGATGTCGTTTAATACCTAATCCTTTAAGTTCGGCTTCAACAAATTGTGAGGTAAATTGATCCAACTGTTCCAGTTCAGGATTTCGGTATAATGCGGTTAATTGTGACTCTGAATAAGGTTTAATTAAACGCATTTCTTCAATTGCATTCAATTGTGATGCATTTTCAATGTCGTTTAGAATTTCTTTGTTAGTTTTTAAAACTTCTGATAAGATATCGTTATTTGTTGAGTTCTTAGAAACTGAAGATGTTTTAGGAATATATTGTTTAATTATTCCTGTTTTATCACCAAGTTTATCCTTGGTCAATGGTAATTCAACTTCCGATGTCATTTGCTTTTCTGCCGTCTCTTTATCGCATATTGTTGATTCAGGTAATTCGTCAGGTGCAGTTTCTAATTTTTCATCCTCTTTATTTAAATATACATTATCAGGTGGGTTTGTCGACGATTTAGGTATTTCCGTTTCAACCACTTTATCATCGTTTGCAGTTGTTAATTGTGCAACATTTTCCGGTGGTTCCCCTTGTCTTTCGATTTCATTTGTAGATTCTTTTTTTTCAACACTTCTCTTATCTCTTTTCTTTTTCTAAAATTAATATACTATAATAAAAAAAGAGAAGAACGATAACTCCAACAATTTACCTTTGGTTTTTCCATAACAGCTTCCATGGTTAAAAATTGTTTAGTATTTTGCGTCGTAATCTGATTCTGAGTACCTCGTTGAATATAATATACAGAAAATCATTGTAAACAAAAATCAGCTGTTTTTTTGACTTTCATTTGTGATGATTGCACATTAATTAACAAAATATGAACTGCTCACTGAACTATAATAATTGTCAATTCTACACATACCAATGTTCAATGTGTAAAGTAATTTACTCTAGAATTTTGTGATAAAAAACTTATAATAAACAAAAGTATAGGAATGCAAAAGTGACATTGACAAGTTATGACAACTGTGGAAGAATATGAAAATGATAGTGTCATTTGTTGTTGTTTTTAGTACTTGTAAGAATTTCAGATTGCCAGTATGTTGAATGTTGATTGGAGGAGGATTGACGAAGAAGAAGACAAATAACCTCAAATTTATTTTGAATGCAACATTTTTATTAAATTTATAAATTTGCAATTTTAACACTAAAATCTACTATAAAATATTTTAAATAATGAGTATAACAAGCAAAAAGTCTAAAAAGAGTAAATCCAAGAAGAAGTCCAACTTAAAAACAGTATCTTTCGACGAAGAAATTGTTACAAAAAAGCAGGCAAAGGAAATCTTAGAAAATCCAGATTTAATAAATAAAAATTTGCAGAAAAAAGATCAATTGGAAGTGGTAAATAATAGGGAAGGAGTTGTTCCCAGTGAAAATACAACCAGCAATTTAAGTTCGAAGACAAAAAAGAAAAAGGTGAAAAAAGAAACCTCGAGTAATTCAATCGAATCAGAAACAAGTAAACAGGTCGATGATATACCAGGACAAATAAATGTTCCACCTAAATCCAAGAAACGAAAAAATGTTACTAAGGAAGTAGAGACTACTAATGAAATCGAGAATGACACTGAAAAGGACGTTGAATCAAATGACCCTAAACCTTTGTCTATAAGAGCGCAAAAAAGAATGAAACATGCTAAACTTATCGAAGATAAAAAATTAAAATCCGATTTAGCTATTCAGGAGAAAACCTTAAATTATTTATCTAAATGGAAGCACAATCGAAGTGAATGGAAATTTGAAAAATTAAAACAAATATGGTTACAACAAAACTTATATGATTCCGCTAAAGTGCCTAACGAGTTTTGGAAAACGGTAGTTGATTATATGGAAAGTGCCACAGGCCATGTTCGGCAGATTTTATGTAAAGAAGCATTGAAAATTATTGAAAATGAAGATGAACAAGCAAATGACAATGATGAATATAAAATTCGTGTGGGGCGAGCAAGAGATATAATTCAATATTTGCAAGAATAAATTACCTAGATAACTTATTTTTAATAAATATCAAATTTTATGTACATTATCTCTTGAACGGACACCAACGTGACTATAAAATTTCATAATGTTCCGCTAAAGGATAATTCTTAAATATAGGTACATATAAAAATCTCTGTATGAAATTAAAGTATAAAAAGTAAAAGGAATTTATTCAGCTCTAAAACAAAGATTATAAATATTTTGTATTGCACGCAAATAATAAAGGCATGTTAACAATTTGATTCTTTTATTTTATACATATTGCAATGAACCCATTATTTCTTCCCCTAAAAAGGACTAATTAATTTGTAGTAATAATTAAGTACTCCAAATACTTACCGGTCTTCAGACTGTTGCGGGTCCAGTGTTCTAACCACACTTGGGTAACAACAATAATTTCACTGAAAAAATAAAAAGCCACAAATGAAGAAATGCACCAACAGTCAATACCACACTTACCAGGCCATCCCAAACAAGTGCATTCTAAACACTGTACAGTCTGTACCATTTTTTTCACTAGTGCAGCTGCCACAACACAAATAGGTACTTTGGAAGTTTGACCATAGGCAACCAGGGGCAGGGCCACTCAGGATGTTTGTTTACATTTTGGACTTGTAAATAAAAATTACAAATTGAACCCAAAAGTCGGAAAACCTATTTTCACTTACCGTGATGGTCCACGATTCACTGCCTTCCGTCGACCCATACAAATACCGTTGTCTCAATTGCCGAAATATCCCTGATGGCTCACAGGCTCACACTTTCTTATTTGGTCTTGTCCCGTCTGCAATTGTGGGCACTTTTCAACAGTCTTTTCTTCGGGAATTATTATCTTTTTCAAATTTATGATTGCACTGAACAATAGCACGACACTCTTGTAACTTAAATGAACTACCGAAACCGAGATAGAACACCGATTCAAGAAATAGGTCAGTTTATTAAACACCAATTCACAACGGCAAAAGGATCGTAGAATGCCATTAATCTTCACATTTAACTTTCCGTTTTCGTTGATAAACGGACAGCTGGTAACGGGGGCTTTTATTTAGAGGGCACTACAAATTATATCTCACTACCACGACCGACTTCTTAGACTAGTGATGGACAATTTGAAGTACCGGAAAAGGAAGCGCAGGTGGCACTATTTACTACACCTTACCAGTGTCCTTCCAGTTCAGTAGTATAAGTTTTGGCCTGATCGACTCAGAAATCAGTTCGGTTATAACTCAAAAATAACCATTCCGCATTTAATTACTGTCAACCAGTGTTAAATAAAGTTTCGTTGAAAGTTCTTGAAAACATGCGAAGCAACCGTTAACACACCGTAAGTACCTTTTCTTTTCCGACTTTTCCGCTCTACTGTGTTTTCTGTTACAGACCGTTATTATAATCACCGAGTTGAGCTTTTGGCAATTGGCACAGCACCACTTTTTCCTAATTTCACTTTTGGTGAGCGTCTGTGACGCCATGCGCCGTTCCTGGTGGACAATTTATGTCATTCGCCACTCTTTCCCAATTTCCTTTTTGGTGAGTGTCTGTGACGCCATGCGCCATTCCTGGTGGACATTTTATGTCATTCGCCACTCTTTCCCTAATTCCTTTTTGGTGAGCGTCTGTGACGCCATGCGCCGTTCCTGGTGGACATTTTATGTCATTCGCCACTCTTTCCCTAATTCCTTTTTGGTGAGCGTCTGTGACGCCATACGCCGTTCCTGGTGGGCATTTTATGTCATTCGCCACTCTTTCTCTAATTCCTTTTTTGGTGAGCGTCTGTGACGCCATGCGCCATTCCCGGTGGACATTTTATGTCATTCGCCACTCTTTCCCCAATTCCTTTTTTGGTGAGCGTCTGTGACGCCATGCGCCGTTCCTGGTGGACATTTTATGTCATTCGCCACTCTTTCCCTAATTCCTTTTTATTGAGCGTCTGTGACGCCATGCGCCGTTCCTGGTGAACATTTTATGTCATTCGCCACTCTTTCCCAATTTCCTTTTTGGTGAGCGTCTGTGACGCCATGCGCCATTCCCGGTGGACATTTTATGTCATTCGCCACTCTTTCCCCAATTCCTTTTTTGGTGAGCGTCTGTGACGCCATGCGCCGTTCCTGGTGGACATTTTATGTCATTCGCCACTCTTTCCCTAATTCCTTTTTATTGAGCGTCTGTGACGCCATGCGCCGTTCCTGGTGGACATTTTATGTCATTCGCCACTCTTTCCCAATTTCCTTTTTGGTGAGCGTCTGTGACGCCATGCGCCATTCCCGGTGGACATTTTATGTCATTCGCCACTCTTTCCCCAATTCCTTTTTTGGTGAGCGTCTGTGACGCCATGCGCCGTTCCTGGTGGACATTTTATGTCATTCGCCACTCTTTCCCTAATTCCTTTTTATTGAGCGTCTGTGACGCCATGCGCCGTTCCTGGTGAACATTTTATGTCATTCGCCACTCTTTCCCAATTTCCTTTTTGGTGAGCGTCTGTGACGCCATGCGCCATTCCCGGTGGACATTTTATGTCATTCGCCACTCTTTCCCCAATTCCTTTTTTGGTGAGCGTCTGTGACGCCATGCGCCGTTCCTGGTTTACATTTTATGTCATTCGCCCCTCTTTCCCAATATCCTTTTTGGTGAGCGTCTGTGACGCCATGCGCCGTTCCTGGTGGACATTTTATGTCATTCGCCACTCTTTCCCAATTTCCTTTTTGGTGAGCGTCTGTGACGCCATGCGCCGTTCCCGGTGGACATTTTATGTCATTCGCCACTCTTTCCGCAATTCCTTTTTTGGTGAGCGTCTGTGACGCCATGCGCCATTCCCGGTGGACATTTTATGTCATTCGCCACTCTTTCCCCAATTCCTTTTTTGGTGAGCGTCTGTGACGCCATGCGCCGTTCCTGGTGGACATTTTATGTCACTCGCCACTCTTTCCCAATATCCTTTTTGGTGAGCGTCTGTGACGCCATGCGCCGTTCCTGGTGGACATTTTATGTCATTCGCCACTCTTTCCCAATTTCCTTTTTGGTGAGCGTCTGTGACGCCACGCGCCGTTCCTGGTGGACATTTTATGTCATTCGCCACTCTTTCCTAGTTTCCTTTTTGGTGATCGTCTGCATTTCGATTGATCCTGAATTCGATTGATTGAAAGTGATACCTATTACGAACTTGATTCAAACAGCCGATTGAAGCATAAACATTCTTATATCCTAAACTCTCTCCGATTTCCTTGGCTTTTGCCCTTTATATGGGACCTGTTGAAGAACCTGAAGGACCTGTCAACGGAATGCCTGAATTTCGGGCCTTCATATACCACTCGTAACACAGTTTATCGATATATGCTCCCCCAATCTCGGCCTCAGTTTTTGAACATTTTCTTTTTTTATTAGGTTTAACTTATGACGACCATTCTGACATAATTTTATCCCTTTTCCTAACGATGGCAGCGGCATGGGTTTTCGAAATGTAAAAAAATTTGGCTAGTTCTCTGACACTAGGTTTTTCTTCATTGTATTTTTCAATCACTATCACTTTTTCGTTTAATGTTAAAACAGTTCTCTTATTTTTATTACTCATTTTGATTTAAGTTAAATATTATTTATTAGTGCCAATTACAGACTCTTGTAATTTACAGTGAATATTCATTCATTATGTATGTTTCACTCCAGCTTATAAAACATCGAACGAAGCATATTAAAAATGTGTTGGAGCTTGTCTTAACTTGCACTCTTGTCCGTACTTGCAGGTTCAACATTCTATTTTAAAATTAGATTATTAAAATATAAAAACGACGGTTAAAAATGACATTTACATTGCCGTTTTATAATTGTTGTTAACAAGCAGTTAACATAAATTTTTACTTCATAATATTTAAAATGTAAAATAAAACTATTTTGTACAAAAAGATTTTATTTATAATAATCGGTAAATAGCACGTAAACAAATTAATCGAGAAATAAAATCTAAATGATTTTTCTCCATTAGGCTTTTTTAAGTTCGTCTTCCGGGTTCAGTAGCAAAAGTCAAAAAGGTCAAAAGTCAAAAAAATCTTGAAAAAAACGCGAAATAAATGCAAGAAAGACAAATAGGTCACAATTTATTATTATGGATTTAATTTATTACTCAATAATTTTATGATTTCTTCTCTTTTTTGTTCAACAGCATAATCAAGTGGTGTTTTACCATCGTCATCTTGAATATCACAATTTGGATTTAAACTTAACAATAATTTTACAATTTCTTCATTTTCTTGTTCAACAGCATAATGAAGTGGTGTTTTCTTCCTCCAATCTTGACTATCACAATTTGGATGTAAAGTTAACAATAATTTAACAATTTCTTCATTATTTTGTTCAACAGCATATTGAAGTGCTGTTCTTTTTATATCATCTTGAATATTACAATTGGGGTATAAAGTTAACAATATTTTTACAATTTCTTCATTGTTTTGTTCAACAGCATAATGAAGTGGTGTTGTTTTCATATAATCTTTGATATCACAATTTGGGTTTAAAGTTAACAATAATTTTACAATTTCTTCATTCTTTTGTTCAACAGCATAATGTAATGGTGTTTTATCGAAATATTTATTTTGAATATTACAATCAGCACCTAATCGTATTAATAAATTTATGATAAATATGTTCCCCATTAAAATTGCCAAATGAAGTGGAAATTCACAATTTCCAGTTTCGTTAACATTGAAATTGTCTAAAGATTGAATTGTTTCAATATCATTTGTAAGAATTGCTTTGTGAATGCAAATCTTATGTTTAATACATTCATTATTGTTACAATTTAATTTATCACTCAATAATTTAACAACTTTTTCATTCTTTTGTTCAACGGCATAATGAAGTGGGGTTCTTTTAATAGAATCTTGAATATCACAATTTGGATTTAAAGTTAACAATAATTTAACAATTTCTTCATTCTTTTGTTCAACAGCATAATGAAGTGGTGTTCTTTTAATAGAATCTTGAATATCACAATTTGGATTTAAAGTTAACAATAATTTTACAATTTCTTCATTCTTTTGTTCAACAGCATAATGAAGTGGTGTTCTTTTAATATAATCTTTAATATCACAATTTGGGTTTAAAGTTAACAATAATTTTACAATTTCTTCATTATTATGTGCAACAGCATAATGAAGTGGTGTTTTTTCCCTATCATCTTGAATATCACAATTTGGATTTAAAGTTAACAATAATTTTACAATTTCTTTATTCTTTTGTTCAACAGCATAATGAAGTGGTGTTTTTCTCCAGTATGTATTTTGAATATTACAATTAGCACCTAATAGTATTAATAATTTAATAATAAATATGTTCCCCATTAAAATTGCCAAATGAAGTGGAAATTCACAATTTCCTGTTTCGTTAACATTGAAACTGTCTAAAGATTGAATTGTTTCGATATCATTTCTAAGAATTGCTTTATGAATGCAAATTCTACGATTTATGCATTCATTATTGTTACAATTTAAATTATCGCATAGTAATTTAACAATGCCTTCATTCTTTTGTAAAACAGCATAATCAAGTATTGTTTTACCATCTTGATCTCTAATATGACAATTTGGATTTAAAGTTAACAATAATTTAACAATTTCTGCATTCTTTTCAAAAACTGCATAATGAAGTGGTGTTGTACCATCTACATCTTGAATATCACAATTTGGATTTAAAGTTAACAATAATTTAACAATTTCTTCATTATTTTGTTCAACAGCATAATGAAGTGGTGTTTTTTCCCAATATGTATTTTGAATATTACAATTAGCACCTAATAGTATTAATAATTTAATAATAAATACGTTCCCCATTAAAATTGCCAAATGAAATGGAAATTCACAATTTCCAGTTTCGTTAACATTGAAACTGTCTAAAGATTGAATTGTTTCGATATCATTTCTAAGAATTGCTTTATGAATGCAAATTCTACGTTTTATGCATTCATTATTGTTACAATTTAAATTATCGCTTAGTACTTTAACAATTTCTTCATTCTTTTGTTCAACAGCATAATGAAGTGGTGTTTTCTTATAATAATAATCTTGAATATCACAATTTGGATTTAAAGTTAACAATAATTTTACAATTTCTTTATTATTTTGTAAAACAGCATAATGAAGTGGTGTTTTACCAAATCCATCTTGAATATCATAATTTGGCTTTAAAGTTAACAATAATTCTACAATTTCTTTATTATTTTGTTTAACAGCAAAATGAAGTGGTGTTTGTTCCAATTTATTGTAATTGTTTTTTAGTAATTTACAATAAATTAAAACAATTTTGAATGATTGAACACTACACTTTTGTATTGCTACATGAAGTATACTTTGTTCATCATTATAAATCAATTTTTTTATGAAACAATCTTTATAATTTGGGATTTCTTTTATCAAACCAAATATTAACGATAAAAATATTTCATTATCTTCGTTTATGGCATTATACAATGCTTTTTTAACTAAATTTAAATCTTTGTTCCAAACTAATTTAATAATTGTTTCAATTTGTTTTTCATACTTCTTTTCTTTCGACAAATAAAAGTTTAGGAATACACGAATATTTTGAAATACTTCGTCAATAAGTATTTTTTTAACAAAATATTCGTTAAAGCCTTTGTTTGAATCTTTTTTACATTTTTCTATTAAAAATGTAGCTACAAAATATTCAGCAAAAGATTGATGTATAAATTGTGGAATTCCATTATTATTTCCAATTATTATACCTTCATTACATTCTTTAAAATTCATTTTAAAATTTTCCAAAATATTTCCATCAATTGAAAATATTTTAAAATCATTAACTTTAAATATTACCAAGAGAGCATATTTTTTACAATTTTGTAAAAACGTCTTAAACATACTATCTAAATTAAATATTCTTCTATTTTGTGGACCTACTTTAGTTTCAATTTTCTGTTCCAAATACCATTTATAAAAGATGGTTTCTAAAAATTGTTCATACATAAAAATTAAATCAATTTTTTCAGGTAAATCCGGTTCTTCTTTATTTGATTCTAAAAAACTAGCACATGTTTGATATTTCATGTTTCCACCGTTGTTTGTAGCAAATATTTCTGAAATCATTAATAATAATAATGGAATTCCAGTAAATGATTTGATTTTATCGTTAATTGAATTGATTAACAAATGTAGAATACTTTTTACATATTTGCATATTTTGTCATTTTTAATTTTTAATTTTCTTTCAAAAGTGTTTGTTAAAAATGAAACCTGATCATTTTCACAAAATTGTAGTAAGGATATTGAAAAAACTGATAAATGTCTTTCTAAAACAGAAACAAAACTTGGTCTTGTTGTTACAATTACTTTTGATACTTTTGTAGATTTTAAAAAACTAAACAAATTCAAGACTAAATCTGAATAATCCAAATAAATTTCATCAAAAGCATCAAATAAAAGAATTAGATTAACTTGATTTTCTTCTAAACAGAATTTAGCAAATTTGTTTTCAAATTTATTTTCTTCAATTTTCTGATCTAACATTTTATGAAGAAGTTCAATATTATCCTCGATATTATCTTTTAAACATTTATATGTATCAAATAATCTTTTATATTCATTTAAATTAAAGCGAACAACTACATTAGATCCATTTGTATATTGTTTACAAATCTTATTAATTAATGTTGTCTTACCCATTCCAGAAACCCCACTTATTACACAAAATTGATTGTTTTTAATTCTATCACTTAATTCACTTTCTGAAATTGAAAATGATGTTCTGTAATTTTCTATTCCATCTGTTGATCCTTTTGTACGTAGTATCCAAAAAAGTTTCTCCTCTTTGTATTCCAATAAATGTATGTTTTTGTTCTTTTTAGCGTTTTTCTTACATATGTCTTCAAAATCTTCCATTGCACGAACACTTGATGTTTCTATAATTGACTCACTTATTTTAATTTCCGTTGCATAGTCATTTTTTACAACTACATATATTTCGTTATTATGCTGTTCATTTCGTTTTAGAATATTATGATTTAAAGCAAAAGATTCCAATGTTCGAGGAATATAGTTATAAATAGTTGAATCTGAATTTGAAGAAATCAAATCGTTTCCAAAATCTTTAGTTTCATCTAGTAAAAGAGTTTTCAGTGTTTGACCATCAATCAAATCTTCTTTATCTTGGATTATTTTATTTAATTCCGTCTCTTGTCCTTGCCATTTAATTATCTTGTTTAAAAACTCTTCTTTGTTTTTTATATCAGCTATTGTTATTAACTCTTTATCCTCTAGTTCAGTCACATGTTGAGAATAGTTATTCACATTTCCGAATAAAAGAAGTTTTTGAATTCCATTAGACGTTCCAACTGCTTTAATTAGTTCTTGAATTTCTTCTTTTCCTTTCTCGTGCTGGCATTCAATAACAATAACATCATATACGGTTGAATATTGAAATAAATTTAAAATATTATCTACAAATTGTTTCGAAATATTATTTGCTTCAATAAATAAGAATTGTATATTTTTATTTGATTCAAGAAACTGTAATAGTTTAAGTGCTGTAAAAGTTGTTACTTCAGTTTTAACAAAAACAACTCTCTCTTTGTTATTTAGGAATTCTTCTATTCCGCTAATTTCTTTTGAATATTGAATATCGAATTTACTGGAAATAGCTGTAATTTTTTGCCTACTTACAACAGACATTGCCTCTATTCTTAAATTAGCAATATTTTGCCACAGCTCTTGGAAAAACTCTGTTTTCTCATTATCTTTAATCCAATCTTCTTTCTGGAGCCTCGTTTCTCTCCAATCCTTCATGTGGTTTTCAAGAACTCTTTCCATATTAAGGAAATTGTACGAAAAATATGTACCTGCCATTTTTTTAATTTCTTCTTTCAATTCGTCCACATCAGGTGGTCCAACATGAAATTCTAATTTGGATAGAAATTCATTTACATCACCTTCAGTTACTTTTGCAATTTTTGGCAATTGTACTTCAAACTCCATTTTTTCATACAACCATATCACATTAAATTCTTTATTTTGAATAGAACCAATTCCTAATTCTTCTCTTAATTTTTCTACTTCTTGCGAAAGGTTATTGCCTTTAATGAAATCTTCACTAAATGTGCAACAATGGTATGTCCCATCTGATGAATCATCTGGTAACTGTTTCAGGACATTTGTTTTAAACAAAGTGAACCAATACAGTTTATAAATTTCATCGTCTTTTTCCACAATTGGAGGCTCTTGAACACTTTCATCCAAATTTATATACTGCTTCAAATTCTTAACCAACTTTACCATATTTTTCACAATGTTTGTTTTGTCATCATCAAAGTGTGTTTCATATCGCCATTCAACATTTAATACATCGTCGATATATTCAATTTTTAGTCCTTCTCGTAATTTCTTGGCATTTTCTGAAAGTTCTTCTTCACCGCGAATGAATATTGGATTAAATTTACAATGATTTTCCTTCGAATGCAGTAAAATATTTTCCCTGAACAGAGCACTCCGGTACAGTTTATACATTTCGTTGTCTTTCTTCACTGTTGGATAATTGTTTGTTCCTTTTTTTAAGCTTTTCACATTTGCATATTGTCTCAAGTGGTTAACCAACTTTTGAAATATAGTCTTTTCACATAATAGTGTTTCGATTATGCTGTTTGATCCATCCTTCAAAGTATACGTTTTTGAAGAGTCACATATTTTGTTAAAAATTCTATGAACGCCGGTTCCTTCTTCCTTCTTCTCATTTACTAAACCATTTTCCATATAGGAAACATTTGAGAAAATGATGATTTTCTCCAATTCATTATTTGTGCCGTTGAAAGTTTCTTTGATATTTAAAAAAGATGAAAAATATGTTTTTAAATCAAAATCCTTTATGTTAAAAGATATTTTTTCCTCTTCAAGTAGAACCTTTTCATTTAATGTTTTTATGTTTCCATTATCAATTAGTTTTACCTGGCAACAAATCCATTTAGTTTTTCCACCTTCTTCAAATTTAATAACACAATCATCAAATTTCTCAGCCACTTGAACTACTTTTCCAATGTCACATTCGTATTCCTTACTTCGTAAAAGTAACAAGACGAATAGCAGTACTTCGTATGTTTTCCCTTTTGATTCGTTTTCCATATTTATTCTGTAAATAAGTATTAAATATGTAATAAAATAATTGATGTTTATTAATACACTAGATGGATCATAGGATCATTATGGTAACGCCTAATAAAAAGTGTGGGGAAGCAACTTTCGCGAGCATATTGCGACTCACCACTTTTTAATCCCCAGCAATATTTGTGCCCCTATTCGACCAGACAACTCACCACCGAGGTACTAACGTCGATGCGCCACTGGACCATAGTTCAACTCACCACTAAATAAATTTTACTATAAATCGTCTTAGAGAATTAAAGGAATTGTATTTAACTTAGAGACAAGGGGAAATATAGAAAAATCAAGTGATATATCACAGTGGTTTTTATTTATAAAAAATTCAGAAACTTGAAACATATAAAACTCACAATATTTGGCCTCCTCTTCGGCTTTGAATAAAATCCACCACAATTTCGATTTTTCTATATAATTGACATTCGTTTCTACATATTTACCACAAAATCAAAGTAAGAAGTAAAAGAGTAAGTAATTGCTAAAATTTATTAAAATATACATTTTTAAGAAGTGAGGTGGGGTGGCTCAATTTCTAACCAGGGATGGGGATTAAGTACCAGGTGCCCGAGTGGTGAGTTGGCCCATGTACAAATGGGTTCCAAAAAATTTACCTGCAGTGGCGAGTGATGAGTTGGCCGGTTAAAATAAGGCAGGGATTATACACCACTTGTTTAATCATAGCAATGATCATAAGCATACTCATAAGAGTTCAATACAATGATTGCCATTGTAGTGTTTATGCACGATTTTGTCATAGTCATAGTCATGAAATTTGAATAATTTCAACTCTTATGACGCTTATGATATGATTATGACTATAGCTTGGTGTATACTCCCTGCCTAAATTTGGTGGTGAGTGGCGATATGCCTACTTTCGCTTAGGGAAAAATTCTAACCTCACATTGGATTTAGGCATTTCCTAATGACGTCACTATGTGTTATATTGTGAATATAACATATATTTCAGATAGTGTTATTTGAATAGTGAGAATTTTGAGATACTCTTATCAAATATCGAAGTTTGTGATGTAATTTGAAAAGCTTAAACACTATACATATAGGTATTTTCAGCGAAGTAACCGGTCAGTTAAAAAACATACCACTGCACTTTCTATGTACAACGGTTTGGTCACTTAAAATAACATACCGGTTACTCGCTGAAAATAGCCAATAATGTCTTTTGCAAAACATTAATTCTAATATAAAAAATTAAAAAAAAATTGCTTAATAATAATACCTTTATTTGAAATGTCAGCAACAGAATGGTAGAAAAGAAAGTAAATGTACCTAACTAAATACAAATATTTCGGGAGATATGTATAAACAAATCGATTTACGAATTAATTAAAATCGCGACCAATTATAAACACAGTATTTAACAGTAGAAAAGTATCAATTGTAACTAGTGAAATAACATTTTTAGGAACTAGTGAACTTTTCAAAATTGCTTAGTTTATTATGCTCGATTAAAGAAAAGGGATATAACTCGTATATGTTTATCTAATCTAGAATTCGTATGTACAGAATGTTGCCAAGTGTGAGGATTTTTCGCCAATGTGGGAATTTTTAATAGAATTGGGAATTTTATGCATGCAGGGATTTAATGGGGAATTTTTAGTTTGATTCGCTTTGTTGCTGTTTTTTGAAATTCTTCGCAAACTGCATTAATATATGTTCTGACTGTTTTTTTTAATTCCTAAATTGTGCCTAAATATAAGGAAATAAGTATTTTTTTAAACAAATACTCTTGTTTTTTACAAATCTTTGAATTTAATAGTGGGGATATTTTATGTAGGCAACTTTTAAAGTCAAACGTGGGGAAAAACATAAACCAGACCTGGCAACACTGGCTGACTCATGACAGTGAAAACAGCAAAGTTTGACATCTATTCTTAACACCTGCGCATTTTACATCATCATCTCATAAAATTGTTATTTTATAGATAAGAAGTCATTTGATTGTGTTTATATATTCCGGTTTTCATCAAAAAATATAAAATATAGATATTTGGATGTGATGGATTCCGATAAAAATAGTTCGAAATTGCTCGAACTATCCGATTGCCTTATGATGACTTTGTTATCATATTTAGATTCCACATCTCTTTACAATTTAAGCCAGTTAGTAATTATATTTAGGCATTCGAAAATATAAATATTTTCATATCTATCCTCTTTTGTAGGACTTGCAAATACTTTGAAGGTATTGTGGAAGACTCGAAACTATGGAGATTTATGGAATGTCGCGCTGAACCCAACACATCAGACAAAGTCAAATATTGTATGCATAAACTAAATGATCGAACAACACATTTGTTACTTAAAGCCAGAGACAAAACCGAGGGAATCATACCAAGCGATATTTATCCCCTATTTACAAACTTTCGCAATATTAAAATTTTAGCCCTTGAAAAACAACATTTTAGTGATATCGTAAGTCACTTTCTTCTTGCACTTTTCAATTATTAAATCAATTGTGTATATGCAGGTAAAAATGGAAACCTTTCCGTGCCTTTTGGAAGAACTGAGCTTAAAAGGCTGCACAGTGGATGATGGACGACACTTTTTCCGTCATTCTAGCGACACAAAGGAGCATTTAAAAGTAATGATACTAGACTATTGTAATTGGATTGATTCACATGCACTCGTTTGTCTTGGAAAGTACCAATCTCTGGAAATAATCTCAGTTGTTGGATGCAAAAGAGTCGCTCATCATTCTATGCCTTATATGAGTATTGCAAAAAACGGTTTCAAAAAATTGAAAATATTGGACTGCAGATTCACAGGTTGTTCTAATATTCAATACACTGTTTTTTATCAATAATTACTGGTTTTAGAATTGGGTCACAATGCATTGACAATATTCAATGAGCTTCCCTGTATGTTAGCACTTTATTTTCAAAATGCACTATCATACCATCTAGACCAACTCAACTTTAACGACAAATTATTAGAAGGTTTTATTGAGACTATTAAACGAACTGAAAAAAATGAGAGATTGTCCAATTGGAACTCGATATCCGTTGATATAAGCGATTTAAGCTTATTCGATTTGGGCAGGAAAACAGGTTTAAGAGACGCTGTTGAATTACCAAAGAGTTTCCTATATCAAGATCCGTACGGAAAATGCACTTGCAAGGATGCAAACAATAAGTGGGAAGTCTATGGTGAAACAGAAACTTTTGTCGAGTCATTTTTGGATCAATTTGAAGATCGCAATTATTTTTGTAAAAGGTTTTGTGATCAAAAAATGAAAAAAATCATAAAACGTGGATCGATGGACAGTGATTCAGATAATTCCGATCAATCAGATGATGATTGTTGTATTTACGGTCAAAGAGTGACTGGCAGACCTGATTCAAAATTGATTGTAATCCAATTATTCCCTCCTACTGCTGATCGTGAGGTTCCTGTAAATAATGATAATGACAATGAGGCTGTTAATCCACAAGAGAATGAACGAAATAATGTCGCTCCTCTACCGATGCGGCTGGATTTGGATATAACCATAAGAGAAAGAGGATCTAATCCAGAAAATGACTCACCTCGTGATTCTCCGAGAAATTACAATCGACCTGATAATTCCAGGTTGCATAATATGGCTTTTTTAGATCCTTTTACTAATAATTGAATGAATTTTTTAGTGTGGATTCCCGTCCATCAACTTCAAGAAATTCTGAATCAAATCAAATGGATGATTCGGGGCCTTCCTCTTCAAAATCTAACAATGCATCATCAAATAAAAGAAAACAGACTGACGATAAAAGGAAATTAAATAAACGTATGCGAATTCGATCGCCAGATGAAATAAATGAAGGGTAAGTTGTATAGGGTGGTTGTAGCAGTTGAATTCATTTATTTTTCTTGTTGTAGTTGTGAATTAAGGCCAGGGGGCGAGTCAGTTTTGTTTCGTTCGAGGAGAAGAAGACACCGAACACTAGATTTTCCTATACCCGATCATATAATCAGATTTGACTTTAGAAATTATGTTTTTCCAGATCCTGCTGCAGGTCCTAAAAATGAAATCTCTTTAAAACGTTTGTCATTAAGGGGCTTCAATGGAGTTACTGATAGAGGTTTAGGTTATTTAGACAATCTCAATTTAAATTTATTGGATCTAACGTATACTAGAGTTACCCGAGAGGGTATTGAAAGTTTCCTTGTTGATAATCCGAATTGTCGAGTAATTCACGAAAAGTATTGTACTTGCAAACCAAAATTGATTTTATAAAATTTATTTTATCTTCTAATTTATATATTTATACAGAATTTAATGTTTAGATTTTGAAACGATTTTTTTATATATAAAATATTTAATTTCAGTCTTAAGTTAATAAATTAAACTTAAAGAGTTCTTATGTAGTAATTTGTTTAAATTTAAATCCTAGTTTGGTTAGATCAGCTTTTGCTTCTTGAATATCCTACAAAAACATTATCTTTAATGATTTTTTAAACTTTGATCTAGTCTTAGTTTACCTTTTGTAATTCTACAGCTGCCTCTTCACAGTTATTGAACGTAAATACTCGGTACATAACTACGGTGAAAGCATAAAACTACAAAAATACATTTTTTAATAATTTTCATTAAAACTTTTTAGAAATGTTTACCCCAAAGAGAAGAACAAAAATTACCGGCGAATATAAAACAAATGTATAATGATCTTTTACAAACGTGTTCTCGATTTTATTGGTGATTAGTGATATCCAAATTGTGAAAAGTATTCCAAATAAGGACAACCATTCCATTAATTTGGTCATTTTTACAAAATATTGATGATCTTTTTTACGTGGATTCTGAGAACACTTACCAAGTTGACAATCTGACACATGACAGTGACACTTCAATCTTTTGGGGGAAAATCAAATAAAACTAGAAGTAGATGAAGAAGATGAGTCATTCATCTTTTGTTTTGGATAAAATAACCTAAATACTTTTTATAATTAAAATCATTTTATTTGTTGATTTACACTATTGACAAGAAAATTGTTGGTGAAACGATGTGCTATTTATACTTGTGGAATCTCCCATTTTAACTGTTTTCGAACAATGTGCTAAATTCTTAATGTAAATATTTAAATGTACTAATACATTGTACAATATTTTTTAATATTACCAAATTAGAATGCTTATTGTTGAATGAATTACTTATTTAAATTCATTGTATGAGTGTATTCTAATTGTAAAACTTGTGCCCCAAATTTCTGCGGAATGGAAAATAATGTTTCTGTGAGATTTATAAATCAAGGTAGGTTTTTCTGTTCTAGACTTTCCACTTATCTTTCCTTATGACTAAGAAGTATATATTAGTAAGAAATAAAAATTTCTGATCTGAAGCAATTATTAACGCAAGTGTTTCCATTGCAGATGGTGACAAAGGAGAGCAAAATAGTGAAAATCTCAAGGTTCAAATGCAACAAGTTGATACTTCCGTTCTAGATAGCCCAAAAGACTACAGCACCATAGAAATTACATCCGATGGAGATTATTCTTACACAAAGTAAGTCAATTTATGTTATTGGATAATTTTCCATTATTCAGTAAATTGGGGCCATCCTCTAAAACAAGCTAGAAACTAGACAAAAATATAAATAAAATAATAGCACTTGATACGCACCACTTTCAGATTAGATAATATTACATGTCCATATTACTTTCCCGTAAAATTGAAACAAATATTAGTGATAAGAACTCATTATGCACAGTAAAATAATTAAATGTACAAATAAAACAGTAAAAGCCTGTCCTTGAAAGCGTTTGGCGTTGCATTACCAAACATTGCGTGCAGATTCAAACCAAAAGTATTTCTTTCAATTGTACATTCCAAAATTTCAATGTCTTACTTCCATGGACCGTTCAGGGTAAAAACTAGAGCGCTAATTCAAATATAGAAAAGAACCAGAGTACTTTCACTTCATTCAACATCGACAGTCTTATTCGCACTCTCGCCGTTTCTACTTTCTTGCAGTACTTCATAAAATGAAAAGTGTCGTGCACTCATTAAAATGAACATGGGCATTTATAGGAAATATTGTAAAAATAACGTTATTTGTTAAGGAAACTGCGGTTTCCATCAACTTATCTCAACAAATTGCAGTTCCTCGTTTAGGTTCGTGCTTATTAGTTGTGTGCTTTAATTTCAACTAAACACTTATCAGCATAATTAAGCATGGAAAATAGTTTTATTTAGGATAACTCCAATCGGTATGTGTTTTAACAGTTCCAAGTATTCGAAACAATAAGAAATTAAGAATAAAATAGCGAACAACCGATTCACAATTGGTGCTTGTTTGTTTATCTAACTTTCAAGGTGAATCAGTTCTTACATTGTCAATTTTTATTAAGGATTAGCAGAATTTCCCAATCCAGACCACGAATATCGGCATTATTACTAATAGTTTTAATTATACATTTAAAATACCCACCAGTTCAGAGTTGCAAATGCGTTTCCCTATCAATTCATTGTCGGTCGGTTGTACTGAACAGTTTTGTTTAAACTAACTTTAAATTTTTTTACAAGATCCTTTTTTTATTAATCTTATACGCACTATATAAGCCCTTGTTCGGTTATCTCTACCACTCAACTGATAGGTAATTCTAATATTTATATTGTAACGTAACAAAACTTATTTATCATAGTTTTTCTACGGTTGTTTATATAGAGAAGCCGCTTATATATGTGTGTTATTTATAAAACACTCTATATATTTACAATATTTCATATTAAATGCCTGTTGTTTTCAATTTAGTTTTTCTAGTACAGTTGATTTGTTCATGTGCTTGTTAGTTTATTAATTTCAATTTTATAATGGATGATCTTGAACCGCTTTTGGGTGACGATGGGTAAGAATTCACGTACAATTCTTGTATTTTTAAGTGGATTCTTTGTAGATATTCGTTAATGTATTTTACTGTTTTTTTATAGAAATACGTCCGACTCACCTGGTTTCGAACCACTTTTAAAAAAGAAGACACTTTTTCAACCCCATTCAACATTATCTCCTACTGGTGATCATGCTAATGATGGACTAATTACCCATGTAGACAGTGAAGATGGTACGATTAAAGTGAATATTGTGGGTATGACATGCCAATCCTGTGTGAGAAATATTGAAGAGACTATAATCAAAAAAAGAGGAATTTATACAATTAAAGTAATTGAACATATTGATTAATGATTGTAACATGGTACCAGTTTTCGGTGGTTTTTGTTGTAGGTAAGTTTGCCGGAGAAATCGGCATTGGTGCATTACGACAAGCAAAGTGTAACACCACAAGAAATATGCTATTATATTGATGATATGGGTTTTGATGCGTCATTAACATCACCGGAAAATAATCAACATACGATTAATGAATGTCGAATACATATCAATGGAATGACTTGTAATTCATGTGTAAAAAGTATTGAGGGGATGATTTCCACGAAAACAGGTGTGGAAAGTATTAGGGTTAGTTTGGAGGAGAAAGAGGGATGTGTTAAGTATGTGGCTAATAAAGTGACACCTGAAGAGATTGCAGAGCAAATTGAAGATATGGGATTTGATGCGTATGTGAAGACAGTTAATGGAAAGTTGACTAAAAATGGTATTTTTCTTAGCTCAGTTTAGTGATTGTTTTATTAATTATTTTGCTTTAGAACTTCAAGCATCTAATTTAAACATATCGAACAAGAATGTTTCGAAAGAGTCAACAGCGAGTGGTACGAATTGGGAAAAATGTCAATTACATGTAAAAGGGATGACTTGCGGTTCTTGTGTGGCGGCAATAGAGAAACACGTACAACGAATTCAGGGTAAATATTGGTAGTTTTGTGAAAAAATATTCACTAATTTGATGATTGTGTAGGTTGCCATAAAATTCTGGTTTCCCTTTTGGGTGCCAGAGCTGAAATCTTGTACGATCCATCACTAATATCGCCACAAGAAATGGCGAATTCCATCACTGATCTCGGTTTTCCATCGTCTGTGCTGCAACAATCTGGCGCCGGTGAATCTGAAGTTGATTTGGAGATTAATGGAATGACTTGTTCAAGTTGTGTACACAAAATTGAGACAAATATTATGAAATTATCTGGTGTGAGACGGGCACAAGTTGCATTGACTACACATCGGGGTAAATTCACCTTCGATCCAGAAGTTACTGGGGCTAGAGATATTATTGAGGCTATTGCAAAATTGGGTTTTGAGGCGAAATTATTTACGAGTGAACGAGGCAATGACTATTTGCAACAAAAAGAAGAGATTAAGAAATGGAAACGATCGTTTTTGTTTTCTTTGGCATTTGGTGGACCTTGTATGGTGTCGATGATGTATTTTATGGTGATGATGTCGTCTCATAAAATGTCACATGAAGACATGTGCTGTGTAGTGCCAGGTAATTTTGATAATATTTTCAGTTTTTGTTTTGATAAAAGTATTACTGTTTTAAGTTTGGTAAAGTACATAGGTTGGTTTTGTATTTTTTATACAGAGCAGTCACATTTCGAATTATAATTTATAGAGTAAGCCATTAAGGACAGTTTGGTTCGTTTCTGAACTTATAAATTTGGAAAATTCCTGTAATGTGAATTATTTTAAATGTGTAGATCTAATAATATAAAAGTATATGTGTTTTTGTATTTTGGGTCTTATCGTGATTAATACGACTATGAATTTATCTACACAGTAGTCTAATTTCCTCATTTGTTCTTATCAATTTCACAAATTTATACATTATTTTGAAAGCAGTGCTTGAACTATCTACATATGCAATGAAATCCCCGATAATTCCATTGTTTTACTAAATTCTCCATGATTTATGCTATTATAAATAGATTAATTTAACCTTTATGTATTATAATTTTGCCCTCTTTAGGTTTGTCCCTGGAAAATCTGATTATGTGGGCTTTGTCAACTCCCGTCTTATTACTGGGTGGTCGTCACTTCTTTGTACAAGCATACAAAGCGTTGAAACATCACACAACCAATATGGACGTACTAATTGCAATGGCCACATCAATATCATACATTTACAGTGTTTGTGTTGTTGTTGCGGCAATGATACTCCAACAACATACATCACCGCAAACATTCTTTGATACACCACCAATGTTATTAGTTTTTATAAGTTTAGGTCGTTGGTTAGAGCATATAGCCAAAGGGAAAACATCAGAAGCTTTAAGTAAATTATTATCGTTGAAAGCAACCGAAGCGGTTATTGTTAAGTTGGGACCAAAAGATGAAATTGAGTCAGAACAAGTGGTTGCTGTCGATTTAGTACAACGTGGAGACTATTTAAAAGTGGTACCCGGCGCTAAGGTGCCAGTTGATGGAAAAGTTATACAAGTAATGTTATTAAAAAATAATATTAGCATAAAATGAACGATTTTTTAACTCTTAGGGACAATCAATGTGCGATGAAAGTCTGATAACAGGTGAAAGTATGCCAGTACAAAAGAAAATTTCCAGTAGTGTAATAGGAGGATCAATAAATCAACACGGTTTACTAATCATTGAAGCAACACATACTGGCGAAGCGACAACATTATCACAAATTGTCAAACTAGTCGAAGAAGCGCAAACATCAAAAGCACCCATCCAACAACTAGCTGACAAAATAGCTGGTTATTTTGTTCCAATTGTCGTCTCTTTATCTGTACTTACATTAATAATATGGAGTATAATTGGCTCAATTAATATTAGTTACCTACCAGTGTCCGAATCGGAAAAAGATGGCTTTAATGACACCGAGATTATTCTACAATTTGTATTCCGTTGTGCGTTAAGTGTACTTGCAATTGCATGTCCATGTGCTCTTGGTTTGGCCACACCGACAGCGGTTATGGTCGGTACGGGCGTTGGGGCAGTTAATGGTATACTTATTAAAGGCGCTGAACCTCTTGAAAATGCTCACAAAGTGAAAGCGATTATGTTTGATAAGACTGGAACGATTACGAAAGGATTACCAGAAATGGCACGAATGTGGCTACAAGGCGATGTTCTATCACCGACAATCATTTTATCTGCACTTGGATGTGCAGAATCGAACTCGGAACATCCGATTGCTGCGGCTATTTTACGATTTGTACGTGATTCGTTCGGTTGCGAACTGAATGGGACAAGTAGTAATTTTCAAGCAGTTCCTGGCTGTGGTCTTAAATGTACAGTAACGAATATATCATCGATTGTGAAGAATGCGAACAACAGCACGGAGATAGCGAATTTCGCGTCTTTGGTGCGAGCGGGCAGTTCAGGGACATTTACGTTACATGGTGTTCCTGTGGAGGTAACACATTCGCAGAATATGCGTTTGGGGCAACTTATTGGAATGAGTAGCGGTGATCATGAACAGGAGAATGCAGGAACGTATGAAGTTGTTGTTGGGAATCGAGAGTGGATGAAACGGAATGGATTTGTTGTGTCGAATGAAATTGATGGTAGGATGGTCAAAGAGGAGGAACAAGGGCGATCTGCTGTACTTTGTGCAATAAACAGTAATTACTTGTAAAATAGGGAGATTTCGAAAATTTAGTGATTTATTTCTAGATAATATTGTGGCGATGTTAAGTATAGCCGATATTGTTAAACCAGAAGCACATCTAGCCGTTTACACTTTGAAAAAAATGGGTTTGGATGTGATTTTGTTAACCGGTGATAATAGACAAACAGCTGCAAGTATTGCACGTCAAGTGGGTATAAATAAAGTGTATGCCGAAGTTCTTCCATCACATAAAGTCGCACGTGTGCAAAGACTGCAAGCTAAAGGTATTAAAGTGTGTATGGTTGGAGATGGAATCAATGATTCGCCGGCATTGGCGCAAGCGGATGTTGGTATGGCGATTGCGGCCGGAACTGATGTAGCCGTAGAAGCGGCCCATGTTGTACTTATGAGGAATGACCTGTTGGATGTTGTTGCATGTTTGGAATTATCCCGAAAGACTGTAAATAGAATAAGACTTAATTTTTTGTTTGCAAGCATGTACAATTTATTAGGTGAGTGATTTTGATTTTTTAATTGGAAATTAAGATTGGAAATTGAATGAGATTTTTTTTTAGGTATTCCATTAGCTGCGGGGGCATTTAGTACTTTTGGATTGATGTTGGCACCGTGGATGGCGAGTGCTGCAATGGCAATGAGTTCCGTGTCAGTGGTTGGTTCTAGTTTGTTGTTGAAATTGTGGAGAAAATCAACGAAAAGTGATTTGGAAACTGTTGAATATTTGTCATATAGAGATGGTGATAATTTAGATGCGGTGTCGATACATCGTGGTTTGGATGATATTGAACAGATTAGTAGTACACCAACGTCGTTGTCCAGGTATAGCAGATTGTGTGTTGATGCATAATTATTTTTTCTTGTACATACACTTTTATTTCATGCACTTTATTATTTTCGTATAGTAGAAATGATAAGCGAAATGATAATGATTTGTAAAGGTTTACAAAACGTTCGATTAAATGAAAATATTTCTATAGTTCAATGTTAAAAAAGAGATGTAAGTTTTATTTTGAAGAAGTGGGAGTTTTTTGAGTTGATGTTGCATGTTTTATTTTTGTTGAACAAAAAAAATAACAAAGTTGTTTTATTTTTATTTTTGATTTGAGTTTTTATTTTTTATGTTTGTGATTGTCTCTCCTAAGAATTTTGTACATATCTTATCCCACATTAACCAATTTATAGGTCATTGAAAAATCGTTTTGTTAGACTAATTTGAAATTGTACCATAATTCACTTTCTATGGAAAGGTAAGCCTTTGCGTTTGTGTAACAGTAGTTGTGTTTTATTCTGCGCTTTAATGAAATGTTTTATAAAGTATAATGGTTTATTTGTGTTCTAGATTTTTGGCAAAAAATAAATCTGTACGAGAGCCTTTACTCGGTCGTGAAGAGGAGGAACTTACGTTTAGTAAAGAACAATATGATGCAAGGAAACCACTTATGACATAATCCAAAATACGATAAATAATAATTTTATATGTATACTTAATTTTCCATATAATAGTCTTTCTTCTCAAATACAAGTTGTTTATGTCTTGTCATATTTTATTTTATATTTTTTATCGAATGTATATTTTACTAAAACTTTATTAAAAACGAAATACATAATCGTAATCTCAATGAATATTTTTTTAATAACATAAAACTGAAAAGTGTTTCAAAAAGAATATAACAAATTTGGATTATTTTAAAGTTTTTCCATTAACATTTTTTCAATGTTCTTTATTTATGTCATCATCTTTTCTTTCCGGTTCCGGTTTGGTTTCCACTTTTGAATGAGCTTCATTTTCATTAACGATTTTCTTACGTCTCAAATTATATTTGCTGCATTTTTCAGTGACATTAATGAGTTTATTGTAAATTCTGCGTTTCTTTTTGGCTGTTCGGAGTCTCTGATTTCGAACTATTTGGGACATTTCTTCAAAATTACTGTGCTGCACCGGCACCAGCTCTAATTCCAATTCTTGTTCTTGTAGAATGTACCTTTCCAAATCAAGGGCTTCGAACGCATTAAATTCTACATGAATTTTTCTTAGTTAAAAACATTTAAGAAATTTCATTAGGTGCCTACCTTGATCACAGTTTTCCGTCAAATAATCAAAATTGGCATTCTTTATCGTTTCTGAAAGAAACACTTGCCATGATTTGGAAACATCATCATTCTCAGGCAACAAGGGACCGATTCCTAAATAAAAACAACCTTGTTTATCGTTTATATTAATTGTCTTTCATTCATTACCTTTGGAACTATCCATTGAACTCACAAAACTTTAATAATTCTATTTATAAAAGTTTTTACGAAAGAAAATAATGTTTTTGCTGTTTTAGTAATGTGTACAGTAATTTTGAAATGTGGGTTATATCATTTTGGCGGGATGTGAATCAGAACAGTTGTTAGTACTGGAAAGCGGTCAAATTCAAGTACATAACATATTTTCTTGTTTTATTCAAATAAAATTGCATGACATTTTATATCGTGGAAGACAGTGAGAAACGTTTAACTAAAATGAGCATCATTCCAACGAAAGAACTACACCAAATAAAGTATAGTAGGTATATGAAACATTTAGTAAAGCTTTTCCTGTAACACTATACAATTCCCAGACTGATTGCTTTTCTTTACAGGATTTTCATGTAAATTTTTATTTCGCAGACTCATACAACTTTGTAGGTAAACAAGTTGCAGGAACATTATCAAAAACATTTCAAAAGCTCCCTTCGAATAATGACTAAACATATATATTTCCTAAATTTTATCAATTTTCCAGGAAATATGAATAGTTCCGTTAAATTATTATTCTTTTACTATTCTTGGAAAGTACATAGATATGGATTAGTTTGTGGTACATTTTTACAAAAACCGATAAATACCTTTAAAAGGTTTCACAATTTAAGGCTCCACAAAAATTGAATATTAGAAAAAAATATGAGTTCCCGTGGGAAATAAGGTTAATTATGTAACAGGAAGTGCGAGATAATTTCGTGGAAATCTTAAAAATCAAATTCCCCGATAAAAGTTGACAATTTTTACATATAGCCAGATGTTATTCATTTTTCTGATGTCATTTGTGATTATAATACCGGACGTTTTTTTATATCACTTCGAGTTCCTCTCAATTGTTGTATCTTAGATCGGGACAATTGCGATTTAAAGCTGATTTCATCATGTGAGTGCCAGACTTTCTGAAAATAATCGGAATGAACCAACTAGATCCAAGTAGGCCGACGATTGTTTCGCTTGCTGCTTTGATTATCAACATTATTACCTACGTAAACGCATTCTCTCATTATACATAGTTACTAGTAAAACAAATGCCTCTAAGCCTTAGGAACGGAAAACGTGATTTTTGGGTCACTCAAACTAACAATTTTCATTGATTGTATTTTCTTTCTAATTCACATCTCTATTTAATACAGTAATTCATGTTGATTTACGTAGTCTGCTCGATCGCACATCGAAAATATTTCTAAATATGTATATATGGAGTACGTGACTATAATCAGTTCATTAGCAGACATTATACTAGGAATAAATAAATTGCAATCTTGGCCAACTATATATACATTATTTGTGAAAGAATTATGCATCGTATTAATAGAAACATTGATAATTCATTGGCATTCTAAATGATTTTGGAATAAGAGAGCGATGTTCAATTCAGCATTGCTACGTTTTTCGTCAATTTTTTTAAATTAATGATATTCAATTCTGGGAATTCCATATAAGGTCAAAAACCTGCAGTGCTATTAAGTATTAGGTACTAAAGTTAAATATCTGCCTATTGATGCGTTATTCAGAATGAATCATAATGGTAATAGAATACCAAAGAAGATAATTGCTTATGAAATGTATAAAATTACGATGATTAATGTGGATAATCTCTTGGCACTTTGTTGGTACTAGAATCTAGAATTGTGAAACTGGCACTCTTCGATTAAGTCTCTCTCTCCATATAAAAGTGCGTCAAAGAATTAATAACAAATTTAAAAACTGAAAACAAAATTGTTTTGTTCTTGTTACAAAAGAAAAGTTTTATGAATGAATAAAATATTTTTTCAATGCCAATGACACCATCCTGAATGTAAATGAAAAAAATTGTGTAATAAGAATATTTTTTCAAGGGAAATGGAATTGCTTTTCATTGATTTGGAAACTGTTAACTTCTAATTGATTGAACTCATCATAAATGTATACAAGAAAATGCGAATATTTCTATATTTAGGTGGAAAATGTGTTGAGAGAGTGAATTAAGAAAAAATCGACCTGATAACATTGACGTAATTCATTAATAATAATAATTTGTAAAACACAAGCCTCACTTAATGAACAAAATAAGAAGATATATAAGAGGGTTAGTGACAATAGAATTCTTGATTATTGATAATTACTTAATAGTTTAAGTAATAATGGCCAATTTATTATGTGTCTGTTCTGTAGTGTTGTACGTGGAGAACAACACGTTTTCTTTTCCAATTTGTACAAAACTTTTTCTCTTTTTCTTTTAATAAAGTCAGGACCGGCTTTGAAACCAAATTTCACAGTAAATTGACGAAATTATACCCATGTCATTCTTAATCTTAAGTAATTAAAAATTAATTTATGTTGCAACATGTTTTAAAAGCCTGATTTATTCGTAATTAATGACGTTAAGAACAATTATATGTAAAAGTACATGACGAATGGAAATCACGTTTTAAATTGCATCCATTATTGATAATAAAAACGACAACTTCCAACTTCGATCCTTGATCTGATGACTTTTTTTAAGTCTACATTAAGTTACCTAAGAACTTGTCTAGTTTCTCAATTTAACTTCCGCTTTGAAATAATCGTGGATAATTTTAAAATTAAACATAAACTTAATGAAAAAAAATGAAAAAATACAGGAAATCATAAACATTGAGCGATAGCCTCTCCAAAAAGAAAAATTCGATTATAAATTAGCCAATTATATTTATCTATTCCTTCAGTCGTTAAGTAATTATTTCTCGATCTTTTCCAATATGACGGGGGACGGTATTTATTTAAGAAGGGAATCATAAAATCGTAAAACTTTTGAGTTTTGTGTAGGTATTTGTGTAATTTACGTCCTAAACAGTTTTTTCATCTTAAGGTAGGTCAAAGCAGCCAAAATTCACTCTAATGTAGTCAATAATTTGGCTTTTAAATTGAAATTAGAATTTTAAATCATTTATATTAAGAAAATGAGTTATTTATTCCATGACAAAAAGACATTGCAAATGAATCTGATTTTTTACGTAAGAATCCGTATCATCAATGTTAATTAGACATGGTAAAGGGCCTCAAAAAATTTACTTACATGTAAACCGCCCCTTTTATCTACACAACTCCGATCCATTTCAATTGCTAATACCAAAAATCGGAATAAGGAATAATAAGTAGGTGGTTTTCTACATACGATTTAAATTTACAAAATAGAAGCATTATTTTTTACATCGTTTATGCACAATTGGAAATTCTAAACACTTTTTCGAATTTCATAGTTTTTTTCTTCTTTTTTTTTTGTTCAAGTCTAGACTGCGATTACAAAACGAATATGTATAAGAAATGTTAATATATATGAGAGAAGTGCTCTTAATTTATGAATAAAATGCACGCCGCTCATTTGCAATTGACAGTAATTTGATATTGACCTATATTTTCAAACTAGAAGGCAGTGGAATAATTTGAAGAAATTTCCATTACCTATGATACATGAAATGATCCAAGTCTGCTTGTAAAGTTTAATTGGCCAAGTGCACACACATTTTCTCTATTAGAGAAGGAAAAAACCCAGGCGGCTCCTTTCAAATGGAAGACGCAATCGTTTTATCATATTTCGAGGAAATGGATTTCTTCTCCAAAAACCATATACCCACTTAACACTAGTCTACTTGTTGGAATAATCAAATTGTAAATTAAAAACGTTCAATTGGACACGTTTCTCTCGATAAAGAATTTATGGAAAAACTAATGATAATTGAGCGAGTGAATTCTATTGCTTGGTAAAGTGAATGTGCGAATTTTTCGCAGGCTATATCGTATTGTTAGTTTTTTGGTCAGAATTCGAGTCCGTCTCTGTGCATTGCCGTTCAATATATAAAAGCTAGAGGGTTGAACATACAACAAGTCACAACGTGTTGTGTTTTCTTAGCGGTAAAATGGTAAGTTGAAATTTAAAAAAAATGCATGCATTACTAAAAGACATAAATCATGACCTTATCCAAAAAAAATTAAGTAATAATTCATAACTGATAATCGTTGTTGTTTTTTTCTTTCGTTTTTTAAAAAAATCTTCTGATTGCAAGATTGCCACATAAATATAAATTTTTCGTTTGCGTATATTTAATTTATTAATAGAAAATTTTTACCGCTTGACTTCATTTACGATAAACTTTTTAGCAGTAATATATTTTATGCTTTTTTATAAACTTTGACCATTAAGAGAGACAGTCTTTGTGTAAAATTGCATGAGAATAATATAAATACGTGTTTTATTTGTTGTAAAATTAAAACTGATCTTCGATTATCACTCTCTCTGTTTTAAATACTATTGCTAGATAATAAAAACTTGACAACAAACAATAAATTAAACGAATATGATAATGATTTTATCTAACCATATTTCATAACATTAATTATTGTTTTCATTTATGGGTAATGGACTTATTATTTGAAAAATTATTATGATTAACATATGAGACACTTTCATTATTTCAAAATTCTTTTCTATGACGCTTTTTAAAGATTAGAAAAAAAATCTATTTTAGTTTTTACGTTGCGTAAAACTTTAACTTTTTACATGTATCAAAATTCGGAATTTGAATAGAGGAAATAAAGTGTTATTAATTTTAACAACATTTCATTATAAAAGTACGTCAAAATATTAAATCTATTTACAATAATAATTTATTATTTTCAGAATTATTTACATTTTGTTGAATTTTTCCCACAATATTTTGTAATAATTTTTGATGCGTGTATTTGTCTTCTCTTCCCCGATTATTTACAATAACAAATAATCATCGAATTTCCTGGTAAAATAACGAAGAGAGCACATAGAAGTGTATCCAATATTGAAATACGTAATCAAAATACGTCAAAAAGACTACTATATTATAATTAATTAAATATTTTCTTATTGTGGAGGGAGAGTGTAGAGGCCCCCAGAAAAAATTAACATATTAACATACATCTTGAAAACCGCTTCTCATCATTTCTTATCAGTTAGTACAATGAAATTCTTGTTCAAGTTAGTGAATGTACAGATTGCTCTCGTAACATAACATACCTACAAAAGCATCACCTGATTTTTTTCTCAGAAGGTGTACCTACAAAAACTGTGGATGACGCAACATTTTACCCATTTTCATTTCTTCCTACCTATTAGTGGCGGGCACACAAAAACTGCGAAAGACTCTCCGCACTGGCACATTTGATTTTAATCTTCGAACGGGAAACAAGCACCAAGCAGTGTTTTATTTCTTATCAGTTTGCGTTTAGATAAATTGTGACTTTTTTTAAAAAATCAAAAAAGTGTGAATTTTTTCAAAAAAAAAATGGTGAGTTTTTTTTTCAAATTCTCTTTTCTCTCTCTCTAAATTCATTAATGGAGGCGTTCGTTATTTCGATGAATCATACCCATAATATTACTATTAATTCCAAGAACTCTTAACTGGCACCATACAGTCTTGGTGTTGGTTTTCATCGTCGTCATCCACGCTAATAATTGGCGGCCACACACACATTTGTTGTAAATTAATTGAGCAATTCTGGGAATTTAATCGAAGTAGCGATCTTTGATCATCAACACCAATCAAATGATTAATTGCTCTTTGAAGCCCCTCGAATATAATTCCTTATAGAATATAAAATAAATAATAAATACTTGCCCTATTAGTGCCTGGGTGATTGACAATGTATTCTATGTATGTACATGATTAATCAAATACGATTACAACATCCCATTCATAATTAATGTTCATTGACTATATTTTTATCTCGAAACTTGAACACAAATATAAATGAGATTGTGGAAACTGCTGTGTTCGTACAATTCATTTGCGCGCTTTTATTTCAATGCGACAACATTTCTTTGCAGATGTTTCTATCAGTATTAGTGTTGGCTATTACCATTCAAGTGTCTGTATCCAGAAGACTGACCGATGACATTGACAACGAAGTGAACGTAAATCCGGACGTGAATCTGCAAAATCGGGACTCGACGGATTATGTGCGAATCACAAAGCCACCAAAGCAGGTGATTGACAAAAATTATGGTGAACGGGTGGAGTTGTATTGCGAAGCGGTCGGTTCCCCGCCGCCCGTCATTCAATGGTACAAAGGAAACATGCAAATCACAGAGGTACTAAATCCACTAAATAGCAAAAACGTTTTGTTACTTATTTGAAATTGTTTGCAGAACGAACAGTACCAGGTAGACGCGCTTCCTACGAATCCGGCAAATGCGGTCGTCTCTTCTCGCATTGTGATCAACTATCTTCTTCCAAGACATCAGGACATTTATTGGTGTGAAGCGAAAAGTGGTCCGCTGAAGGAGAGAGCGTTCAGTGAATTGTTCGTCTCGAATGGTCGTGAAATGAATTTAACACAGTTGATACAGTCGAAGATTGTGGGAGCTCATCATATACCCAGAATCACTTTCTGGTCCTCCACTTATTTGGACACGATTGGTGAGTTGATTTAAGGTTGACAAAAGTTGGATGGAATGCTAATTTGTTGGTGCGTTTATAGGTTCGGATGTGGTGTTTCCTTGTAAATCTGTTGGCAATCCAAAACCGAAGCTCACATGGTACGATCCGCATGGTAAAGTGATACCGGTTAATGGTGAACGTATGAAAATCTTCCCGGAAGGTGAATTGAGGATCAAGTCGATAGAATGGGGCGATATGGGTGTTTATGTGTGCGTTATTTCAAATTTGCTTGGTGAAGATCAAGCGGAGACCTTCCTGTATCCATTTGAATCGTCAAAATAGTTCCATGTGACCATCGAAATCGGATATGTCCAGAAACCAAACGACTTTTTTTTATTTGTTTCTATACAATTCAATACCATACACTTTCCTCCCACACACCAAACTCTAGTCAAATCTTCTTAACCAAACCCCAAGATTGTTAGTATTTATCTTGGACAACAATTAAGTATATTTTTTATTAATTTATGTCTAATTTTTAGTATTTATAATATTTAGATTTAGTGAAATAATGTAAGTACTTATTTATATTGTTGAACGAACATGGATTTTTAAATGAATAAATAAATGCATTAGATGAGAATGAAGAGGTGTGTTATTTGGCGTGATTCGATTTAATTTCAGCGATTCCATTTGCACGACGTTAAGAGTAAATCTTCTAAACAGCATTTTTTTTTCAAGTTAAATGCTGTGTGAAGTTTTAAATAAATTTTATTCGGTACATGTGCATACATGTTTGTTCCGTTAAATTATTCAGTTTTGTTTTCGTTCTTCGTCCAGAGAAACTCAAATTGCTACATAAATTACATTTTATTATTAAGTAATCCTCAATAAAAATGAATCATATTCTACATTTTACATTAAAAACTACTTATAGAGATCACAGTCCATTGAATAATATAAATGTCCAAAGAAAAAAACTGTATACCAGTTCTGGTTAGTAATTGATTTTCTTTGTATTTACAAAGTATGAAAGCAATAAATAATAATAATAGCGTATTAACTTATACAACAAATCGTAGCATCTACTTCTTAAATTACGCTTACCATTACATACTTTGCAAACAAATTACTAAATATTGGTTATCAAAGTGAATTTTCTTCGTAAATCAATTCATATTATTGAAATCAGGAATGATTAGTGAAACGAAAATTATAATGAAACAATCAATTTTTATTTGAAATACTCCCAATTAGGAACCAAAATTTCTGAAAGTCAGTCTTAATTAATAATAAAACCTCATTAAAAAATTCTTATAAGTACATATAAATTAAAATAAAATATTTATATATTTACAATAAAATTTAAACCTTTTTTACAGTGCACTACAATTATGTACATACCATTATTTTTTTTTGTTAACAATAAATTATGAAGCAGTGAACACAATTACAAGTTTATTCAATTCATTTCTATTTGTATGTTTAATTGGTCACACAGATGTAAAATGCTATTAAATCATTAAATGTGATTGCAGGGTCATTTTTATATGGAAAAAAGAAAAGCATATGTTTATGTACTTATTGTTGCAAAACCACACAAATTTTTCAATCACAATTGTGGAACACTGCTAAAAAGTGCATCTACATATTTGACATTCAAACTGTTTATCCATAATAATAAATAAATTGGAATGCAAGATATAGTTCACCTAAAAATTAAATACAAGAATATATAATTTATTTGGGGTTTAAGGGCCGATTTCACACTAAAAATCTTTATAGAAAATATAAACATCTAAAACTCGAAGTTTCCAATACAATGTTTCCGACTGTCTATTCAAATCTATTTACAAAGAAAAAAAATATACACATTTTTACCATTCATAATAAATAAGACAATTTAGTATAAAGAATAAATACATAATTAATAATTATGTATATAAACATGCCATAGGAAATTTAATTTAAATAAAACAGTTTGAATGTCAATATCCTAGTGATGTTCTTCCGAGTATCAGCATTGACTTTAAAATCATTTTGTACAAAAATAAAATCCCGTTTTTTTTCATTTAAAACTCAGATACACATATAATAGCTCTGCATAAAAAAAACATGATAACCAATTAATAATAAATCACAATTTTGTGTGTATTTAATAAATTAATAAAAATCAAATCCATCAAAACTAAACATACCGTCATGACAGAATACTGTCTAGATCTAAAGCAGTATTTTGTTGTAAATTCAATATCGAATCAATCGCAGATTGTACCTGTTCATCTATACTATTATTTTCCGTTTCATTTTCTTCTTGTGAACTATAACTGCTATTATTCTGTTGTATACTACTATGATTTGTTGTCTCAAAACTGCACGATTGACTATTCGTTTGCATTGAATTTATAACTTGCTGATGATGGTGCGATAGACTTGTTGTTGTTGTTGTTGATGAATTATTTAATCGCAATGCTGTCTGTGTAAAATGACTATTCGATGACATACTACTTATAACACTCTGTACACTATTACTCACACTATTTATATGTACACTATCAATATTCTTTTTAACATGTTTATCAACACGATACTTCTTCAATGTTTCTAATCTAGAGTCTGTACTGGCCGATCGTTTCGTCGTCTGTTGTTGTTGCTGTTGTTGTTGTACATTTGAATTATGCTGAAATGCAGACACTGCACTAGACGGCGCTGCTCTACTGTGCTGTTGTTGCACATTCGACTGAAATGTCGATACTCTTACAGCCTGCTGTTGTACACTAGAATTATGTGTCTGAAATGCTGTTACATGCGTTAATCTCCCTTGCTGTTGAACATTCGTATTGTGCGATTGAAATGTACTGCCACCACTTTGCGTCAATCTTTGTTGCACATTCGAATTTTGAAATGTTGACACTACTGTCGTTTGATTTCCCCTTGTATGTTGTTCATCATTCGATGTTAAACAACCTAATTCTCTTTGTATACAAGCCCATTCATCATAATCCTCTGACTGGGAGTCTTGATAAGTGGAATTACTATTTTGTATACTGTTTACATTCATAGATGGCGCACTTGTTCCTGTCGTATTCGCTTGCTCTTGTTGCTGTTGGTGACTGGATGCATATTGAGAATTACCACTTTGCTGTTGTTGTTGATTTCCAACTAATTCTGGCAATAAATTGTCTAACGATTGTGTCTCGCACTCTTGCCGCAAACGAATTAATGATTGCTGTTCTTCAGCTAGAAACATTCGGTCCAGCATCATTAGTTCCGAGGTTTGTACTTGTCTCTATAAAAAACCGAAAATGTTTTAATCAACAATCAAACGATATTTTAATATTTTTGTAGAATAGTTTAGTGCTATCACGAACATGGTGAACAAAATAAAAAATAAATTAACAGTAACAGATTTAATAGCGATATGAGTATTATTGAATAAATGGCGCGAACAAATGTCAAAAATTATAGAAAAATTAAAATCAAAACCAAAGCAGTGAGCACATAACTTTCAAAAAGAAATCAAATAAATTGGAAAACAAACAAAACGTACCATGCTCTCTTTCATTAACAAATATTTATACTTGTCTACCATTTTGGCATATTTTCCAATAAAATGCCTGGCAGTCAATTCGAAAATTTCATCCGCTTTGTCCAGGTCCTTTTGTGACAATACCGGCTGGTCCATACAATGGTACCGTATTAAACGAATACAGGCGTCTTTTTTATCACGAAATGGTGTATGAATATCTGGCTTCACTGCACCATTCTGATCTAAATTTAACTGTGTCTCCACGCTGTAAACAAACAAACGCTATTAGAAAAATAATTCATCAACAAACTCCGAAATTATTACAGTTGCGCTTTCTTCGCCAACGAATTTAAATGCTGTTGCTGTTGCTGTTGTACGGTTAACGATGGTTGTGTTTGATGTAAATTTATTCTTTGGTTGATTGGATGATTCGGTACAGTTTGTGAAGTAACTAAATGAGGTAAAGATTGAGCAGCCGTTGCTTGTGTTGAAGATTCTGTTGTTGTCGTAGATGATGATGGTGGAACAGTAACAGACATTCGTGGCGATACTGAATGCGTTTGTGTTGTAATCGGCTGTAAATCACAAACAAATCACACTAAGTAACCAACATGTCTCAACAAATAGTTACAAGTGGCCAGAAAACATGTTTCATAATTATTTTATTCTATTTTTGCTACAATTGAACTTTTTTTTGGTGAAAAATAAACAATTTTCTATGTTATCAACACTATTGCGACAAATGTGATAAAAAGATATTTATAAAAACTTAAGTTTTATAGGGAAAATCTTATCTCAAAAATATACGTGCACACTTATATGAAAAACTTACCTGATGCGATATCGATGTCTCAGCTACAGTACTTCGCACCACAACCCCACTAGTACTACTAACACTCCCTTGAACCGGACTAGGTTGTTCTGTTTTAACTGTTGCCGTTGTTGCATTCAATGTGGACGGATTGACAATAGTCAACTGATTATTATGATAATAAACTTTATCTGGTGGCAATAATTTCCCTGATGCTAAAATCTTCTGTTGTTCAGCAAACAATAATTTCAGTGCATTCTGCATTTCCGTATCGCCTGGTGTTAACCTTGCCGATAATGTTTGTATTTGCAACTGTATACTTTTTAAATGTTGTTGTTTTTGAGGTGTCAATTGAATTGTTGTTATACGTTGCTGTTGTGGCTGTGGCGGTACACTTTGCAATGGTGTACTATTCATCGTACTATTACTAGACGATGTTATTGTTATATTATTTGACTCCTCCAATAATTGACCTAATAATTTATCAACATCTTGTGTTGCAGCACCATTTGAATCGTTACTCTGTTGTTGAATTGTCGGTTGGACTTTTTGTTGTTGTATTTGTGGTTTTGCTTGTACTGGCAATGGACTTTTCTGACGTTCCACCTTCACCGGCTGATGTTGTACCACTGATGGTGATACCATTGCTGATGGTTGTATCGGTTTCGTTTGCACATGATTCTGTGGTAATATATGTTTCGGTGGTGATTGTAATGCTGATATTAAACTCGATTTACTCTCTTTTATCTGATCTGTATTATTTATTGGTTTCACCATATTATCGTTATCTTGCATAAAACTTTTCACACTTTGTATCTTATTCACTTTCTTAACTGGTTTTATTTTTGGTGAATGTTTTTTCTCATTACATTGTTCTTGTTTATTTGAACGTTGCATAAATATTGTTTGTCCATTCACTGTCAATTGTCCATTACGTTTCAATTGTTCCAATTGGTCAGGTGTTAAATTCACTACATACGAAGTTGGCGGTGGATTTTGAGGACTGTCATTTATATTCGATTGTTGTTGATGCTGTTGATGTTGAATTGTTTGTATTGGTTGAGGATGAACAGTTTGTACTGGGGGCTGTGTCTTTTGAAATGGTTGCACTTTTAATACTGGCTGATTTGTTTGTGTTGTTTGTGTATGATGTTGATTGAATTGTACTGGCGATGGGATAGGTTGTGGTTGCACAACCGGTTGTTGCACGTGCGACTGTACCGCATGGTTTTGTTGTTGCAGTAAACTTTGTATCTGACCTTGTATGTGACTCAAACTATGTACTTGTGACTGGATTGAATGCACTTGTGGTTGTACCTAAAAAAGCAAACATTAAAGTCAAAAGTCAATTTGGTTAAAAAGCGAAACCCACCTGTGAATGGATGCTGTGAATCGGTTGTGGTTGTACAATTTGCATTGGTTGTTGTAACGCTGTTATTGGTTGCGATTGGACAGTTTGATGTTGTATTGTTTGCTGAACAGTTTGCTGTTGTATTTGAGGTTGTAACGACTGCAATGTATGTTGAACAGTTTGCGGTTGTACAGTTTGTTGTTGCACTGTTTGTATCGTTTGTGATTGGACAGTTTGCTGTTGAATTGTTTGCACCGATTGCTGTTGTATTGTTTGTACTGTTTGTTGTACAGTTTGCTGATCAACGGACGGTTGCAAGACTAGACCACCATTTAAACCTAATAAACTTTGTAATATTAATTGTGACTGTAAATCTTGATTCAATGTTGGATCGTGTTGTAACACTAAACGGCCATCTTCGCCCATTGTTAATTTAAAACCACCACTACGTTGCAACATTAGACCATTGTTTATTGTAAAATTTGGTGTAATAAACGAATTAAATGGTATACTAGCTTGAGCAGTTGCTGCTTGCGATGTGCTGTTTGAAATCATGCCACTTTGAAAGTTTTGATTAAGAACCTAAACAAAACATCACATTGAGTATATATAATAAATTGAAAGTAAAGCTGTTTAGGCTTACTTGAACAACCGGTGTAGCAGCATTAATGGTCGGTTGTGGCATGGCAGAGATTTGTATATTGCCAATTTTCTTGGCATCAGTCGTTTGTACCAAATTTGTCGCTTGTACAGTATTAGTTTGTACAACATTTTGTGGTTGTGGTGTATTAGGCACTGAATTCGGTTCACTTTCACTTTGGGACGTGTCACTCTCGAATTGTATATCATCTTCATCACCAATACCCGACAACTTCATTATATTTGCTAAATCTAATTTCTTTTTCACTTTATTTTTTGGTTTCTTCTTTATTGTTGCTTGTGTACTGTTTATTATGTTCTGTTGTTGGGCCACTTGAGTGGCATTAATCGGCTGCTGATTGCTCATCTAAAAATCCAACAAAACATTTAAGAAAAAAGAACAAAACAACACAATTTCAAGTACATACATGCGTCACGTATGTGGTAGACGAAGGTGCCAATTGCATGCCATTTGTTAAAACTCGCACCATCGGTTGAGATCTTGGCGGTTGGATTTGGAGTAAGGGCTGAGCGCCGGATTGTAAGATTAGGCCCTGTGGTGCAGCAGTAGGCATTTGTGTTGGTATTTTTGTGGTTGTTTGTGGTCTTAGAATAAATTGTGTCGTTATCATAGGCATCTGATTTAATAACAACGGCTGAGCTGTAGGCATTATTGTGGCAGCTGGTTGATTTGTAGGTATCACAATTTGAGGACTAAAAGAAAATGCATGAAAAATTATGCATATATGTAAAAATTTGTGGTATTTGTTTTTTACTTACCTAACACTGGGTTTTGGAGACGGTTGTGGACTAGCTGCAGGTTTCGGTAAAATGTTTAAATGTGGTTTTAATTTGATTATATTTTGTGGTTGACTCGTTTGTATTGGTCTAGCCAATAACGAGTGATTATTATGAATAATTTGCATCACAGGAAAATTAGGTTGTGGCGTTGGTGGCTTCAAACTAGGAGATGGTGATTTTAAACTGGCAGGTGACGAGTACGGTGATGGTGGATAGCCTGGACTTGGATTTGAATATGCTGGTGACATACTTGTTACAATTTGCGGCTTTTTAACAAGATTCAAATTATTTGAACCGACTACTGTGCAATTAGTGCTTAAATTTTCGTAATCTATTTTATCGTGTTTTTGAAAATTGGAATTTTTCGGTGATTTACACATTTTTGGACCTGGTTTTTGGGGAGTCTGAGACATTTTTTTATTAGCACAACACTAAGATTTTTGTTTTAATTGTAATCCAAACAGTTCACAGTATTTTTAATGTATTAATTAAGTACAACATTTTACATATATTATTATTAATTTAACTAAAATTTTTTAAACTTTTATATTAAATTTAATATACCCGGAATGTATATTAGAAAATTCAACTCATGTTTTAAAGTCATTATATGTTTTTTGTTCCTTATGTTACATGGGTTACACTTTATCACCTATAGATCACTTAACCGAATTCAAATAAAGCCATTTTATCGTTGTGAACATTAAAGAAAAATAAAATTAATAACAGCATTATTTAACAAAGCAAACGGGGAACATCATTTTTTTTCTTTTTTTTTTGGGTTGATTTCTTCACATGTGATTTAGTTATTATTATGTTATTCACTTGATTGATTTTATTTAGTTCTTCTTATATGTGTTTTAAAATCCTTTAGGATTTCGAAATTTTCATTTTTCTACCTGGAACAAAATTAACAAAAACTTGAATTCAAACATAACCTCTTAGAAAATGTCAAAATTATAGTGTTTACACTTAAATTCTAATGAAAATATTTAGTTATTTACTTGAATCATAGTTCTATTTACGATTTGGCATTAAATTGAATGCACTTTATTTGAATAATTGTTTGTTTATAAACAATTTTGCAAATTTGCGACCACAAATAACTAATCACTCTACCGCCATCTTTTACGATGAGCATTTTTTCTTCTTCTTCCCGTCACCTTTCTCTTGTGTAAAAAATGGACTAGTCCATTTTATCAAGGGTGCAAATTTATTTTTTAAATTATTAGAATTGATCCAAATCCTAACTAATATGCCGTATTAAAATGTTGTAAAACATGCATCTAGTTTCCTCCATATAAAAATTAATTCAATGAAAATGAATGCATTATATTTAAAATAATCATTTATCATCTCTTTTAAAACTAGTCGGTAGGTGGGGAGAACAAATGAAAGTCAAGTGTGGAGGGGGTAAAAAGAATGTTGAAAAACAGAAAAAGGATGTAAAAACAATATTTAACTATCAAAATACTTGTAATTATTAATATATATGTAATTAACAATTATTGTGAAAAATTTTTCTAACCGACATGCAATTAAAATATATAAATACAAAAAAATCAATACAAAAGTTAGGTTACAATAGAACACAAATGAATTTGTTTTCAATCATACATAATGTGCCATTAAAAAGAAAAAAACAAATAATTTTATTTATAAAAAATAGTTTTTTAGCTGTTTTCTAACAATAAATAGCATGGAACTCCATCCTACACGCTTTTCAAGATAAAATGAATAAAATTTCTACGTACCTTAAACAATTTTCACTTCATGGGCAAAAACGGGGTTCACTAAAGTGAAAGCAGGGCACACTGCATTCTCATTGGTCGGTGGCCAGCGTCATTTGATACACAAAAAAAAATAACATTTACTTTGAGGTTAACTTGACTTTGATAAGATATCATTTTCGACCTTATTGTATATTTGCCATAAGAATGAAACTATTTACAATTTTACGAAATGTAATAATCTTGTAATTCTTTTTCGATGATTTCGTTATGAATTTTATTATTTTATATAAAATATTAATTACTTCATTTTCGTGAATTTTTTACTCTCTACACGTTTTTAAACCAATATTAACAAAGATAATGAGCATAAAGTAAATAAGTTTGCTGTTTTGTTGATTATTATCATAATTAGCGTTTGTTATATTTTACAAAATTATCACTAGTATATGAATACTATAATAATAGTTATGTTTATGGAATTTTCATGTCAAGGCTACACACACATAGTTAGTTAATAACAATATTTACATGTATTTATAAAAAAATGTATCTTTAAAGTTTGAGCGTTAAATTTATTCTTAAACTATGATTTTCTAACAAAATGTTTCTTCTCTTACATATACGTATAAAAATAAATTAACCATAGAGAATACTTAAAGAAAAACAATTAATCAGTGAAATATTGTTATTTACAGAGAAAAATGTTATGAACACTCCATTGTGGCCCATGAATTTGAATTCTCATTAAATGCTGGTACTTCCATAGACGCATTTGATTCGTGTTGTGCTTGTGCTGAAGTTGATGCACCAACAGCATTGTTTTGATCTGCATTATCAGCATTATTTGTGGACTCTTGTGCATTTGGTTCTTCCCAATTGATTTTAAAGCGAGTCACTCGTGGTTCGGAAGCCAATATGTTCCTTGTTACCTAATAAATACAACAACAATCAATAAACATTAATTAAATGAGTTGAAAGTGTTACTTTATCGAACTGCGGAGGACTTGGCAAGTTTTCCTTCAACTCGGGATCATTGTATTCATTATTGATAAAATATCCAACACGGATGAATTCTTGTGCTCTATAAGAACATGTTAATAATACAACAGTAACGCCAATAGCATCGTTTTCTGGTATGCGGGACACGTTTGGTGGATCGGCCTGAAATTGGTAACTCATTAGAGAAAATTATTGATGATTGAGACGAATTGTACCTGAAAGACAAACATATGCTTTCCTTCTGGTATGGGGCCCACAAATACAGAATCTAAGACCTGGTCATATTCTTCACTTTCTGCTGAACCAACGTAGATCATTTTCCATTCCAAATCTACGAGGCAAAATGAAAAGTTTGATTTTCGATGAAATATACATTTATTTACCTTCTTTTAATTCTTCTATGCACTCAAATGTAATCTCAAATTGAAATGGATTTAGGAATTGACTAGGATTGTCCATTACAGTAATATTACACAATTGTACTTTTGCCATTTTTTATAAAATTAAAATTTTTCTAGAAATTTTGAGGTTATAATTAGAACAAAAATCTTTTTTTAAAGCTCAACTATACAATTTAATTTTATTATGAATCAAATGATATTGAATTATTTGAGAACACTTCTTTTGGGTAAATAAATTAGGAAATTTTATCTAATTTTTCAATGAGAAGACAATCAGGATAAATATTTAGGCGGGATAAATTGGCAGTTGGATTTCAAGTAAAAATGTCATTTGTTTTGACAGTTTTTGAACCATCCAATAATCAATACCAAAATAAAAAAACTAAAGTCACCAACAAAATTTTAATTCATTTCTATTTTCTAAAAATTATTCTATATTTATTTAATGATAATAAGATAATTTTCAATCTAATAAGTTTTTATCAACTTAGGAAATGTAAGTCTCGCTCCATTTACTTTGATTTTAATGGATAATGGATTTCTATGAAGAAGTCACTTATTAAATTATCGTGAATCAACAAAAGGATGTGAATCAGTTATCTAAAATCAGCAATGAAAATTGAATAAATCTATAAAAAGGGTATTTTGAAATCGTGATTCTATTTAAATACAATTGTATCCTCCTATTTTAATTTTAATCATTCGGAAAATCCATAAAAGGAAAATCCTAACAATCAACTGTCATTAAGGTCAGCTGTTTGCTGTTGTCAAATTTTAATTTATTTTTTTCGATTCCTTAACTATTTATCAATTTGTTCAAAGTAAATATGTACAGAGTCTATTTGGTATGTGCAAAAATAGTTTTGTTATAAATCTATTAATTCTGTTTTAGGTTGAAAAATTGTGATCCTAAAACGAAGTAGAGTAAAATGCTAGAAAATCCTTGTTCATTGGAAGAATTATGTTTGGATACTGTATGTGATAACATTTTGAATTATGTGGAAATTATACCAAAAACCCCAACAGAAACTCGATATGCCAGTTGGAGCCACTTTGATGATCGCTTTTTTGATGAAGATCAGAAAAAGTACAAATTCAAAGACGACGATTTATTTCTGATTAATGAAATATCAGAAAGACTTTTACAAAAATTCATAGATAAAAATATTTTATGTGACGCACTTTTAAATATATTCAATGAACGCAACACAAAATTGAAAAGTGTTCGTTTGAAAAATTGTAAAATCACTATTGAAGGATTGAAAATTTTGCGAGGACATAAAATATGTGAATTAGAATGTGTAAATATAAAAAACGTTTGTATCCTCGATATTTTAGGTAAGATTTTTTCTATTACTCTCTTAATTGTAATTCATGTGTTTCATTTTTCAGACTGTTTAAGCGAATGGTCAGCCGCCAATATAGCACACGTAAATTTCTCAAATGGCACTTTTATCACACCAAATCGTCATAATCTCATGGTTCGGATTTGCAATCTAAAAAATCTCCGTAGTTTAAACCTGGCCGATACTGAATTAAACCAAACATGTTTCACGATGATTTGCGAAGATTTGAAATTGTTAGAGAAATTGGACATATCAGGAACATACGTGACTGATTTACAGCCACTTACAAACCTTTCAACTAAACTTGTCTACCTTGCCATTTGTGTTCGTTAAAAATAATTTTATACTCTTAAAAACGTTACTAACTCGTTTGTTTTACAGGATCTACCAAATATTAAGAGTCTCTCTGTGTTACAATCATTTCTAGCTTTAAAACATCTCGATGTTGGTCTAATTCAAAAGAAAGTGGAATATGAACAAGCATCCGACTGTCCTTTAGTTAATTTCCTTGAAAACACCGTACAACCATTTCCCAATTTAGTCTCATTCGATGTTTCTGGATGGTGCGACTTAATCACATCGAAGATGCTTTTGAATTTCATCTTAACACACCCGAAACTTCAATATTTAGGCTTTGTGTCTTGTTCTGTGGCATTCGAAGCGCCCTTCTCCGATGAACAGCATGAAGACTATCCAAAACACCTAATCATTGCCGGTCTAGGGAACGAATCTCAAATAAAAGTTACATTGAAAAAATACAAGGAACGCTCCACATACGCTCAAAAAGCACTGTATTATTTATTCCGTTTAACAAATTCATCGCAAGAGGCACGTTCAGATATGTTTAATCTAGTATTGCCGGTAATGGAAGCGCATTCGACGAAATTCGGCGTTCAGATGGCCGCAACTGCCTGTTTATATAATTTAACACGTGGCGATTTGTCGAAATCAATTCATCCGAAAGCGTTGAGTAAAGGAGTTGGTTTAACATTGTATGCAATGGGACAGTTTCCCACCGAATTTCAACTGCAGAAAAACTCATTGTTGACATTGTGCAGTGATCGAATTCTTCAAGAGGTGAATTTCGATAGATTTCAATGTGCTAGAAGAGTTCTGGATGCATTGTGCGCTTTTGAAGAGGTCAACATGAATCGAATGGCGGTGGCGATTTGTAGTATTTTAGCATCAAAAATATCGACGAAAGAAACATCGGAATTGGGTGCAAGACCATATTATATGAAGAAATTGTTATCGATGGTGCAAAGTAGAGTGGAGTCAAGAGTGTCTGACATTACGTTGAAATTCACATTGAGTGCTTTATGGAATTTAACCGATGAAAGTGCACCCACTTGTCGAGTATTTCTTGAGCAAGGTGGAGCGTATCTGTTTTTGAATTTGTTAAAAACATTTAAGAATGATAGCGCTATTGAAACAAAGGTGCTTGGTTTGTTTAATAATATTGCCGAAGTGCAACGTTTAAGACACAGTTTAATGTTGGATAGTTTAATGAATGAATTGTTTATATTACTTAAATCGGAGAATATTGATGTTAGTTATTTTGCTGCTGGAATTGTTGCACATTTGGCATCTGATGGTGATAAACAATGGATTGTTTCTAGTCATAGTAGGAAAGAGATGTTGTTGAAATTGGAATCGGCTGTTATGCAATGGGAGGTGCCGGAAAGTGAGATGGTGGCTTATAGGAGTTTTAAACCCTTTTTCCCACTGTTAGGACTTGAAATGGATAGTCAAGTACAATTGTGGGCGGTGTGGGCTATTCATCATGTATGCACGAAGAATCGTAAGTGTATTTTTGAAAGAGCTTGTAAAATTTCTGATTGTAAATTGTTTTCTTTTCAGCTAAACGATATTGTATTATGTTAAAAGAAGAGAAAGGCCACGAAATATTGAATAATTTAATAAAAAGTGTACTTTCTCATAATGAAATTAAACATATATGTACACAAATAATGGATACGTTATACAAGACATTGTTATAAGTTTTTTGTTGAAATCTTAGTTTTGGGATTAAAATCACGTCAATTTAAAAACCATACTTAATTTTTTTTACAATTTTTATTGTTAACAGTGCCAATATGTTTAGTTAATGTTGATAAATTAACACCTTTTACTTGTTAATTACCGATGTATAATGCTAGTCAAAATTAAATGTAATTTATACACATATTAAGAATTAATAACTGTTTAATTTATTTTACAATAAAGTTTAAATGTCCCGCAAATATGTTGCAAACTGCCAATAACATAAGAAAAAAAGTTGCTAACAATTGGGCATGTATTGGTCTGATTTCCTAATAGAGTAATTAAAAGATAAAAATGGCAAAATGCTTAAATCAACACATATATATGCATGAAATAGAGAAGAAAACACTTAATGAATAAAAGAAGCGAAAGAAAAAAAGGAAAAAAACAACAAGAATGAGGATAATATCGGAACAGGGAGTTGCCAGGTACGATGAATCATCTAGGGAATTTTGTGGCTATCAAGTTTGGTGACGTAAATGTAGGGGCACGCGCAGTTTTCGTCCTGCTTCGTACGTCCGATCCCCTCTCAGTCTGTTCGGGTGCACCATGTTCCCTGTTTCACAGTGCGGACTGGAGAACTGCACAAAGCGCAATGTACCTGCGCCATTACTGTGGAGAGGAACTACGAAAAGTTCTTTCAAAGTATATTCGGTTTACACGTTACAAACCGACTTTAAATGCAGAATAACGTAACAGAATTAACACAGAAATTACTACGAGCATTGGATAGTAATTATAATGTAAGAAAATTGAACAGTTTTAGAATAATTAGTGATTTTATGTGTTACACCATTAACAACCATATCCAAAAACCAGGTGGACTGTACTGTACACTTGCAAATCACAGAAAAGTATGTAAATAAAGGTTTACTACATTAAGAAATAATTATATTATTTATTAATATGAATTATAATAACTGTTTGTGTAAAATGATTTCGTAAATTCGGCATTAAATGTGTCTCTGATGCTTTTGCAATGTCATTTGTACTTGTTTTACATAAGAAGTCATTTAATTTAAACACATTTTCAATTTGGAAACGGTCTCACTGCCATTTAGTACATTGTGATTGGTATTGTGCAATTCCACAAGTTAAAACAGGTGACTTGTAAATGTCATTGTACCGAATTTCCCCCCCAGAAAGGGTGCAGTACACGTCCACAGGGTGTTCGCATAAACCATATTGCCCAAACAATCTTAATATTGATAATTTATATTTAAGGTTATCGACTTACCCACAGTTATTGAAGTCATATCCCTTTTGGAAAAGGTTTCTATTACCAAAGAACTATTGGAGGTAATTTCAATAAATTATTTATATTTATGTAAAAAAGATTCACATTAAACTTGTATATGTGTGTATATTTAGACCACCCGATTGGGGAAACACGTGAATGAGTTGAGACGAAAGACATCCAACGATTCGTTATCGAGAAGGGCAAAAGAGTTGGTGAAAAAATGGCGCAGTATGGTATTACCGGAATCAAATGGTCAAATAAAAAACGCCACAATTCCAATAACCGAACAAGTAGAGGATGGAAATTTAAATAAAAGTAAAAAACGACCAAACAAAGATACAATAGACAATATACAAGTGAAACGTGCAAAATTGAATGGTATGTCTGAGTTGGAGTTCTCCGATAATTCCAATTCGAGTTTTAAAGATGTGATAAACAGTAATATTATTATGAAAACTGAACCAAAACGCGATGTGATTTTAATAAATTCTGACTCGAATTCAAGTATGCCGGAGGCTGGTGCCGGATGCCGGACCGATCCACCCATAGACCAACAGATGCCAAAAAAACGTGGCCGGAAAAAAGGCTCGAAAAATCATAAGAATCTTATAGATGAAGCAGAAACATCATTCACAAATAAATTGGCAGTGTCTAGAGGTAATTCAAAAGTGAAGACAACACAAGAACTTATAGCTAGTTTACAAAATAAAACAACAAATTCAATACTTGGTTTACAATCGTCAAATTCCAAAATAAAAGAGGACTTAAATGAACGTGCAGCAAAACTCACAGAACGTGTATCGATAATTGATCAGAAACTGAATACGAATCGGTTAAAATTAGCTCAAAGAAATAAAAATAAATTGATGCATAATGAAAGGAATGACAGAATTATTGAATCCGGTTCTGTAATAAATGATAAAAGTTTATTAAGTAGTAATAATTCAGTTGAGGATGATGATGAAGATGATATAATTGTTGTATGTGAAACGGAATCGTTGAAAAATGACATAAAAGATGAACCACAAGAGAGCCAAGAGACTGACGATAATAATTTAAATAAATCGAGTACAGATGATGGGAATGTCATCAGTTCATTGAGTATTGAAGATGCATTAGCCCAATTACCACCTATCGACAAATCGTTTTTGTTCATTGATGAAACGGAAGAGCCGAAATGTACGTGCTTCATAAAAGAGAACAAAGCGGACTTTTCAGTTGACGATGATATTGAAGAGACTGATTTGGAGCATAGAATTGAATTTGTTGAAGATCAAGAATGTCCAGCACGTATTCACATCGAAAATAAATACCATTTACATGATATAACCGATGAGAAAGTGAAATTATTACATGATACTTGTATTGAAAATGTGAATGGTAATAAAAGTTTAGGTGTACAACAAAGCGATCCTGACATGCTGCCCAATGGACTTTATGAAAACGTAGTGCCTAATGTAAATAATGAATGTGTAAAAAAGGACGTGATAAGTGATTTTTCTGGTGAAAATTTTAAGAAGTACAGTATATCAGAGTGTTTTGATGTAAATCAAACTGATGGTGATTTATTAATGAACAATTGTACTAATAATCGGACAGATGTTGTTGATGATGAAGATAAAAAGTCTAATGATTTAATATCAAATAGTAATTATTGTTTTCGGGAATGGCATCAAGTCACCGAAACACCTTCCTATAATGGCGAGATTTTAAAAATTTTGCCATATGTTATAATAGATTAAAAAGCTAGTCTTCATTTTTTTTTTAATATTATTGTAATTATATTTATTATGCCCTGCTTTTTGTCCAATTGAAAAACAATTGACGAGTTTTTTTCTAATCCATATTTATTTTTCTGCTGAAACAATGGATAATAACAATGCAGATAAGAGTGAATTTGTGTATGATTTTTCAAACAAAATTCCAATCAGTATGATTTATGTTTCTTTTTTTTTACTGTTTTTATTATGTTGAGGCATACTGATTGTACGCTTATATGGCTTTCTATGTTGTTTTGTTAGTTAATTTCATAGTTGATTAATGCGATAGTTCACTCTTTTTTATGTTTATTCAACATTTGATGGAAAATTGGTGTTTAGTGTTTTCAACAATTTACACTGTGACTACTTCAAATCCATAAAAAAATGTTCAAGTGAAAGAAAATGTTTTAGGAATTTATGATCGTCTTTTCCTGCATAAAAGAGATGATTTAATCAAAAAAAACCAAACTGAATTTTATATATTTATATCAAAATGGAAAATATTTAACAAAGTGTAAATTGCAGGGTATAAAAGTTATGTGTATAGTTTCTTTTCACTATAACACAAAGCTTATAACAATAATGAATTATGATTGTATATATTTTATCATCTAGTAATTTTTCAAGTGTTTTTATACACTATTATTATTGTAATTAAATTTTGAGAAAAAATGAAAATGTCAACACAAAGATTTGTTACTGATTTGTTAATTTATTGTTAAATTTCAATGTTTCATTTTTTTGCTCTTCTCACAATTCATTTATATTTTCTCTTTTCTATGTATTTCATCGGAATTGAAAATAATGATAGATTTTTTTAACGATTAATTTGTACATTTGTTATTTAAAATGAAAAATACAGAAAATATTCTACCTTTAACCAAATGTATTCCTATAACTTCAGATATACGTTTGTTTTAATTTTATTTAAATTGTAATTATATTAGAATTTTTGATGAAATAGTTGTACAAATTTGTTTGATTTATCTAGTTCAAAAGAGAATCAATTGCATTGCTTTTATAGTAATGTATTTGATGATATTATGCCTTCTATGAATAAAAATATTTTCTATATATTTGTTTCTCATTTAGAAAACCAATTTATATAAAACAATTTATTTACACATTTATACAGTAAATTAATGGAAAATGATAAAATATTGAGTCTTTATACTTCTTCAAGTAGTGGAAATGTGTCTTCTTTAGCCGCGACGACTGCTTCAATATTATAAAATGCTGCGTGTAATGTGATTATGGTTATTGAGGCTCCGATTACCCAAAACATGGCCCCATGGGCTCCCACTAAATAATAAATAGGCATCGAACAAACAGCCAAAACAGCATATTGTTGGGCTAATGTGAGCTCTTTTCCAAACAGTGTGAGTTTCTTGTCCATATTTCTATTATTTAATCGGTAACCAATGTAAAAAGTGGCTGCGATTGCGAGAAGAATCATCGGCGATGTAATTCTAAAATTGAATTCGTGTTTACATTTTGGACGGAATGGAAGTTTAAATATAAAACCTACAGACAATAAATTACTAATCCTATAAATACAAACAAGTAATTCGCTTGAAAGTATTCAATATTTCGCATAATTCTCTTCCCAAGTCGTGTGACTGAAAGGGGCGCCTTGAAATTAGATGTTTGAAGGAATAATAGCCAGGGTCGTACATTTTGTCGTTGTTGTTGTATCCATTCTTTTGGGTCGGGCATTTGAGTTGGTATTTGGAAGATACTAGATAATTAGAGCAATAATTTAACAAAGAACATTAACAATTTGGTTATGTTCGATTTACCTGGGAAAATGACCTTTTGGCGAGGTCATTGGTGCTGGTTCCATTTCCCCAGACACATCTACAGCCACTTCGGTCATATTGAGAGCGTAAAGTTGTAAAATTTTACCAAAATATTTTGATAAATTTACATGTGACGTGTTCAATTTTTCTGTCAGCCAACAGCTGATTGATATTTATGTATTTATGGTGGTTTCTGTTTATAAACGCTTGAAACGTGCACAGTTATGTTCCCGTACACTAATGTCTCATTTATCTATAAATACTTTATCAAACACCCATATCTAAATTACATTGTCTTTTCATAAATATTGATATTTCATCAATGTCATACTTCAAATAATTTAAATTTACCGCGAAAATGTTGTAGATGGCGCTTGAAAATGAAATAGGCCAATTGGAAACGAGCCTGTGTATAGCGCCCTGTGATTGGCTGAATTGAATCCAGATGCGTCAACTAAAGAAATAACCGTTTTTCATGAGTCAAAATAGGTCGTGTTAATAGAAAGTGAATAAATTTTGTGATTGTTTATAGTGAAAAATTCAAATCTAATCAATATTAAACAGGGTGTACTACAACAAAAAATGTCTCAATCACATCAAATAGATTACATGAAAGAAACAGATAACGAAGAATTCGATTGTTCATCAGGTTGTGATATGTCTTTTGAATTGTCTACAGACAATGTACCATTTGCAAGTCCACAAGGACCAAGGAAATTAGAATTCGATAAATGTGATAATAACAATGCTACACCGGGACCAAAGAATGTTACATTTAGTCCACCATATAAACGAGTCAGAGCTTTAAGGTTATTTGATAGTCCATTAACACCAAAAACAATAATTCAAAAGTCAACAGCAGCCACTCCAATACCACGTATGCGATTATTCGGCGACATACCCCGGGCAGTTCCTAGTGCTTATCCAAAAAGCGAAAAACCCACAGCCAACGTAAACCCTTTTACACCTGATGGTATGTTTACAACTAGTTTTTTATATAAAATAACACCATACGATAACTTTTTGTCACACAGGGAGATTAATAACAAAAAAACGAACCCGATCAATCCGCTCATCGCCGGGTATCACTAAAATCAACATACCGAAATTGGATCTGAACGAAAGTGATGCCGAAATTGAGGTGGAAATTGAGCAGCCCACAAAAAGAGTAGCATTACAAGTAGGGGAAAAGCCTAATTACAGTATTTTCCTTATTCTATATTAATTTGTATCATTTTTCTAGGAAAACAATATATCACGTTATCATCAAGAATTCTTACAATTGGATTTAATAGGAAAAGGACAATTTGGCAGTGTATTTAAATGTGTTAATCGCTTGGATGGATGTATTTATGCCATTAAAAAGTCAACTAAACCGGTTGCTGGTAGCTTATTTGAGAAGAATGCATTAAATGAAGTGTATGCCCATGCAGTTTTGGGTAAGCCATCGACATTTACTAAACGATGTCTGAAATTAACAATATTTTCATTTTCAGGTAAACATCAGCATGTGGTTCGATATTATTCTGCTTGGGCCGAAGACAACCACATGATTATTCAAAATGAATATTGTAATGGTGGTTCATTGGCTGACAAAATCGCCCACGAAACGTTGAGTGCAGTGGAATTACGTAGATTTTTGTTACATGTCACTGAAGGTCTTCGTTATATACATTCCGAGGGTTTAGTACATTTAGATATAAAACCTGCCAATATATTTATATCGATAGAAAAGAAGATGAATATCACCAATTACGATTCGGCCGATGATGGTTTTGAGGATTTAGAAGAGAGTTCAATGTACGAGGAAGAATTAACGTACAAAATTGGCGATTTGGGACATGTGACGAGTATTACAAATCCACAAGTGGAGGAAGGCGATTGTAGATATTTGCCAAATGAGATTTTACAAGAGGATTATTCGCATTTGACTAAAGCGGACGTGTTTTCGTTGGGTTTAACAGCTTTGGAGTGTGCTGGTGCAGGACCATTGCCGAAGAATGGTGACGATTGGCATAAACTACGTAGAGGAGAGATGCCACCATTGCCGCAGAAACTAACGAGAGATTTGTTAGATTTAATTAATTCTATGATACATTCGAATCCAACGGAGAGACCGTCCACGTTGCAAATATTGCAAAGTCGTGCACTGTCGCCGGATAATAGTAAGTCGAAAGCGGAATTGAGTCGGGAATTGAAGGCTGAAAAGTTACGTAATGAAATATTAGTGAAGCAGTTGAAAGAAGCAGCGATTTGTATAAAATCAATTAAAGAGAATGGTAATTTACCTAGTGCAGCAGTTAAATTGAATTCGTCCCGATTGATTGGAAAGAAAGTAAATCGTAGTGTTAGTACAACAACATTTTAATTGTTTTGTTCGATTATTAATGTTTTCTTGTTAATATTAATTTTTTTTTCAAAGTAATAGAGTATTTCTTTTAGTGACTAGAATATGAATTAATTTTTGTGTTTAAGTTAGTTTTAGAAAAAAAGCTGTATCTGAATTTTTTGAGTTTAAATTAAACTGTACTAGTTCATCATTTTTAATATTTATTTATTTTTTTTATAAATTTTGTGTTAATATATATGTTATTTTTTGGAAATGAAATTTAATTTGTATGAGAAAGATACTCTTTACTTTAAAAAAAATTATAAGGACTTAATAGTTCCAATTGTACTATTAATGTTTAAATTTCATTTTTTTTTTCTGTTGAAAGACAAGTGTTGAGTAATTTGTTAATAATTGCACTAATTTGTATGTATTTTGAGTCAATTTTTAAATTACAGTGTCGACTGATAGTGTAGAAATTTATATAAAAATGAAAACGGATAAAATATGCTGTGTATAATTAGGGCTGTTGAATATTTAGGGGTGATTTGAATAATAATTTGTACATTGTTTTGTTAGACATTTTTTTTTGGTTGTGTCTCATCTGGACATGTTTTTCAAACAGAAACGAATTTTTAATAAAATTCGATCTATCTTTTTAACATTTTTTTATACTTTTGTATACTAGCTTTTCTGTATTGATATTTTCTATCCCCATTATTTTTTTTTATTGGAATAGTATATTTAGAGAATTCTTTGTATTATTTGTGATAATAATTATTAATATTTCTTAGATTTTTTTTTGTATACTTATAGAGTTAGCAACTAAAATGACGATTTTTGATTTGTTTTATTAAGCATTTATTATAATACATTCCTAACACGAAAGTGCCTCAATTTTAAATATTATAAATTTTTACTATGTAAGGTATAAATATATTATATATATGTTTTATGTCCATTTAGAATAAAAGTTTAATTTCAATATAAATGACTTGTTTTTGTTTATGTTAAATTGTTCAAAAGTCAAACGTTTATTTTTCGTTTACCAAATGTAAAGGACAAAACCACGTGCTCATTCCTTTCACATAAGTAGTTCATTTATTTTTACGTTAGTTATTCTGTGTTTATGTTGTGAGTTCTTTTTCTACGCTGAATATAGAAATACCATAGAAATACGTAGAAAATGCTGATTAACAAAAAATCATCAGCAAAATGCAGTGTCGACTAACCTTCAAACCAAACAGTTTAAACTGTAAATATAAAGCGATAAAAATTACAACATTATTCCGGTATGTTACTTAACAAAAAATTTAAAATAAACTTCAATACCACGGAAAATGGAAAAGCTGGAAAAGTGGAAAATTCCGATTCCGAAAATAAGAAGCAGAGGTTATTGAAAACAAAAATAATGTATATTTTGCAAGAGTCCCCCAATGGTATGAAACAGAAGGATTTGTTGGAGAATTATAAGAAATATTACGGGGAAGAAATAAAACCTGAAAAGTTTGGTTTTACAAATATGCGACAAGTGTTTCTTCAGTTTCCGGAAATGATTCACATAAAAATGACGAATTCATTAGAACTCGCAAAAGCATTTAAATCCGAATCGGACCATTTGGTGTTCACACCAATCAAAAATATATCCACATATTTGAATTACTTGCCAATGGATATTCAAGTGAATAAACCCTTGAGGGTTATAGTTGAAGGCGTTTATGATCCTTCGAAGTTTTGGTTAATTGCTAAATATAGAGAACTTCAACGATTGATGGATTATGCGAGGATCTTTTATAAAGATGAAAGAAATCGAATTAAAATACCCCCAAACATGATTTCAAGAAATCTACTTTGTATTTTGTATAAAAATGGATGGTACTTCCGTGTACTTATCATAAATGCGTTCAATTATGAAGAAGTTCAAGTTTTCTCTATAGATTATGGGAAGTTCGTTAAATGTAACATTAGAGGCTTGTATTACATACATAAAAAGTTTGCTGATATTCCAAGATTCTGTTTTCGGGCGAGATTAGCAAACATTTGCCCAAAAAGTAAGTTTCAAATACAATTTTAAAAACGAATTTCAATCGACTATTCAATTTGGTTATTGTTTGTTTCAGATTCTAAAGAATTTTGGAGTGTACAATCAGTGGAAGAATTCGAAAAGATGCTTGATAAGCGTACATTCTTTGCCAAAGTGTTGTTCATCGAGAAAAAGCATAAAGTGCTGCATGTGGCGCTAAGAGAGTTTTGTGGCCATCATTGTCAATATTTAAACGATTTACTGGTAGAAAAACAACTCGCCCAGTACATTTTCACCGCAAAATATCAAACACAAGACGATACCATTTACAAGACGTTCAAACCTTTAGTAGATAAATTATACTTATTTCCACCATTCGAAGTAATAGAACGTGGTCTCTGCTCCCCTTCATCAAAAATCATCGACATTGCCTGCCAAAATCGTGTTTTGGATGTTCTGTTCAAGAACTATGTGAAATATCATACCAACGATTAATTAATATTTACAAATTTCTATTCATCATGACGTTACGTTTTTATTCGTTATTTTAAATAATAATTTTTTACTTTTTTATTTAATTCGTTTAATTACCCTTTGCACCAATATACATAACATAAATTAATATTAATTTCTTGCTGTTTTCGAATTGGCTTTGTACCAATCCACACTTTCTTTCACAGCAACTGAAAATGGTGTAAACTCAAAGTTTGGTAAATACTTTCGAAGTTTACCATTATTTGCAGTCTTTTTGAATTGGCCATCAGCTTTGGTTGTATCGAACACAATTTCCCCTTCAAACCCACTGGCTTTTGCTATTTCTTCAGCTACTTCTTTAATAGACACTTCGGATTTCTCATCAACTGAAAATGCTTAACGTTTATAAACAATTTGTAGTGTGAAACAAGAGATTACCAGATAAAATAATGGGATCCACTTCATTATACTCCCTTAAAACCCATAGGAACAGTTTAGCCAAATCCAATGAATATATAAACTGTCTAAGTGGTTTACCACTTCCCATAACAACAAACTTATCGCCACCATTCTGCATAATATCGTGCAGTTTTCTTATAAGTCCAGGTATAACATGACTAGATTCTAAATTGTAATTATCGTGGGGTCCAAAAACGTTACACGGTACTACCGATGTGAACATACATCCATGTTGCTGGTGGTAGCCCCGATTTGCAATATCAATGAGACGTTTTGCGTAACTGTAGCCGAAATTGGAAGGATGTGGTGGACCATTATGAACCTAAATTGTATACCTTTTTAGAAAAGTAGATTAATGTAATCAGAAATTGTTACCATGGTCTCATCAATTGGATATTCAGTTTTATCAGGGAATATGCAAGTAGACAAACAAGACACGACTTTTTTCACTCCCAGTTCATAACTAATTTGCAAAACGTTATCATTGATATGTAAATTTTTCCTCTGAAACAATTAATTAAGACACAGAATGCTGTGAATTTATTTTAAAATACCAAAAAATCCAAGTTGTGGTTCATGTTATGGAAAAGGCCCCCAACCATTGCAGCTAAATGTATTACATGAGTTGGTTTAATTTTTTCAAATAGTTTTTTTGTACTGTTGTAATCCCTAAAACACAAACAAATATCACTAAATGATAAGAACAAATAAGTGGAATATTTACGTTAAATCTGCATCTTTGCTATTAACAAATACCCATTTTTCGTCAGTTCTATTTTCTTCTTTCACAATGGTCTCGATTGCTTTTCCTACCAAACCACTACCTCCAGTTACCAATACTATTTTCTCTGAAGACATTTTCAGGTAACTTATTTAATACGTGGATTGACAACAGATAACGCAAATCAATCTATAGCATTTGGCACTTTCTACATAGCTCACAGAACAAAATCGCAAATAAAAAATACATAACAAAATATGAGGTTAGAATATATGACAGTTAGAAGATTCCTGTTTTATCTACCGCTAAGCGGCAAATTTAAAGTTTCTCATCAATAAAAGTTTGTAATTAGGAAAAAGAAAAACTGCAAACATATTATTCTCAAGAAAATATCCGCGTTTACTTACTTTTGTACATACATATATAAAATTAATTTGTTAACAATTGCATATAACTTCAACGAGTTTACTAAGATAATATTTAGCAAAATCTCATTTTACTATTCCTACAAATGTAACCAATAAACTATGTCCATATCAAACATTATGCAAAATAAGCAATTAAACAATTTAAAGATATGTATTTTCTGAATCTTAAGTCACATTTTCTTGTATAATTGGAAGCACATATTTTTAATTACATATAATAATTAATCAAACAGTCTTATACTTCAAATTGATATAAGCAAAAACCGCTTTTGTAAAAACAGTAGTCATTATTTCCGCTTAAAACTATCACAGATGTTAAAAATATATCCAAAAAAATACTGTATTATTTGTATAAAAACGGTGACTTCATGTGTTTAAAAACCGACCAGCAGTTAAAATGAAATACTTCAAAGAAGAAAGAACATCGACATAATAAAAACTTAAATTAGAAAGAGTGACAAACTTAAATTTAGTCTACATATAGATCTATCTATCATTCAAAACTTCCCTGCTTGTGTAAGGCGGCGGTGGTTCATTAGAAGCTTGAGAATTTCTCAATACATCAATGTACGATGGTGGCTGATCGTTTTGTATATTAAATCTCGGCGGAAATATTAATGGATCAGACACGTCTGACGTATCAATAATTATGTTTCTGGCAAAATTCGACCGTGGCGTTCTTGAGCAATTAGTACGGTCATTATATATCGTACAAGAACGAAAACTAGAATGTGTTAAATGTGTTTGATTCCGTAATGCAATATCGTCCCTCATGTGGGAGGATCGCTGTTGAAGGGCACTTTTCTTCGCGTATATCACGACTTTGGATAAAATTAATAATAATAGTACTATGGAAAATACTATACTTATAATACCTAAAATAGAAATTTCAATAGAAGAATGAAAAATAATTTGTATTTATTAAATACATACAAACTGATATGAAAAGATATCTGGCACCGTTGTGAGAGCCTTGGTTAATATTAGGAATACCATATTCTAGCTCTTCGTAAGCTAAAATGAATATTTATTATTACTAGATCGAAGAGCGAATTTTTACTCACATTCTGATAAAGCTTGGCAACATTTTGGCCGATTAGTGACTGTACAATTTAAGTCATGGTTGCGGTCACAACACCATGCAGTTGGAATACATCGTCCATCATCGCACGGAATTTTTTCTATAAAAAATATCACAAAATTTTGCTGTATAAATTGAGAAAGGATTTTTTTCTGTATACCTTTGCATGGGTTTTCTGTACATTGTTCCACACTTTCATCAGATCCATCTTTACAATCCGGCTTTCCATCGCAAACATAGTGTTGTATTATGCAAAGTCCAGTGGAAATACATTCGAACATTTGGTCATTACAAAAAACAGTTTCCCTTAATGGTCTCTGATCTAAATTCTTCATATTGTCCATAACAATAACATCGACATTTTTAAATAAGTTAAATTTAAAGCTAACGCAGTAATAATTGCCATTATCGGACGCTTTAAGAGGTTCAAATTTCTTTTCCGATTTATTTATTTCAGTACGACTAATCACAGATGTTTTATTCGACCCATTGTGATTTAATCTAAAATGGAAATGTGCAATTGTGCATTAAACATTCTTGTTTGAAGTATGTGAAGAGTGTTACTTTGAGTTGTCGATAACTTTTTCGCCCCGGAACCAGGAGAGATTTTCATCCACAAATTTGTTATCATTGCTGGAGGAAACCAGTTCACATATTAATGAGAATGTTGTGCCCACTTTCTCTTCAACATTTTTATTTACAGGCGTCACGAAGTTATCAATATATTTAGCAATTTGTAATGTAACATTGCCTGAAATTGCATGAGTGCATTAGCATAAGGGTGTTTAATGGTTGGCAAAAAATGTCTCACAACTTACCACATTCTATGTATTTCAAGCTTATTATAAAAAAACTTATTAAATAAAGTTTCATTTTTATTTCATATTTACAAAATTATAATAAAATTTTATAAAATTAAAGTAGAGTATTAAGAGGCCATTTTTGTTCGTTTCGGGCACTTTTGTTTGTGTTCGTTGTCAAATTTTGACATTTGACATTATTACAGTTCTCTTTTCGTTTATTTATTTAATAGTCTCACTGTTTACCGCGAGAAGGTTCTCAAACTTTTTGGAAAACGTCTTTGATATAAAACACAAATATGAAAGCAAATATTATCAGCAAAATTGGTAAGTTTTTCTTTTTGTAATTTGATAATCCTGTGCTCTTCCAAGACATGTCTAATTTTGGCTCTCCACAGAGTCCTTTATACGTTTTGCTGCATTTTGCAATGTTCTCAAAATAACTAACTTCGCAGTTTGAGCATGGTGGACCTCTTGTATAAACTCGAGATTCATCCAATTGCCCAAGATTGTAATTACATGTGAAATAGATGGTTATGAAACCATCTTTCATTTCTGCGCTCATTGCACATCCCACATAAGTTGCAGTACCCCAGACCATTTGCGCAAACTTAAAAAAATGTGTTTTTGAATCATTAGGATCCATGCCCGAAAGAGTAAAATTATCAATAAGTTTAGCATTTCCTGCAGTTATGTGGTTCTCCCTAAAGACCAATTTTGCATTAATAATTTCAAAAACTATGTACAAACACAAATTTTCATTATACCATTCATCGAACACCTTATCAACAAACGAAGCAATATCTACAGATCTAACATCGTTCTGATCAATATTTACAACTTTATAAATTGCCAACGTCTGTGTAAATATAAATTTTGATGTTGCTGCACATAGATCTGGTCCATATTCACAAGTATTTACTGAACATTGTGCTTTAAATTCTATTTCGCTGTCGTAGGACAACGCGAACATATTAGAAGCCTGCGAATTACCATGTCGGGTTTCCTTGCCGGTTGCTACTCTACTTCTTAGTACATTGTGCCTATGAAGGATCAATTTGCGTAATTTTATATTTAATGGCAATGGTTGACAGTTTTTAGCAGCAGGCGGCACACAAGTCCCATTCGTCTGACAGGCCCTGTCTTTTTTTGAGCACCACAAGTTACAATAAACATTTTGAATGTTTTCAGGAGAAGGGGCCGCATACGATACCGCTATCAGAAAAATTATTAACATTTCAACCCTGAAATTTGACAAAAGAGACAGATAACATAATACAGATTACTGAGATTTATTAATAAGCCAATCAGTATTACAGGCAGTAAAGTCTTCGCAAAAGAAAATGTAGGTGCTTTCGACTTTCCATGATACAAAGAATACGGTGCATTTAAATCGTCTAATTTAACTTCACCACATAGTCCTTTGTACCGTTTATTACATTTAACATTATGGTATTTTTCGCATTCCGAACATGGTTCACCACGTTTATAAATCATGTGCTCGACAATATTGCCCGCTGGACCATAATTACATAAAATAAAGTATGTTGATCGTCCGTCCTCATCACTAATGGGCAAATAACTCTGGCCACAACCGACGTGGCTCGTATTGTACCACGCCACTTGTGAAAAGTGCCCATAAAGATGAAACAACTTATCATCATCTGTCATGGAATCGATGGTATCTTTATTACCCAAAGTAATTTCTTCGTACCTTATTCAGATCGAAAAAAAGTGAAATCCGTAAATTTATCATTAAGTAATTAAATTTTACCACAAATTCATTAATCTGAGAAGGCTTGTTTTGTCAGGAAGAATATTTATACCGCTCCGTCGAGCTAAATTTTGACCAGCGGAGTTATTAAACTGAGGTGTTTTTCGACAAACGTCATGTTTGTATATGCATCTATTTATCCAACATTGTGCAGTAAATTCAAGACTTAAATCGTACGATAAAGCTCTCATGTTCGATGACTTACTGTTACCACCACGCGTATCTCTCCCTAAAATGCTTTTCATAAACTCTTAACTTTGATACATGTAGTAAATTACCCACCAAGTGCTAAATTATTCCGTTTCTCATTGTGCCAGTCAATTATGAATTGACGGAAACGTGTTGGTGTCGGTACTTGCTGACAGTTACCTACAGAACCGCATTTTCCTTCCAATTTGCATACGGTATTAATTTCATCACCCTCGCAATTCAAATTGCAAAAAAGTCGTTTCAGTTGTTGTGAGGAATAGTTGAGTCGTACAGCAAATGCATATGAGACGAGAAACACTGCAAAACACCATCTCATCGTGGACAATTTGACGTTATTGTAAGGTTGCTAGATGGTTGTTCCTTAGTAAATTTAATAAAGCAGACACATGGGATGATAAGATTATTATTACGTTGAAAATGTGCTTGGAGGGTGCACAAATATACTAGGAATATGTAACCATCATATAGATGAACTGCTGAAGTTAATTCACTTCTCTCACATCTCTCAACTCTTCTGCTCTTTTATCAAATTATTTGTGTTGTGCACAAATTTAATAAAACTTATTCAGTTAGATGTGTTCATCAAAAATCCTTTGTTATGTGATAAGGAGAAGAGAATGAGAATTCGCTGCGTGTGTGTTTATTAGGGGGAATGAGGGAGGTCGAAAACACAATGTAAATTAAAATCTTTTCATTTTATTACCTACAGAAAAGAAGTAATAATCATGTCACAAAGAGTGTTTATATAAAATCGAGTGAAGGGGGAAATGGGAATTAAACGCTTGTAGGTTTTGTTAAAATTTATTACTCACTAGTTTTAAATGGTAAGTGTTAAATAAATAAAGAGGTGACGTTATAATTATTACTAGATAAATGAATGCATCTATACATTATTTGTTTCTAATAAATGCATTGGGAACCCTGTTTAGGTACATGTTTAAGATTACAGATCTAACAATAGCTATTTACTACGTCCATATGAGTATTCAGAATGCATCAGGGTATAAATTGCCGACCTTAGTTGACTAGAAATTGAAAATTATAAATATATGTATAATACCCTGTACAAAATTGCACATACAATCTACAATATGTAACTATAAACCAATTGGAAAATGTTCATTTTCCCCATTATGCCCCTTTAAAGGAAAAATTCATCTGTTTTGTTGTATCACCAACAATATCGATATCACTTTCACAGTCACTGATGTCCGAATTGGAATTGGAAACGCCTGAACTGCTTGCTAACAGGTTGGTATTTGATTTTACGGGTGAACGACAGGCAGATTGGGATAAATCTGAAAAAAATTGATTGTTTAGATAGACCAATGTTTATAATTATCCCCAATGTTTGAATACAAATTATTATAGTAATTCCAATGAAGGGGTTTCACAGAGTATTTTGTTAATAATTCCAATTTCAAATATTGTATACCTATACCTAAATTATTAGCTATATTATTCGCAAAGGTATTTTTTATTTATCTGTGTTTATTTATTGTAAATAAGCGTGCTTTTACATAATTTGTTTATTTGGTTTTGGGTTGAATTTACTGTAAAAGAATTTTATATAACAAAATGTATCTGATAACTAGGAAAACACAAAATTTTCCAAAATATGGAAATTTTTTAATACTCGTTATTACTACATATAATGAAAACCTAAACAATTTTATTTTTTCATTAATACTTAATTGAGGAAAGTTATGTACACTTATATACATTTAGGACATTACAGATTAGGCTCTATATAAAAGCAGTGCAAGACTTTCGTTAATATGTTTATTACAAATTGTCCAAATTAGCAGCCTTTTTCATTTTTTACTAGAAGTCCTTCACGGCCCTACGAGTACGTGTTTAACAGGACTGGTGAATTTTTTTGTATGAGGGGTAGTGTGTTTGAGAGATGGACATAAACAAAGTTTCATTATATGTATAGAAATAGAATGGGGTGAAAGTTGATTATTTTTGTGTTTGTGTGAAAGTAGAAAGAATCACAGTACCTACTATGTATACACATATTCTCATTTAATTAATTCAATTATTTGTGGCCGATTGATTTTACCTTCACCAATCTTATCACTGCCTGGTAGCAAATTGGACAATGTGCGCCTAATAAGTACCATTGTACATAAGTTGTACATATGTGGATCGAACAATGTTTAGGAGCGTTTTGTTGTATTTATTATCGGCGTTAAACCGATTACCGATTTCCATCATTTCGTGATTCTTGACAACGCGTCAAAGGTGATTTCCATCCAGTTAGGTGTACCTATTATATGTTACAAAAATTTTACTACACACGTATGAATTTACTTTCAGCTTAATAAGAAGCTAAATTGTGTATATACATATACATATACATATATGTAGGTATACCTAGTCGGAGTCGGTTCGATAAATGATATGAATGTATTAGTATGTATTAAATATACAGGTATAAACCAAAACCCAATGCAATTTTTATGAAATGAATAGGTAATATTTTAAATTTCTGGATTTTAGAATCTTTAGAATTTTTACTCGTATGTTACCTTAAGAAGTTTGTATTTAAGTAAGCAGAATAAAAAGACGACAACTGTGGCTCATCAAAAAAATTTAATTACTGTAAGTGAATGTATTTCGAACACCCTGTAAAGCTGAAAAAATCTAAACAGCAAAATTATCAGAGTATAGATGAATGTATTTAAAGTTTGAATAATCCTTACCAAGCGCCAAGCACTTCCGCACATATGTAAGATACGTGTAAGATACGGTACTGGTAATACATCCTACTTACAGCTTAGTTGAGACTGTACTATTGAACGAATTACTAATAATTTCCAATTATCGACAATAATGTATCAAATTATATCTTAATTACTTCTAAAGCGTAATACAAGTAAATAGAGAGGAGACACCCCACACTTGAATAGAAAGGGTGCGGTTAGATTGTTAGTATAATACTATTTTAATAATGTCCCTTTGGGATTGTTGATTATCGGACTAAATAAAATGTTTGTGTGGTGGTGCTGGTGACTGACAGGAGCTCTTAATATATAAAGGACGTGTGTCATCATATAAGCAGATTTTTTTTTCATCTTAATTTTACACTAATTGAAAGATTTATTGCAAGACGATGTTGACGGTATAACTTTAAGTGAACGAGAACATGATAAAATGAAATTTCCATTCTGATAAACTAATTGGACGCCTAATAATTGACTGTTCTGCATTCTGCTTTAAATTTCGACGGCGACGCGTTTACCTGTTTTTCAACCCTAAATGACTTGAATGTCGGCATCGAAAAAGGTGTTGCTACTGTGCAAAACAGAAAGAGACAGACTAAACTAGGTATTAATATGCCAAGAACTCTCCTAATTTTGTTTCCAAGTCATCGGTATAGAAGTTCACCCCGCCTGCCATCTTATATCATAATTTAGTTCATTACGTTTTGAACTTGCCCTAATTGATGTTTAAGATGTTGTACAGTCTGTGAAACAAGTTATTTCTGATCGTTATTTGGCTTACCAGCCAATCATTTTCACATCAATTTCTCCATGTTATAGCATAAAGTATAGTTACATTTTAGTGCGTCACTAAGGTTTCTTTTGATAAAATAACTTTACTTTTGACCATCTTCCCTAAGAAACTGTTAAAGGACACTTGAGAGGACGAAACCTTTCAGAAAGAATGTTCAGTCTAAATGGCCAACAACCCCAAAAGGCTATATGGAATCTTAAATGAGTTGATTTAATTACTGAATTAATTTTCATTAAGATGGTCGTTGTATACTCCAATAAAGAAAATTCTCCACCATCTTAGAAATTAAGAATTTTCTTTAATAATTATAATGAACACAATTAAATCAAGGATCCTTTCTCTATCAACTTGAATAGATAATTAACTTATCTTACACAACACAAAACACATCAGACATAATTTATTTAATTTCAAATGTCGAAAATAATTCTTACCTGCGCCGGTGGTTCCTTGACTTTTACTTAATCCGGAATTGCTGTTTAATTTTACTGTGCCTGATGATTTTTCCTCTTGTATTTTTCGCATTTGTTTTTTATGTTTCATACGGCGATTTTGGAACCATGTTTTCACCTGTGTTTCACTTAAACTTAGTGCACTTGCCAATTCCACTCGTTCAGGGGTGGATAAGTAGCGTTGGGCAGAAAAACGTTTCTCCAGTCCTGCAGTTAAAAAATCCGTTTTTTGATTTTTTTGTTTTTTTTTTTTCTTAAAGAATCATGCGAATTTACCTGTTAGCTGTGGATCACTGAATACAGTTCTGGCTTTCCTTCGTCTGCAGTGCTTTAAAGCGTTCAAAGAAATCTCGGTGGCGGAATTGCCAAAAAGAGCGTGATGAAAAGGCATACCTGAAATCGGAATTCCTGCTTACCGACGGTACTTTTCCATACCATTTTTCCCCCATTAAAAAAATTAAACTTCTTACCTTGTGCCAAGAAATACGGATCAGTGATGGTTTTGTAGGGTGTCCCAAGATAGGCTCCCAAAGCGCCCATCACTTGAATGTAGCCGTTATCAGTTTGTTGAAAACTTTGTACACAACCGCCGCCACCATTCGGCACCAAATTTGTTGGTTGAAAGTAATTGTAACTGTTTTTATCCGGCCGTTTGTCAAGCAACTTACTATTTGGCGTTTGGAACACTTTGTCACACTTATAACTAACACTCGCCGACGATGTCTCATAGCTTTTATCCAAGACATTGTTGATATCTTTGTCGTCATTCTGTTGCCGATACAAAATATCCTCAATTAAAAAGGATGTGCGATTTTGTTGTGAAATGTTTGTGTTGTCCAAGTCTTTATTTTGGTCGGCACTAGTGGAATTTCGATTCATTTTCGATTTCGATCGTTAACAATTATTGTTAGCTGTTTATAGTTTATGGAGTATGTAATTGTGAAGAAACAATTGTCAATCTGTGATGTGATCACAACCAACACTGATATCTACTATCAAATAGTTCCGCCTCCGTTTTGCAACCCCTAATGTGAACGGAAACAAGGTTTGATGCTTTGGTGGGCGGGATATTTCGACCGTTTTGGATACGATGTATACCTAGTGGTGTTACTGTGGGGACAATGGGGGTGATGAGATTGATTAAGGATAATTTTGTTCCGCTCTAAGTTAATTATGGGGACTATTGCTTTGTAGGCTTGTAAAAGTAGAAAAGTTGAAAGATGGATTTTTTTTCAGAATTTAGAAATCCATTTTGACGATTTGAGTCTTAAAAAATATTTTTTTATTGAATTTTCTAAACAACAAGCTTAGGAAGATTTGTTTAGTTTTTCCTGTTGTACTTAATAGTCTGCCGACTGTGTTATTTCAGTTTATTAAGTGGAAAATTATTTGGAAAATTGCACAGAACTGTAGTTCCTACTCTCATCAAACAATATCAACCCTATTAAGGTACGTTAAACCTGAGATTACGTTGTCATAGCGACGATCCATAGGCGGGAGCAATTTCGACCAATAGACAACATCTCACCCCCAAAGCTGTTAACCCCGCTGGCTTTAGGAAACTCCACCCCAATTTCTGAACAGGCTGCTTGAACTGATCGACGAGATATTTCCCCGGTTTTCCTGCCAAATTGCCCATTTAACAGACAATATGTGGTGTATTAAGGGAAAATAGGTTTGAGCTTTGGAATATAACGTTATATTGCATTATGGTTGATATCATCTCTTTTGACATTTATATAGAATCGCGACACGTGATGCATTTATATAACGTACATGGCTGTGAATTTCAGAGGGTGAATTCACTTAATGAATTTAGGTTAATTAACCGTATTATGAATCTTGTAAAATTATTACATTGATTGCAATTTTCTTTGTTTAAGAGTTGTGAAATTATTTTTAGTTTTGCATTTTGTATTATGTGTTTGTATTATTTTTTTCTCTAAGGCAATTAATTCAAGAGATGTAAAACGTGATAGTATTTAAATTGACGTGATGGTTAAACTTCACCCGCATAATAATCATCATGCAAACATTCTTCTTAAAGATTGAAGATAAGGCATGGTCTCGGGGGATATTTAGTTAATTAAGAGAAAACAGTTGGTTACGTTGTGATTTTTTTAAAATCCCACGCTCGTATTTGGAGGACGGAAAGCGCGCATCGATACCAATATAATAGAAAACTTTTAAAAAAGCTTTTTCGTATGTCTGTACGCCACAAATTGGTTGTAATGAATGCTATTCTCCAATAATTTTTCCAATAATGTTCAATTTTCGTTGAATCCGTACGGTTTTTCATCTCTTAGGTATGCTATGCCTTATACAAGGCTTTGTATAAAAAATATGACTGTAAAGCTAAATAATGGCTTGAAATCAATAGTTAGATGCAGGATGGATTGCTTTTTGATGCGTTAAATTCTATTAACTAATTGAGTTTTCACAATTTTTCCCCATTGACGTTGTTTTATATTTTATAGAAAAATGATTTTCCATTTTTTTTATTACTCGTTCGACTTTTCACTATTATAAAGGTACAAGTTTGAGGTCTGCATAAATAGCTATAAAGGGTGATAAACGTAGGGACTATAACATGAGCTTGTTGGCATTTGATGACATTTTCAGTGATATCATGCGGTAGCCATTCAACAATTAACCTTTGCTGGAATACAATGGGCAATAGTGCTTCAAATAAACGCTCAAAAGACACACATTTGCTAATAGTTAAATCGACAAAGGGAAAGATGCGATCAATTCACTTAATTATCGCCCAACTCTGTATTTTATGGCACTTAATCTAAGCATTTAGTAAATAAGTCTTTACTTGGAAATATGTACTTGTTCGTGATTCAGTTGTTTGTACCTAGGTAATGTTTTTATTTTTAGTTTTACTTATAAAATTATATATATATATATATATATATAACGTAATATTACGGATTTAATCTGATAAGAACAATAATGCAATGTGTATCTTATGATAAAAAATTAATTTTATCTATGTTCAACGCCTATTTTATCAGTTGAACCTGTTGAAACAAAAACGTACGTTAAAATCACAAATGTGCCACGGTTTAAGAAATAACAGAAAAAAGTGAGTAGAAATGATTTTTTAAATTCAATAATTGATGACTTTTTTAAAAGAGTAAACAATTCAGGGTTATGGGTTTTCGGTTAATATCAACTAGGTGTGACAAAAATCTTTAATAATATTGATTTATCACATTAAGATTTACATTGTTTGCTTAACTTGGAAGCAAAACAATGTACGATTGCGCGAGTTGTGAATAAGTTGTAATAAAATTGTCCTAAAAATAACAGGCACGTTATATAGGTACAATCGAAATTTTTAAGTTAAAGTCCTTTTGGCTAGGAATTGTTTATTGTTTTCAAAAAGGTGACAGTTTTATGATGTGTCCATAGTCATACTAATAATTTTTTCAGATATGAACACAGTTATTTTAATTAATTTTATTTCTGCATTAATAATTCAAATTAACGCCGATACTTTGTTTTGTTCAACATGCAATTGCAAAGAAACTGGAGTGGTAGAGTGTACTGAAAAATTCCCATCAGAAATTCTCGGCCTTCGGGAATACTACTTTGACGATGATAATGTTTCATACAACATAGATCGGCTTACATTTCAGAAGAGCAATATACGTAATTTTAACATCAAATTTCCACCAACAAACTTGACTTACTTGAATTTGAACAGTAATAGTATTGCTGATATAACAAATGGAGTTTTTGCTAATCTACAAAACTTAGAAGAACTCATTTTATCTCATAATCATTTGAACAATATTCAGCCGGATGTATTTCAGGCAAGTTAAAGAAAATTCTTTTCAGTATATTCAAGAAAATTGATGAATTTCATTTTAGGGCGTTTATGTAGCTGGAAGTTATTTGCCTTTGAAGTCTTTAAAAATATTACGTTTGGATTATAATTTAATCCGTTCTTTGGATAAGGATTTATTTGAGCACATAACACATTTGGAAGTGTTAAGTTTAAGTAATAATCCCTTAAGTGTGCTTGACCAGCATGCAACAATCGCAGTTGCTGCTTTGTCTAATTTGAAGGTATTAAAATCTCAATTGTCCATATGTGATCGAATACTAAGTAAATTTAATTTCTTATAGGAGCTTAATTTGGCTTATACTTCTATAACAACGTTACCCGATCACTTTTTATATTCACCTCGATATTTGGAAATTCTTGACTTATCTGGTAATAATTTCAAAGAAATGCCACAAACTTTAGGACAGGCAGGAAGCTTGACAACTCTGTATTTAAATAATACAGGATTTGAAACTATCGTCGATAAGTAAAAAAAATGAATATTATTCACTTTCTCGAGTATAATTGTTAATTTTATAGAAGCTTTCCACCCATGAAGTCTTTAAAAGTGTTACATTTATGTCATGCGTCGAATTTGTCTTCAATCGGCGCCCATGCATTTGGGGGATTAGAAAATTTAGAGGAACTCTATTTAAGTAACAATCCCATTTTGGAAACTATTGATAAATTTACATTAGCCACAAAAAATTCTGTTGGCGAGACAATATGGCCCAATCTGAAAAAATTACATTTAAACAACAACCAATTGTCTTATTTGGAGAAATTGTTCTTAGCCCGATGGGACGCTTTAACAGAATTGCAACTATTAGGCAATCCATGGGTTTGTGAATGTGAAAACCAATGGATGGTAAATGAACTGGTTCACGATTATTGTAGACTTGATGAGATTGGTTGCAAAGAGATGAAGTAATGAAAAATTAAAATGTTCATTAAAACTTTTATTGCATTAATGTTGCTTAACTTTTTTAGATGTGCCGCTCCAATAGAAATGCAACAGTACACTTTCTTCGAATTAAACGAAAAACAGTATCAAATGAGATGTTTGGATTATTATGGAGCTGAACCCGAAAAGGATGCTGCTATCTTAGTTGGCATATTAGCGGGTGTTTTGATATCAATTAGTCTCGTTTTGTTGGGAATCTTTGCGTACCAAAGAAACTGGTTCGGGTGCTGGTCAAGTGGACCCGCCTCTTATTCAAGACGTTTTTATTCACGTCAAGCCACCACTGATGACATATTTTAAGTTTTTTTTTTTGTAATTTAGAGCTTTAACCGCAATTAGTTCGATTTTTATACCTACTTGAATTAAATGTCTTAGGGAATATTTAAAAACTGTGTTGTTTGTTCTTTGTTCGTTATTGTAAAGAGCGTTTTTGAGTGTTATTATAATGGCACTTAGGAAGATAAGGTCGAGAGATGTGGCGGATACGGTTCTCTACTTGAACTAAGTGACATCTTTTAGTTTGCAAAGCAATGGGGAACAATGAAAGGCTGTCATGCCTAAATCTAAATCCTTTCACCAGTATAATGGTTCCCTATTATTTTAAAGCACTTGTAAATGCCTTATTAGAAGACGGAAATTTCTCTTCGAAATTTATACACTTTTATAATGAAGTTAAATGTTTTTTTATTGGGTATATGGATAGAAAATTGTGTCATATTGTTATCAACAACTATCTTTGGATTATTTAATTATGTGTTTATGGATGAATAAAGGTCATGTGCAACATAAATATATACAAACAGGGTGGCAATCTTAGTAAAATACATATAGGAAAACCAACATTATTTCCCCTTTTAGATTACCGTTCGCATGACATGGGCGCTCTATAATCGCCAAACGTTCGTCTCCTAATTGGGGATTGTAAAATCAAGCGACCCTTGACGGCAGACCGACTGTCGATTGTTCGGATATATCAGGTTACTAGGGTTACATCTATTCATTCAATCTGTAGGAGCTGTGATTTTATTAAGTTTCTATGACACGTCCAGAAAATTGTGTTTAATATGTAGGTAGAGGCTGCTACTTGTTATCGAGTAGGTATAGATGCAGTGCATGTATAAATTGTATGTATGTACATAGTTGACATTGATTAGATTTGTTTAGATGATGGTGGAATTAGAGAATTCGTATATGAACGTTTGTTGAAAAAGGGAGCCACTACAGGGTGGTTCGTTTAAAGGGCAGCTTTCATATAAACTTAATCAAATTACTTAACTTTTGATGTTGCAAATGAATGAACGAATCAGCCTTTTTATTATACCATTATCTGACATATTTTTCTTTTATGACAACAATCTCTTGATCAAATTTGTTTTGGGGATGGAAGAGCGCGTTTTTCTCTTGCACATTTTCCGATTTTTGATCAAGTTAAAGTTTCTTCTTTGGTTTGAAAGTGCTGCATTTAGGTTTTATTCAGAGTGAACAATTAAGTTATGGAATTGAAGTTTTGAAGTTTATTTAAAGTAGGTAAATAGCGAGGTTACATACATAGGTATATCTATTAACGTTTCATATAATCAAGTCGTTTACCTATTTATTATTAAGACATGCATTTGAAAAGTAAAATATTAGCTTTATTTAACAAATGTTATGTAAAAGGTAAATTGAAAATATAAATTATTTGTTTTATAATAAATATTTACCTCTTCCATGAAATTGATAGAAATTTATTTACATAACAAATAAGTATACCCAAGAACATTTTTCTGATGAACTTTTTGAAATAAACTGAACAATACGAATCCCATTTGGTTGAGAAAAATTCCGTTTTTTAAATTTTAAGTATAAAATATATGTAGGATAAGGATTAAATTCACAACTTTCATAAAGTTTATAGTTATATTTTTCAATAACAATAAAAAATTTTATGAAAATATATCTACTCCTACTAAGAAAAGTATTGCAACTGTGGATGAACACGAAAACTGTGGTACCTATACTTTACTAATAATAGTTAAATCGATATTTCTCTTAAACATTTGTGTCATTATTGCGTCTACTAATTAAATTGCTATTAAAATGTTTTTCTATCAAGTAAATATTTATACTGTATTAATAACCACTTTTGAGACAATTAATCAGTGTTTTTATTGGACTGCAGCAATAATCCATCTTATACTTATTAATTAAAAATGGGAATTAAAACAGCCTTAGTATTTTTTGCTCTACATTTACGTGTGATCATAAAAAAAATTCAAATTTATTAAGCGAATTCAACGCATTATCCGCCATCTATTAAACTGCGCTCACAATCTCTAATATCCTGTTTTATATTTCTGTATGAACCGCAAACCTTACATGCATTCAATACCTATTGTACTTTATAAATAGCAACAAGTTTCTTCTCTTCTTTGCTTTACTATAAACCCTATATTCACTATATTAAATTACAAAATTACTTTTTTTTATTGTAACACTAAGTCAAAGTGTCTGCTTAGAAGAAAAACTTGTGAACCGGTAATAATTAAAGTGTATAAGTAAGTAGTTACTAGTTAGTGTTTAAATTTTTTGTGAATTCTCTTGGATAAAACTATATAATAAAAATAATGATGAATCCGTGTGTAATTCCTGTGCCAGCCGAAGATACCGTTGGAGACAACAGGTGGATGGACATGGTAAGATCTCTCAATGCTTTTGATTGCCAGTTGGATGTTTTAGTGGCGGCTTGCCTTAGCTTCCTGAATACCTTTAAACTTCTTATCTTCCCTAATATTATTTAATACCTCTACATCTTATCAGCATTTTCATTTTATTTTATATTTTCTTTATACGTATTACATATGTTCCATTGTATTTTATGGGAATTTGTAATCAACTAAAAACATAGCTACTGCAAAAAATCAAAAACCACTTTTATTTAATTTTTATCAGTTCGGTAGTCTGTATAAAATATCCTCAAAGAAACGCGAATTTTATTTTTAGATTATTCATATGCCGAAATAAGAGAATGAAACAAATACAGTAAATCTAGCTTTTCGTATAAATTCACAAGCATTGCAGATTTTGCTTACGATGCAGATTTTCAAAAAAAAACAAAACTTAATCTAGATTGATTGTTATCATTAAGTGGAAATGTCGCTTAATAACTGACCCAACCTGTTTATGTATATATTTGAAGAAAGAAATTGCTCTGTTTGCACATACCATGACCGTAGTGGAACGATACCACACATTTATATAACAACACAATCATTCCATTAAGCGCTTTTTATTAAATACTTCCTTAACAATCCACCGTCTTTATTTTGATTACCTTTGAGCTATTTAATGAATAACGCACAAGGCAATTGCTATGAATTTGCTGTGAAAATGCCTATTTTTGATGGAAATTATAGAAATTACACATGAACACTTAATAACTGGAATTTGGACAATTTAAAACAATTAACTTTCTACCTACACAAAGAGTTTAATAATTTCATTTAATTGATTCTCATTCTAGCACAATCGCTTTCTGCAAATTGCTAAAACTACTGAATCTGAGGTACTATTCATTGGTGACTCAATTATCCAACAACTGCAATTAAGCACCCTTTGGGCGGACAAAATCAATTCATTGCATTGTATAAATTTTGGCATTGGAGGCGACAGGTGAGCCCCAAAACATTCAAATCACAACTACAATTCTTGTACGTTCTTCAGAGTGGAAAACGTTTTGTGGCGTATCCAAAATGGAGAACTAGACTTTCATGTGAAAATAAAAGCTGTCGTCCTTTTTGTTGGAACAAATAACATCGACTGTACACCACATGAAATTCTTGAAGGGATTTTGGAAATAATTAAGGAGATAAAACAACGTTTGGGAAAAGTGCACATTGTTCTGCCTGTAATTGTTTTCCCTGTAATTATGATTTTTTTATTTAATAAGTGTTTAATTTAATTTTAGACACTGTTGCCGAGAGGTCAATACCAGAATCCGTACAGGGAGCGCAACGATCATGTGAATACGTTTATTTTGGATAAATTTTGTAATGAAGCAAATGCCGATGAATTAACTGAATTCGTCCACGTTGTACCGATACATGAAAATATTGTTGGCAACGATCAGACGATTTCCCATCACATCATGTACGATTATTTGCATTTAACAAATTCAGCGTACACGAAAATATTTAATAAGGTTTACGAAAAACTCTGTGAACTATTAAATGTGCAACCAATCAATTAACTGTTGAGTTTTAATCATTTATATATAAGAGATTGCTTATCTGAAATATTGTTTTTCTAACTTATTTAATAAATATATAGCAAAAGATAGTGTTATATTGTTTAATTAAAAAAATATAGTTTATGTACAAAAATCATATTAATTTAAGGTGTAGTTATTATAGTCTACCAATGGAAGCTGCCGCCAACATGCCACGATGGTTTAGCTTTATTGGGACCATGCACTGTTTTTGACCATCCAGCCTCAAAATCGTGCTTTTCACCAACACGTTTTATTTCCACACCAGCATTGGTATTATGACCATCACCATTTACACCTGGATTTACATGCCATCCTTGCTCCCGTTTTCGTTTCTCTTCTTCTGTTTCACGTCTCACTCGGAACAGACGTACTTCCTCTTCGGGATTGTACTCAATATTTGCATCGTCTTCAAATTGGGTGATGTCGTCAATTTCCGGTGAAATCGGAGAAGTTAAGGAAGTAGTTATACAGAAAATAGCGAATACCGCAAAAAAGGCGATTTTAGCAACCATCTAAGGGGGAAAAAATTGTTATATTTTTGTTGTATTTATTTTTTTTAACAATATTTACCTTTAAGAATATCTGATGAATAGTCAAACTATATTAAATTTTAATAAAGACTCAAAGTTAACTGACTCTAATCTTGAATTTGAAGGCATATTTATACTACAAATTTGGGGAATTACTGTTTTCTGCAAGCAAATAATCAAGTATTAAGCAAGTGTGTTTCATCGCTTCCATATCAGTAAAGGGGGATTTCCAGCAGAAGGTCGAGCGAGGCCGCGAGGAGATTTAGTTTTTTTTGTTATAGTTAAATAATTATCTTCAAGAATGTGAAGCGAAAGCAAGATCTGAGTTCACAGTTATTAGTAGGTACGAGTATGTAATAAATTATCGATAGATCAATATGCCTTCAACGTTGCCAGACATTCGGATGAATTCGAACGATAAAAAGTAACATGTTAAAACCTTACGTCTTATTGTGGAGAAATTAGATATTACAACAGTTTTTTTTATTAAAAAACCAAAGTTAATCCTTCATCTATTAAATCTCAAATTAAGATTTTTTTATTGACTAAACCAAAATAACAATTTGAGATCTTAGCTATACGTATACATATAAAGAAATCCGATTTAAGGTAAACATTAGATACATATTTGATTACAAACATTAATCTATTTACATAACAACCATTAAACCATTCATATTTAATATTTGGATTGTATACACATTTGGATCCTATAGAAAAAACAAGCGATCGGGTGCATGATTCCTAAAAATAGATTTTTGTTTCTATAATTGACTATTGGATTAGATAAATCAACTGTTTTATTATTTCATTAGCAGATGGATTTATATTAAACTGCTTTTTAATTGCCAATAAAATCCATTGATTAGTTTCATGTGTAAGTTTGATGTGTCTATGTTTATGCCAATAAAAATTTAGACGGTCTTTTACATTTTCCGAAGCTGCGCAAATAAAAAACTTATCAGATGAGTTCAGGGAAGTCAACATTAATAAAATAAAAATTATAAGTTGTAAAATGTCTTGTAATTCCCCTGATTATCAAGAGGCAAATATAAATACTGAGTATCAAGTAAGAGAGAATTCATTCAACTGCCACTTAGATAACAGTTCTTTACAACCTTTTACTAAGTAATTAAACAACGCTCAAATTACCTTAAGGTTGGTTTTACTATTTTATTACCATACATAAATTAATTTACTAATAACCTTAATTGTTTTTACAGATGTTCACAAAAATAGCAATTTTTCTATTTGCCTTCATTACAATTTTTGAAATTACAAATTGCCATCCTCTAGACAATGTTGACGAAGAACCATTAGCAATTATTGAAGAGTCATTTTTAAATGAACCACTTGCTGAAGTCGAAGAAATTGTTCGTGTCCGCCGTGAAACGGAAGAAGAAAAGAGACAGCGGGAAAGAGGATGGCATGTAAATCCAGGTGCAAATGGTGATGGTCGGAATACCAATGTTGGTGTTGAAGTAAAACGTGTTGGAGAAAAGCACGATTTCGAGGCTGGATGGTCAAAAACAGTGCATGGTCCTAACAGAGCCAAACCTTCATGGCATGTTGGAGGCAGTTTCCGATTTTAGGATTTTTTTTTAAATTTGTATGCATGCAAACAATTTTTAAGTGTAAGTCTGTGATTAAAAAATAAATACTCTGATTTCTTAATAAAATCATGTTATTATTTTCCAACATAATAGTACACCTTTTGTTTTATCATCATGTATGTATAATCATATTAAAAGATAGGAATGATGAATATTTTGACATTTATATGAACCATTAAACTATTAAATACATTTTAACAATACTTTCTATTAAGTGCATTTCTGTTATGTTACTTCCCAAACAGTCGATGAAACGGAATTTTTTTTCCTACTTGTTACTTCAACATGTGCATCTAAACCATCGGATAATCTGCTTAATCTTCTAGCCCACGAACCCCTCATACCAATTCCTGCTATATAACAAACTAATGTGATTTGATCTTTGATTACTGCAATTAATATTACCAGTTCTGTCATACTGTCGAGACGCATTGTTATTTTCTCGCATTATATTCAACAAGTCATCGTAGTCATAATCGTTCTTTTTTAAACCGTGTTCATATTTTGCCTCCTTTTGAAGCAATGCTTCGCGTTCCATCTGAGTTTTGAGCTATAGAAAATTATTAATAAAGGAATCCACAACTGTATAAAAATGAATTTACCTCTGTTGGAATGTCTGGAATTACGTATTGCATTATTCCTACAAGGGCAAAAACGACATGCTGAAAATTAAAAGTTAAATTTTATGAGGTTTATTAATTTTTTTATGTATAGGTATACTTCAAAAATGACTACAAATGCTAGACGAGCTGCAAAAACGTGCCAATATTGTGGACTCAAGCCATATGGATCGGTTTCATTGGGCGCATTTCGATATCCTATCAAAAATTGTATCCAAATAATGTTTCTTTTTAAATGTGATTATAAATATGTACCTCTATATTGACACAATTGAGGAGGCTGCTCATCATCATCTCCTCCCATTTCATCCTTATAGTCGGATGTATTAAATACTGATAAAGAAGCGTCTATGTAACCCTGTAAATCCTCTGTAGGCGAATATTTATACTGGTATACCATTCGGGGGATGAAATCGCTAGTGTAAGCAATTACGAACGCCTGAAAAAGTCTCTTTTAATTTTTTTTTGTTATAAATTTCAAAAACACACATTGGATACAACAGCTGCGTATGTAATAGCTCTTAAAATTCCATACCAAGCGCCGATATCTTCAACTCGTTCTCCCAATGGACGGCGAGCCTGTGTTACCATCTTATAAGCATCCAGCCGAATTTCGGCGATATTATTTATAAAAGCGCACAAAGGAGCTAAAGGAAACGCAGCGACGAAGAGAGTGATGAATCCGTATTGTAAAACTAAAAAAAATATCATATGAAATGAATATTTCAATTATTTAATCTCAGTCCAAATACTCATTTCTAAATATTCGTCGAACAGCGCTAATCGGCCAGGATCTTGTAGATGATAATCTTCTTCCCATCTTGTATGTTTTCGATTTAGGTCTTTAGTGTTAGATCGATGAGTGCGTAATCTCCACCAATTGTAAAATTTCCTATGAATGATATTAAGTTAAGAAGTTGGTGCGCATTGAGTAAAATTTTAGCTTACGGATTAAACAATTCCACGAAATTGTTAAAAATTTGTTTGCCAATCATTATAATAGCTAATTGTATGCATAGTTCACTTAAACAGCCGGCCGGATCGCAAATATCACCTTTTACTCGTAAAAATTCCGATTGGCGACTGATTGTATCTCCAGGATAATCAAAAAATCTACCCTATAATAGGAGTTTTGATATAAGAATGATTACACGTGCATATATTGATTTCTGTGTTACCTTAAAGAATGCAATATAAATAAGAGAAGAGTAAAAGTTCATAAATTCAAATAAAAATATCTTAAACGTATATGAATCTTCGTATTCAGTCTGTGTGCGGGGACTTTCCAAATTTGTTAAATAAATTGCTAATCTGTGATAAAACTACAACAAACATTTTTATGTTAAGCAGTTATTTAAAGAGAATTTAATTTATTTATTACTCTAGTCAAACACATGATTATAATCAAATTGATTAAGGCAGCTGAAACGGAGGTAACGATTTTGGCATGTTTTTTCAAGAAGTACGTTCCACTTCCATAAATAACTGACACAAGTGATAATCGGTAGATTATTGTACCCAATACTGCGCACAATACTACAATGAGCTGCGAAAAATGAATCACGATTTCTTATATCTGAAGATTGCCGAAGTTGACAATTTGTAATTACTTACCATGAAGAATACCGCTGAACCAGTAATAGCAAACCTCATAGCTTTTGTAGACATTGGTAAGTACGGCTCCTTTTCCCGTGTCACCGGATTTGTTCGATACGTTTTAACACTAGTTTCAAATTCTAAAAACGCAATAATTAAAACAAATATAGTTGAAGATCATAATTTTTACCTGGCCGAGCTTCTTCGTCCTGCTCATTTCCCTGTAAGTCCCATTCCCATTGAATAACGCTCTGCTTTCTTCTCCACAGTTCCAAGAATACAGTAGCTATTGTAAATATATCGATTAATAATACGAATTATTTTATAAATAATTTACATACCCCATAAACTCATAAAAATTGCAAAGAACACAGTCGCAGGATTATCGAATAAATATGTTAAACGGGCAAACTTACAACTGTCTATTAATTTTTGGTATCTGCACGCTTTATCGCATAATGGACATAATGTTATGTTTCCTGGACCATATGGGTCACATATCTCTTTCCTAAATAGATATATTAAACAAATAAAAATCGCTTATTTTACCTAGTTTATCACTTACGTTGGAATGTTATCATTTCCATCTATGGTAAAAATTCCATACATAAAACACAATGTACCAACGATTGCTGGAGCAATTAACATATTCGTATAAAAGCCCAACCAACAAAAGTACAAAGCTATTTTGTCGCCAAAGTATTTTCGCACTAGATTCAGTGGTTGCCGTTTCATCCATTTGGCAGGTCTTGCCCATTCCAAGTACAATAACTATAAAACATTACTTTAAACATCACGATTTTTTTAGAAACCAATTAGTTTCTAACCCGTCTATCTAAAATTTTGCCATTACTTTGTTCTCGGTCCCATCGTCCCTCATGTAATGGAAAACATGCATTGTATGTATTGTCGTTTAAAAGTCTTCGAATTCCAACTCGGTCAGTGTCATCAAATTTAACTCTAAGTAAGATTTGCATTACAATTAAACTCCTTTGAGCGCTTGAATACGTCGTTACTCTATCTTTGACTACAAATCTGAAAGGTAAAAATTGTTTCAAAATTTTTTTGACTGGAAGATGAATTTTACTGTTCTTCGCGATCTGCTCCTTCTGTAGACTCATAAAAAGAAGGCTCCTCCGGGATCAAATCATGATTATACTGCAGAAATTCTTTCCATCTTTTGTGCCATTTCGAATAGAAAGTTTCTTCTTTATTTAGATTTTTTTCATCATCCTATAAGGAGGAACTAATTTACTTGACTCAATGTGAAGCTTTATTCTAAACTTACCCAGGCTTTTACTGAGATGGTTATAAATCGCTTGATAGGAAGCTTCAAGCCCATTAAAGCTGCATATCGCGTCTTTGTCTTCCACGGCAAGTGAATTTTTAAGAAATATGTTTTACCATCGAATGATATATCTTTATGTTCTAATTCTAATTCCAGTCCTTCTTTAACCAAATTTTCCTAAAAATTATTTGTCGTCAATGTTGAACATCTTTTCCTAAAAAAATCGTTCTTACTTGGAATGTTTTGCGGTGGTCACGTCTTTTCGCTTCTGCTTCGGTCATAACTCCTAGCTCTTCCTCTTCATAAACCAGTACCATATCAATTTTTCTACGTCCATCTCGGAAATATAAGGTTTCTGGGTCCAGAACCTAGAGTTTCTTCAAAAATCAGTTTAACTTCAAAATAGAAAGTTTTGAAAATTGAACCTGCTCTTTTTCGGCAACTGGTGAAGACGGAGGTATATCTGACATCTCATCCTCAGGGGTGTCCTGCACTAAAGACGGTAACGGCGTCCCGGGTAATGTCAAATGCGTATCATTTACCAGATGAGGACCAAAAGCGTCTTTTAAAGTCGAAAAATTGTTGATCTTCGGCTGAAACAGAAGACGTTTACATATGTTCAGGCAACCGAGCTTTTTGCTTCAAGTCTAAATATAGTTATTGTTGATCCAGTTATTGTTTATTGACGTATTATTATCGTAATAAGCGAAAAGTTACACGTAGGAAAAATCATTAAAAATACGTAGGTAGACATAGGTCATAGTGGAGGAGTCCCCAATCAATTCAGAGAAGTATAAACTATTTGTTGAACTTGTTTCTACTACTATTTTTAGAATGAAAATATACATATATTATTAAATTGGGGCTTGGTATATTTCTAAAACACACAGTCATAAATGTCATTTTTATGAATAATTTTGAATCCATCTTCAATACTATTTCTACTTTGAAAATTTATCTAGGTATTACAATAAAAGATATTATACGTAGTAATGTTTGGTAATTGCTGTCCTATAAATAATACACATAGATTATTATCTCTATAGGATATATAAATTTATGTACTTACATAGATATATGTATAAAGATATACATATGTAGGTATGTACATGCATTTTTATGAAGACATGAATTACAGCTTATGTAGGTACACGTCTAATTGCGTGTTTGATGTATGTTATGTAGATAAATATCTAAATGTTTTGGTGAGATATTAAAGAATTACCGCAATTTAATTTAATTCATTCGGGGAGTCAAAATAATTACAATTTATTTACCAGTAAGCTTTAGGTCTGACAGAATAATATTTTGTTACTACTTCGAGGACACCATTAAATATTAATATTCTATTAATTGAACAGACAATGCCACTGTTTGTTTTTTTCAACAGAAATTCATCGATATTATAGATCAGTTATTAAATAAATTTGCGGTTGGGTAATCATTTAGGTATGTATAAGCATGAATCCGATAACAAAGAGTGCACAATAACAATAAACATTCCAACAAGTTTCCTATTCATAAATGCTAGGAAAGGCTTTATCAAAAAGTTATGGTTTTAAAAAAGTAAACAAAATAGGTATGACTTTTTATGACTAATAATATCGGTTGTTTGGAAAAGTGCTGAGAAAGTTCAATTCAAAAAATACGAATAGTTTATCATACCTATAGGTATCTTAAATATGTTTCAAACGTTGATCTTTTTAGTTTTTAACACTTACTATACCTACATAGGTATCCAGTGGTGGTATTCTCAAGTGCGGGTATTAATTAATACCGGGTACTAACTCGCCAAAACATAGCTAAAATCGTCAGTGAGACCGATTTTTGGTATTAAAAAGTGAGTTAGTACCCGGTATTAATTAATACCCGCGGCGCTTGAGAATACCACCACAGATTCATGAAGATTTTTGACATAAGCAATTCAAAACTTTTAAAACAACGAAATTAGGCTAAATTAAAAAAAAAACATAGTATTAACGTTATATCACATTACCTTATTAGTTGTTTCTAGGGACATCCTTCTAGTCGCAGGTCTAATTGCCTGTTCATTATTTATGCTTCGCGGACTTTCTTCGATTCCGTTTAGCGCCAGGTCCGGATCGTATGATAATGATGACTTTGTAAACCGCGTGATATTTACAAGGGACACAGATCTACATTGTTTATTAACAGTAACTGTTGTCACTTGAGGGGTGGCTTCCCGTTCAAAAGGCACATTTAGGCTGCAGGTACTTTCGTTGCTTGGCCTTCTTGATGAATCTGGAATTACGTGGCATTCGAAAAAACGTAAACCAAGAAATAATGTAAAAAGCGCATTTTAAAATATATACGAACCGTTTGATTTCGGCTGCTTCTCAGACTCGATAAAAAGCGTATTAATATCCTTATTTTCCATTTTATAATTGTGATTAATTTTATTTGCAGTTAATAGAGTCATATGTAAATGTCTTTAAACACACATTATTTAAAATAGATGATGTACAATAGGAAATGAAAATGCATATTCGTTTACGTCGAGTATACCCTGTCCACATCAATTTTTAATTTATTTCCACGTGCCGGCAGTTAGGTATCACTTATTTTAACAAACTCCTCTAACTCACTCATTTGCAAATTGATAATAATATTAATAATTACTACATTAAATAAGACAAAAAGATTCAAAAATGATTCGTTTGAAACTGATTGGCATACCAATAACGAAAGGCTAACGGTAGCTTTACTTGCGGGCGATGAATTTTTTTCACTATTTGAATGTGTATGGACAGAGTACCATGTAAAGAGACAATTTAATATTTCATTAAATATAGCCATAGAAACGATACATATAAACATTGTTGTAAAAATCAATTTTACTCAGCCATATATTTCGATTTCATATAATTCCATCAATTAAAATGAGGTCAGTGTGTTTTGTCTTCAATCAATTTTTAATCAACTTAAGAAACGATTAGGTATTTAATTTACTTTTTGTATCCTTAATTGCAGTTAAATTATCCAAGGGTTCGTTTTGAATAAGGTACAACAATTTTCTATATTTTACCCTATTGAATTATTAGTGTTTAATTAGTAGACTTGCTGTTAATTTATCTACAATTAACACGTACTTTCTTCTTCAAATTGTTGATGGGTATTGAGTGAAAATAAAATTGAGTTGTAAAAAATGTAATTCAATTTATAGATATAAAACATATTACCAAAAAGTAATTAAAAAAAAAAAAAAAAAACATATATATATAACTAATTCAAATATCTTTTTACACAAAGAGTATACAATTAACAGTAAAATTCAATACAATTATTAGGTAATTCATCAAACAAATTTATCAAGCTTGTGAGATTTGTTCTCAGACACTCTCAGAAAGTTTTTGACGTTTGACTATTTGCTCGACGGCGCTCTTTCTCACTTGTTTTTTCGCTAAATGTTTAGCAATAATGACGTTTCTTCTATTAAAGGAAATTGTATCACTAAACAGCGGACATCTATAATAAATTCGTTATTAAATGCATTAATGGTACTTTTAAATTGTCAACTTACAAATCAAATCGATTTCCTCCTTGGCCATTAAAGTGTGTATAATCTTTAACCGGCTGCAAGCAAAGGTAGCACATCATAGCACCACAGACGCAAGTCATTTTGTTGCAGCCCTCTTCTTTGAAGTATTTTACACCACATGCATAACATTTTCTAAAAAAAAATCCCTTGCATATGTTGTTAATTAAAAATAATCAGTTACCTTAACAGAGCCTCTGTCATTTGGTTTTCCACAAAAATGCGCGCTTTGTTAATTCTATCCTCCTCCATTAGTTTTTCCTCCAATTCCCCGCATTTAAATGGAATATGGGACATCTTTTTACATAGACGACAAGACATTTTCTTGCAATCAGGATTAAGACAGTGGAATATTTTATCCATATCATTTTGAGTATTCACAAAATCACAGAAAGGACACGCTTCAAGATCTTCCAGTCCTGCCGATTCAATCTCCTTGGCGATCTTCTTTTGATATAGCTTAGAGAACATTTTTGCATTCAGTACTTCTTCGAGGGTGTGCAAACTGAATTCCGAATCACAGTTTGATAGACATGGGAAATTAAATTTCCCTAAGCCCATTTGCAATTCGACGCTCTTTTGAATGCATTCCTTGCAAAAGCTGCATCCTTTTCTGCAAAAATACTCATTTGTCGGAAGGACCTCTTCATCAAAACAACACTCGCATTTCTTGAATAGACCATTAACTTTACAATTGTGTCTAAGTTTTTCTGTCTCGAGTTTCTGCTGGTTTACGTATTCGATAATTTTGTCCTGATGTTCGAAATAGGCTAGCTCGTAAAGCAGTTCAATGTTTTGTTCGTATATTGGTAAAGGAGTTGGTTTTCGTAGATGTTTAAGAAGATTACTGGGTTCAGGTGTAAATGTTTTTAGTGTATGTAATATTTTTCGAATTTTTTTATCATTTTCTCTCACTTTCGTTCTAATGCAGGTCACAGAAAGGTGTTTGAAATGATTTTTTAAAAATGCCATGAAATATTGCATTGATTCATCGCTCAAATGCATTATTATTTCTAAATCTCCAAAATGTTCTTGCGGATTGGGAAATTGCTTAAGAAATTCTTTAACGTTAAAATTATTAATGAGTTCATGTTGTTGCTTTAATAACTGTTGTTCCCTATAAGAATATTGTTATAAACAGACTAATAGATATTAATATTGTTCTTGTTTTACTTTAAATAATTCTCCTTTGTAGGATAATCCTTTGTTTCCAACTTTTGCTCGATAAATACCATTATCTTTTCTGGATCTCCATGAAACTTTTTGTACATTTTATTTAGATATCTTGGATCCGCTTCTGGTAAGCAATTTTCCATCATAGCTAAGTAATCTTCAGAGTCTAATTTGCTGGGAAGGTGACTTTTTATTTCACGCTTTGGATAGTTGTTGTTTTCTAGATAATTAAGAATTATAAAATCTAAGTAAATATAATTTGAATATAAACTGTGTACCTTGTAAAAGACTTTCTATAAGAAAATCTACATTATGCCCTCGACGTGCATGACAAAACTCTCTTAAAAAATATGGACATGCATCGGGAAATATCTCCAATAGACGATAAACATTATTAATATCTTCAAAATTTTCTTTATTTCCATGCACTGTAAATAATTTGTTTAAAAGGTTTGTATTTGAATTAAAATAAACTAATTTTTACCAGGCACATTATAAGGCAGAGCCGTTGCCATCTTTTATTGTTAACAAACTCTTTAAATTTGCACTAAGAAAAAGTTTTAGTTGATATAGGTATAAACTCGCTAAGTATCTAAATAAAAACTCGCTTAGATTCGGGATTTTTTTTTTTACTTTTCAAAATGTTTTTGGCGTGAATATATTTTGTTGGCTCAGCACTATGGATACTATAAGTATCCATACTCAGCACAAATCTAATATTTTTACTACCTATATGTATAGTAAAATTCTCTGGCACAAATAGTCAAATTGATGTATCGATATTACGCGTCTAAGAGCATGAATGAATGTCTTTACAACTCATTTTATGATACCTATTTAATAAGTAAATTCTAAAAATCAATTTGTATATCTTCAAAGTTTAAAAATAGGTAAAGGAACCATTTGATAATACATATTTTATATAAAAGAACCCTAAATGTCATTGTGTCGTTTGCCACGAATATATTATTTAAATATGCAGTTTATCCATTGAAAATGCACTTTTTCAACAATGCGGGAAGAAAATGACATGTGATTCAAAAACTAAAAGTCTTGTTAAAAGTTCACCCATTCCCATGCATCTTTCAATATTAGAGACCTTTTTAAAATCGGTTTAAAAATGCAAATATTGATAGGATAATAAAATTTTATTAGGTAAATATACAGGGTGTTATAAACCGTCTGTTAGAAAAATCTCGAAAAGGACAAATATTTGAAATTTGAAAATTTGGCTATAGGGATTATCTAAAGAGGCCCATCGATCTAAAATATTTTCAAGTTTGTGGAAATTCCGGTAATACCGGAAGTCGGTACTAACTTCCTTATTTTAAATGGAACACCCCATTTTTTATTAAATTTTTGGATTCCTTATCAAATTTTAATACTCCTTTATGTAAGGTACCATATACCCAAAATTGATACTTTTCGGGATTTTAATTATTTTATGTCAAATTTTGGCTTTTGTAGGATTTTACCAAAAAATTTGTAACATGAGTCAGAATTGAGATTTTAAGATGAAATTTGGGTTGGAGATAGTCAGAATGGTAAGCTACAAGACTGTCTAATTGGTTTTGGATTTCTTATTATATAGGGTGTTCTTATGACCAGTTACATTTGCAGCAAATTTGAAGTAGAATACCTTTCTTATTTCAAATGGGAGACTCTGTATACTTTTGGCTTATTGGATAGAGAATTTAATTCTGAATCGGATGGTATAAGCATACCCTATACCTAAAGTTGATAGATTTTGAAGAATAGAATAGAATTCGCAAGCGAATTCGCGAAAAATCCGCTCAAGCAATAAAATTTGCCCTATCGAACTCATTCTTTAATATAACTATTAATTAAAATTATTGTGTTCTTTGATTAAGCTTCAAATTTTTGACTAAATTGCTGAATTGCTTATTTTGATAATAGGAGGATAAAACTTTTATTCAAAATTTTTATATCATTTTAAAATCATATGAACCTTCTTTTATAAATCGTTTTCATGTTAATAATTCCGATTTTAACACACAGATACAGTCTGCAGTTTTTTATACACGTTAAGACAATAAATCTTAAAGTGGTACAATGTTTATGGTATTTGAATTTATTTCGTATTTTTCACTCCTTAGCTGTGCAGAACACTAATTTGGCGTAACGCGGGTTTTTAAGAAAATTACTATGCAATAATTTGATAATAATAAAAAGAAGGCACGATTTAAAAAAAAATCGGAAATTTGTGAATAATATTTCTAAAGTCTATTTTGGAAATCAGGTACATTGTTGAAGAAAATTCAATAAATTTAGATTTTGACTTTTACATCAGATATTTGCTGCAAATTACTAGTTGAGAGTACCTATAACTTACTAGTTATAAAATTTCTTTTCATTTTTTATAATCCCATAATCCTTATGGGTAATAATATTTAAATACATATCTATTAATTGAATTAAACACCAGTCAATTAAAAGTCGTTTAGTATAATGAAACTAAAATTATAGAAACCTTAACATTGTCATTTATAGAGCATGTGAGATATTTTTCGCTCTGGTAAACTGAAATCATCTCAATAGAACGCTGAAATCGTTTTTCTACAGCAATAATTCTCGCGACAGTTTCTAGTAATTCTCTTAAAAGTCTCAGTAAAACATCAACTCTTCAACGAGTATAAAGTTCCTTTAGTGTAATGTTTTCTAAAATACTTTTCACCTTTGTTGGATTGATTTTAAGTGAATCCATTTGCCAGGAAAGCATCTACCACGAGTCAATAAACCCTCGCACTTCAATACCTGCTCGTCCATCGAACAGATTTATTGATATTTACACGAATCATCATGATTTACAAGATATACTAAGAAACTACCATGCGATTCGCGGTTCCAACAGTCGATACTTGGAACTGGATCTACCAAAGCGATCCGATCATTCCACCATAAAGGATAGAAACGACTACCATTACAACAGCCACAAAACACATGCGGACAAACATGGTGACGTTCTGGAATCTGACTTTGGAGTGATTTTGGCAAGTTCCGTAAAAAAACATACGAGTACATCTTTAAACGATTTGTCCGATACTGAAGATAAATTTACTTTCAATCGCGAGCGACGGCCGAGATTCCAGACTCAGAAACACCAGTGGCCTAAAACCAACAACTCGTCACATTTCACCAGACTTTCTTACATTCAAAAGATTCCCAAACAGCCAACCAGTTCAAAAGTGGAACATCTTTCGTCACCACTTGTGGTCTCTTCGAAAAATGTAACCAAAGAGCGGATAAATGAAATGTTGAAAAGGTATTTAAGCAAATTGTACGCACAAAAGTACCAGAATTTTAACGCAACTCAACCAGTGACCGTCTATACAAGTGAAGATGAGAACTTAAAGAGTAAATTTTTCGATGAAACTTTGACGAGTTTAAAGAATAAAACGAAATTATTGGCAAATAAACTTTTTGGACTATTTACCGTCATTCAGTTTTCAAATTCACATTGTGCCACTTCAAGTGCGGCTGGCGATTATGAGGGTACTTGCTATACATCATTAGAATGTACCAGTATGGGTGGTACCGCAATGGGAAATTGTGCTAATGGTTATGGAGTTTGTTGCGTTTGTAAGAAAATAAAAAAATTGGAATCAAGAAATTTAGTTTAATAAAATTTTTTTGTGTACTTTCAGTTAGGGGTACTTGTGGTGGTACTGGAAATCAAAATTGTTCATACTTTGAAAGTCCTAACTATCCCAATTATTATCCATCGGACGGTGGAGGCACGGTGGTGCCAACAACGGAACAGCCAGACAATGGACTCACACCGGATCCCCGTTTACACTTTTACTTCACTTCACGGTCCTGGGCCCGACAAGCCAACACTGCTTTGTCTTGTATTTACAATGTAAATAAAATTAACAACAACATTCAACAAATGCGAATTGATTTCATAGATCTTGAGGTATATTCTTGAGGATACTTAAAAAATCGTGTGAAAATTATATTTTTATTACAGTTGACTGGACCTGAGAATGGTACTTGTACTGATGAGAGATTGGTGATAAGTGGATCAAATTTAAATGCTCAAATACCGAATATTTGCGGATACAACACTGGCCAGCATGGTAAGTTAAGTTAACATAGGAACCATAATTATTTTAATTTATGAATATTTCAGTTTATGTGGACGTTTCGATGCTTAATGGACCTCTCCAGCTTTCCGTCCTCTCAGGAATGGGCCTTCAAAAACGTTTTAAAATCCGAATTTGCCAATATGCCCAATCTTGTAGCAATCCAACAAACTGTTTGCAATATTATACTGGAGTCACTGGGATGATATCTTCTTTTAACTATGACCAAGCAGCTACTTTGAACAGAAGTATTTCGGGATATTATGTAAGATCGTTTTGGAGTTTATTAAAAACAGAAATAATAGTTGATTTTTGCAGAACAACATGAACTACGCAATCTGTATAAGACGGGAGGCTGGATACTGTTCCATTACTTACACGAATGTCAGAGGCGGCACTGAGTACCCATTTCAGATGGTGAACGTGGATGACGGTAAGCGATTTTATTTTATGTTTGGTCATAGTTAATTTATTTGATTTTAGCTGGTAATAACGTGGTGCCGGCTGGTCAAGCGGGCGCTGACATCACCAACTGTCCAGATGATTATATCGTAATTGGTGGCACCCGACTGTGTGGTGATAAATTTAATGATGGATCGCTAAACGAAGACTTTACAATGAATGCCCCAGTAACAGGTTTGTAGCCAAATTCTTCCAAAAAATTCTCTTACATGGAAGAAATTTTCAGATACTAGCAGTGGTCCTATAGTGGTGCAAGTTCATAGCAACGAAGCCGTAACAGGTTTGGGTTTCAAATTATTCTACACTCAAAATCGGTGTACTTAAATATCCAAGTTGTTTTATTTATTTATTTATTTATTCGTACTGGAAAATTCATTACAAAATACATTTTATTCCCAAATGAACAATGAACTCGTATATAGCCCACATTTTTTATTCGTACGAGTATTAATCAATTCTTGGAAACTTTTAACTGTTAGTAAAACACCCTTAACTGTAGAAAACATATTTATTCCCCTTTACTGGTGCTTGTTTAAAAAATGGAAACAAATAAAAAAGTTATATATTTTTCATAAACTGCACGTGGGTGTAAATCAGATTTTTGTTTCTTATCCAGATGTTTATGTTCCCATCGTTGAAATGGTTTGACGTGAATACTATAGTGTTTTAGACGATGTAGAATGTATTTTAAAAAACATTTAATTCCACTTTAGTTGAATTGATTATTTCTTGACAGGTTTATTAAAATTTGAACTAGAATATGTGGGAAGTTCATTTAAGGAAATGACTGTATTCATTTATTAACAAGTGTTTTATTTTTGTATAATCGACATTTCAATATCATTTTTATGAACAATTTTAATAAAAAAACCTCTACCAGCAAAAATAATTGTATGTTAATAATACAAATATTGCTTACATTTTTTTTGTTAATACCGTTTTTACGCAGTCTTATGCATCTTAAAATAAATTTAAGACAAAAAGACATAAAAATAATTTATGTATAATAAGAATTAATATAAGTTAAATATAAAATAATCGTAAATAATAATATACATAAAATCCTACACATATAAAGTATCACCTCATTATTTTTTTAGTAATTTGCTAATTCATTTATAACACCATTTGACAAACCTATACTTGCAAACAATTAGAAAGTTTGAAATACAAGTATATCAAATGGCCACAAGTTGTATATTTATGGCAGCAAAAAATAGAATTTGCAAAAGATATTCAGTAACATTATTTCATCATTTTATCTAATTAATAATGTAAAAAGATTTTTAGGCCACTGTGTAATATTTAGTTTGGTTATTTGGATAAGTTCCCTAATTGCACTACATAATCACTAATACATAATTGTTTTTATAAATTAATTTTCATAGAATAACATGATTTCATCCTTCGTAACATAATCAAGACATAAAACATTGAGATATACATATAACATAAAAATATAATACCACACTACCGAGATATTAATGGTTTTAAGGCAATTATTAAGACACCAAGTGTTGAGCATTTTTAATTAAACACTCATTAATAGTTAAAATACTAATTAATAATTAGTTTACATTATTTGAAATACCATTGACAATGTTAAAGTATTCCAAAAAAAATCGCTAAAATCGTGTCTTTGTTATTGAGCATTAATTTATTAACTATCAAACTAATTTACCGTGTCAATAGATTCGTGCAACATTATGCAAATCGTACATTCGTTACACTCGTTCATTCTGTAACTTCATTAAAGAAAATTTTCGTCACAACAATATCTCCCGTACTTAAAGTTTGTGTACCAATATTAAAATGATTTGAATCTTTTACAATACCCGGTTCTTTATCATTCGTACTGCTAACATACTCATTAGTAGGTGACATAACGCGTTCATTTTTAAAACCGTTACTTAACTTATTATTATGACAATTGCATGCACATTTACCTGTTTCAATACTACTTTCGTTTGGTAAAAGTGCTGCAGCACTTAAAATTGATTCTAGCTTATCAATTTTAACTAGTTTATCGATTTTATTATCATTTAAAATCGAATCGACCAACTGCATTGACTCAGTAAGACTTGTCGGTTCCGAATTCCGTGGCGACGTCAAATCACTATCCAAACTGGGATAATCGGGATCATTATCTCCCTCATCGTCCGAACTATCTACATCCCGTTCCTGTCCTAAACTCTCCAATTTCTCTAGTTTTTTGGCCACTTTAGCGGAAGATTTCAATTTCTCCTTTTCATCGTCGGTTAATTCAATGTACCGCAGCAGCCGCACTTCTCTGTTGCTTAAAACGACACTTTTCGTGGCTTGTGCCAGCTTCAAACGCAATTCTGCTACTTCAGTTTCCGTCTTTCTTTGTCGTTTCCTCAATTTCACAGTGTCCGATTCAATGTGCATTAAAACCTGCAATTTTTCGGTATTAGTCCAGTTAAATAATTAATAAAACCGTGACATACCTGCTCATTACAAAGTTCCAGCATCAATTGACGATTTTCAACTTTAATCGCCCGACACATTGGATAATAAATTTTTTCGTTGACTAAACTTAAGACGTCCGCTGATGCATAAAGGATCATTTCACGCGTCAACGGTCTCCTAGACCAATACTTCTGATCGCGTCTGTAAATATTCTTCAATTGATCTTTGATTGGGTTCAATGGAGCACCATAGCATTCGCAAAGAGCATTTAAAGCGACGCTTTTCGCTTTGTAAACAGGTCGACCAGTGTCCTGGTATGTAAGAACAGCATGTGCTGCTTGTGTATCGAAAACACAACGTAAATTTATGTTGAATTGTTGATACAAATTGACGGAATCGTTGCGACAATCGTGGATAATCTAGAAAGTACATACAATAAAATGAATATCAAAAGAGAAATGTTTTGATCTATTTTGGTGTCATAAACGAGTGATTTAATCTAGCTAGAAAAATTTACTGTATTTTTGATTTTTCAAATGCAGTCTAAAATTGTTTTGATTTACAAATTCAAATTTTCTTCAAAAAGGAGAAATTCTGTAGTATGATAAAGTCGTATCATAAGAAATATTTTTGCATTTCGGTACCATAACAATCATATTCTTGTTCGCTTTTGCGAGCGGTAATCTTATTCTCGACCGGCTATAAACTTAGTGAAGTTTTTTATTTCGAGGTTGTAATTCTCTAACTATGACATAAATGTCAAATAACAAGTTCTTTTTTTGATTTATTGGTTGCATGTTTTATGCAATCATAAAATACAAAAAGTTACTAAAATCAAATAAATTTTCGATTTTTCATATAAAATCGAAATATCCTATTTTGCAGCTAGAATTTTAAATCGGTACATTTATTTCATTAATATTTTACCTTCACAATATCCATACTCTCCAAAATCCTTTTCAATCCGGCGTCAATCATCTGTGGACACGAAATCAGATCGAATACATAGGAAAAGCCGTCCATGGTGGCAATTTGCATTAAAGTCAGTTGTCCTTTCACGCCCAAATTGATGCCTTCACAATCAAAACCGATGACAATCTTCTCCTCGCCGAAAGGCCAGCTATCGTCGGTTGTTTGTGTAGTTCCTCGTCTTTTTCTACTCATTATCTCCTCAATAACCAACTGACATTCACGTGTACTGCATATAACACGTGTATTTTGGAATAATTTTATCTTCCACGTGTCGTTATACTGTTGGTGATTAAGTAAATTCTGACGTTCTCGTCCAGTGTTCTCTTGTAACGTTTTTAAAACCAAATTGTTGATTCTCTGCTTAAGAGACTGATTCGAAGATATTGGTTTGTTGATCTGTCTACCATCAGGCACTGTAGAAGTGTCCTCTGTCGAATCCACTTTACCCGTTTGCCCCAAATTGAAAATCCTTTTATTCTTATCCTCCGTCACCTTTTCATCTATTGTAGGAGAAATTGATTGCGGTTCAGGAGATAAGCTCTTTGGTTCGGCTGCTTTCTGAATCATTTTCGGTCTCTTCAGACGATCATTGATCGATCTCGTAGGCGTGTTTGTTGGAGATTTATCCACATTTGTAAACAGTTTTTCCGATTGTCTTTCAGATTGTTCTGTTGGACTTTCAATCACTTGAGTTTCACTCAGGTTTTTAACATTCTTCACTTCTACCTCGTCTGGAGGTGTTTTAATTGGATTCTCTTTGATTAAATTCACCTGAGTATTGATGTGTTTCTGATTGATTTTCGGCGATTGTAACAATGTTACAAGATTCGATTGAATATGAAAACTGTCTGAAAAGAGACGAAGAAAACTAGTTAAATGACTGGCGGTATTGAAGAGGTTTGACCACATGCTTTCTGGTAAATTACAACTGACCACTTGGAATAATTGTTCAACTAGTATCGGTCCTTTTAGTTCAATACATTGTGCCATAAAGTCCAGTAAAGTTTGTGTCTCTTCTGGATCGATTTTCACGTCCGGTTGGAAGTGGAGTTCAGGTGGACAATGCGATCGGACTGCAGTATAATTAGCTAAAATCACAGTCTCCTTTTCATCGTCCACAGTGAATGTTTCCGGATGTTTCAGCAGAAACTCGCGGAATTCGTGAAAGTGTTGGCCAGAAACGTGTCGCACTTCGGGACTTGCTTGCGACCGATGACCTAATAAACTACGGATGGGCACCTCAGTTCCTTCGCCGTATTGAGATAATTTTTCGGCAAAATATTCCACTGCTTGTGTGTTGTAGTCTTTGCCTCCTAAAAGAGTTGAAACAGTTTATTAGCTAATTAGAAATTCACTAATAAATTATAATTAAAATGTTGTATTTAACCCAGAAAAAGGGATCAACAATCGTTATGCACGACAACATTCGTAATTAATTTATTGTAAAATAATGTGCATAATTAAGTACATATTTCATCTAAAAACCAAAAGAGAATGGTTCTTACCTGAACTACTTCTTTGACTATCATTTTGAAATGTATTGATAGTTACATATTCGCCTTCCATTGCAAATAAGGACGGATATTGAGTGAGGAATTTTTTAAGGCCACTTTGTGATCCACCCGCAATCTGTCTCATTTCTTTGGTGAATCCTTTAGAACCAAATTGACAACTCAAGTCATGCAGTGTTCGGGGCTCCCCTTTATCTAACAGCCTCTCGAAAAAGAATAACAACGTCATGTTGCGGGCCAATTCATATTGCATTGCCTCCATCCTGATTCCTGAATATGTATCCAAAAAATTCCAAGTATGTACTCGAATTTCCTTGTAAAAACCAACAACTTTTTTTACATCTAGTATTGAGTGAACAACTCAAAATCAAAGGAGAATCATGTCGGATTTGATTGCGTTTTAAAACCCGATTTTAAAACGAAATTAACAGTGACGGTATAATTGATTGAATAAAAATTGTAAATTAAAATAACATTTAAGAAGTTATGTACACAAAGTCGTTAAATAGTTGACCTATTGCTGAATTTGTATAATTTTAAAAAGACAATACAATAGACACCCACAATTTATTTACGTTAACAGGCACTTTTTCAGTTAACATTTAAAATTTGTTAAAAAAAATAAAATCAAAAAGGGTACTTAAAAATAATTAAAACATTTTGCTAGCACTAGTTGAACGTCAAGTTGGCTGACGCCATCTTGAATTCTAAGTCGCTGAAGAAAGCGCAAGTCTGCAAAAATAAAGTTGCAACAGTGCCATCTTCATTATCTTTTACATAATCTTTTCCTGGTGATTAGATAACACTCTTTTGTTTAATTTTTGGCCTGTACTTGGATTTGAGGAATGATCTTTAAAAATTTTCCCGATTCCTGGTTTCTAATTTTTATCAGGGAAGGAAAAAACAAATTTTACAAAATATTTTATTATGTTCGAGATTTTATACACACTTACTATATTTATTGAGTATAGGAATGATTTATCATCATATAGAGTAACTAAGATAGTACAGTAAAAAATAAATATAAAAAAATAGCAAAGATATACCTAAATCTACTATAAAAAGCATAAGATCAATGTATAAAAAATAACAGTCTCTTTTAAATTACATGTACTGAGAGCGTACTTGTTGCATTCAATGAATAAATTCTAACCATAAGATGAAATGTGAATGAATTCTTGTTTTCCTTTTTTAAACATACATAAAATTGAGTGTTCTATTTTTAATATAAAATATGGCATTGCATCACAAAATTTGCTAATAATAGATAGTATAAAAACCATAAAATCAAACTAAATCGGATATACAGTGTGATTAACGTTCGACTAGAATCGATTTTGATCAGCAACAACAATCCTCTTTCTGGAATGATAATTTTGATAATAGTCTTTGTTGAAAAAACTGAGTACATATTCAATAATTTCAAAATAGTTTTCAAAAATCAGTCTTATACTTAAAAAAATAGGAATTTCCACTGTATATCACTATTAAATCCACATATATAGCCTCAAGAAACTGATTTTCAAATAAAAAACAAAACGCATTAAAAATTATTTACAAATACTTAAAGTATACTACCCACGGCCGATTCAATTTCGTTATCATTAAGACTATGAGACTGTAAATCACAAAATTCATCCTCTCCATTCTCTTCAACCTCATTCAAACAATCATAACTGATTGATTTTATAGCCGAGTCTAATTCTTCCGTTTTACATTTAAATAAATTACTATTTGATAACGAATCAACTGTTGTCGAATTCGACCGCATTGTGTATTTACCATTACTCGATTCCGAATGAGACTCTTCAAAATCCGAACAATTCTCCGATTTCACTTCCACATTCTGATCATCCGAATAACTAGAATTACTCTCTTCACTCGTACTTTTCTCCATTTCATTATTCTCTTGTACAGCCGCTTTATTCGAAACATCCATCATACTTTTCATCGTTCCTAACGAATTATCCGATCCACTAGACTCATTCCCACTCTCATCTTCCATCTCATCATCTTCTTCATCTGATGTTAATGGTTGTTGTTCATTTTTTACTTGCATCTCCTCTTCCCCCTGCTCTTCACCCTCAGAATCATCATTCTCCGACTGTGATGAACATTCCACTTGTTCAATTAAACTCTCATAATTAATATCAGCATTCTCCTCGTACGTCTCCACTTCATCGCCCTGCTCTTCGCTTTTGTCCTCACCAAAACCATTCGTCAATCCACCATCTTCCTCTTGATTTTGTTGTATCTGCTTTAATGGCATTGTATTTGTTGGTCCATCTAAAATTGACCAGTCAAAGTTCTCATGTATTGCCATATGTAATTTTAATTTCGAACTAGCATTGTGATAGCGTCCACAAATGCGACAAATAAAATTCGAACCAAAGCCTTGTCCATGCAAAAGTGTCGGATGATTTTCCTTTAAGTGTTCCTGTAATCGTTCATAATCCGGATTGGTTTTTAAACAAATACCACAAATCGTGGCTGCTACACTTTTGTGGCATCGAATATAATGTTGCCATAAATGCTTTTTGGCCGGCCAAGTTTTCAAACAAATCTCACAATACGATGGATCATTACTATTTACATATACAGTACGTTTCGAGCTATTTTGCAATGGATTCGGTGAATTATTCAAACCAATTGAATCTTCATCTTGTTTCTTGACATTCACCACAGTCGGTAAGTCAGTTTTCTCTTTTTTCACCTCGTTTAATTTTGTTCTTGACGAACTTTTTACTTTATCTTCTACAACTTTTTCACCGAGTAAACGTTTCTCCAACAAGGAAATTTTCGTATCTTGCGACAATCCAATATGGTTATCCAAATCTGTTTTACTATTCTCATTATCGCTATGCTTTTCCTCGTCATAATAAGACTCGTAATGCTCTTCAATCCCCTGTTCGTCACTATCACTATCATAAGCATTCGTTGACGCATTATTCGATATTGACGTCGACTGTTGACTATTCTTATTATTATTCGAAGTCGGTTGATTCGTATGCGCCATCAAATAATGCGCTTGCAATTGATCCTCATCATCAAACACCTCCAAACACGTTTTACAAGCTCGAAAAATACGTCCATGCGATTTATTCAAATGATCATAAGTCTTCCATTTGGAACCATAATTTTTCCCACACACCGGGCAAGAAGTCAACGGTGTCAGTTGATCACGATGCACCAATCTAACATGATCCCTCAATATATACTGTGTTTCAAACAACTTCAAACAAATGCCACAACTTAAACTAAGTATCTTACGATGCAAACTGAGTATGTGCATCTTAAGTTTAATTTTACTTGGCAATGAATCCGCACAAAATTGACATACATACGAATTCATATGATCTCTTGTATGTTCAATCAAATCCGCTCGACTACGCAATATATTGCCGCATATTTTACATACCAAATGACATTTCGGATGAGAGAATCGAATATGGGACACAATTTCACATTTACTTTGTACTTTCTGATTGCATATTTCACAAGCATACTCTGAATGATAATTCACCAAATGTTTTGCTAAGCTTTGTCGATCTTTAAAGATGCGTGCACACGATTTACATCTGGTCAATAAATCTTTCTGTAGACGTGGACGGCAGTTCTTCTTATGCTTTTTCAATAACGTCTTCTTATGGAACGCTTTACTACATTTAGGACATTTGAATTCACCATCATTCGATGGCGGTGTATAATTTGTTATGATATTCGTATATAAATCACTAGAAGAATCGATTTCCTTCGGTGCTACAATTGGTTCTTGTTTTACATCGACTTTCTCCTGTCCATCTTCATCTGTCAATTGATTATTCGAATTATCATCCATTTCACAAATATTAAACCGATTCCGTTCCTGTTCGATCAACTCCTGTTTCATAAAACTCTGTTTAACCGATTGAAAATCGAATGCTTGGAATTTTTGTAACATAAAATCATTCTCATTCGGATTCAATTCGTTTCTCTGTTTGCACGGTTTTGCACTATGAATTTTATTGAAGTGTTGAGCTAGGTGATACTTTGACGCACTTGTTTTGTAACACAATTGGCACGTTATACTTGGATGGCCTTTATGCAAACGATTTACATGCTTCCATAAATGTGAATTTCTTCCGTAAAATTTATTACACAAATCACAATGGAATATGGAATGTTGGCTGCGTCTGTGCGTACTGAAATCTTTAAACGATTCGAAATTATTCATTCCGCATTCAGTACAACTTAAATTCTTTCCACTTGTAGTTAATACACCACCATCTGTAATATATTTCTCGTTGCTGCCAATAAAATCGGCTGGATCGAACATTTTTGCTTGTTTCTTGCACGTTTCCAATAAAAAGTCGTGGACAAGTACATGGTTCTCCAACAACTTGAAATTATCATCACCATATAAGCAAATTAGGCAGAGAAAGCGTGTGTTTATCGAATGTTGTTGGACGCAGAGTTCAGTGTGCGATTTTAGATTAACATAAGTGTTGGCTTGATGCAAACATATGCCGCACAAGGTGGATGCTTGAGGACTGTGTTTAACACGTAAATGGACAAAAAGATCGGATTTTGTTGAGAATACTGCAGGGCAATGTGAACAGACGAAACTTGGTGAAAGAGTGGGCGGTTCTTCCGAATGGTCGTTTATTGGATTTTCTTCTGAAATTACAAATGGTTTATTAAAGAAACGAGATATATATATAAATTGCATACCTGTTTGGTCGTTCTTCTTAAGATCCGATATTTTAACTAATTTAGGTATTTTCTTTTTCTTTTCAACGGCTGCTTCCGTGATTGAAGAGATAATTTGGGCCATATCAATGCCATGTGCTTCAAAAACATGTGAAGCAAGAGCAGCGGGTCCCGCAAAATGAGTATCACATAATAAACAAATTTGTGGCAATGTAGAAACTAGTTCCTTTTCAACCTACACAAAATATTTCAATTATTTCATTGTTTTTTGAAAAAAAATCTTTAATCTTACCTGAGCAATTGGTTTTACGTTATTTACAAACTGATCAGTTTCCATACTAGCAACATTTTCTTCTTCGTTTAGAACGATTTCGGTGTTAAAGTCGAAATGATTCTCCACAGTTTGAATGTTTTGAGATCGTGCATCAAGCTTCTTTGGCTGTTTACTTTTTCGCCTATTTGATGTGTCCATTTTAAAAATCTTTGGACACTGATATTCAATCTGATCACATTTTCTTTTAAGACTTTTCCTCTGAGATATTTCATTGATTAAATCGTTCTCGGTGTCATCAAAATAATGCTTAATGCCTGTGGGGGGTTTCTTGGTAGAGAGTATTGAGTCCACATAAGTGTTAATTTTATTCATAATATCCTTTTTATCGTTAACTGGTGTTTTAGTGCGATTCTTACAATTATCTCCATTTTCTGAATTTGAATCGGACTCAATTTCATAGTCCACTAAAGCTCTTGGTTTCTTCTCTATATCACATAAATAGTTATTTTTTTCAAATAATTGAGGTGTTATTGGTAAATTAAAGTCAATACAGGACGATTTACCTAGGAGAACATCTAGATAATCGTCGGTTTGTACATGTTTGTCGAATTTTCTTGCTGTTAGATCAGCATAACAGCCTTTATCAAACTTTCTTTTCGTCTTTAAGCATGATTCGATAATATCGTATTGAGCTTCTAATATGATTATGTTCTGTAAACAATTTTTGATAAAACTGTAGAAATTGTCTACGTTTTCTGAGCATTCCCCACAAATTGTGTCCGGCAGCAAGCAATGTTGTGATATCTAAAAAAAGGACAATGGCATTAGAACATATAGAATTTTAGAAAGCGTAGAAAATTCGATTTGTTACAATTAAACTTACAACAATCGGAAGGCATGTTTCAATTTTGTTTTTGAGACCTTCGGTTTTAAAAATGTGTATGAAATTTTGACCTAACTTGCCACATATACGACACAATTTCGTCTCCATTTTTTAACATATTGTTTTCATATTCACTACTACATTTTTAATAAAAGAATTTAGAAATATTAACAAAGTCACAAAACACCTGTATTATTTTCATGTTTTTTTATTGAAATTTGCTTAAAAACACAAACACGAACTTGTTTATAAAAGAAACATTTTCTCTTTGAATAAACTTTACTGTTCAAACACTTGTATTAGAAGAAACATTAAATAACTTCATTATATTTGCAAAACGAAAATTTAGTTAATATTGTAATGACGCCAATACGCCATTTTACCTTGTAAAATTTGCAAATTTTCAATAATGCACAAAACCAGACAGGTGTCTTTAATTATTAGTACTAATTTTGACTAATAGATGACTCGAAAAATCTTTTATTTTTGTATTTGTATCAACATTCATCAACTTAAAATCGGATGCAAATGACTTCAGTTTAAATCTGTAATTGTTTATGTATGATGTTTTTCATACACTTTGTATACATATATATTTTGGACATGAAACTTGAAATGGAAAAAACAAAAAGCACGTACATCCACAAGAAGGCATTTCATTAAGTGCCCACGAGATGGCATAACTTATCCAAACAGAAGAATGACGTCAGATTCCAAACCTCTTTAACCTTAGATTTTTGGTTTTTTTTCTAAAGTTATAATTCAAAATTCGTTATTAAAATTATTGATTGTTAAACAAGAATGGCTTTAAATGGTTTTCTTGAGTTCTTCCAAAAGGGCAAGGTAATAAGAGTAATGCAAACATCAAATAAAAAAGTATTTTTAAACACTAATTACTTCATTGTCTAATTATAGACCTTTCGACCAAAAAAGAAATTTGCCCATGGTACTATACGATATAGTTTACACAAACAAGCATGTGCCAGCTTAAACTCAGGTATAAATTTACGAACAGCAGTCAAACTGCCACCCGGAGAAGATTTAAACGATTGGATAGCTGTACATGGTAACTTATACAAACCACCGTTTAAAATCCTTTAAAACTGATTTCCATTACAGTTGTTGACTTTTTCAATCGAATAAATCTCATCTACGGCACAATCTGCGACTATTGCACGGAACAAACGTGTCCTACAATGTCTGGGGGTTCCCGATTTGAATATCTGTGGGCGGATGGTGATAAGTTTAAAAAACCAACAAAGTTACCAGCTCGCGAATACATTAGTCATCTAATGGACTGGATAGAAATGCAAATCAACAATCAAGCCCTTTTTCCATGCACCTCAGATCTCCCCTTTCCCAAGAATTTTGCCAGTCATTGTAGCAAGATTTTAGCACGTTTGCATCGAGTTTTTGTCCATGTTTACATACACCATTTTCAAAATGTTGTCAGTATATCAGCGGTAAGAATCGAACAAAAAATTTTTTCCCAACTTGGACCGAATCTATGTTTCAGGAGGCTCATGTAAACACCTGTTATAAGCACTTTTATTACTTCGTAACAGAATTTGATTTGGTCAGTAGTAAAGAATTGGAACCTTTGTCTGAAATGGCTTCCCGAATATGCAAAGATGCATCCTACTAATGTACTTGAATTTTATACTCTAATCGCCAGTAAACAGGAATTTAGGTAGACTGACACTAATGTATAAGTTTTAATAAAAACATTATGTAAACGGTTAGTTAAATCGCTCATTTTTAACAAGGAGCAATATTTCCATTACGATTTTTAAGATAATCAAAACTCATATGCTCATATTGGAGGATATTTTGTAAAGTCAATATCCATATTAAATATTCGTAGAATAGCTGTCTTAATTATTTTATGTGGATTTGTATCGATTGTGTATACACCGCTATTTATGGTACGTGCATGCATCTAATGTATGTTATTAATTTATGTGGCTGTTAAATGTACACTTTGTTTATACCAAATACTAATTTTACAAGAAATAAAGAATTTTTATCCGAAAAACTATACGTTCGAATTCGCAGCACTATACTAATAAAAAAAGTTAACCTTGTTAACCAAACTATCAAGATAAAATATGATTTTATTTATTCATACAATAAGCTTAACTTTTAAAATCTATACAATATAAATGTACAATGCCAAAATATAATAATAAACACTAGTTTGCCAATATAAAAATGGCACTAATGGAATTTATATATCTAAACTGAATGAGAAATGCACCTAAAATGTAAAATAATTTTAATGTGATATACTTCACGAACTTGTCACGATCACTTAATTTTTAACAACAGTTCTGAAGGCACACAATTTTCAATAAATTTATTAAATATTGTGTTCAAAATGTTTACCAAATTTATTTTTCATGTGCCATAGAGTACATATTTAATTTAAATCCATTCAAATACCCATAGAGTGCTAATAACCATAACGATCCTGCAAATAAATTTGGCATTGAGTTAAGAAATTAATAGAAAATCAAACACTCAGTCATACTTGTATAGATGACATAAAACCATTTGCTAAAGAACCAACTTTTCCCGCAATTTTCGTAACACCTTGTCTCACACTTTCTTTCACATCATCTAAATCGTACGCTGATAATGTATTGCTGGCTTGTGCATTGTCTAAACAAAAAAAAACATTAAAAAAGAAAATAACCATAAAAAACGAATACCTTTTGAATTGCCAAAAAATTCTGCTGAAGATATACTGGAAGATCCCTGAAATCTGTTTAGATTCGCTTTAGTTTCATAATCAGTTGCACCATCATTAAAAAACTGGTCGGATGATATCGCTTTGGCATTGCCGAACTTTTTCTGAGCAGATTCTGAACTATTACTACTACTTGGAGGTGAAATAACTGTTCTACTCGATTTCTCCGGCGATTTATAAGATTTTGTCTTTTCTGGTGGATCATCAACAATGACCCAATTGTCACGATCGCGATTGTTACTTATTGCTTCAGATAGGAAGGACTCTAACTTGGTGTTATTAAAACTAACTGTATTACGATTCATATTGAATCCTGATGAATAGGAAAATTCATCAAAAAAACTATCATTGTCTGATATACGAAGTTTCCCTAACGAACTTAATGTACTTTGATTTAACTGGACGTTTTCTTGCTCGATTTCTTGCATGTCACTTAAAGCGGAATGACTTATTCCCCTACAACAATAAATCGTCGACATTACGATACAAAAAAAATATAATTTTGTATTACGATCTAGCATTGATGCCCATTCCAAGTCGCTCAACTTGGTCAGCTTTTTTCGGATCCTGCTTTCGCACTTGCTCCTCTTTCTTCTGCTGTTGAGAGCTGAGATCCTTGTAGGCCAATCGTACGGCAGCCTCACGTTCCTCTTGCTCTTTCACGGACAGAGCAGCAGCTTTAGCAGTTTCCTCCATGGCTCGTAGTCTTGACTCTTCGGCAAGTTCGGCTTCACGTTCTAGTTCAGCAAAATTTTTACTCACTTTCGTAGCGCCAAGGCCACTTTTTTTCGCTCCAAGCTAAAAAATTGATAAATTGAAAGAACAACTTGAAGAAAATTGTTGATTTACGCACCCCTGACTTCTTTGCAGGAGCTTTCCGAGTTGCTATTGTCGATTTCCTTGGTTCCGAAACGGACGATGATGAAAAATCAACTTTTGGACCCTCATTCGGATTTTGAAAGTTGCTTAGTTTCGCTTCCTCGTTCTACAATTCGTGATAAGTTAATTTTACAAGAAGAGAATTATTAACTGTAGGTATTAAATTATGATTTTTGTTAGAAATGATATACAAACGACGTACTGGTATATTCTGTTGTGGTTGTATCGAGGGTTGTACGGTATCTTGTAATGAGAAATTTTCATGTTCAGTAAAAAAGTCAACCTCCTTTTCAGTATTTTTCTCCTCAATTAGTGGATGAACATGTAACTAAAGATTAGAAAACACACAATCAAATTTTTAGTACGAAACACATTTAAAAAGCTTGTTATTTCGTGCAAAAAAATGTTAAGGCGTGGAGTTTTCCCGCCTACCTGCTGGTTTTCCGTAAGGAAGAAACCACTATATGTTGTAATTGACTAGAAATAACAAGAGTGAATAGATTCTAAAGTTGTACACGTTTACAGTAATTAAATATTGACTTATTTAAACAAAACTCACCTCTTTATTTGTCTTAAGCGAGTTCTGGGCAGCTTGACTCAATTTCTCTCTATACAATTGAGCAGCTCTTGAGTTGTACTTTTTCTGAGCATCAGTTGTATTGCAATTATGTTGCGAAAAGAATTGCAACTAAAATAAAAAGTAGATCAATGTCAACTAGAAGGTTGCTCCAAAAATTATGTTCAAACTTACAGCATTACTGTTACCACCAAGTTGCATTTGCCTTAACTGTAGCCAGGTCCAATTTGTGTCCAATTGTGTGGATCTAACAAATGTTAAATGAACCCCTAGACTGCGATGAACGGCCGAACAGTCAATGCAAATAAACACACCATACGTCACCGTAGCCCAAGTGGGATTTTTTGCATTACAATCGAAACAAGTCTGTAAAAAAGACACGTCATTAGTTAGAGTAAAACATGTAATTACCCTGGTTGATGGAGATGATAACCAACCAAAAAAGGAAAAGGGTTCACGTACCTTATTGGCAGGTATGGCCCTGAGTCGATGGAACACTGCCTCTATATCAGATTTGGTTGGTTGCGTGTCCATAATGGAATTTTCTTTAGATTTTCCACGATTTTCTCTGAATTTATGACAAATTAAATGACACGATGACAGACCAATCCGAGTCAAAAAACAGATGAAAAACAAGGGCACCAACGGAAACAATTAAAATAGTAGGGGAATATGAAAATGAACACGTTGTCAATTATACGAACTTTCTACTTTATCTGGAACACGTTGTTCAACCGACTGACACGAGAGGGCAATAATTTTGTTAAAGTTTGTAAAGTTTATCAAGTTGTCTCACTTCCTCACGACATTCGTAGTTTTCTATCTCAATCAAATTGACGTGAAGGTAAACAAAATATTCTTCAAAAATCATTTAACTACTTTCAACACTGTCTGTATGATGTTCAAATACACCAAAGAACTATAAACTAGCGTATATACAGTGTACTATACTATCAATAATCGTAAACAAAAAGTTCCGCTATGTTTTTTAAAGTTCTTGCAATAATCGATATATTTCATCTCCAAGAGTAACAATAACTGAAATATCAACAAAGTATCCATTTTAAGGTGTCTCTGAAAAGTATTTTGGCATGAATTATGTTAGAAATGGAAGTAAGAACACAAAAATTAGAACATCAGGTAAATAATAAATAATTTACAGTAGTCAGTAAAGCATTAAAAATGTACTAATTCAATAAGGGGTCATTGCATAATTTAACATAAACTTCTTTTTATTTAAGCGCCAATTAATGGAGCAAAAACTCAAACAGAAACGTTTAACTTCTGGTATGATTCAAGCATCTGATGTACGAAATAATTCAGCCAAAATTCGAACAAACAGCGGTCGAGAATTGCATGGTAAATTCGTCATACAAGTGTTAAGGTCAATTAAATCGATTTAACATGGTTTTTAGGTTACGATGGCCCTTTACAGTATTCCATGGGGATTGATAATAACCCAGATCAAGTGATTTCGATCATGTCTCCAGGAGATTCTGTAGATGGTAACTATCTTTCAACAATATCCAAATGAAATTTCACTTGATTTATTTTAGGTACAATTGAAGACCTGCGAAACAACGCTTCAAGCGACATTATGGACTTGGAGGACGACGAATCATCACCAGTAGCATCAACCCCAAACGGAAATATCCCAATAAATCCCCTAAACGATAAACCAAACTTCATAAATAATTCCGTTAATGGCGCAGTTGAAGGAGAAGGTGACGTTGAAGGGAACATCGAGAAATTCGTATTACAACCAGCACAATTAAAGATGTTGTACAAGTGTAGAATAACTCGAGATCGTAAAGGAATGGATCGCGGCCTATATCCCACATATTTCCTTCATTTAGAGCGAGATTACAGCAAAAAAGTATTTCTATTAGCAGCGCGAAAACGAAAGAAGAGTACAACTAGTAACTATTTAATCTCAACTGATCCAACGGATTTAACACGAAATGCTGACTCGTTTGTCGGTAAATTAAGATCGAATCTACTTGGCACACATTTCACGATTTACGATAATGGAGTGTCGCCAAGGAAATCGAATTTTAAAGAAGGTGTAGTGCCTCGGCAGGAATTGGCCGCTGTGATTTACGATACGAATGTTTTGGGTTTCAAAGGGCCTCGTAAGATGACAGTCATTATACCGGGAATGGTAGACGAGCAACGTGTCGCTATTTATCCACAGGATGACAGTGAAGGTTTGATTGAATCGTGGAAAGCGAAATCGATGGACAATTTGATTGAGTTGCACAATAAAACGCCCGTATGGAACGATGATACGCAGTCGTATGTATTGAATTTTCACGGACGTGTTACACAAGCGTCCGTTAAGAATTTTCAAATTGTGCATGATAGCGATACGGATTATGTTGTTATGCAATTTGGACGTGTTGCAGAAGATGTTTTTACAATGGATTATAGGTATCCGTTGTGTGCCGTACAAGCATTTGCGATTGCATTAAGCAGTTTCGATAGTAAATTGGCGTGTGAGTAAAAATATTTGCAAATTGGAATACGAAAATAATTCTCAATGTGCCTCAAACTAAATGAAAATTGTTGAATATGTAGTTATAGTATATTATGTTCACTGCAATTTTGAAAATAATTTTCCGGTTAATTTAGAAAATTCAATTGTGTGTGTGATTGAGGGGAATCCTAATCCTATTATGTATTTGATATTTTTCACATGTTTTATGTTCGCATTGTGTTTGTAAATTGAGCCACAATTAGACCTTGGTTTTCGTTTAATTAATGCTGCCTTACAAGTATAATTTGTTAATTAGTATGAATGATATGAAAGGCATATTTTTCTATATATTGGATGTTTTTCGTTTGTTCCGTCCAGAATGGTTATTGGATGATTTTTAAAAAAATTCCTTTTAGTATGTGTTATTGAAATACAATCAATCAGTATTAATTTTTCTTATCGACACAAGTATTTCTAGTCGAATGGTTCAATAATTACACATTTTTTCTAGGTAAACGAATGGTAATTATACGTTTTTTTCGATTAAATTGAAATAATGATTCATTTACCGGTGAAATTGTATACACAAAGTTTATTGCTTTGTTGTATATGCCTTATATTTTGCCTTATTGATATATTTTATTATCGTACTGATTTCTTCGAATAAAAATTCTATTTCTATTGATTATTGCGGCACATTTTCTTAAATTGATTAACAGAATTGAGAAAAAAAATTGAGAAATACGTTTTAAAGTTAAGATCGATAAAAGAGCAATCAAAATCATATTAAATGTTATTTTCAATAAGTGTCTTGAAAATTGTCAATTCACCAGTAATAAATCGTTTTTCTAGACGAGAAAAATACAGGGTGTTTAGCAATTAATTGGTATATAAAATTGTAATATTGCTCAATATTTTAGTTAGAAAAGAGTTTTTTTGTAGGTATTGCAATTTTATTGTCGCTGTAATGTAGATTTTTTATGAAAATGAATCAAAAAGAGAAGCAAAATTGAGCACTAATAAACTTAAAATGTAAATCAAACATATGTTAGAGTAAAAAAATTGTAATCAATTGTGGTGTTTAATATAAGTAACATCGCATTTACAGTCAGTATTTTTTATTAATATTTTTAGATCGTTTTTGTGTGTACGTACTTATTGCGGTTAAAAACCAGAATTTAAACTCAGGATATGCTTTTCAGAATAATATTATTAATAATATACATAATAATGGTCCATAATTTTAAATCAGTAGTAACGGTGCCACATTCTTAATTTTCGTAAGAACCTAATAGAATGTACAGTATTTTCATTAATACGTAATAATAAGTTGAATCAAATATGTTATATTTTGATGTAAAAGTTACCTACATTTAATTGCTGTAAATTTAATTAAAGATGTAGATGCCATCTTATAATGCTGATTGGATAATCAATTTTTTATAACATACATCTATAAAAAATAATATTCACTGTAATACATATGTAGTTAATAAAATTTATCGGTATTTTTGTAACACTTTGATATTGTAAAGCTTACATTTTTATTGCATTTTACTATTTTTGTATTTGTATATATTGTGCAGTTGTAAAGATTTTTCCTTTGTTATTTAAGTTTTAAGCAATTCAAAAGATATACAGGATATATTGATTATATATGTTCACAAATTGCCTAAATATTGCATTAAATAAAAGTGTGATTCACTGTAATTTATCTGTTTTGTTTTGATTTATTTTCTCTGATTTATTTCTTCCCAAATATTCGATATTGTTCGCGCTTTTATTTAAATCGAATTTGAACCATTTGGATAAGAAGAAGAAGAGTTATATCATAACATAACCACACTTCTTCCATGCAGTTTTAGCGTTTTATGTTCATGTGCTAAATTTGAAAATAAAAATATCATATTGAACAATTTAAACAAATTAACAATGGTTAGAAAAAAGATCGACAATAGAATACGTGTTTTAATTGAAAATGGTGCAAAATTGGGACATAGAACATTATTTGTTGTTGTAGGAGATAAAGGAAGAGATCAGGTAGATAGAAGCATGAGAGAAACTGTAATAGTTATTGTTTAATTACCATTGAATTTACATAGGTTGTTATTCTACACCACATGCTCACAAAAGCTGAGGTGAAAGCCCGACCATCTGTTTTATGGTGTTACAAAAAGGAATTAGGATTTAGTAGTCATAGAAAGAAACGTATGAAACAGTTACAACATAAAATACAAGCAGGGAAATTAAATGTTAATGAAGATGATCCTTTTGAACTGTTTTTGGCATCGACAAAGATACGTTACTGTTATTATTCCGAGACACATAAAATACTTGGTAACACTTATGGAATGTGTGTTTTACAAGACTTTGAAGCATTAACACCGAATTTATTAGCAAGAACTATTGAAACCGTTGAAGGTGGTGGCTTGATTGTTTTGTTATTAAGGTCTTTAACTTCTTTAAAACAATTGTACACCATGAGTATGGATGTACATCAACGTTTTCGTACAGAAGCGCATCAAGATGTTACCTGCAGATTTAATGAACGTTTTTTACTATCATTGTCTTCTTGTAAACGTTGTTTAGTCGTCGACGATCAATTGGCTGTTCTGCCACTCTCTTCACACAATTTACACGTTACACCTGTTGAAAAGTCACAAGAACCCACAGAAAATGAAAACGAATTAGCAGACTTAAAAACGCAACTAAGAGACACTCAGCCAGTTGGATGTTTAGTGAATTGTTGTAAAACTGTTGATCAAGCGAAAGCTTTGTTAAAGTTTATCGAAGCTATTTCAGAAAAGTCACTGAAATCCACTGTTTCCCTAACTGCTGCTCGTGGACGAGGCAAATCAGCCGCATTAGGACTATCAGTTGCGGCGGCAGTAGCATTTGGTTATTCAAATATTTTTGTAACCAGTCCCAGTCCCGAGAATTTGAACACGTTCTTCGAGTTTGTGTTCAAAGGTTTCGATGCTTTGGAATACCAGGAACATATTGACTACGGATTAGTGCAAAGTACAAATCCAGAGTTTAATAAAGCTATTGTGCGAGTTAATATATTCCGTGATCATCGTCAGACAATCCAATACATTCATCCAACTGATAGTCATAGATTGTCGCAAGCGGAACTGGTGGTGATTGATGAGGCGGCTGCAATTCCACTTCCTTATGTTAAAGCTATGCTAGGACCATATTTGGTGTTTTTAGCGTCGACTATTAACGGTTATGAAGGCACTGGTCGATCTTTATCGTTGAAATTGTTGCAACAGTTACGTAATCAGGCAACTCCAATTGGGGCGAATACAAATTTGGTGAATAAAAAAGATTCGGGGGCAGCAACTGGTCGAACTTTACATGAAGTATAATGTTTTTCTATTCCATAATCGCGTTTCGTAATTAAATTTGTTATTTAGGTCACTTTAGAGGAGTCTATTCGTTACAAACCTGGCGATCATGTGGAAAAATGGTTGACGAAACTGTTGTGCTTGGATTCAACATCAGTGGCTCCAATTTTATCTGGTTGCCCACCGCCTGATAATTGTGATCTTTATTACATCAATAGAGATACACTGTTTTGTTATCATAAAGCGTCTGAAGAGTTTTTGCAGCGAATTGTTGCTTTATATGTCGCTTCCCATTATAAAGTATGTTTAATACTAACAAAACAGATGGATTAGAGGCTGTTTAACCATTTTTTTTAGAATACACCCAACGATCTACAGATGATGTCGGATGCTCCTGCACATCACCTGTTTTGTCTCCTAGGGCCAGTGGATCCTAATAGAAAAACACTTCCTGAAGTATTAGTGATTGTGCAAATTTGTTTAGAAGGTGAAATATCGAAAAGTTCGATTGTTGAGGGCTTTTCCAGAGGTAAAAGAGCGTCGGGGGATTTAATACCCTGGACTATCGGTCAACAGTATCAGGATCCGGACTTCCCACGATTGTGTGGAGCGAGAATTGTGCGGATTGCTACGCATCCTGATTACCAAGGCGTAAGTAAATCGAAAAAATCTACATACACATGTTAAATAATAATGTTCTAGATGGGTTATGGTTTAAGAGCCATTCAACTGTTGAAAGACTATTATGAATTAAAAGTCCCAAGTTTGGAAGAAGATCAAGAACGTGCAAAAGAAGATATAGAAAATATTGATGACAGTGAACTAAATTTACTAGAGGAGACGATCGAACCACGTAAATCTTTGCCACCACTTTTGTTAAAATTGAGCGAACGTAAACCAGAAAGATTGGACTATATTGGTGTGTCGTTTGGTTTAACTGAACAACTATTGAAATTTTGGAAAAAGTCTGGTTTTGTACCTGCCTATTTACGACAAACAACAAATGATTTAACTGGGGAACATTCGTGCATCATGATAAATGTTTTGAATAGTGAGAAGGAGGATGATTGGCTTGGTGCTTATTGGGTTGATTTTAGACGAAGGTTTATAAATTTATTGGCTTATCAGTTTAATAAGTTTTCTCCTGGATTAGCATTGAGTGTTTTAACGAATAAGACAAGAAAGGTTCCTCAAAAAAGTAAGGTCTTTATATATAAAGTCTTGATTAACTTTTAAAACTCGATTTTTTAGATCTTTCTAGAGCAGAATTGGAAGTACACTTGACTAGTTATGACCTAAAAAGATTAGAAATGTACAGTAATAATTTAGTTGATTATCATTTGATTATTGATTTAATGCCCACATTGGCTAAACTTTTCTTTTTGAATCAAATGGGTGACATTCAAATGTCAGCAGTTCAATCTGTAAGTTTTCCACGTGTAATCGATTAAAAGAGAAATAATTTAGTGTTATTCACTTTTAGGCGATATTATTAGGAATTGGTTTACAACATAAAACCGTTGATTCATTAGCAACAGAATTAGATCTTCCTGCGTCACAGTTGTTGGGTTTATTTAATCGATTGATACGTCGATGTGTTCAGTATTTGAACAGTGTGTTGGAAGAGGACGTTGAAAGATCGTTAGCACCACAAAAGGAGGTGTCTATGACACCTGTTGCTAAGAGTATGCAACAGGAACTCGATGAAGCAGCAAAACAATTGGAAATCAAACAAAAAAAGAACTTGGAAAAGTTGAAAAGCGAGAATTTGGAGCAGTTTGCTATTAAAGGGTCGGAGGATGAATGGGATAAAGTTTTGTTTAGTAAAACAAAAAAGAATATAGTGTCTATCAAGAGGTGAGAACATTTTTAATGAGTTTATAAATTGTTTACTTGCTTTGTTGTTATCAGTGGAGAATCATCGTCCATATAACTCCTTTCTGTAAAAGCTTGTACGTCTTTTTGTATTTATTTTATGTTTTGAATGTTTACTTTGTTTTTTTCAGCGGTGAGAAACGGTTACATGAAGGTACAGCTGATGACGTTGAAAAAGAAAAGCCACAGAATAAAAAGAAGAAAATGAGAAATAGGAAAAAGTAAATGACATATTTTTATACAATAAAATTTTATTGTGATTAAACAATGTTTTATTTAAAATTAAGTACAAAGGTAAGTTGTTTTAAATTTCTATTCTATAGGAATAACAAAATATAGTTATAATATAAAATTATACTACATACATATCAACCAAAAAAAAAAAAATTGAAAATTATCACAGAATAATTTACTAACTTAAAATAAATTCTATTAATATTGTACATAAAAGATCGCGTTTAGAATAATTTGAGATTGGTTTGTCCACGAATAAATATATGTTATAAAATATAGTCAATATAAAAATCTGACCAATTGTTAGAATTGCACTATTCTACATAGTTTTGTACGGATACAATGTTTTTCATTAAAATAAAAAATACTGTACAATTTTCTAGTTTACAAATTAAGATGTACATTAAATTTTGAATAAAATAAAAATGAGCTAAAAAATTGGTACGGTATATATCAGCAATAAAAAAGAAATACTAATAAAACCTTTCCAACTCCATTTGTCCATAGAATTAGTTGCTTATGATAAAGTCATTTAATGCTTGTCGTTGCTATCACATGCCCGATTCCGCTATGCCTTCATCATCTGTGAATGGTTGAACAATAAACAATAAGTAAGTTTTAACAAAACCTTTTCACTTTTTGAATTACAACACGAAACCATGGAACATCTTGTTATAAATAAAACATTTTAACTCGTGTTTAAAGCAAGAAAGAATTAAAAAAGAAATGTGTATATTATTAGTTTTGTAACTGATTAAATAAATCATTTAAAAGCATGCATATAAAACATGTATTACGGTTACCAAAAATAGAGCATTACAAATGCATGTTGTGTGCAGAAGAGTAGCGTAATGGCTGATCTACCTCTCTTTTTCCCCAGGCCCTAAAGAAGGAGCAGCAGTATTTCCAACACCTTTGCCTGAACCACAGAATAGCAGCTTTTTACATCGACTATAAATTTCATTAACCATTTCTGCATTACAAAAATGGCACATTCATATATACAAGTACATATAAAACAAATTATTACATGACAATGTTGTACAGTAAACAGGAAACAATTATCGTTAAACAATACTTTTACTGTACAACAAGAAGCAGGAAATTAGTTTTGTTAGAACAGAATGCAGTAATTTACCTTCAAATCCCTGATTCTCGTGTATCTCTCTAGGCGCCGCGGACAATTCTTTGCCTTCCAAAACTGCCAACAAACACTGATGAACGCAAATGTATTGCTGCTCCGTTTGAACCATCCAAACGCGTTCTTTCCTCATTGCATACACAATACCAAATATATCTACATAATCCGAGACTAGTATTTGTTGTAGAATTCTATCGAGACAAATAAATGTCCCTGATCTGCCAACGCCAGCGCTGCAATGGACCACAATCGGTCTCTGATCGGGTGGCACTCGTTCTCTAAATGCTCTTACAAATCGTACGAGCGTATGGGGTGGATTTGGCACACCAAAATCGGGCCAAGTACTAAAGTGGAAGTGTCTTACAACACGTTGTTGATCACCCTAAAAAAATTCATAAATAAAAACATGCACCGCCTCATAAATTTGTAATCTAATCTTACCCGACAAACCATAAATTCAGAAATATTCCAGTCAGGATATCGAGTTTCATTTAAAATTTGAACTGAAATATCACCATAATACACTGGCATTGTGTCATAAGGCCAGTAATGATCGCATTTCTCTCGTCCCTTTTCAACACATCTTGTCAACATGATGATAGCACGTGAATTCGACTCCCACACCATTCGCCAAAAGTCGTCTCTTGTCGAATGCAGAGGGCCTTGTGTTACCAAGAACTCCCTTGGTGAGTTGTACCCCTAAATCAATTATTTTAAATAAAATAATCCACATTTTTTAAAACTACACTTACAGGCACATAATTTGCATTTATGTAATCCGAGCCCTCCTCATCATCGACTGGTTGCAATTTAAATCTCGAATGATCGTACGGTAAAATATTCGTAAATCGATTTTTCGGACGATTACAGGGTAAATCAGCGAATGTACACGGTTGATCGCGTCCTACATGCTTTAATTCTTCAAACTCCTCACTAAATCGAAAATCAGAGTCCGCTGACATAATTCGATAATGGTTTGCGAAATTCTCTATTCTAACTGGACGACTAGTTTCAATAACAGAGTCCGGCAGAGACATGTTGTCGTTTGTGCGTGCCTCTGTTGCCTTTCTATCCGCAGACCGTCGTCTTCTTATTATAATTATCGTTATGAATGAGAGAGCGATTAATATTAATGGTATCACAACACCTAGTATAATGGGTGTGTTATCTTGATCTGAAAGAAGAAATTTCATTAATTATCACCCTTATATGGTTATATGCCATTTAGTGGTTGCTTTAATGTTACATTACTCACATTTCCGAAGAAGTCCTTGAATGCCAGAAAATAAACACCGCGACATAATACATTTGTTTAAACTATTTTCATGCATTTTATTGATATGTTCACAGTTTATTAATAAAATAGTTATATTTCAGTACTCTGATAAGATTAGAATGGGAAAATCGCTTACCGGTCTGTATAGGAAAACTGTAGCTTGTATCGGTGAATTTATCTGGTGCGGTAAATGCCCGGATTTTCACACGATACGTTGAACCGGGCTTCAGAGGTCCATTGCAGTATCCGTTTTGTGTAATATCACAGGATTCAGAACCGACGGTGAAATCTTCTACGGAACTGTTATGGAATGGGTAATATGGTTCCATCACTTGGTATGGGGGCCATACGGAATAAGCTTGAACATCGCGCCAACTTGGCATCTCTAATCCTGACGCATTTTTAGAATCGTCTTCGGCGACCACAATTGCATATAAAATTACCGGTCCATTTGCTTCGCTGAAGTAATTCTTTCTAAACCGAATTTGAATCGTAGTGGAACTTTTCCGTACCTCCGTTGGTACAACTTGCATACTGGGTTTTGGTGGTGCCAAAATGGGCATCTTTTGTTTCCACACAGTTTCCGGACCGAAACCGATCTTAGTTTCAGCTTGAATCTTGAAAGTGTACACTTTGCCAGGCGTGAGTTGCTTAATAACGCCTCTGAACTCGTGCGGCCCAAACTCTCGATGAAGAATTTGCTTTGAACCATCCATTTCATAGGAAATCGTATATTTCCTAATAATTCCATTTTGTTCTGCTGTTGGTAATGTCCATTCAAACTCAATATCACTGGGTTGAATATCAATTGGTTCAAATTTCTCCACTCTTCCAGGCAAAGATTCTTTGGTCATAAAAATAGCAGAAACTGGTAAGGATCTTCGTAAAATACTCGATTCAGTTCCACTTCTAACGATCACCGTAAAAGTATAATTCCGATGAGGTTTTAAATCGGTTATCGTAATCGTATTATGAAGGGTGAGATTTTGAATGAGAACATTTTCCGATGTCAAGTACTGCACTTCAAAGGCATTATATTCTCCCCTTGGGGAAGCCCACGAAAGGGTGACTTCAGTATCGGATATGTAAGTGGAATTAATTCCTGTGATTGGTTCGGGATCTAAAACAAACAATTTTAATACCGATCGTTACAATTTTTAAGTAATTCACATACATAATCTGTCTTGACGTTGAATGGGTTGACTAGCAACATGCTGAGATACAGTCCACACTGTTATATTATACAATCGTCCTGGAATTAAGCCAGTGAATGTTACAAACCGATCGGAATCATTTGCACCCTTCTCCTGATCGGGAATGTTACTTTCCGACAACGAAAAACGATAAAAATCGAATTTGGACGATGTTTGTGGTGTTGGTGTGTAACGTAGACTAATTGAATCGGTTGTTTGTTGATTGTTTACTACCACAACTTCGGACTGAATCAAGGGCACTAAAAAAACCAATTAAAACATCTATAAACAATAAACAATCATTACATACTAGTTCTCGTCTTTAAGACCGTAACATCGCTCTCTAATCCATTAGAAAGTGCTTGTATGTCGAAAATATACTCCACACCAGGCATTAAATCACCAACTAACAATCTCACCGGTCCTGATTCGTTCTGATTTTGGTACACATTTCTTCTGTTTACTTCTTGCGGTGTAGTTGACATCCACCAACGTACAATATACGTTTCCACTCTCCCATCTGGTCTCGGCCACTCTAAAGTCACGTTATTCGAGTCTACCAGAGGCGCAATATTCGACACAGGATTCGGTCGGACTGTGTGATTTAATTGTTGCGGTTCGTTGCTTTCCAATCCGTAACTAACCGTGTTCACTTGGATGGTGTACTGTTCACCCGCCGTCATATCAGTGACTTCAGCTTCTGTATTTTGCACGGCAGGCAATTGGACCCAAGTACTATCCGAGCCTGTTCGATACCGGATTGCGTACTCAGATATGAGGGAATTTGTGGGCGCTATCCATTGTACTATCACAGAATTTGTGGTCGTTTTCTCGATTGTCATATTCTTTGGTGGCTTGGGAACTAAAATAAACCACAAATTAGTTTCAACAATGGTTTAAATCATTTGAAATACTCACAAACTGGCTGGAAATACTCGTGCGGTTCACTTTTAAATCCATGTGACAAGGCAAACACTTTAATTAAATAACCAGCACCAGGATAAAGATGATGTAATATAATTCTCGAATCGTAAATTGTGCGATTGTACTTTTCGTTTGTGTCATTTCTAATCCATTGTATTTCATATTTGTCTTGCCTTGAATTAACGTCTGATTTCCAACTGATGTTCAGACCATCAACAATTGGTTTTAAATCTTCAATGATTGGAGAACTGGGCCGAGTTACAACATAAACTGTATTTTCAGTTGATTCCACATCTTTTGAGACAGCTTGGACAGTTATTGAATAATTGCGACCGGGCCACAATGTTTCTAATTCCAATTTTGTTTCATTGGTTTGAACAGTGTTACTATCGCCAGTGAAACTCTCCACTTCGTGGTAAGATACTAGGAAGCTGTTTTGTGTACTGTTCTCATTAATAGCCCAAGAAATACTGACAATACCGTTCTTTTCGTCCATTGTCGCTTGTAGTCTTCGTACAGGAAGTGGTTCTGAACAGAAAACAAATGAAAATTTAGCTAAAGTTAAACATTTTTTTAAAAACAATTATTTGTCATAATTTTTTTATAATAATTCTGCCAAAAATTGTTAGTTAAAGAATATTTCTTTTTAGAAATTATTGGTAAAATAATTTTTCAATTCTTAATTTTATGTATAAATCGTAAGAATTCGTGGAGTATTTCTGTGTTGCGACCTTAAAAATCACACTTACTTAACGTCACTTCAGCGGACACCGGCCATGAAGTAACTTTCCCCGAAACAGTCTTCACCACCACCGAGTACGTTTTACCCGGCTCCAAATTATCCTTAAACTCCCAAAATGTGGGCTCATCTTTAGATCGTGGCACCACAGGCTGTTTTCTAACAGTTCCCAACGAAATTTGATATTTATCAAATTCACTTTTCCCACTAGGCGCTTCCCAACGCACCACAAAAGAATGCGATGTGATCGATTCTTTGTCAAATGTAATTTTCAATGGTTTCAATGGAACGGTCCTATACTGGGCAGTTGTCGGGGCAGAAATTTCATCTTCCGACATCGTTTGCACGGATATATTATACGCCCTGCCCGGCACTAGTCCCTTAAAAGCCGCCTGTGCAGGTCCTGGCGGTTCGCCCTCCTTCTCCACATAAAGGATACTTTCATTAGCATCCGGAGGGTCAATTGAAACTTTATAATGTGTATAAATTGCTGCCGGATATGGTGGCTGCCATAAAACTAGTAAAGTAGTTTCATTACGGAACCAGACGATGAATTTGCCTGGCGTATTCGGTTCTACAATAAAAACAAATTTTATTATAAACTCATATAACTTCCGAGATGTTTAAAGTGATTTACTTGTAGTAAAGTTCCTCGATGTATAAGCGACACTTTCTTTATTTTCGAATACTGTAAATGCTTGCACTTGATACGTTGCACCTGCAATCAAGTCTTTCAGGACATATGAAGTGCTTTCCACGTTCTCTATTGTCAGTGTTTGGGGTTTTGGGTCAGGTAGATGTGTCAATGGGTTGATTTTCAATTTGAAACTGGTAAAACTGCCCTGTGCTGGCGGCTTCCACGATATTACAGCTGTTTTTCCGTTACGAACGACAACGGAAAGGTGTGACGGTGGATCCGGCACTATAAATGAAAACAATAATTGAGTTTTATCCAAAACTTTGTCGATTGTATCGTTTTATTATCGATTTTTAACTGGTTTTTAATTATGCAAGCAATTTTCCATTGTAATCGGTATCTCTTTAAATGCCATTGTAAGCAGATTTTCTATTGTTGGGAGATGTAATCGAGACTTGTCTCTGAAATGATGCACTTATGAAAGATCTTTGCAGAGTTACCTCTCGAAAAGACCAAAAAAAAATAGAATTTGCTGGGAAACGCTTCTAATTACTTCGAAAACTGGTCATAAAAACACTTACATTTTTATGATTCACAGCATCGCGTGCATATTATCGCAAAGATGTCGTAAAAAAGGTATGCATAAACAACCGTCTCATAAATTACTAATTACCTGTGGTAAAATTCGCCGTCCATGTTAAAGTATTGTGGGTGGCATTTGAATAATACAGCCAAAAGTCGTATTTGGTCCCTGGTAAAGCTTGTGAAAATTTTATAACATCTCTGATGTCTTTTGATGCGATTGTGGTGTTGGGGGCGGGATGCCCAAACGGTGGATAATAATCCAGTCTGTATATGACACCGTCTTGGCCCAAATTGCCTGGAATGTGAATAACCAATTCTGCTGCATGTGTTAACTGCAATAGAATATTTAATATCGTTAATATATCGCTGAACTTTATCGTCTCCGCTGGTGGGAAATGTTTAATATAAAATTATGTCCACAATTCCCATGCTTGAAACGTAAAAATAATAATTCTTGTTGTCGTTTTTATTACCTACAATCTTTTTTCTTGTGTTGTTTTTGAGTTATTTCAGTATTTGTAGTTCTAACAATAGAATTGCTATTGTCTCAAATTAAGTTGTAATTTATTTTGTGTAATAAAAGGAAACGAGGAGAGTGTAGGCATGATATATTTATTATTATTATAATGCATTTAGTCTATTTAAATTATTGTTTGCTTTCTAATGGAACTAAAAGTTGTTTAATTGAATCGTTTTACAGACAAGTTTAAATTTTAAATATGAAATCTAAATACAATCATATTCAACATGTTAGGTAATTAATTTCTATTATAAAAGCAAATTTACTACAAACTGAATACAAAATTAAAAAAAGTGCACGTTATGTAATTTGTAACATATGCATAAATACCTACTTTATTCAAATGCAATCATTTCTATTCTAGTTCTGTTCTTTACAATTTATGTAACAAGTAAATCTAGACTTAATGAACAAGATTTCATTGTGATTATATCATATTTATATTAGAAACTGGCATAGAATTGAAAAAGGAAGGGCAGAACTTACAATTTGTTAGTTTTATGTTAACAAACAAAATAAAAAATACTATAGAGACAATTGGAAAATATCCAAATAATCTTGCAAGCGTTTTTGGTTCTTTTTTTTAGACAAAATGCGGAACTAGCGGAACATTCGGAATAGGCAATCATGTCACAGCCATATGAAATTATACATAAATTTCAACGGTTTTATTTTAGAACTTCATACAGGTATGGAAATTTATGAGCAAAGTTATTTTTATTATCACACACACGTTGGTCCATTTATCAGTGGTCTTAAAAATTAATTAAAAAACTGAATATAAAGTTGCATAAATTTAAATTGTTAAACTGTTTTATATATAAAAATCTTTCAACATTCCTCTAATTTCCATCCAATTTTCATGAAATGGTAGAAATTCAATATCCCCCCCGTAATTTTGGTGTTAATAATACAATTTAAATGCAAACATACATTCCACGCGAATAATTATACTTTGTAAATACGTTCTTGGTGAAAAGATTATTTCATTCAAATATCGCTTTCTCCGCATTTGAAATAAATCCCTAAAAGGGATGGAACTTTTCATCCCAATGCTTAATCTGAATTCCAATTTAAAAAACCAAAACTATCGAATGTAAACAATCTGTTCTGTTTAATCTCGAAGAAAAGCAATACGGAATAAATCAATTCCAAGTGAGTTCGTAAAAATCTTATACAGTTCAATAAACTTCCCATTTAATCAGTTTTAATTAAATGTATATTCCCCTTTAATACAATGTTGAATGCCATCACAATTTTATTCACCATCATAAACCCTTATAAAACTGACAACAGACGCTATTCATTTGAAATTCATTGATTTGAATATGAAAACAAGTATGTGAGGCTCTAACCGCAGTACAGATTCCATAACGTTAACAAGGATATAAATTATTTCTGCTGCAATTTTGATGCTTTCATCATAATGTACTATTTAAAAGGGGCTGATTAAAGCAAGGTGCCCACGAATCACTCAATTACAGGGTACAAGGATCCGTTAAACAAGACTTTCCAATCCATTATAGTTTCATGTTGGACTTGTGCGGAATTTACAATAATGATAATTATACTTTACAAGTTAATATCCATTGTTCTTAGTCGTTGTGGTAAAAATTCAACATTCGACCAAAACAAAGGACCCGGAAAGATGTTTAAAAGAAATAATCAAGATTTGAATTTCATGGAGAAAAAACTTGGGTCAAGGATAACGAATAACCTATTTTTTAATGGAATTTATTAATAAGCGACGCAATTTAGTGTAATTAAATGGTTTAATTGTGGAGACAATTTTATAATTTGTTGTTAAACACTTTCATCGTGGTTATTAGAGAATGTACCTAATTCAATTAAAAAGTGTTGAATCACTGATTTTTTGATGATTCTGTTAGTTTTCTATTTGTCATTTTAAAATAAATTAGTGTACAGTGCGAAATTAAGGCCAGCAAACTTGTTTTATGTAAAACTGTTACTTTAAAAAGTATCATCTAACATCATCTAAATTTTTTATAGATTTTGTCAAAGTGGGACAATGTTAATGGAAAATCATAACTCATAACCGTTGTGGGCATAATGAATAAAATTATGTGGTGTAATTTTTGCATAAAACAGTAAACATGTACCTTTTGGTCATTAACATGCAGAGAAAAAGGGAATCATTTACCTTTACCTAAGACAAGATATGGTCAACAAATTACCCAACCTCTTATATTGACGATTTAGCAACTGTAGTGAAAACCATTAACAACAATAAACACATTAACAAACCTTGTGTATTATTCATTAATTAGGAAAGTAGTAAAGTAATTAAGAGAACGATGTTGAATTCTTTTTTCCACAGATGGGTGCAAATAAACAGTGAAAGTTGGGAAAAACTCTTCAAAGGATAAAATATAATACAGAATCAACGTTAATGATTAAAGTACAAAATGATCAATTAACTTTACAACTAATAATTATACTTTATGAAGTAAGACATTTCCGCTTTTGAAGGAACTTTAAATAATTCATTTCAACCGGTGACCTCGCAGGTCTATAAAGAAGTTTCATACCAGTTTTCATTTCAATAAAAATCTTAATTAACAGTTAACCGATCGTTGTTTCTTTGTATTCTTCAGAGCTCCACAGTGATTTGAAATGTGAAGAGTTGTGCACCTACTTTTAAATGAGTCCATTTATATTCATAAAACAATAATGGGTTGTGCATGTTATTATCTAGTCAAGTACACATAAAAGTGAAACAATTAAGTTTCAAGTGCAATATGCATAATGATTGCCATTTACTTTTTTTCTCTTCAGATATTTGTACCTTTGCTGCAAGCCGACTTTTAAATATATCAAGTTAGAATGAAAAGGAAGAACCTCGGGAAGAACGTTTCTTTCCGTTACAAGAAAAGCCTCATCAGTCAGGCAGTAAGGGGGTTGCCAACCGGTTACCATGTCGGACAAGTCTTTTGAATATCAACACTTCGTGCCACCCTAGACTCTATATTTCCGTAATTATTCCCATGTCTGAGTTTAAAGTCGATATGCGTTGCAACATATTATCAGATATTCATTGAATTCATATATTGTCAATCATTTTGCTGATGTAAACTTCCAGGACATCCTCCTATGAGCAATATACGTTTCTGATTAATGGAAAGGCATCATAAAACGTCTATAAATGTGACATTTGGTGAACAATAAAAGTAATTGTATATGATGGTCTTCCTCTTTCCATTGTGGCTGTTTGAATGGATATTTCTTCTCTAGTGAATTTCTCCTAAACAATTAACTGTTCGATCGTTTGGCAATAGAAAAATCGCTGAATAACCACTTGTAATCAGATGCTTTAATTTTAATTGAAATTCAAAGTGAAAGTAAATATGAAATAAAAACACGATAATGTTATGGTTGAGATTCAGAGATTTTTGGTGAATAAATGAAAGCAGTAAAGACACCAAGGTTATATTTTCAACAGAAAATCCTAATTAATAATTTCTAGAGCAAATTTGATTACATATTTGATAAACTGCACTATAATTTTCCACCTAATAATGTTGAATGAATAAATACTCGGCCGCCGTTATGTTTCACACAAATTCATAATAATCTTGTACTAATCGATTACGAAACAATACGAATATATGTTTCCTCTCCAGTAGATTATAACAGATCAGCATTACTGCATTGCAAAACTAATACTGTTATTAATAATAATTACGCTAGGAATTTATATAATCTATCTACGTTGTTGTTCCAGATAACAACACCTGTGTAATGCATAAATAATGCAATTAATATCATCATGTTTGGGAGTGTTCAAAATATGAGTTCATAGAAGGACTGTTTACTGTTTTTTCATGATATAATAGTTATTTCTTCCCACATTAACATTCATACAAAAATCTAAGCGAAAAAGTTAATAACTCGTGAGATTGCTATTGTTTATGTGTCGCGATTCCAGCCTTTTAATCTCGATTTTAATTCACATTATTTTATTCCGCTTTGTTTCGTTTCTTCTAATAATTAATTTCACGGTTTGTGTTTTACAAATATAGGAATAGAAAATGTGTTATTTTCTATGATCGAACACAAATTGCGACTACATTTGCTCAATTCTGCGAAACTAATGTCCCATTGTATGAGACAATGTTACATTACAACCAAACCATCATTCTACACATGAAAAACTCGGTTTGGATGAAGTTGCAGTGAAATACGTGTCTATCGAGGTGTCCATACTACGCTTTTCCTGCATTGTTTAAAACGAATTGAGGCTTACAGGAAAAAGCCTTATTCACACGTTCGCATTATAAAATTAATAAAGTTATTAGAGGAAACTTCATTCGAAGAAATTACACAATGTTTTCGTTTTTTCAATAAGTATGCCATTAGTACTTCAACAGGAAAATGAAATTTAAGTATACATAAATAAAATCTGGCCTTCGTCATATTTAATAAAAGCACCAAGATATGCGACCTTATAAATTACGTAAAATAAAAAAAAAATCTGTTTATTGTAAATATCTGATTATTTATCAATATTTCAAACATTTTTCCTGCCTATGATCATTAATTTAACAAAATTGATGATTAGCATTTTAAATTTATTTAATATAAAGTATAAACAATCGCTTTCAACACAAGAACTTTGGCAAGGGTACAATCATTAGACTATTAGTTTGACTATTAGCATTGTTTACGATCGTTTTTACATACAAATTGCATTTAACAAATTGCTCACGTATAATTACTACTACATTGTTTTGAATACATGCACAAGAGCATTCCAACCGCGAAACAACAACCCATGAAAACTTTACGTTTTATGTTGATTACTTCTTGGTGGAAGACGGTTTAAATGTGATAATAAATTCGTAAGAATTATTAGAAGGAAAGGCATCAAGTTAAAAATGAATAAGGGTCTCCCTGTTGCAGGAAAGGGAAACATCCGGGCACTTAAACTGCCTTCCTGTGGGCTGGACGGATTCTTGATTCCCCAAAAGGGACTCTTCTAATTTACACAAACACAAAATCTAATTATAAGCGGAAGGAAACAAACTTTCTCCGCACCAATTTGGAATAAAATAAAGTGTTTCTGACGATTGTTCACAACTAATTAATTATTCAACAAATAAATACCGAATTTAAAGTGGGTCGAATATATTGGATGGTATTTCGGAAACGTAAAATTTAAGATTGCCGTATTGCACACATGGTAGAAATGTTTTGTAAACTCAAAGTTCATTGATGTGTCGAAAAAAAGGAAGCTTAGTAAATAAATGAGTAAATTAATCTAGTAAAAGGACCATATGCTTGGAATCTTTTGAAAAACAGACCCTGAAACTATTACATTTTCCAAACCACACATACAGTTCTATAAATAATCGAAAATGAAGCATTCCGTTTTTGGGTCGCAAGGCAACTAATTGATGACCAACAGAAAAAGCCTTGAATCCAATCATTTACCCAAATTTCATTATTGTTCGCTCTTCAATTGATTTCTACTTGGAAAAAGTAGTTCCCGTTTTATATAAACAATTTATTCCACTATTGTTCGCACTTTACAATGAAATGCTCAACAAACTGAATTCAAATCGAAACAATTTCATGTTTGGCAAGCAATGAATGTGGTACTTGGCTATTATTATTCAAGTAATATTTCGTGTTTATTAATTTACGCTTGTAGCAACACAATAAAACAGTTAATTTGCGGTCACCAATGACCAAACAAAGTAAATTGTCTACACAAGATGTGTAAAATTGGCTATGACGATTTGGAAATTTGCTATTGGTTTCTTTTGTTAATTGAGTGGAAAACGATTCGAAATTGGAATTGTCGTGCAGGTAAATTGGATGTTTGTATGATTGTTATTATTATACAGTGGCAAATCCTGTTGAAATGACCACTATATAGAATAGATTAATATAAGGTATTGAACTAAATTAATCACAATGTATAGAACGGATTGTAAATATAAGAGAAAGTAGTTCATGGCATACCTACAAAACAGTAAAACTTTAAAAAGTGTTTAAGACTACATAATTTATTTGAATGCTTTCCGTGTGTGCGTAATAAATGTACAAGATGCGGATCTAGAAATGAAAAAAAAGGTCCTTTTATTTAATACTCGTGGAAACAGGATATGCAAGCACATGTAAAAGACAGAAAAACAAAACCATACAACAAACAAACAAACAATAAACAAAAGTGGAGATAAAAAAGTACACAAAAAGTGTAATTATAAAAATGTTTTTATAGGTATTTCATTTCAATAAAAACCCACGTTTTATTTACATTACATACCTTGATTAATGTTAAGCCAGTGGTGATAAGTAAAATATAGAGATGACCACTCATAATTAAAAAAATATTCAGGTATAAGGATGTGTATAGCTTTTGTAAAAGAGGACTATTGGGAATAGCGAGACAACAAAAAGAGGATTTGTTTTCTTTTTAAAGGTGAATTTAAGGAGTGTTAACACCTCTTATATCGAACAAATAAACAACACATATTTTCTATGATAGACGAAAAACAAAACAATTATAATAGACAGTACACAACATAATGTTTTTAACGAAACATGTTCACGTAATCACAGCACACAACACTGTTGCTTTGCCATTGTTCGTAACTGACAGAGACAAGGCAGAGGCAGAGGCACACAGAACAGGGAACAACACCAAACCAGGAGGTTGCATACAACACTTGCAAGAGATTTAACATTTTTCTTATAGCTAATCCAGAGGGCAGCAGTGTGGAATGTCACGTTGTTTATTTGAATTTAGAAAGTGCAACAGGTGAGATGATTTTAAGTTGGCTAAAGTATAGGCGACCATATTATCAGGATTGTGTATGTATGGTCAACTATTGACAAATAAAAGATCGTAAAAAGATAGACATTTGAAAAGTAACAAGATTTGATTCAAACTAATTGAATTCGTATACTTCTTGATAGATAAGTTGATGATACTTGAATTAATAACTGGTTGATTGATGAGCTTGATTAATAGAGTTGCTAATTCAAAGTTTCAATCTAGGTACCTTATTAACATTATTGAATTATGCTTTACATAACCTGAAGGGGCTAAAATTTTAAATAATAATCATCCTCATTTTTTTATATAATTAAATTTTCGGTGAACCGTCTTTGATTTCTTAATCACCTATCAGGTTATCCTGTTGTCATTGGATTTTGATATTGCTTGAGCAATATTTGCCAAGAGCATTCTTTGTTTTTCAATTGTAAAACAGAACTCAGAAGTAATCTATACTTGATTAAATTTTAATTACAATCAAATGCCATTGAAAGTTAGCCCAACTACTGCATATCAAAAAAAGATATAAAAAATTAATGCTGAAGAATGTCTCAATTTCTCAATCAATCATAAAAAGAGAGTTGTCGAAATAATTTGGCTTAATTACATTTATTCGAAAATTGAAGGTGAAATTGATACTTCATAAATATAATACGTACATACCTATGTATGCGTCCAAGACTTATTTAGAGTAGACAATTGCAAGTAAAAGCTTGTTGACTGTGTTGCCGGTACAAATGGTAGATAAGTATTATGTATAGGATATCCTGTGTAAATAAATTACCATAAGAAGAATAGACTATCTATCAACAATTAAATCGAATTTTTTATTATGAATACAGTCATTATTAAAATTGCGTTAAAATCCATGCAAACATCTACAGGAAATAAATTGTCTGCATGTCCGCCAGGAATTGTAACAAATTTCCTACATACGTACAATATACATTTAATATAGGTGCGAACAAAATAAGCGTGCTCCCATGTTTCTATTACTTCTCTTTATGTGTAACTCAATTACAACAGAAAATATGCAAATCAATGACTTTCTCCTGAGATGACAAGTACCTACCTAATATTAAATATCACGAAATTACCATGAATTAATATCAATACTTTTACAACTTGACATTTTCCTGAAAAATCAGCTTTTAAGCGTACATGTAGGCGTCTGGTATTTGAATTTTGGTTTTTTAATGTGTAAGGTATAACATTGTAAATCCACCGAAGCAAATAATTCTTTATAATATCTTCAATACCTTACAAATTAAGCATGGTTATTCCGTATATTAGTCGCTATTTGTTGATGTGGAAATCCCCAAGGCATAGTTTGGCTAAGCCAATATAAGATGCATTAAGGTCAATTAACAACAAAAAAAAAGTTATTCAAAGTTAATACGATTATAATTTTATATCATTTGTCATTGTGAACGCATTTTTTCCCAATTTCAATTGCTACAATTCAATTTAGAATTGTAAGTCAGTGTAAAAAATATTTATGTAGGTATACGTACATTCAAAACACAATCACAGTTCGATGGTATAGCTGGGATATTAAAAGATGCATCATTTTGCTTTCACTAACTTTGTATATTGAAATGTCGAAGGCGTTTTGTAATTGCCATTGTATGAACTGGATTGTTGTAAGGTGTTAATGATGATTTAATGATTGTGTATACTTAGTTAAACAAACAAGAGGCCTTCACCTGAACACTTGGAATTATAAAGATATGTGTACGTAATTACATATTTTTTACTACTATGCATACTAACACATATAATTTTGTTAGAGATGTAAAATGTTTGGTGATTAAAGGCTGAAAGAATCGATTTATTTGACGTTTGTCATCTTCATCGGAAGGCACTTTTCAACAAAGTTTACTGCTGTATTGTAAACTAAGTTTGTAAGAATAAATTATTACCCTCTTCTTTTATAAAAGAACTAAAAAAATATATCCCTACTTATTATTAGATCCACATATGTATAGTTCTTAACGTTTTCAGTTTACATTTTACAAATATGGTAAGGGAAACTTGTTTTATTTTTATAACATATCCATTAAATTAACACAAGTTAAAGAAAAATTAATAATTACTATTTATGTATAGATCATAGTGTGATAAGGTATTATAACTTGATGATTTTCTGCTTTTCAATATTCTAGTTGACATACAAGTATTCCTTACACAGTAAAATGCCTTAATACTTGGCTTATGTAAGAAAAGTAATTAACTAGAATAATTGAGCCACCTAATTGACTCATGATAATTAAACAAGTAGTACCTGATGATAATTGGAAATGATTCCTTATATTCTCAAGAATAAACGGACATTCAAGAACCTAGCCCATTATGGATTTCGTGTTTATTTACACGAAGTTCAAAAGGTGAATATTTCTAAAGATTTCGAATTTTCGTTTTTTCAGGAACAACTTAATGGGAAACACGAAGACTGAAGAGATATGCATAAATTGCTTGAAAGAATTGCAGTCCTTTCCTATTCGGAATATATAATCTCTTACATGAACAAATAGAAAAGGTTTATCACTTATTCAATATTTAACTTATAATTTCATTTTGTTTCGACTTTTAATACAAACTTACGATATAAAATTGGAATTAATGAATACCTATATCTTCATTCTTCATCACATACGAGTGCATATTAAATTGATTATAACTTCGCTTAATGAAGAGAGAACATTTAGCAACAGCATTATCTTTGAATTTTTACTTTGTCTTTTTTATATCGGTTCCAGCAGTAGAATAATAAATTGATTGCATAAGCATTTCAAGCTGTTACTAAATTTATAATAAGAAGGAGTATTCGAAACCGTAATGGAGAAGACAAGCAAACGTAATATTAAAGACAGACATTATTAGATTTAGCATAAAAATCTGCAGGCGGGGAAAGTATTTAAAAAAATGTTTACATCTTGGATTATTAGTTGTTAATCGTTTTGCAGATGCGTATGTATATAGGTTTTTAAAAATCATGACAAATGTAAGTTTTTTATTGAGTAACACTAAAGTTTTTAGCATTTTAAAAAAAGTGTGTGAAAATATAAAGGATGCCATTTATTGTTTCAGTTAAATTATTTTATATTTTTTATGGTAAACTATTTAGTGGGTGCAACACCACAAAATTTTGATTACAATGAGGGATATCAATACAAGTAAGTGATTTTTTCGTTTTGAGGGAATTGGGAAAAATTATATTCTATATAGAACTAGGGTTTAACAAACCCTGACAGTTTTCGTGTACCTATATTGCTTTTAATTATTCCATATATGTAAATTATTTTTAAATTTCGAATTATACATGTTTCTAACACGGAAACTGTTTATTTAAGCAAGGTAGTTTGCTTGTAGCTACATATGTCAATCACACGCCATTAAACTTTTACCCACCTACATGCACAATGAAAATTTGTTTTTCAATTTTCAATGGATACATAAAAATCATCCTCATTTGCTTTTATTCGCAAATCCTAATAATAATTATAGTGCCACAGTTGCAATTAACTAATAACTTATTTGATGAAGCTATTATTTCTGAAATTGCGTTTAATAGGATTATTCTTCCATTAAAATTGTTCGTACCCAACTTACGTGTTAAGCTGCGTTTACACACTCATGCAATTTGGTTTTGTGCAAGCCAATTTGCGCAAAAACAATTGAGCTTGTGCTAAACGCAGCTTTAGATAAGCACATCATTATAAAGAGTAAGGATTTATGAAAAAAAGTAGACACGCTTTTTATTTAAAACTGAATAAACGCAAATGTAGGTGAATTTATGAATAATTCAGATGTAACAAAATATTTCAAAATGTTTCAATATGCAATGGCCAGCCATAATTAAGTAACCGTAAATTGTTTAACAATATTTTGATTTTAAAAAGCCAACCTAAAACTCTTCACATTTTTACAATCAATAAATTCCAAACAACTTGAATGTAACATACAAATTCCTTAATTTTAACTCCGAAATTCTCATGCATTTAAAAACATTAAATTCGCTTATTCTCACTGAATTGAAGCTTGTCGGATTACTGTACACGGAAGTTCAAAGTTCATCCGGTAACTTAATGCTAAAATTACATAATCACTTCAACTTTGTTTCCAGCAAACCAACACATCCATTTATCGAGTCAGGATTTAACAATTCTTATCTACCACCAATTTCGAATCATTTTCCCCAAAATCCTCTACCGATTGGACAACCAACTAGTCAATTCAGATCATCATTGCCAGTAAGTCCTTTTCCAGCAACAACTTCTCAACATCAACAATCATGCGAAAGTTACCATCGAAAATTCGATAACAATTTTAATTGTTGCGAGTCACCACAACAATTTTGTGGATCTAACGACAATGATATATTCGAGGATCACGAAATGCCACCAAAAAGTGTTAATGGCTTGATAATGGGCAAAGGGACGTACACGTTTGTTGGGAAGGATGGCATCACAAGGGCGGTAGAAGGAGATATGATGTTCAAATCGAATGGAAAGAAATCTCGTAAATTGGGTATTCCTTCAGCTGCGGTAGCATCCTTGGCTGGCGGAGGTTTGGGCTAAATGTTTAACAATGAATGTGCCAGTGTTATGAATTAGAATGTATTTTTGTTTAATATAGTGCAATTTAGTTTTAGAAATTCCAATCTTTTTTTAGTATAATTTGCATCTTTAACATTGAATGAAACATTTTTGTAAGTACAACCATTAGAAGCTGAAAAACAAAATCACGTGGTTAAATATCCGGCTTTTAACTCTAAGAGCAATGATGATAAACCCATCGTCAGTCATTGAATAATTATTTGTCATTAATGTAATAATCTTGTTTTGTTGGCAGTGAATAGAAAAATAAAAGCAACACTAACCCATCGCCATTCACTTAATGTCGAGCGTCTAATTTAATTTCGAGACATTTTTCAGAACTAATCTGCATTATTATTTTTACACTTGTTCTATTTTAGTGAAAGTTCTGATTAACGTTACATGCTTTAAGAGACACATGTGGACATGACATGATGGGCACGTAAAAGTTTATTTTGAGCCAAGTTCTGTACCAAGTTCAGAAAATATTAAAAACTCAGTCATTAGGAAAAAAAATTAGAAAGGATGTTGTCTCACTTTTTTCCACTGGAAAATTTTCACTATCATTATCATGACATTCAATTTGCCGGAATAGATTAGGTACAGAGGAGTTGTTTCTTCTATATAAAGTAGGAGATTATTGATGGTATTCAGTTTAAAAGCGTTTAATCCCATTAAATTTTTCGGTGGCCCATTGTGGAGGTGCACACTTACAATACGAGATTTTACACACTCATTGATGATTGTGAATCGGTATAAAGTAAATAAATACTAATTATGTGGGGAAAGTACTTAAAGAACGTACCATCTCTCCACCACTTCAGTAGTTTCTAAATAATCTATACATTATTATGAAAGAAGTAAGTACAAAATTATTTGCATGTTTGTTATTGAAGGTACGATAAGTTGTATGGAAATGGTGCACGATAAACTCATGTTTCAGTTAATTTTTATCGTTTTGTTTGCGGTCTTGGCATTGTCAGTTGCAAAACCAAAACCCCAAGGGAATGGTTTTAACAGTGGTGGCGGATATAATTTTAAGTAAGTATCCTTAAGTTAAAGAAAAACTTCTTTGTGTTAAAGTGGTGAATTTACCATGTGTGTTTAAGACCGTACAAGAAAAGGATTAAAACCATTTGGTAAGTGCAATATGTAGTGAAAAATCGATTATTGATTTTAGTTATTGTTCAGTAAAAAATAGATTTGAACATGTGTAGAATCAATAGCCACAAATAACGAGAAGAGATGAGATGAACAATATTCTTTTTTAATTGACAAGAGAAATTTACATATGTACCCATATGTATGTATACCTACCTACATTTTTATTTGCAAAAGAAACATCTTTATTGTCACTGGAAAATAAATGATCAATTGAATTGATAGTGTTGCGAGTGATACACACCTTATCTGCAATCTGCATGTGGTAGAGAAATTTCGCATGGATTTTAATTTTCCATAAATTTTCACAAACACATTTTAGAAAAACCATTCAATGTTTCTCTGCTAAACGTGCATTTAAATTATCTGTGTACATCGATACTCTACCTTGTATTAGGATTTATATGTGTTATAAGTAAAATTTGTTCTGCACTATGCATGCACCTTTATTACTTGGTAAATCCAAACATTCAAACATTAACAACTTAACAGTTTGCCACATTAGTCTGTGAATCTATACATTAAAAGATCTTTTCACTTCAATAAAGATTAAAATAATTACAACTAATTTTATATGCAAACTTCGGAATTTTTTGATAACATAACTTAGTAATTTTCTACGCCTGACATCTTATAAAATATTATTCAATAAATTTTTTCTGATTCTAATTGAGAAATCAACTCATTACGTTTCATTATTACGGATTATTCTTATGGACTTTTGCAATGATTTAATTAACGTCATTTTATTCTTTAATATCCTAATTAAATCGCAATATACCTACGAGTACATGGTTTTTCCAAATTGAATTGGATATTGTTCGGTGAAAGGTCACAAAAGGACGTTACCGGTTGTTTTATATTAAATATATTAATTCAATTAAAATATCATCTTGTGCAACATATCTATAGGTACCTATAGCATCAAGTCGAATATATCATGATGTGTGTTTCGGGCATTTTTGAATGGAGAGTTCACAAAGAAAAAGAAAGTATCTAACTGGTCCATTTATTAAATTCATAATTAAACACCAGATTCAATCGCATATTTTCGTCGACTCTTGCTTTAATAACTAATAATTAATTAAATGTGAAACCTATAAAAATTATTTATTACATGGCTTTTGAACAGCACACAGACTCATCTCCATATACTTATATAACCACAGAATAGGTATATCACTTTCATAGAAGCATATTGTACATGATTTATTACATTTCGCTAATAAGGATTTTAAAGAAATTGAAAAATATTTTGACTTTCAACATATTAATTGCTTGCTTTGTCTCTTTCTAGCCCTCCGGGTCCGAGAGGTAACCAAGGCATCTCCAACGCATATCTTCCATCACAATCACCATCGTTCAGTGCACCACGTTCAAATCGACCTCCGACATATCCTGTCCCACCAGCACCTCCTCGTCCCGCCCCAAATTTCCAATCAATTCCTATCGGAATATCAAACACAAACAATGTCCAGAGCCGACCACCATCACCTTCATCATCCTCATTGCCAGTCAGTCCATTTCCATCTTCCACTAATTCTAATTCTAATTTACCAGTTAGCCCGTTTTCGGCCTCCAATAATGGTGGGACATCGGGAAATAGTCGACTTCCAGTCAGTCCTTTTGCAGCGTCCACTGGAGGAAATCAATTTTCAGGTGGAAATTCCAATTTCAATGGTCAACAGGGAGGAATTGGTAGTTCGTATGGTCCTCCGCCACAACAATTCAATGGGTTCGGATCACCGCAGCCGGTATATGGGGCCCCGGTGTCCAATGATTTGTTTGAGGAGTTGCCACAAAGGAGTATGAATGGCAGAATTATGGGTGCTGGATCGTACACATTCATTGGAAAGGATGGTGTTACGAGGGCCATCGAAGGAGACATGATGTTCCAAGCCACTGGAAGAAGAACCAGGAAGTTGGGTATCCCTTCGGCAGCAGTCGCATCTCTGGCAGGCGGAGGACTTGGCTAAAATTGGTTTATGTTAAAATTTTTGTAAATAAATTATATTTAAAGTTTGTTCCGATTTGATTAATGTTGAATGTTGGTGAATGCGCTGGGAAGCATTCGCACGTAACTTATTCGATATTTGAAAGGACTTTTTGATGAGGAAGCATATGTTCACTCAAGATCTTATATGTCGACTAATAGAAATTCCTTAGTTTCAATCAATATTAATTTCATGTTATTCAATACATAAGAAATTTTTGATTACATTTCAGTCTTTGGGTGGTGATTGTGAAATGAAAAATTATTTATTTTTAAACCCCTTTAAAAGGTCACACCAAAAACTTATATTAGATAAGTAATAAAAACGAAAGTTGTAGGATATAAATATTTTACGCAGATGATGAGATTAATAAAATACAGGCATTTGAGTGACATTTTATTATTGCTGAATAAAATGAATCAACAGTTTATGAATAACAAAGTTCGTTTGTTTGAAAAATTCTAGTACAAAATTAAATTACCACAATCAAATTCGTTGTTAATCTTTAAATGTTAAACACATTTTGGTTTCGAAACAGATTTATTTCAAATTGAATAATTGAAACCTGAAAAGTGCGTAGAGAACACGAACACGGTCAATATTTACTTACACAATTGTGAATTAGGACTTTCCTTTTTTCCTGTAGAAGATTTATTCGAGTCAGTTGAAATTTTTTCAAATGCACTTTTACATACAATTAATTTCAATCAGCAATCTTATTATGCATCATATTAATGAATTTCACGTTCATGATTATTCATTGTAGTCAAGTTCACTTCACACATTTTAATCAATAATAATATATTATTGCTATTTGCATTTTGTATGTATCGACGCATGTATGAATATACGAAAGGATACAGTGTCCTAATTCTAGAGCTAATTTTAAAACAACATCCTAACGGGACTTGAACTTGACTTGGTTGGCACGTTAAGAATGTACACACAATGCAACAATGTTGAGTGGCATGCAAATTGAGTTAAAGAAATAGATTTACGATGGGAAATCCGTAAGATTACTTAAAGTTGAAACGCATACGAAATATTGCCCAAAATTCAATTCTTCCAACTGGTATACACAAAAAAACCGAAACCACTAACTGGTTCTCCTTTTATGGAGCTTTCTTGAAAATTCGGAAATGTTTAATAGCTTCACTAATAAATGTTGGTATAAGTATAAAATACTTATAAATTATGGGTGAAATTTAAATAAGCTAGTTCGGACAGTTTTTTGTAGATGACTCTGATAGCTTCAAGGAGATGAAGTGAAGAGTCTCAAAGTTGAATGAATTTTATGCACGAAGCACCATACATTTACCTATGATAGTACGTAAAAGATTATAGGAACAACAATTTAGCTATTTAAATTATTCATGAAATTGATGATATTATAAAATAATGACGCAATTTTCAGTTTTTAAGACAATTACCTTTCTCTAAATTTAACATTTAACTCTTGATTTTTTGCTTTTCACTTGAAATTTTGAATTTTGCATGTTTCGCAAGAGGGACAATTTGTTCAAATTTAGACGGCTGGCTGTAAGATTACCTATGAATTCACTTCCTAATATGCGTATATACATTCTGAGACAATAAATATACGTAAACAAAAATCAGGCATTTTGGCATTTCAATTTAGGACCTCTTAAGATCCTTTCAAAAATGGTCAAAAGCAACATTCATGGATTAATTAACTTGTCAAAAATATCAGAATAATTGTTATATGCAAGGTTAACATTTTCAAATAAATAATATTTTCTGTTGATCTACATAATTGCATCAACATTCAATATTATTCCAAATAACAAGAAAAAACGTTAATAATAAAGAACAAAGTCAAGAATGCGAGGTGAGTGCGATTCGTACTGAAATCACGTAAAGCCAGTTTTATTGCTTAGAATATAATAATAGACAAGTTGTTGTTTGTCCATGGTTGCGAACTGGCCATGGCGTAGCAAATGACTTTAAAAGAGTCTTAACCAAAACCGGGAAGTGAATTGTATAAAGGCCAATAACCGAGCAAAAGTATACCTACTTCGGTCAACCTCACTCCACTGACTTGTCTTCTATTCTACTCTACTAGGTACGAGTATACACATGGTTCTTCTTGCACGAAGGACTATTATACCAGAGAGCTTTTTTAAACAATCGTATATATGTAAACATTAAATAGCACATTTTATTGCCGTTAGATTCTCAACTTGTTTGTACTTGTATTTAGCACACTAACTTTATCCTATAGACCGTCAGTCAGTTTACATCATTAAAATAATTATTATATTCAAGAATATATTTAAAAATATTCTATTTTTATTTATACACAAGCAACTAGCCAAAGTAACTGAAAACATTCTGCACTTGTTTGGTTGGATTGTTTTGCGCCTCGGAAATCCCAAAATGTAAAAATTTTAATCACGTCTAAATCAAATTTATTTCTTCACTTGCTTGAATAAACTTGAATTTAAAATTTTTGTCCAATTCCGTGTTCGGAACTGTTAGGTTTTTTTATTTTAAAAAACTTCGTGATTTATTGTTTTCCATTTCTCTAATAACTGTTCCCTTTTTGTAAAACATCCTTGATTCGAGTATAATTAAAATCTACTTTTATTACAAGCTGGTAAAAACCATCTTTCCGAGAATTTCGGTGTCAATGGACAATATTACACAATTTCAAGGATAAAAGGTGCTATAGGTCCAAACTACCTACCACCCGCAAACACAACGAAACTGAAAGTAATCTGAAACCATTCAGGAAGTCCTTATTTACCTGCCCCCAAAAACGATCTGATTTAGCGATTTTTATTAACAAAATGTAAACCTGTGAGCAGTAACTTAATTCGAAAGAAACAAAACTAAAAACATCCTCTTTCACCGGTTATATAATTTATTTTGCTGTTTCCCAATAAAAATTTTGAAATTCCTCAATATATGCTTGTTTGCTGGATCTCTCAAGAAACGACATCAAATATTGGTTATTGCCTATAAGTTTGTGTGCATAACAAATATTTAATATTTACTCATTTATTGTTCACACGTTTTAAATGGAACACAGGCACAAAGGCACGTTTATTATAGGACCGATAATTACAGATTTTATGTTGCACTAGAATTAATTAAGATAATTATCGACATTTTTGAGAAAAATCTATTTACAGGAAGTCAGTCGCCAGTGTATGAATCTACCTTATATAATTTGCGGCGGCAATTTATATTTACAGCTTATATTCAGGTTACAAACCGACCAGGTACATAATTCAAATTACATAACTTGCCTTTTAATTAAGTAAACACTATTTCAATTTTTAAATGTTGATTTTATCAGCTTACGGTAAATTTACCTTGAACAAATATCGTATATAGTGCAGAAAGAAGTTGTCAAATCAATGTTTTGGCAGCACGAACAAATTTTTAATTCAAAATCTTAATCAAGTTTTTTCTTTAACTAAATTTAAGATTAATTTGAAGCCTAATAGAATTTGTTACAGTTTTTTTCGGTGCAAATCCTAATCAGAATCGCATTAGGAATCGCACAATGGATTTGAATATGTTTGGAAAAAAATTGTTTTCTGATGTAGGTTATTAGTTACACATATACTAGTCATAAACTGTTTAAATATACTGACAGGTCAAATTATTAATCATAAACAGAACGAAATTAAATTTTCCGGAGAGCAGCTGGACCGGCTGTGTAACATTATGGTATTAAAATATAATTATAAAATTAATTACATATCTCATAAATCTAATTTGAGCTAATGGATGAAAAAAAGACAGCTTTTTGCGCTTGTAAAAGATTTCAAGATACATTTCGGGATTTCGGATATTTACCTACAGCTTTTGGAGCAATTGTATCGAAAACCGAAAGTTTTGACCATTTCTCAGCAAGTGTCCATAGTCGAATGTTACATAAACAGTCCCTTTTCATACAGCACAAAATGAAATATTGAATTATTTAAAGCGTGACCGTAAATAATTTTGGAAACTGTATTATTTACCGGAAAGTTGTAAAATTGTGCGTTGACTTGTACTTTCAACACGATGTAATAAATGTGACCTAAACTGGAGAGCCCAGTTTGACTCCCTTCACACAATATTCTTTTAAAATCTCATTTTCTTTTCAAGTATGACCTACACCAAAACTAACTACTAAAGGCGCGTTCGTTTATACGATACATACACAAAATATAATTTCGTTTTCATTTTGTGAAACTTTGTACAGCTATTCGGTCTTGTTATTTTATCTTACATAGCGGGACGGCGAGGAAAGTGATGCTGATTGTTTTTGCATGTCACATATCAATTGAATCGGTTTTGTGGGTGAAACACATCGTCCTATTAGCAGATTTTAGGATATTCTTTCACTTTTACGATTAGGGAATCAAGGGTAGTCTAAAATTCCATTATCTAGTCTTCTAAAACCCTATACATTTTTAACAGACGAATATAAGAAAAATGTCAATCTGGGAATGTGCAAGTAAAAAAAACAACGTTTTACTCTCCCAACACACCTTACTCTTCCTCCTTCTTAAAAGTTATACTAGCTACTACTTAAGCACATAATAAATATTCATATGGTAATCGATGTTATTTTGGATAACTAATAATTAAGTAATTATACAGATCTTTAGGTAACAATTTATCAAATTAAATGTATACATTCGTATTAAATAATATGTTGATTTCTATCTGGAAAGGCAAATTCGAGCAATTTGGTAAGTGTTATATTATCAAGGATATATGTATATCACCAATGGGTCGGTGATTGTTCTTGGTATTTATATAGGGCCATGACCCTTGTTTTGCGTACAAATCCCCGTTGCTTGGTCCTATACATAATTGTCGAAATTTGCATTGTGTTGTTTATTTATTTATTTTTTTGTAAGCCATTATGTCATCCACAATACAGACCCTTTGTGCTAACCAGACAATAAAAGACTAATTATTTTGTTGACAATTATTTTATAGGCGATTAATTCGTTTTATATGTTGAAAATTTGCATATAATAATTTATACGATTGGGGAAAAAAATAGAGAGTGTTAATGGAGCCAGAATATGGTAGTGTTACTGTTAATTTAAATTCGATGTAATTTTTAATTAATCCGCTAATATCTCAATATATTTTGGCCGTGGGTGTGCTAAGAGATTGTTAAATTTATTTATTACAATTTTTTTCGAAGATAGAATGCGTGTCTAAAAGGTCATGATTATAATAAATCAAAGTCCTTTATTAGAGCAGACATGCAAAGCTGCGTATCAAAACTTAATATTTGCGTTATTGTTATTAGAAAATTGGCATCTGCCGCTTATATACAGTATTGAATTACCGATTTTGAGGATTCTACAACAAAAATATTGGCTATTCAATTTGGTGTGGTAGATAACATATATGAAAACAAAAATGTGAAAGGGCAAGATGTTTAAACATTATTATATTCGTAATATGAGACAATATACATAATGCAGATGTTTCGAGATTAAAAAGTAAAATTGTATAATAGATATATAAAGTAATTAATTAATTATATAACAAAATTATTCTAATGTATCCAATTTGTTGTATTTTGTTGAACTTTAAGCCAAATCTAAAGTTCATTCCGCAAGAATCTATAAGGAATAAGGAAAAGGAAGAAATAATCACTTCAAGTTGATGACGCAACAGGCACAATACAGTTTTTTTTTGTATTGTTTAATTTATAATTACATAAATGGTTAGATTGAAATTGTAATAACATTTGGAAAAAATCAAATTAAAATCGTTCAATGATATTGTTCTTTCCTTGTATGTAAATGTACGAAATACTTTTTTGCTTTGGCAAAACAAATTAAACAAAAATCGTTACTTATTGTTCAATTGACTTTTTTTGATCCTTGTTAGTGAACAGGTTTCCAAGGAGTTCCACCCAAAATTTTTTTAACACCCATTTAACAGGGATATTGAACTTAAATCCAATAAATTACTTACATAATAAAGTAAACAGATTTTTAGGCAATTGCTAATGGGAAATATTATTAGGAATGAGGCACAAATCTTATGATTAAATTTATGGCATCCTGTTTGGTAATGTGTGAATGTTGCTCGATCATTTTAATTGTTTATACTTAATTGGCATGTATTAGAATCATTTATGGAGATTGTGCGCTAAAATAGGCCAGTGGACAAGACTGGCTTTTTTCTTGTTCCTCCACTATGGCCATTTCGAATGTCTTTCAGGTAACATTCAGTCATTGACCTGTTGCAGGAATTAAAAAACGTTGAATTAATATAATGCAAAAAATTCAACTTTTATGTTGTTTTCAAAAACTTTTACAACAGATATTAATTGAGTGAAAAGTGCTTGGACCACGCATCTGGAGTCCGATTTAGTACAATAAATTGCGTCATTTGGTAACAGACTTTTAACATTCCCATAATTTTAGATTTTTATTGATTTTTTCACAAAATCATCTTATTATGGTTAAGTTTAATTTGAATCATGTTCAAATAACGAGCCTTGAATGTAACTTCTTCTACAAAACGTTCTTTGTGGTTTAACGATAATTTCATTCTTTTGTTCCTTAATTAGTTACTGGTCTGGAAAAATATTTAATAGACAAGATTTTATCAAACAGATTGCCAAATATTCCTTTGGGATATCAAAATTTACAGATAATTAATGGCCGTTTGGTGGAGTTTCATTTATATAACAAGCCGCAAACGTGACTGAATCAAATAATCTGAAAATCTTAAAAAATTACTCATTTCAAAACACCGTAGATAATTTCTTGATTCAAATTTTTTGTGATATAAACTGGGTACCAAATTTAATTGATCCTCTTGGACGATGCAATATTCCGATCAAATCTCTTCTATTGTTAGACCATTAGTAAATTAAATACACGAACAGATGGTTTAGTGAAGTCTGAAGTGTGTTTTTGGAGAAAACCAGCTGAAAATGTATTTATAGAAAAAACTTTTTCAATAAATAATGTAAAATCGGAAGTAAGAAATTTTAATACACTTTGTTTAACTTTGTAAGTGTATATCTTTTTTACTACCTGAGTTATATTCACACACCCCCATATACCGTGGGAATGGCAAATATATATGAATATGAGTACCTATATGTACTTAAATATTTCATATTTGAAAGAAAAAAATTATTAGGCCAACATATATAGATTGAAATATCCATCAATGTAGTATCAGCGTTTTATTTTATTGTATCGATTTAACAGAAAAGGGTAAAAAATCTTTCCCACACACACAGTACAAAAGGATTCATGTTTTTCACAAACTTTTAACAAATTCTACCTACCTACACTTATTGTGAATATTTTCCACAGATTAATATCTTCGATGGCAAAAAAGTGCGCTATATTGAAGGTAGGTATAGGAAATTTTTGCAGGTTCATTATTCATACCACAAAGGAATAAGATTAATCGTTCCTCTCCTGAACAATTCAGATTAATACAAATTTCTTAAGTCAAGAATAATGTTTCCGATTGCATGTCCTTCAAATCGGACTCAATTATATATTTTTATTTGTTTTGAAGTGAGTTTTTTTGTATCCTTAATTATTCTAGTACTAATGATCATTTTGTATTATTCTCGTCCATTAAAATATTATTCTAATAAAAGCACGTAATTTCCGCATAATTTGTCCACAATACCTAATAGCACCAAAAAATCTCAAAAAGTATACTTATTATTTATCTATCAATTTTTATTATGATACCGTATTAAAAGTGGAAGACACACAAAAGGGTTGCATTTCAATGGCCCGCAAAGAGAACATTGTATAGTCACAGTTCCATTATGTTTGTTGTGTTTGTTGTTGCAAATACAAAGCTGCAAACATTAATTAAGTATTTTTAAAAGTATAAGGTACCATCAGCCATCTGTTACTCGTTAATATACTGAATGGTTAAAATAAATATCATTATAGGTTCTTGATCTGGCAGAGATGGCCGTTTTGCAAGATATGCAGTTGGCTTTAACTCCATCATGGAAATAGTGAACTGTTTTATTAAATCCCATATGATATATTTTATTGTTAACATTAAATAGTTGACCGTTTACCGACAGATTGTAAGTAGAGTATAGCAGGATTGTGAAAAATCCGATGATTATCTTCCAGATGTCCTTGAAGAGGGATTTATTGCGGCCAAATGTCATATTGAGCATAATGTGCGCGTTTTTGATGGTGATAAATGCAAAAGAAATCAAATCTATTTGCATAGCTAATTGATAGGATAAACACAGACGAACCAAATTCATCGAAATTTTATTTTCACTCATATAATGTACCGTTTCACCTACTAAAATTCGTAAAATGAATCACTTGTTATTTCCATGAAAGCTCTATGAATAATTGCGACCATCAGCCAAAGTTCACAACATGAATATATCGCAAGGTGAACGCGAAAACGAGAATCGCCTTTAATCATAAGACCAATTTAAAATTTCGTTGGAAGCGTGAACAGATTTGATTAACTCTTTTGTATTAATTAATTGCGTGAACGTTGAAGAATTTTTTAACACTGTCAATTGTTAAGGACATTGACATTGGCTCCAATTTAATTGTGTCCTTTGGACAATGCAGAATAAAAGTCGTGAGATTGTTTTAATTAATTTCACACAAATCAACACGAAGAATGTATTTTATATGCAAATAAATTTCCATGCTTACATAACTCAATTTTCAAGTGAATTCGTGCAACTCTTTGTTTTTGACTCTTTTTATACAGTTTTTTTTTATTTAGCGTTGAAGAATGTTTTTTTATTTTTATCATCTGCATCGGCATATGTGTTTGCTAACAATGATGGCTTAAAAACAACAGTTGGATACTCTCTAAGTAGTATTACAGCTTGTTAGAAGAAAAGAGTTTGAATTTGGAAGTTTTGAATGCAATATATGAAATTAAGTAATTATTAGCTATAAAAACTCCACTAATATAAAGATATAAACGTCTTCGTCATTATACTGATTGTGTTAATTTAACTAGAAACCTTTATACGAAAACTTAATTTATAACATTCATTAAATAACAAGAGACTAAATAATTAAAAGAAGGAAATAAGACGTTAAAAATTTTGTTTAGAAAAAAAGGTTTTTAAAGAGTTAGATATTTGAGGAATTTCATTAATAATTGCCGTTTAAATTAATTTGCTAACGAGACTTTGTTGACCTTTTCGTGTATAAATTTGCTTAAATGATTTATTGTGTTATTAGGCTTTTTATATAAAAAAAACTGCAATTAGTTTGTCAAAAACGATCCGCTATCACTATATCACTTTTCATAAAAAAAATCAAGGTTTTCACTTGAAATTCAAGAAATAGGATGGATTAAACTACACATGATTTCTAAAATGTTTTACCTGTATTTAATGACTTGTGAATTAATGTTTTAGGGAATCGGCAGCTGTAAGACTAAGACATAAGGTTCTCGAAGCCCAGCAGCGGTGGTCGGAAATCTGTTTATCAACCCTTTCAAACCCATAACCTTCCATAACATGTAAAATATTGATAGTCATCCTCAGCCCTAAAAAATTTGCTGTGTGGGTGAACCTATTGCCTGATTATGCATAAAGTAAGAATGCAGTGAACCATCTGGAATGCTTTAACCCTTTATAAGAGAAACTTGTAAATATATTCCATCAAGTCGCAATTGTGTTGTATATGAAAAAAGCAAGTTTAAAAACGTTATATTACGCAATTTTCGTTTCAGTTTTATAAAACAGCTATACGCGAAATAATTTTACTATCAATTTAACTGTACTTCGAAGACGTAATGGTATTTAATTTGACCAAGCCTCGAGTTCACTAGTTCTTCACACAAACAACGCAATAAAGTTTGTTGCTGCCATTGACTCTCTGTATATGCCAATTAGGTCACCAGCGACTTCCACGAAGACTACGTATACAACAACAACAGCAACACAACCATCAACTTTATATTTTATTTATATAAAATTCTTGTGCAGAATTTATTCTCATCGTTGTTTATTGTTTTCATAGGGTGGGTCCCCTATTTATCAGATGTAACGGTGCTTTTTATGTATTCTTGATTATGTTTCAGATTTTAATTATTATTTTTACAAGATATAATAAAAAGGATTCGCTGTTAATCATGCAACAACTTTTATTTATTTTGGAACCTAAAGGTTTTATATGCGAAGCTTTCTTTGTGCAAAATTCTCAATTAGTTCTTGCAGGTGAACAGCAGGTGCTTATTTTTTTTTCCTAAATTTGGAAAAGGGAAGGTTTATCTAGTGCAACTCGTTTTCAAAATGTTTAATAATGTATTAATTAATTAGCGATCTATTTTTGTATTCGGCTGGCGTACAAACAGTTTCCGTCGAAGAGTTTACAATACCATCCAACATTCCCAAAATTTACAGGCCAACAAACCTTAAAAACAATACAAATTTACATAATACATTTTCAAGACATTTTTGGAATTTTAAATGAATTCACATTTTGCCATCATCATCATCTTATTTATGCGATTTTATTCTTGTCTATATATATACAACACGTTGTCCCACATGACAACTCACATGTATATATACACAAGTTCAGGCTCCATGACGGTTGGCCCCTTGCCAGTACGGTCAAGGACTCTCTTGCTATGTCGCAATAATATTATTTTCAAATGAGGAAGCCAAATATCGGCTCGGTGTTTTTACTCGTAAAAGTCAATTTATGGTCATATTTACATTCGAAATGTACCTAGCCTGGTGGATGAACTCCAAACACTTGTGATGCCTGGGAGTTCCGGTCTCTTCAGCGAAGAACAAGTTCAATAAAAAAATAGCAATTAAATGAAAATACCTTGTGTGAATTACTTTTCCAAGTAAAATTACTTTTTACCATCGGGTTTACGAGTGTTGGAGGTACTAAACGAAAAAGCTTCTTCTCAATTGTCCTTGACCTTCAACAAAAGCAATGGGGGGATTAAAGAATATGCATATGCAATTTAGCAAATGCTCACACTTTGATTAGCTTCTTTAACAAATATTAGTCGCTAATGCGTTTATTAAAGAACTCAGCAAGTAGCCACTCTACCCTCTCTGTAATGAGATAATAATCTTCATGGAGATGAATCAACTTCCTCTGACATCCCACCATAAAAACCATAAATAAGTATAGGTACTAACTAATGATTGATCTCGTTGTTTCTTAAAAAATGATAAAGGCTTTCACTTTTAATAAAAGAATGAATTTTTTGTGTGTTCATCCCAAGAGTGCACACATGTTCCTTCCTTCCTGTGTTCATGTATTGCTACAATTTTATGAAGGCCTCGGTCTGGGCCTATTTTAGAAAAGATGCTACAGAAAGGATATTAGTTCCCAGCCTCGTAACTACCACCTGTACAATTTTCCCACACCCTAACATACAGCTGACATAACCCTTCCTCCCTCTATATCCACATGAGAGGATGCCTTCACAATGCGCCTTCTTAGGTACACTTTTGTGAAGAAATCTTCAATACGATCTACGACTTAGGTACCCACAACAGCGATGTGATGGAAATTAACATATATTAACGACCATTTCGTGGATATTTATGCGGTGTGAAATGTTGCTATTGCACAATGTTTGGTCATGAAACAGTCATCAAAGTATGACTTACCGATCATTTGAATAGTGCATAAATTATAGGCCCACGGTGTTATTATTGACATTGAAATAAACATACTTGTTTATTGTAGTGCGATGTGGCCAAATTCAAGTTCGAATAGAAGTGAACTGGGATGTGAAAGGAAGAAAGAGTTCAACGACCATTGAGACTAATTCGGTTGACCGATCCTTTTTCAGCTTTTCACTCACAGAATAGCAAAAAATGTGTATTTTTCACATACTCATTAAATTACGCCTATTTATTTGGGATCGAGTGGCACGAATTGGGGGACATACCTACCTACACCGATGTGACAAAAAAGATGAATGATACTTTAAGTAAAAGGGTTGACTTGGGATTTACTTTCACTTGCTCACTATATTCACAATACGAGCAAGTTGAAAATTTCTGAAAACGCTTAAATATTGATAAGATGATAAACAATTGTTTTCTTCAAATTCTGTTGGGTGACAAATGGTGTACCGTTAAAATTTGCAATTTGCATATAAGTTTGTCGTAAACAAGCACCAAAAAATTCCATTAGTATAAATTTAAAATTCTAAATAATATAATAATCGCCGCTTTATTATTGAATCCTTTTAAGAGGCAGAAATATGCGAGAATGATGGTCGCCTACGTGCGAATTAAATAATGTAATGTGAGTTTGGAGGAGGCAAAAAGCGGAGCCTCGGATCATCCACTGAAGGTAGCGGCATGGTCAGCTAACACACATATTGTCGCCATCGGACCACTCAACCTAACGGCAAACAGAAAGTAAGTAACCGCATTGATACTGTTACAAACAGAGTTGCTTTTATTCAAATTTTGATTTCGTTTTACACACATCTTATTATTACTGTATTATGTGCGGCGTCACAAGGTTGATTTGAGAGAAATGGAAAATTGGTTAACTGAAAAAGTTTCATCTAACGGCAAAAGCTTCTCATGGTTTTAATAATAAAATCTGTGGTTTACAATTGGGATACCCTTGCCGAATTGGGAAATTCTTGAACGGTAACCCGATGGATTGAGTCAGAAAAACGCTCTCAGAAACGCGGCAATTCTGGAAATACCATTTCTCCATAAATAATAATATTATTACCCGCATTTATGTGTGTTTGGTTTAATCTAAATTTTATTTCAATAACAATTTTATGATTCTTTTGAACTTCGATTCGAATTCCAACACTAGATCACGATTAAAAATAATAAACTGGTATTTTAAATGGACGAAACAAATAAAGTGGTTTCGATTGCTTCGGAAGTGATTAAGCAATTGACACGAATTACTGGCCGTTAATTGGCAACAAATTGCTGCTTAATTTTACGTTATGGTTTATTTCATATCCGGTGGAAGTGATTTAGCATTGAGTTTGTTTGCTTCACACCTGCAAACTTTGCAATGCAAAATTACTTTTTTATTATATTAGCAAGAAAGAAGCAGCACAAGCAAGGAGTCTTGGTATGAAGAAGTGAGGCGACGTGCAGACGAGGAACGGGTTTGGTTCACTAGGCAATTGGAGGTCGTTGATACCGTGGCCATGGCCTCTACTTCTCGCATTGCACTCAGTCACTCTTATTGCGCAACTCTTCCTTTTTCTTTTCCCATTCTCAACATTCACCAGAAACCTTTCCACGGGGGGCATGGGGAACCGTGAATTTTGCCCGCAATGGTCAAAAACGTGGAATTATTTCATGCGATGTTATTGTGTTGCTTTGGGAAACACTGATCCACTGATAAGCGCACATTTTTTTGACAACAAATAACAAACAAACGCCTTTTTTGGCATTAGAATATTTCATGAGTGTGTAAACAAAATCAACAGTCTTTCAAGCCTCCAATGGCCTCCTCAAATGATACAACTTTAACACAATCACAGATCGATATGGCTGAAGGCTATGAAAATGTCTGCATTGAAAACCTTCGCAATTGTTTGGGACCGTCTTTAGATAATTGGTTGCTTTGTGCAGTGGAAGGCCTTATTATTGTAAATATTATCATTAAGGACGGAATAATGTTTCTTTTGAGTTATGTGTGGTTCGAATGTAGTCATTTTACAGCTTGCCAATGTCGCCAATTGGCTCAACCACATAATTAGCGAAAAATACGGCAAGCTGGATTATTATGAGAACGAACGTCTGTCATTCATTTCGACTTAAAAATATGATTCAGCATTTCAGTTAAATTTTCTGTTAAAAAGACCATGAAGCCAATTGTAGAAGAATTACAAAATTTAATAAATCATTCAAATGAACGCATTTCCCAAAATTTGATTTTCACATTCAACGCACTTCAGTCGAATTTTCATGTACTCCAAGAACTTTTACAGCTTCAAAAGAAATTTAGAGATGTACAAAAATCGGTAAGTTTGCAAATGAGTGATGTAACCATCGCAAGTCGTTCGTATCACATCAATTCGGTGGATGAAAATGACACTGAAATTACTGGGCTCTCGTTAGAAATGTCAGAAGAATGCATAAATGTGCAGAGTTTAGGTAACAATAAAAGTGTTACCAGCAATGACACTGCAAATATATCGGACATCGATAAGAGTGTGTCTGATGTGACTTTAGAGCAGACCGAGAGCAACATTTTTGAAGAGGACAAAAAACAACTTATTGAAAATGTATCTGTCTCAACACAAACTCTGGAGTCCTTAGAGGAAGACCATAAAAGTCGTAGGAAGACACAAGTTGAAGTAAAAACAGTGAAATTGTTAAAACATGCAAGAACGAAACTTAAAAGTTCGAGCAAGAAGCCTCTCATTACCATAAAAGAAAAGTCCGACTTTGAAGACTCTGACAGTTGTTTCAGTGAAAATGATTCCTCTTTTTTGGAAGATGAGAGTAACATAAGACAAAAGAGGGATTATTACAATTCAAGTCTTGTAAATTGTAATGAACTTGGTCCGAAAAAAAGAAATACACAATTGCCAAATAATCCTGACAGTGATGAAAATTCTATAATGTCAAAAGAAAGACAACAATTAAAGTTCAACAGCATTGAAAATACGCTAACCAAGTGGCATGTCTTTAAAACGAATCCTGTACATCTTACCAATATTGACAACATTTGTGTTTTACTAGAAACAGCAATAAAAATGTTTAATTTAACAAGAATTCCAAATAGTAGAACTCTAACTGCCGGTGAGAATACCAAAATGTATGAAAGATCGATATTAAAACAAGAAACGGTCGGAATTTCAAGAAAACGTAACATCTGCAAATGTTCTTCATCCGGGCAACAAAATGGTTTCAAGAAAAACAAGTTAAAATCAACTTCCAAAAGCATCTAACTACTCTATAATAAAAATTTCGTTTGCATCTTGTTTTCTGATTTCAGCATTCATTTTATTATAAATTTATTCTAATAACATGAAATAAGAACCAAAAAATCATGGTGTTATTAAATATGTTTATATGCTGTATAAGAGAGGATATCAGGACCGCCTACAAAGCTACTCGGAAAAGGCAACCAAGGGGGCTTATTATAAGTCACTTAATTTGTCCTCAGTATTAATTAAATTTTCAAAATTCACAGAAGAGCAAGTGACGTTTTTGAATAATTGTTATTTCACTCAGTGAACATAAACATTCGAAAATTGCTGACTTAATTGCATTTCCATAAATAATTGTTACGCTTTGTTACAAAACAATATCGTACAAGAATGAAAATTGATCTTATGAAGGATGTTCTTCTTAGCAAAGGACAAACAAAATCCAACAAAAACCTTTTGTCCGATTTCTTCTCCAGTACACAGATGAGTGTTGCAAAAAGAAGCGAATGCCATCATGTCAGCTAACCACAACCAACGAAATTAAACTTAATTATCCTTTATCCATAATGGTCTTTTCTGGTGCCGCGCTCTTGATGATGATGGTGGCAGACTTGTAGCGTAATCATTATCAAGGCATTGTGTGTGTGATTCTAATTCAACTTATATTCCGCGTCTAATTTAATGGCAAAGAAGCGCCAGATGCAGAATAAGTTCCGCTGTAATGTTAGCGGAACCCATTAGTGTGGATTAACGGTATGCTTGACTCGCCATTCCGTCAGGTGCATTGAACCTGCCGCGAACTGCGTGTGTCCCCTCGCCACCCCGCCCAACCCATTCGCTTCAGGTACCATATTCCACTCCCGTGGTGGCCCTGGACTTCATCAAGACCTTCACACACGGTGGAAAAGTGCAAAAATTGGTCACTATTACGCCGACCACATCCAGGATCTCTGATTCCTTTGAATTCCACGTTGTTTGCGGTCCAATGCTCAAATATTTGCAAAACTCGAGGGCATTTTCTTAATAATACCATTATAACTTGGATGGAATATATTAAAAGGCTCGTTCAATTTATTATCGCACAGTAATTATTGGTTGTATATAAGCAGAAAATAAATATTTAATTTTGGTAAGATGGAATGGAATAAAAAAAGCTCGTCCTTTTCTCAACTAAATCCTTTCAAATTGGTCACAAATTAAGAGTTCTATCGTCATTCTGACGTGTTTAAGCTAATTTCTTGGTGGAAAGTATCCTTTCTCTAACTGAGATCGAACTTTACTGCTTTCTTCATTCAATCTCCTTACTGTAACAAATTGTTGCATAAAAGTATATTTATTTATAAATTATTTAATACAAATTTAAAATTTCACTCGCCAATGTAGCAAACAAGCTCGCAACGATGATTAATAGCTTAAACACTTATTATACTTATTTTAACAATAACAATAAATGTATAAAGTGTAAACGAATTAACTATTACCTCACGAAGTGAACCTTCAAGACTTTACATATGCGAAGGCCTCCAATAAATTAATCAGTTCGACATTTTAATCGAGCATAATGAAGAAAAAAGGCAGAAATTAATTACGAATTCTAACGGTAAACTGATATGCGACAGATTGCTATAAATTCACAAAGTGCAATTAAAATCTAATCTAGAAACGAGTATGCTGGTTGGTAGTTGTGGTAGGTAGGTTTGTAATTTATAGTAAAATTTATTATGAATGTTATGTAACCGTCATCTGGTGGATTTGTGTTATCTGTTATTCGATTTTCGAATTTATAGCATTGTTTCATCATTAGTGGCAACAAATAACAAATCAAAAAAAGATGATGGCTTCAATTTAACATAAATGAAGTAGACGCGGAAGTGTGACTGAACACTGAGATAAGTCTAATCTTTTTACCGCCAGTACCAGCATGAGATAATGAGACACACGCCACTAATTATATATGATATGAACAAGAACATCAGTTTTATTGTTATTACTTTTCGACAATACAAACATTAACAGTTCCTATTTAAAGACATTCCACGCGGAGATAAAAAAATGTATTTTCAATTCTGTATTTGAACTTCTCAAGTTTCTGCTGGACACAATAATAATACGTACTCAATCGACCATAATTTCATATCTGAATACAATAGACAATAAATGCTATTTTTATTGTATTTTATTACTTTTTTGTGTAGTTTCAATAGACGAAATTATTTCAAGTATGAAATTATAATCGCAATGAAAAAATCACCATAAGAAGAATAATCTTTTTTGGTATCAAAAATACAGTTTAAAGAACTTTTCCGGGAATAATTGTTTTGTTGAGATAACAAGATTCTAATCATCATCAGAAATTTGCATAAAGCCGTATGAATGTGAGCTTGAACGAATTTTTTTACGGTTTATGTCAGACCTTTACTTATTTAGCCATCATTTATGCTCCAATAGAGATTCACATTTCATTGACTATAAAATTGTGCCCATTGAGAGATGATAATTTTTTTGATGGCAATGTTGAATTAGAAAACACGCACATATGAATTTCTACAAGCAGAAATGTTTTGATTTTTTGTTAATAGGTAAGGCAAAAAGTAGGAAATTGAATTTTGTAAGTAATATTCTGAGCAAAGAGTTGTTGTAGTTTGTTTATTGAACTGAATCCATATTTCGTATTAATTTGTCAATTAATATTAATTTTTTTTGTGTAAAAAAATAATATGGTAATTGATATGACCTACATTTTCGGATACATATTGATGTAAATAAAAATTCTTGACGTAACAAATGTATGAAAACTTGTTTTAACTGAAAAAGCGACCCGTGGGCATCAGACAAATAACATAAAAAGTGAATAAAAACTATCACTAACAGAGGAATGAGTCAAAATTTCTTTTGCACACAAGTAACGGTATATACTTGGTGGACTCATGTAGATGTGGGTATATTAAAATATATTATTTACATAATAATTTATTCCAAAAATATATCTATGTATTTTATATAATTAATGGAAACATTCAACTCGACCATTTGAACTAAATTCAAGATACTGAAGCAAAACGCTTCCCTAGTTCATATACCTATAACTAGGATATATTATTTTTATTGCGTATATTTAAAATCACCACATTTATTACATGTACATACTTAGAATTAATTAATACGAAAAATCTTGTATGCTAATGCACAATATAAAAACAATTTGAAATTAATTTGATAAAGAAATAATTATGGGGAAATATAAACGTGCTTCCCCTCTAGCAAAGAAGAAAAAACCGTATAATTACATATATACACATCCTTTTTTTCTTGTATCTTTAGTTATTAATTAATTGGATATGTGTACATAGAAGGTAGCTTCGGATACCTACAACATTTATCAAAAGCAAGCCTCTTAACGCTAAATATACTCAGAAAGGTATATCTCTATATATCTTGATCGGGATTATCTGTGAAGATCAAACGTCTGGGATCGGTTAATTATGATAAATCGTTCACCATTTACAGCAAATAATTTATAATTTTTATGAAATATTTCATGCACACTTGTTACCAATGAAATTAGATGATAATTTTATTTGTGGAAAAGTAAAACTGTTGTATCCTGCTATAGATGGATGTGTGGTGTGCAATGTGGACAATTCAAAAAAACCCACACCAGATGAATTAGTTACATTAAGCACATAATTCTGCTAAACATGAATTTTTTGTGTACGTTACGGTATAGTAGTTTGTCGACGAGTTACACAGAAGTTGTATGTACTGATTTAGCACAGTTGTGGCTGTTCATTTCCGGTAGGTTAACACTAGGAACTTCTATACATTAGCTTGGGAACTATTTCTACAAGTTTTCAGCTATAATTTAGACAGCCATAGATAATTGCATGGCAAATTCCAAATTGTAATATCTCATCTTGTGACAAAAGCTGTTGGCGGGAATTTATGTTATAGGTAGGGAAAAAACGCTAAATTTCCTGCGACAGCAGTAATTAGAAAATATTTAGATGGTCATTGTCACTGGAAGCGACTGCGAACTGTAAAGTAACAGTGCTAGGTAATTCTTCCAGAAAATAATAGACCAGATTCACAGTCATTTTATAAGGCAGAAGCACACTTTAATTGAAGTTCATTGTTGATAACTTTTTGCATACTCTGATGGTACTTTGAAGCTACCAAAGTTGTATTCTAGTTTAAAAGATGAGGAAGTTTTTAACATCACAATAGCGGCATAACTATGCGGAAAATTATGAACATCTTGTTCGGTTTTATTATTATGCTGTGGAACAGCATAGAAAACATCTGGCGCAACATTTGATTCAGAGTTTTTTTTAAGCGAATAGACAAAAATTCCTCCATTTATCTGACTGTACGCGCTTTTGACCATGGCATCAAAGCACATGAACAATTTGTAACTAATGCGAAACAAAAAGTCGAAGAATAGCCTTCCTGATGCCTACAATGGTTTTTTTCTTGAACTAACCTACTTATTTCGATTCAACTATTACATAGTGGGGCCCTGCTGGTAGATGATATGTGAGTAGGATGTCTAAATGTCTGTTTGCAGCAAGCGAAGAAGGAATTGCTAACGGTAAATCTGCGACCGGAAGTTCAACGTCGTTTTCAAGCCTACTAGAATAAGGACTTTAACCTCAGTATGTTGTGCCATTCTATTAGTCATGTTCTAACTAACAGACAAATAGTGAACAACGCAACAACAAGTTCAGCAGGGACTTATTATTGTTTTCTACATTGTATAATGCGCGTACATTGTAAGGAAATTACGTTGAAATGTCATTAGCGAGGTCTTAATTTATAATGCATTCAGTGGCCATTGTTGGAAGCTTACCATTAGGTACCAACCACTAAAAGCTTCTTTTTGTTTGCAAATTTTTTCCTGTCAATAATGCTGCTCAACAGTATTTGTTGATTGCAAGTAAATTGGACATATTGAAGTTTTTAATTGCGAAACAAATCAATTTTATTATTATTAATAAGCAACTATACATAATTAGTAATGGTCGGACTTCCTTCAAACGTTATTATTTTAGGTTATAACGATACAGACAATAAGTCTTCAATAGGTTTGTGTACGTAAATTTGCAGGTCATATACGTGATTAGGAATAAATATTTATTTTATAATACCTAACAAATTGTGGTGAAGAATAATAATTAGTGGGAATTATTTAACATGTATCTGCAGTACATAATCAAAATGTTTATGAGTTTTGTTCCCAAGAACCAACTCAGCACATGATATAAAACTTTTTCAATTACCTACACTTTATATCGATATTTCTAAAATTCTGTAGAACCATGTTTTTATTTTTAGTTACCTATAATAAAAAATGTCTGGGTGCATCATTTAGAAGAAATAATTTAATTTGATTTCTTCAATTTTAGAATAATAAACGCTCAAAGCTTTTAAACTATCGCATATCATAAAATCGAAAACACTAATAAAACATAAAAATGTTCGTAATGAATTTTATTGTTTCCTGATTTCTTCATTTGACGTAGAATTCCATTTAGAATCCATAAAATGTGCACAATATTTGATTAAAAAAAGCAATAAAAATCCAACATCCAGCCACACATATGTTTTATAGGTACACAGGAGGAAATGAAGTGACAAGCGAATTATATAAGAAAAAATGTAATAGTAGCAATCTGTCGGTCACGATAGTGACAGAAGAGATCATTGGCTTTGTGAACTTTTCACAGAAACTCAACTTTTGCGAATATCCAACGTTCATTTTGCTAATAGTAACTATTCGCGCGATTCGTCGTCGTATTTCTATCAACAAGCTGACAATCTCCACTAAGACATTTCAACGGCCGACTTAACATCAACATACAGTTGAATTATTCCCAATATAATCATTTATATTACATTCAATAAATGGTTATTAAAAAGACATTAACATGCACGCAAATGAGACCTAGCCAACTGTAAATATATCCGTAAAAAATCAAACTGCAACAAAGTTGCTTGTTTGTTGTGTTGAATTTGTTTACAAAACAAATCTCCGCATCTGGAATGATCATTTTCTGTGTCTGGACACATAAATTTGCGGTGCTACTAGTTACACCCACAAATAACAATAAATCTAGAGGAAAAAGTCCCCAGAGAATTGTTTACGCGGATTGGCGGGAGCGATTAACATTCCGCACAGCGCGAAATTAGATCATACCATTGGAATATAAGCAAGAGAAAAAAAAAGTAATCGCAAATGAGTAATTTGAAGAGTATCTGGCTGGAGTGGGCGCTGGCCACAAACTGCCATGCCTAGCGAGGGCCCCATCCAGAGAATGTGACAGTCAATGTCAAGGCCAGGACTGAGCCCAGGGCGAAACGCGAGCCTCCTCTGCGTACAACAACTACAATAAACTGCAGATCACAAGGTGTGGTATCTAGTTGCAAATCTTGTGGTGTATTTGCAATATAGACTTATCCAATTCAGTCTATAAGCTAATTAAATCAAATCATTGGGCTAAATACTCGGTGGCGGAAGAAATTTAGATAATTATCATGTGACGATTATTCGTCATATGAGTTTTGTATTAATTTACACACAACATACGTATACGTATGTATATGATGCATACAAACTAAATCTAACACAAACATGTAGGTATTAGAATATATTTCTTTTTAATTGGAAATTGTGTGCATTTTTGCGGTTTTGTTTAGCGGTTACTGTTTTTGTATTATATGGAAAATAAATATGAGTAAATTGCTCATTATTTTTTTAACAGGAAAACTGTAAAATCTGATCAACTAAATGTTGACTAAAACTGACATAATTTACATTCTTTGCATTATTGCGTTGTTGTGAACCTATAAACAAGTGAGGAAACAATCGTTATTTATTATGTAAATGAATTTTCATTAACGTTAGCGGTTATTAAGGTCCGGTGTTCGTTTGTCGGCCAATTAACAAACCTACTACTTTAATTTTCAATGAATTTTACGTAATTATGTAATTGTGACTCTATAATTGTATTTCAATATCAATTGTCGTGCTTGAAGAATGTTGAATGACGTCGTTAGAAGGCGTCGTTTTCTCGTTTTAATAATACTGGAATTTATGTATGGTTAATTTAGATGCGGAGTTGGAGTCCTATAATCTTAAACATATTTTAAACTTATTCCTATTACCCAAATTTGTTTAATTTTAATTTCTACCTTTTTATACATTTTTTATAGATTAATAAGCTAAAGTGGATCCATTTGAAAGCACTTTTTATGTTAAATTTAGAGACAGGAATATCAGGTTATCCAAATACTTTTTATGTTTTTCACACTTGATAAATAAAAACTATTTGAGTATTACTCGTATGTTGCTATTTGTTCTAAATGTACCTAATTGGTACATATGAATATGCATTTCATGATTAACATTCAAATTTGCAATGCAGTTATTAGTCACATTATTACATACCTACACCTAAAAGTAAAAATTAATCACATTCAAGAGAAGGATTAAGTTTAAGTCGTTCTAGTCGGTATACATTAGAAAAGGTGTTTTTAGAAGTGCCCGATGCGCTTTTAGCTCAGCTTTTAGTAAGTGCTTTGGAAGAAGGGAATTGTTGGAATTATAAAGGAGGGATAAATAGGCACAGAATTAATAGCCAAAGAAAAACCATAGGTATTCTGACTTTATACTTTATGACTTTACTGTTAAAGTTATAAATGAACACAATTTGTTAGGAATTGAGAAACAATTTAATATTTGCAAAAAAATATATAGAGAACGCTGTATCCATATAAGGATTTCACACATTTGCACCTATTTCCTCACACCATAATAAAAAAATTGCCTAGATTCTGCAATGTATTGTCATATTTTTGAAAACATTACTCTCAGTCACGTCTTTCGATATTGTTATTTATTTTATTACTTTTTCACTTTAACAATAAACGTGTAATTTTTATAGGTTATTATTATAAGCCATGAATTTGTAGGAAAAACCATAAATACAAGCATTTCATTAAACAATTTTTCATATACCTCAGTCATACATATATTCTTGCATGCATTAAAATTTTAATTAACATTAGATCAAATCATAACTCTTGAATAGCAAAATGAATTTAATTCCACATTAGATCCTCGCTACATGTTGTGTATGTATAGATGTAAAGAACCTATAATGATAAACCTTAAAACTGATATTAAGGAAACTCATGCATGAAGTTTGCATGCGTGAAAAAATTAATTTTCTTAACATCCACATCCTATTAAATAATTCACAAGTCCGTTGAAAAGCAATTATATTTACACGTAGAATTATTTTGTACCTATATTAAATATAATGTACAAGCCGGTTAATCACGTGACCTCTCTGACTGGCATCCTCTAACAATCTGTCAACATAAACGTTTATTACATGTGCATACCAAACCAATAACTATTATATATTTACAATTTATTTTGTATTAGGTATGCCTACACTTGCTGTTGGTTATTATTATTACCTTTCATTTCAACATCAACGGAAAATTCTCATTTAATATTGTTTTATTTAAATGAGCATCTAATATGCAGGCACGTTACTTTCAAAGTCTTTTTTATATAAAAATTCTTAGCAAAGAAAATTGCTCTGTCGTATATGAATATTATGTAACTATATACATTACATATAAAAACTTCCCTGAAATTAGAGTTTGGTGTGAATTATTGTGAGTATGAGAACACACCTTAATGCTGTATTTTTTAATTAAAAATTTTTTCCTACATACTCTAAAACATAAAAGTCCATCTAAAATACATATTAATTAAATAAATCCATCTAAATATCAACACTTTATACCCATAATGTTGGTTGTTGGAAGCATTTAATTGTAGTAATTAGTGATTCACATTTTGTATCGATATGTTTGTATTCAGGCTTGACGAAAGTCTTAAAAAAAGAAATAAAGTACTCGTATAGGTGTAAAAATATTATTGCTTTAGAGCGTGAAATGGCGTTTTTCTTGTTGTATTTCATACCTTTGCTGATGACTATTAGGATTTATTCAAAATAAAAAAACAGAAAATGTGTGAAAGAATAATCTTCAAGTTCGCTGCAATGTGCATTTTAACTTTAATGGGAACTAACAATATCCTGTTGTAACTACAACAAGTAATAGTTGAGCATATATGATAAAAAGTAAATCATATTAATAATTACATCATTCTTACCACACATTTATTATTATAAACATTAATAAAAGACAAACAAACTTATAACTGTAAAATTCATTTTCACTTGAATAACAGTTGCTTGTAAATATAGAAAGAAACCAGATTTATAAAATATTTTCAATTTCAATAAATTCAATGACACCGGTTTTTTTACAGTTTCAGTATATAGAAAGATATTGTATAATTATTCTATACGATTTTATAATAGTATAATAGATTGCGATAATATTAATAATATGACATTTAATCAGTATAATATTATTTCACTCGTTACATAAAGTTGTAGGACTTGTATACATACTTGTATAAATGCATTTTTTAAATAATTCCAAACACATTCTCTAACCTCGACCAAGTGGTTAATTTTCCAACGTTCAATTATTAACAAGAAGAAAATTGTGTTAGAATCATCAAATTAAGATTAAGAAATTTATTAGCGCTATTAAATGACACAATCAGTGGTGGGCTCAATCATTATTGCACATAAATCAAATAAAATCGAATGATACTATAAAAACGTTCCTTGCTAAAAAAACTTGATTGTGTCATGATAGACACTCGCACAAAGTTCATACAGTTATTACTTTATCCACATCTAGTTAACTCGTAACTAAAAATTGATTGCTCGTTCCTGAATCCCGAGGATAATTATCCTTGTTTCCTTGTATGCTAATGCTCTTCAACCGGTTTTTAGGGTTTTTCCTATGTCGGTAGAAAGTACATCACTTTTGTCGCCAAACAAATAAAAAATAATAAAATATACTAGATGATATAATATTTTGCATGTATTAGCTGTTCTGCATGAACAGTTATCGAGTATTGTTAATGTTTGTTTTATGTCGTATTAAATCACACAACTGGCTTCTTTATAATATACATTTATGTATTTCACACACGACTGATGATGATGAGAATATCACAAGGTCTTTGATCTAAACTATCTATTGTAAATTATAGATTTTAGTTTGCAAAATGTAACGGCAAATTTTTTATTATTGTATATTCGTATTGTTGTGGTTTTACTCGTACATAGTCTAATGAATGCATAAAAATTAATACTTAGGTATACCATTTATAAACTTGCGTTTTATTTCCCAATAGGTACATAAGGATCTCTACTGTATCCTTTATTTTCGGTTTGCTTTAAACTGGTAAAAATTTAACGGAACAATTCCAATAATTATACTACCAAGTTAATGGATGAATATCCCTCAATTGCTTGAAAAGCTCCGATGTGACCATGAACTTTACAAATAAATGCCCATGAAAAGGAATCCAGCTTCCAAGAGGGTTGCAGGCACACAATAAACATCAAGTAGAGCAGAGCATACACACAATTTGAGTGTGGCAATAAACGAAAGTGAAATTTTATCATCCCTTTTCCCTTTTTCAAAGATTACTTTATATTGCACAAAACCATCTTATCCGTAATAAATAAATAAAGTTTTGGGGGCCACTTAAAAGCAATATTTGTCGGCACATTTACAAATATTGTGCAATAATCGTCGGTGAAGGAGATTTTTAAAAGATGTTGCTCACATTTTTCAATTTTTATAGCGGTGCTATTACCTTGTAAATTCTTTTTGGTAGTTTTCGTTTTATTTTTCACCAACTGACCTCTTACTTCATTATTAGGTCGTCGCAAGTGTTTGTTTTCATGGCACGTCTTGTATAAATGCTGAAAAAGCCATTTAAAAATCAACTACAAAACAAAACAAAAATCCTTCCATCCAATGGAAAAGAGAACGAAAATAAAAGAAATGAATCAACTAGAGATAGAGAAACGGTTATGAACATGCAAACTATTATTGTTATTATGTTGTAATAATATTATACAGTCAAGAGCAAGATCAAAAGCACTCGGTTGCCATTTAAAAATAGCGCTAATAATATTACCGAAGAACCGGTATGTAAGAGTGGCAACACCGGCACAGGTATAGACCGTGATCTTGGCATTCTTATTTCACATTGTAGACAAAGACAAGAACAATCCCGGTTATAATTCGTTCTGTCTCGCTTGGCACTGGCATTTCTGCGAAAATTCAACAACACGAACCTGGACAGGACTATTGCAAAGCACACATATTGCGGCACCGTAGGTAGGCACTGTATTTGTATACTTAAATAACATCGCCTCCTAGACAAGCTGCGTGAGTATTTATGACACTGACACCTGTACGATGTTGCATATATTAAGCAACAGGTGGTTGTCTTGAACAGCGTCTGGAAAGCTCGCCTGATCACCTAAAATTCAACGGGCCTTATTTAAAATCTCGCAGCATATCTTGTATGACAGTAAATAATTTTGCCGTTTGATCAATTGGCGGCACATTGAAAACGTGGTACCATCAATTCCATCGGAGACTGCAACAGTCGCACAGGAAACGAACCCGATTCGGCGGATTCTTGACAGCCGGATAAGAGAGCATCGCAAAGACACCGATTGGCCAGAAAATTCCGGCAATTTGATTACACAGTGTGTATATCTGCCAAATTATGAGTATGTGTAATATGTATATGATCGTAACAGGTAGTTGGGGCTATTACGGTGGCCTGGCCCCCTCCACATCCAGGTGAACCATTGCCAATGCCAAGTAAGCTCGAATAGGTAACCTCCACAGGTTCATGAGCGCTAAAGGGGGCCCGGGGAGTCAGGGGCGAATACAACGGTTCAAATCGTTGGTACTTGGTGCGGTCATCAGTCTTCACAAGGACCTCATCGGAGTTAACACGAATTTCCCATGTTAGTGCTCATGAATTTATCCTTCATGAAGACATCAGGACATTGATTGAATATAGTGCTTTGCGGACAGTGTAAATAAACACAGTTTCGCTCTAGAAAATCGAGCATGGATTAGTAGTGGTGATTGTGATTTAATTTAGTGACGTTTTTTCTGTTTTTGGATTTTTTTGCACTTGTTTATTTGGATTTTTTATATCATTTCGTTTCTGTGTGCTTTTATACAAGTGAAGTAAAAGTGTTATTTGGAAACAATATTGGATTGTACATCAGACATTAAAAGATGCCGAAAATATTTTTGATCAAGAACAGGTTGCACCAGCAACAGTTGAGATTGTTGGAGTCTCAAAATGCAGCCACCTCGAAGCAAGAACTTGGCGGTATTCTTGGGGAGTCGCAGCCACTCTCTTTGATCGTCCAGAAAAAAGATGGTAAGACTTTTGATTTGAAATTAATGTTAGCGATGTATCACATAGTGTTTTGGTTCGAAAAAATGGTATTCCTTTGTCCGTTTGTTTTATCACTAATGTACCGTTCGTTAATGGACCTTCCACTATCGGAACTATAACACCTTAAACTGTAATTTCTCTTATCACAACTAATAATGGATTTAGAAGTTCAAGTTCAACGTGCGCCTATTATAATTACGAATTGATAATGTGATGGGTATTTTTGTCATTCATTAAAGATTCGTTGAACTTTTTGTAAAAGTGTACACTGAGAATAGACGATTCTGCTGTGAAAATATAAAATTAACAGATATAGGAATAATTGATTACATATAGAACTGCGATTAGCATTTAACATTATTTAAATAAAACCGTTATTGCTAGTAAATAGTATTTCTAGTGGCGTATAAATTAAAATAAGACAAGAAAGGTAAAAATAGTTAAGAGGTTACATGAAATAACGAAATTCTTTACTTGGATTACTCAATGCCATCGTGTAGGTCTTAAGTTTAGTTTCACCACTTATTTATCACTTTTCTTTATGTACATTACCTTTGTTTGGTTTTTATTAAGTGCATACTCTTACGCCTTAGTGCCTATGACCTTGCAGCAGGTTAGCAAAAAGGCCTGAAAATAACAGGTAATCTTTTTTTTCGTCAATTTAACAATACATTACTTATTCCGTATTACCACAAGGGACATGCAGTATTACAAACGTATAAGAACCTGTTCATTGTGTACTGTAGAGATCGAAACAGGAGATGAGAAGAGTAACCATACAACAAACTGCTCAATTAATCATGGAATAAAATATATGCAATTGCATGTCTCTTTTTAGCTTAAATATGATTCAAGCTGAAATTGCCGATAATGGCATTAAGATTTTTATAGACATTCTTATATCTAGAAACGGGCGTGAAAGGTCGACTGCCACAGTTGACTGAATAATGCACAACCAAAGATATCCAATAATACATTAATACAACGTACTCGTATTATTGTATATGTTGCAGTACAACTTTGTACAAGTGTTTTCTGGTTATGCGTTTGCAAGAAAAGCAATTAAGCTTTAAATTGGACATATGTGCGATTTTCAATTAAAACGACACACCATATTTGTACAAATTTGACTCGTTCTTTCTGCCTGCTGTAATAGTCTTCAACTTCTTCTTACAATACATATATATGTATATGTAAGTTTAATGATGATAGTATCTTTCATGAATTATTAATTTAAAGTTCGTTGTATTCAGTATGCATGTGTTGGAAGTATACGTTTTAGAATTGTTGCTATTTCAGTCTTCTTCTCTTTTTTCTCGTCTTGTAGAAAATAATGCCAAAGTCAAGCCACGTTTGTCCACAAAAACTTCACGTAGAATGTCGTAAAAACACATGTTTGTTTTTAATTGTTTTCATGGAGGTATCCATAAATGATTTATAGGTATTTGGTTTTTTCGTGCTTTGATTAACTTTAAATTCAGTTCATTATAAGTACTCAACCATCCAGCAGCTTTAAATGACGATAATATATCATTTTATCGTTTATTTGTAGCAGCCTACAAGCAAGCAGATAATTAATTTTCGCTCCCCATTAATAAGTGCTTTTCGATTTTTAGTGAAGGTCTTAATTTATGTAAGAAATTTGTTAATCAATAATGTGTGAATAATTTGGTTAATTTTGTAATTTTGGGGGGTTCCGAGTGGGTATAAAAAATTATATTTTCAATTTCTTTTTGTTTAATCTACAATTGTATCATTACCATTTTCAATATATGCACATAAAAAATTGTATAAAACCTAAAAGTAGGTCGCTTGTTAATACAAAGGGACGGAATCATTTCATGGTCTAGTTGCAACAACAAATTTGAATGAGTTATCATGTTATTGTTAAAAAGTGAAATTATATGGAGCCCGAGAGGAATTGTGGGTAATTATTTCACTACTGATCTGGTTTGTTCGTCCTTTTATTTGGATTAAAAAGTGCATATAGGGATGTATATAGAAATTTCCCACAATAGAAATTACATTCTCTTTTGAAAAGTAAAAACCGTTCAAGAACATTTATGTTAATTATGTTGCAATGAATTTTTTCTTGCACCAGACTATAATTTCTTTAATAATATTATTAAGTGTTTCCGTATTATCTGCGGTACCTACGTGAGCTTTTTATCTGTTGAGGGAAAAATTATGTGGAAGAAAAAGTACACTTTTAACTTCTCAAACAACCTTGCACTGCTGTGGAGTTAAAAATTGATCAACAAGTTTACTGAATAATGAGTATTTTAATTCATTTGACAGTGGCATTTCTCAAGTCCCTTTAAGGAAGTCGTTTGCAACACTTGATGATAGATTTGATGCAATAAAGAAAAAGACATTCATCATAAGGAAAAACGCTGAATTAATATGGCCATCGAGCAACAATTACATACCAGATCCATAAATGTGATAAAGTTGGCAAAAAACTCAAATATCCTTTCATATTACATTAAATATCTCGATAAACCCTTAATAAATCAACATCTGTCTGGAAAGAGAAATGATAATTGCAAATAAGTTCATTTGTTTTATGCTCTTCAGACTGAAACCATTAAATGCGATCATTTCATAATCGGCCTATTTTCATTTATATTATTTGTTTAAAGATTGTTGTGTAAGGAGTTCAAAAGGTAGGTATACACATAAAATTGGAGCAAGGACGCTGCTTGAAATATTCGAAACCATCAAATCAATTTGACAAAACTACTCAATTTACGTTTTTACGTAACACAAGGGAAAAAACCTCGGAAAAAAAAAACTTAGGACAAACAAAAGATTCACTATAAAATCTCTCTTATGTCTAGCAGGTGCAAGTACCTTCTGCTTTTGCTATTAAAATTCTTCAGGCATCAGAATTTTCCATGAAAACTGAAAAAAAAACAGACCAATCCCTTGGTAATTTGTCGCTCACGCTTCTTTCATATTCAAATGGGTGATACCCATCCCATTGAAAGGGAAAAAAAATTTATGAATTCATAATGCGGCACCTGACAGTACCGATGTGGGCCTACATGTGTCAGTACCACACGAAATAACTAACAATTATGTATAGCCTTGAATATGTAACAAATTTTTTCGTACAATTTGCTAATATAATAGATCCAACGTATACCCATACCATTATCAAGGCTAGATGGAAGGAACAATAGTCCATTATGCTCGAGATTACGTTTGTACATCGCATTTATACCTGATGGTCTTGAAAACAGTTGGTAGACGATATTAAGTCGTTTTGACAATAAAACTGCTCGAATACCGCAACTTACGCAAGTTCACAGCGGTTAACAAGGAGCGTTAGCCATTTCAAGGCTGAACTTATTAGGAGCTTTTGCACAAAAAGCGATGTCATTACTATTCTCGGTGCTCCTACTAGTACTTTACTTGGTTGTGCAACATTTCAACCCCTTAACTGTACATTGTGATGTCACATTGAGAAATCCTTTTATAAACACGTAAAATTTGTTTTTGCTAAATGATGATTCGATATCCGTATTGACGAATTACGACCAACATTGGCAATTTACATAGAATGGAAGTTAAATTCATTTCAATTATAGGGTAATCAATTGTGGAAAATGCAGGTGAAGTTCAAGGTTGTAGTAAAACTAAGTTTATTGGTTTCTGTAACATTACCTAACTTTGTTTTAATGAATGAATAGAAAGTGTTCACAGAACTTTCTCCGATGTGATATAATGATATTATCTCAGTATTTGTTTGTAGGTCATTATTATTAGGTGTAGGTAATAAACTCGGTACTGGATTTTTCATTTTCTCACCTATTAAATTTTCAATAGACTCCAAATATGTAGATAATCATCTCTTCAGAATGCGCTAATATAAAAACTCCTCTGGTACTGGGAGGCTGACCAATTTACAAAATGCCTGAAACGAATTCTGGTTTCAGGTCCAATGTGCGTGCTTTTTAAAGACACATCCAAGAAAAATACTTTCAATAAGACCTACTGGTGTGTTAAAAAACGTGAAAGTGCCTTTTCAGTTATTTTTATGACAGACTATAAAAGCCAACGCAGAGGTACCGGTTTGAACCCTGCAGGTGATCAAGTTAGAACCGTCTTAAAAGCATCTTCCCGGTTAACCTTCAGCGACTCACTCAAGAACGTTATATCTAGTTTCTACCACTTTGTCTGCTCGATATTCAAATTGTACATTATATAAGATGACGTCATATTTTACTGTATTTGTTCATTTGTATGTGTTAAAAAGGATGGTGTTGTTAATTTTTTATAAAAACAAGAATAACTTGACGTATATACCTAACATGTTTGTGAATTATGTAGGTATACATAGTTTGAACAACAAACCGATTTGTTTGTTAAACATAAGACTTCTAACGGAATTTTGTTAATGCTAATCATTTATGGAAATGAACTGTATTGTATTTCAAGGTTTCGCAAAATCATTTAACTCTGACTATTTGTCTAAACGGTCATCGAACGTGGTACCAAAATGATCGTGGTTTTAATTAGACACATAAAAATTGTGGTTTTTTTACCAATGTTTGCAATTAGGCTTGCTAACCATGCCATTAACCATGCATAAATCAATTAATATACTGATACGAACGCGTAAATATGTATAAGTGGTCCCTTGTCGGTTTTGCTTGGAGCGAAAAAAATAGGAAGTTGACATTATTTAAAAAAAGTTATTTGTTGGTCAATTAACATATTTCGCTAGTGGTTTTTAGCTAATTATCTATTTTCCCATCCAATAATCTAAAGATTTTGCCTCAGTTTAACTGAGAAAAGCATAGTAGCTACCTAAAAGGTACTGCAGGTACACAACATTAGCATATCTCTAATAAAAGAACTTCTGGTTCCGTTGTAGATTCTCACATATTCATTAACTTTACAAAACAACATTGAAATTCAGGTAGTGTTGTATCAAATATACGAATCTTTATATACATTATATACATAATTATTCATTCTCAATGTACTGTATACATGATATATTAGAGTCACGTTAGTAAATAGCAAAAACGAGCTTCAAATGTGAGTGTAAGAAAAAACATGCAAGTTCATTGGACATCCTTGAATTGAAATTTATTATAAATTCAGAAGTTAATAAATTGTAAATATATGTAATCGAATCTTATCTTCAACATTTTGGCATTTTAATAAATTTGAATATTGAAAATGTCCTTTCATTTTTCTAGATAAAGACAAGCCATCAGATGAGGTGCAAAAACATAAATCGCCCACCAATGAGGAGAAGAACTCGAAAAAACCGTTGGAAACTGTTCCACCTCGTCGTTTTATCTCTTCCATACTTGGAGGCGACATCCCTTATGGCAGCAGAGGACACGTTTTAACTCGAGCCGAACGGAAAGAGTATGCTCCAATCGTACCGCCCGATAAGATCACCATACCGGTCACAAAGAAGCCTTCAGATGATACTCCAAAACCGCAAAATTTGGTACCAGTCAGACAATTCTCTGTTATTCAGCGTACGCCAAAAACAACGAAACGAGACGAAGACAAAGATACAAGACTTCCAACAGCTGTGGTCGTTCAAGAACCTGAACAAGAACAACCAATTGATTATCACATTCCCAAACGGCGCGGCGAAACAGAGGATGAGAATGAAGAGCGAAGAATCCGTGAACAAAGACGCAGTCATTGCTCTAAAGTTAGTAAACCCCTAATTTCGGTACGGTCGATAGTGGGCAAACTGCCTGTAACAATGTCGGCGGCAGCAGGCCACGGACGTGGTTCTTCTGGTAACCAAAGTGGTGGTAACCAGTCTAATAACAGTTCTTCCGGAAGCGGAGGATCCATCAACTTCAGTGGAGGCTCAACCGGTGGTAGTAGTGGGGGCTCGTTGGGAGGAACTGGTACAGGTGGAGGAGGCATGAATCCAGGAAGAGATGGACGACAAAATTATGGACCTAGTAGTCCACCAACTGGTAGTTTACCACCTTTTTACGAATCCCTTAAAGGTAACATATTTCTAATTAAAAAGAATTAGTTAAAACAATAGAAATATTTAATGATTATTTTAGGCGGAAACAATGGCAACAATTACAATGCTAGCGGAAATTTTTCTTCAAATTATGTCATGTCAAATCAACATAACATGGAATGCGACACCGGACAAGAGTTGACGAACATGAACGGCGGCCAAAGTCCCCCCAAACAATATTCAACACTGCAAAATGCATCTTACGGTATTGTCATGAAGGATGAATCAGATTTAGATCTATATGAAACAAAAATAGATCCTATGAACCAACTTCTTCCAGGATCATACTCTGGTTACGATGAATCAATGATGGTCGATATGGTGACGGGAGCGGTTGTGGATCCATTGCAGTTTACTGCCACACTTACATTCTCCAGTTCAGCGGAACATGCACTATTGGAGAGTTTATCGGATGCTGCAGACCTATCAACATTTTTGCACGGTCTCCCGAAAGAGGACAATGAAAATGACGAAGTCATTGGCAACAACAATATCCATTCACCGTCAATGAATTCGGACTCGCCGCAAATGCAACAAGTCGACCACAACATTGACTCGTTCAATGAACAAATCCTAAATCGGAACTACGAAAATCGGAGTAATTACAGTCACAGTCAATTTTCGAAAATCTATCAAGAATCGTTGCCGCAGTATCAATCGTCTGTGAACAATGAATCGTTGCAAGTGCAAATGCACCAGCAACAAATGCTGTCACCGACATTATCGTTCAATGGCAGCGGACTGGACCTGGATTCGCCGACGACAATGTCTCTACCGTCACCGGGAGCGGCTAGTTGCTCTTTGGATGGCAACCACAACGATGGAGGCTCTATCAGTCCTCCGGCTAATGTGAGTGGAAGGCGTGATAGCACGAGCAGTGAAGCCCCGTCCCTGCAAGGCAGGGTAAATGTTTTACAACACAGGGTAAGCATCAAATTGATTCAGGCAAGCTCCTTTTCAACTGACTTCATTTATGCACATAATTTCATGAAATAAAAAATAGGGAGATATTTTTGTTGGTTAACAATGAATTTATTACATATACCTTTATTCGTTTAAGAGTGTGTATAAATTGAAAATGAATTAAGATTTTTTTTGCGTTCATTTACATAGCAATGCCCAAATCAAAATGTTGCTTTCCTAAACCTCTAATCATTTGTTACAATTTTAGTTTCTGTTTCAGTTGGGTTTACCATCAGAAGTACAATTGGAATTTGTGAATGGTGGACATGGTATCAAAAATCCATTGGCCAGTCAAGAGCCTGTACGAACTACAACGACTAGATCTGAAGAAAAGACCAAAGTTGCTTCGATAACGACAGAAGATGGCCAAACGAATTTCTGTTGTAGAGTGTGTAGTAAAACGTTTGCATTGCAACGTTTACTTAACAGGCACATGAAATGCCATTCAGATGTGAAACGATATTTGTGTACATTTTGTGGAAAAGGATTCAATGATACATTCGACCTTAAGAGGCACACACGAACCCACACAGGTAATAAATTATTAAGTTGATGTAAATGTGCGATTTTTTTTTATTGTTGATTTGTTATGTTTTAGGTGTGCGGCCGTACAAATGCAGCTTGTGCGAGAAATCCTTCACACAGAGATGCTCATTGGAGTCACATTGTCTTAAAGTGCATGGAGTACAGCATCAATATGCATACAAAGAACGTAGAACGAAGGTGTACGTTTGCGAGGAATGTGGCCACACGACCAGCGAACCAGAAGTGCATTATCTCCATTTAAAAGACAAACATCCTTATAGTCCTGCTTTGCTCAAATTTTACGACAAACGACACTTTAAGTTCACAAATTCGAATTTTGCTAATATGCTCCTTCAAGTACGTACCTAAAACATTATTTTGTTTTACTCTGTTTTATGCTTCTTTTCGTAAAATTAATCCATCCAATGTAAATGAATTACAGAAAGAACCAGATGAATACTCTTACATTGACCGGAATTAAACCCGTCCAATTCAAAAATTTCATTATCATTCTTTTATGATTTATGAATTATACAATATACATTGGAGGGACAATCTGTCTTATCTCTTCTGTGATAATATAAGTAAAATTTTTCACTTTTACGTTAAACTGATAACTAAGAAGTTATCTGCAGGAAATGGAAAGTAAAACGCTGAGGAACAAAGCCTAATTAGCCAAACGCACCGCATTTAATAACATTTGTTGCGGAGACAGTAATAAAAATCGGGTTTATTGTGCAATCAGGTGGATGGAACTGGGTTTATATTTATAAGTAAGTTTAGTTTAGTAAAAAAATCAAATCAAATGTAAAGTATATGGGAACGTTGTTAGAATTTAGAAAGAATTTATGGGATTGATAGTGTTAGAAAAAATTGTATGTATATGTAAGATGAAGCAAATACCCTTCCACAGGTTTAATATAACAATTCGAGAATGGTATTGGGAAACTTATTTTAATCAATTATCAATTTCTGAACTTTAACACGTTCCTTATATTATTCTGGTGCTTCATAGACGTCAACTATGGTGCTACAGAATAAATTATTGTTTTTGTAGTTGTATGATGTGATTATTCTTTCTTATTTTTTTATTATATGTTACAACGAACATTTCTGCAATACTTTTGTACTTTAGTCTTGTTGAAGTGAGAATTTTTTTTTTGTTAAATATAATTTGAACGGAAAACTTGTATATACAAAAAAAATTATTAGATTATCTACTATAAGTACCTTTTTTTATCTTATAGTTTTTGACATTGTTAGTATGTACTATTATTTAATTATTATTTTATTATTGCCAGTGTACCTAGAAAAGAATGTTGAAATGATTATTTATATTTATCTCTTTCTCTTTTTTACATCACAGTATTCAATTACTTCTATGTAGAATGTATTTTTATATTTTATTTAAATGAACTGATTCTTATTGGCGAATAAAACACACAAGAAATTAAAATTGAATTTTAGCTTTAATTCTCACATTTTTTTATTAGTAAAATAATTTTATCTCTAATTTATAATTTTTCAATCAATCAATATAACTTAACGTAGAGAAGAAAATATTATGTATTTTCCTAATGTTGTTATTATTCAAATAAATTATATGCATAATATCGAACCAACATATTTCTTTCTCACTTACTTATCACTTTGTGTTTCATTTTAAACAGTTACCCCTGGACGGACTTTAAATGCAACTTTCTTACTACATGTTATACCACTACTATTACCATTGGAACAATTGTCGATTTGTCTAGCATTCGTTTGATATTCCACCTTAAATTAAAGTTCAATTTTTGGAAAATTTTCAAAATAACGAACGTACCTGTTTATCGATAGCTCGAAATTGCCAGGACCAATTAGCTCGATACAAAAACGGTCGATGGTCGAACCTATTATCATCCGGACTATAAGCCTCAGCATGATAAGAAGGAGTCAAAACGGTCATTTTGTGTCTATTAATAGCATAGCACCTAAAATATTCTAATTACTAAACGAGCACCTTTCGAATAACACTCAAATACCTAAAAAAATGTTTTACTTTCTCTGCAACTTGTTTTGGAGTACAAGAACTAGACCATGTTTGAACCAATTTACAATGCATCGAATACGGACCGCAATTATAAATTTTTCTCAATCTTCCAAACTGACTTAACTCATCATACGTCATCCCCATATCTTCTTCATCTGTTTGTGCCACTTGATCTTGTTTTAACGGTTCCAATTCAGCTGTTGGAACTGCATTCACAATTTCCCCAACTACACCAATACCGAATTTATCTTTTGCATAAACCATAAAGCGTCTTAGATCAGTTTTTGAAATGCCACCAATAGGATTGATATCTGCACTAGAACAGTCATATTTCGTCATGTACCCTCTTAAGGCTTCGTCAACGTTTGCGGAACCCAAAACTAACAAACCACCCGGCCTATCCCGCACCCACAACATTAATTGAGCAAACAGATATGATAAAACCATTCGAATACGAGCTTGAATGTTTTGTAATGCTAAATTCTGACGTGGACAACCTCCATCTACTGCAAATTTCGGTATTTTACCAGTGACTGTGGCGAAAATTTCCATTACAGAAGAAACTGCCTTATCTATGATTATTGGCATGTGATAACTGAATCAAGACAATTTTTATGAAAGAAAACAAACGGATTTTTTTAAGTACCTTGAAATTGCAGCTGCTAATGATGCAGCCCTGTTCTTTGTTTCTTTTGACGAGTTTACGGTTCCCATATAGCAAGTGACTAAAAGTTTTTCACATAAATCTTTAGCGTCTTTAGGAACATATGTGGTGTTTCCGACAATTCTTCGAATATCTGACAAGACTTTAGCATCTTGAATAATATAAAATGCATAAGAAATAAATAATCAAAAATGTATATTTGTTCATAAATACCTCCTTTATAAGCTTGATCCACTACTAATGTACACATGGAATACACCAATAATGCAACACTGGAAGAATCAATGCCACCACTAAGTGGTAAAAAGAATCCACCTTGTCCAGATCGACGTAGATAGTCCCAAAGCCAACAGGCTGGACCCTGGAATAACAAAATTTTAACTATTTTAATAAATATCCAACTAAAAGACCCTACGTTTGCAATTTCTTCTTCAGGAGTTAAATAAACCACTTCAATGGGTATCGCTGTGGGTAAAAGCGTGTCATTTTCTGGAGTTAATGCAAAATCGACAACAATTCTTTGATAACTTGGACTACCGGCTGCTGCTTGACATCGAGCTCGATTTTGATTACGGTAAGTTCGAATATCTTCGAGATCAATTGTAGACGTAATGATTTCCTGAATGAAAATTATAAGAACAATTTTTACAATCAACTGAATATGTTCATGTTATTACCACTTCTTCTAATGAAAATTGCTTAGCTCGGTTAAGTATTTCACCATTTAATGTAATGGACGAGCCACCGCCAAAATAAACACGTTGCCCATCACATCCGCGTAAGTTACAGAAAATATAACAACCACCTGACTTTTTCGTAGCACTTTTCACCAGATCAACAGTAACATTTCCCTTACGCAGTTCAGTATAGCTTCCTGAACCATTACAAATAATCTCAACACCGTCTAAAGCCATATCAACGTGTCTACTTTGTGGACTCCACAATTCTTCACAAATTTCAAAGCCAATACATGTGTCTTTGGTGGATATAACAGCATCACCGATTGGTACCACTTCTTGACCAGTAACAGCGGTGATCATTCGTGGTAGGAAAAAGTCTTCTGTTTGACGAATCTTAAAAGCAGAGATTATGAGTTTAATTAATGGTCCAAAAAAATTATTAAAATCACCTTCTTCCATGGAGTGAACCATCGACTTTCTCTGTAATTCCCATCGTCACACATAGTTATTTTTGGGCGTATAAGAATAATTTTTTGGTTCAAGAATATTACTCTGCAGTTGTAGCCAACATTTTTGTGCATCACTGGCATACCAACATCAATAAGAATGTCACGACATGCGGATGCCGTTAATAATTCCACGAGAACTTCCCAAGAATGGAGATATGTATCACTTTCGTAAAAATGGTCTTCACAGCTATAACCACTGTAAAAAAATGTGAGTTTTCAGGATTACGATTTGGTGTTATTGTTGTGTACTACCATATTTCTAATTCAGGGCCAGTACGGAATGACGCTCCCATCTCCTTTGCTTCCAAGATGGATTGGAGAATTCTATCCCTATTTCCTTCAAAATCCAGGGCCCATTGGTTTAGGGTTGCTGCAGCTACTGTTATTGTCCGACCCATTGTTTAGAAATGTGGAGAAAAAGAAAAAGGCACTTGCACTAATCCAATCAAGATTCTAAAATGGAAAAATTAAAATCTTATTGATGTAGATAAATAATGAAAGAAATATAATTTGTTTACAATTTTAGGTTATGTCAATAAATTTCTTTCAGAACCATCAGCGGACACAATCACAGATAAATTAGAATCGCTTTTACGTAATATCACATTTGTGATGGTAAATTTTGTTTTAAGAATTAAAGTATCATGTAATTATTATCTAATCTTTACGTTGTCAAAACAAAATGTTTTATCAATGTGGATGCCAATGGGAAATAATGGGAATGTAACCAAGGCGACAAGATTTTACGCGGCAACTTTAAAAAACGTCCTAAGTGAGACTTATTAGAATTCTGCAATAATCAAAAATCGTTTTTCGTAACAAACAATTTGTCAAAAGAAGTGCGATACTCTCATGTTGTAGTTATCTGGTGAAGTCATCTTAAATTTTATACATATATTTAATCTATACGTATTTTAGTTGTCCATCAGACATGAAAACATACTTTGTTTATGAAAATTATTATCGATAATAATAAATATATGTCGATTTAATTTCGTACAAGAACGCAAGAACTATTAATACAAAACAGTTCTCATTCCCTCATCTATTTCGGATTTGAAGTTTACACTACACTATTTTTTTTGTTAAATTGGACATATATGATTTGAGTTGGATTTATACATACCTATACAAATGTATGTAGGTATACAAATGTATGTAGGTATACCTACATAGGTACATGTAGGTAAATTTTGTCAATAATTTCAATTAAGTTATATACCATATAAACTATACATATGTACGTAAGAACGTAAGATTATAGTACGATTTTTTCGCTCGACATTAATACCCTATATGCTTCTTTGTTTTCAATATACATATGTAGATTAGATACATATTAGTTATATTAAAAATTTTGATAGAAGCGGTTAATGTCAATAATAAGGTGCCAGGTACAAGAAACTCTTCCTATTAGCTATTAGGTATTTTATTATAGACATCATTCATAACAGGATTTTACTAGTAATATTTCCTTTGTAAAGAAATAATTTTAATTTGTCGAAAATCCATCAAAACAGCTAGTCCTACAGTTGTTATACTGTTTTTTTGTTGTTGCCGTTTTTTACAAATGACGGGAACAAACTACGCGAAAAACAACACAATCAGTTGTCAGCCATAAATTAACTCAATTTCCACAAAACTAATACTAATTAATCCAAAATAAGAACTATAAAGTTTAAAGAAAATGCAATATTATAAATATTGGTCAGATTCCAAAATACACTACCCACAAATCTTGTGCCAACATTTAAAATTTATGCGTGTTTCTGCACAGTTCTACATTTTCATTGTGTTTTTCCAAATTTATAAGTAACAGCAACGATACCTGTTGCTTTCTTTTTGTTCATTTAATTCATTGTGTACTTGATTAAAAATTTTAAAAGGTAAATATCGAATATGTAAGTTACTTTGAGGCCTCTTAAATTTTCAATGGAGCTTTCAATATGATTTCAAGTATTTTTCATAATTCTCCTCTTTTTTTTAAACCACAATCCTCTCTGCTGTACGTTTTAAGTTCTTTTAAGTTGATTTCGACTTGGTACAAAAAATCATTTTAATTTATATGTACGTACATAAATATAACAATTAAGTTTTGTGAATCTCTCAACACCAGGTAACAAAACACTTTGTTGCATTTGCCAAGCAAGAGAATGAGTGTAAATACGGTATAGAGTTAATATATATTAATGTTCTTCCGTAGTTGCAAAGATTTGCTTTTCCACTAGTATAGGTATACCTAATTGAAAATATAGAAAAGAATAATTATTTTGCATTTCCCTTCGTATTTTCGTTTACAAAACCGTAAAAAAGTTTGCTAAATAAGTTGTTTTGGGAACAAGTGTGGGTATGTACCTAATTGTTTCCATTTAACCATCTAAAAATAATATTGTTATTAAATTGTTTTGGCATTAAATTCATTTCTTCGAGGTAGGTACTAAAAACTCGTAGGTAGAGCTTGTTATATTTATAACGAATGAAAATCAGATCCTTCACAAAGGCAATTTAACACTTTGCTCGTAAATTAATTCTAATTCACTTCCACGGCATTATTAAATTCTTTTTCTAATGAACAAACCGTCATACCTTGGCATGGCATGCAATGGTTTGTTCCTTCCGTGCCTCGAAACTTTGCCAACTAATTCCAAGAACAATTTACGTTTTCCTGAACATTTTCACTTGCATTTCAAGTAATTGCAAAACTATATGCACAGACGTAATAATTGTAATAATAAAGAAAAAGCGAAAGCATTGGCAAATAAACAGTTTTATTGATCCCTCATCCCCATGGAAATAAGTTTCGTTTGATAAGTTGAAGAGTCACATAACTGTCATTGATGTTGTTTTCGTTAGGTGCTTGAAGTACAGACAAGTTTCGTGATTTAACATCAACAAAATGGAATGCAGCTGATAAATTTTTTCAAATTCGATTTTTTACATTTTACAATGGAGTCGGAGAACGAGAACGGGGCTGTAAAAGGTAAGAAGAAAATTAGTCAAAACGGGGGCAAAATAAAATCGTGATTTAATACTCGTACATAAGCTTCTTTGTTGTGATCAATCGAAGGCAACAAAAATTCAAATGAACGCAATATTAACTGTGCCTGAGATTAAAGTTCAACAAAGCGCACTAATATAGAAAATTAACACTCATTGGAAGTTGCAAATAAATTCCCTTTAATTAAACCCATTGAACGATGTTTAAATTTTAATCGATATTGAAAGTAACTCGGTAATAAAATATAGTTTTATTTTTCCAAAAGTGCCCGAATGAATATGCAATTGAAGCAGAACTGCCATTCGCAATCAACCGTAAATCCAATTCAATAGCAATTTTCATTAAATTACCTTCATCTAATAAAATTCTGATTTATATTTTATAATGAAATTGGATCCTCGCTGACATGACATTCTCCACTCTACTCTGTTTTATTATTCCATCTAAACTGATATAAAATAGATTCATTGCAAATGTTTAAATATAAAACTGAAATTTTGTTAGAAATTAGATCAAAATATTATTTATAGGATAATTCGAAGGTGGTTTACCAAAAATACACAAAAAACCTCATTATTTTATCAATTCTAACCCGCTAATAAAATGTTATTGATGATCTATTTTTCTAGACGCGGACCTTGCGACCATGCAAACCAATTTATTTCCACCAAAATTAACATCTGGCAGTTATTTTTCAAATTTTCTCATTAAATGCAATCAACTTTACACTGACATTGATGATGATGATGATAAATATAAAGTGAAAGAAAGTATTTCGTCCAAAGACCTATTCCCATACAATAAGGACACTGTTTTTACATCGCAACAACCGCGCTGGCCCACCGAATGTCAAGTATAATAATTTTAATTACTCAAACATAAAAACATTACTGTTGTATACAATGAAATTCCGTTCAGGTTTTGGATGAAAAAATCCGCCATATCACTTATGTACCAGCTTCCTTCGAGCCATATTATGTTGTAACTGGAAACGAAGTGCAACCGAAACCGATAGGCGATGAATGTGGAATAATAATATACCAATACACACCAATTAGTGCAGTCAATTACGTATTTATTACATCCTGCTGATTTTTTAAAGACGCTATATCAATTTTGCGTATATTATTTGCAGTTCAGCAGAAGCAGCATTGGTGGCAGTAAATATTTATTGTCAACAAATCCATGCCCAGAGGAGGAGAGTCTCCAATTTGAGTCGCGCTTTGAATGCGGAAATCTAGCACGTGCCATTAAAATAGCACCAAATTATTATGAGCTGCATTTACGGTCTGATTTGTACACAAACAGGCACATGCAATGGTTTTATTTTCGTGTCACCAACATGAAAAAGCGCTTTTTGTACAGGTACATAAACGCTCTTCCTGCTTGTGCATATACATTATACCCACTCAAGTGACAGTTTGTACACAAGAACAAAACAAAAAAAAACGAATATCTGTTCTTAAAAGGTTTTAATTCATCTCTTCTTTATCCTCCATTCAAAAGGTTTTCTATTACCAACTGTTCGAAGGAGAACAGTCTTTACAATGAAGGCATGAAACCGTTAATGTATTCCACGAAGGATTCCCAACTGCACTCCATCGGCTGGAAGAGGTGCGGCGACAATATAACGTACTTTTGCAACGAGAATGGGTAATTGTTTCAAGGTATTTTTGGTGCTAGCATTAATCCCACACTTCCGTAAACAGTAATCCTGAGGATCCTGACCAACAAATGACGTATACTTTAACATTCACCGTTGAATTTCCTCATGACGATGATGTGGTATATTTAGCACATTGTTACCCATACACCTACACCGATCTGCAGGAATACCTCTCCGAATTGTCGTCTCATCCTGTAAAGTCCACTTTCACAAACGTACGTCTTTTGTGTAAAAGTTTGGCGGGTAACAATGTTTACTACATTACAATAACATCCCCGCAAGTGATTGGCGAAATGAAAGTAAGCAAAAAATAAACTGCACTCCTATATTTAGACTATAATCGATAATAAGCATAAGAAACTTATATGATTTATTACGTCCAAGTATATCAAGTTTTTTCACATTAAACGAATCAAAACTTGGAATATTATTTAAGCGATTTGCTTTGGTTTATTAACTGAAATCACCTGGATCGAATTACACGAACGTGTATTACTCAAATTACATATAAAAGTTGTTTTATTTCTTATTCTTTTTTTTTTCAAAGAAAAAGCGTGCTGTTGTAATCTCGGCTCGTGTTCATCCTGGCGAGACGCCTTCCTCGTGGATGATGAAAGGCATTTTAGATTTCCTAACAAGTGACTCAGGTCCTGCCAAAGAACTACGTGATAAATTCATTTTTAAATTAGTGCCAATGTTGAATCCGGACGGAGTGATTGTGGGCAACAATAGGTGTTCACTTTCTGCGAAAGATTTAAATCGACAATATAGGACTGTGATTAGGGACACGTATCCGTCCATTTGGTACACGAAATTGATGGTCAGACGGTCAGTGGCCATATGAAATTGTTGGAAAAACATTTTCTTCATGAGTTTTTTTTCAGTTTACTGGAAGAGTGCGGGGTTGCCCTGTACTGTGACCTGCACGCTCATTCCCGAAAACACAACATCTTCATCTACGGATGTGAAAATAAGCGGTGCAATGATAGGAAATTACAGGAGCAGGTTTTTCCGTTGATGTTGCACAAGAACACAGCGGATAAGGTCCGATGGTGAGGTGGTTCGATGTTTGTATTGAATGATTGTTTTTTCAGTTCTCCTTTGAAAGTTGCACGTTTCGCATACAGAAGGCGAAAGAAGGTACTGGACGTGTTGTGATGTGGATGATGGGCATAGCAAACAGCTACACAATGGAGGCCTCATTTGCGGGCTCGACATTGGGGAATCGAAATGAAACGCATTTTACTACACAAGATTACGAAATGATGGGTAAATCGTTCTGCCAAACGTTATTGGATTTCTATGATGAAGATCCCCGCAAGGTATGCTATAAATATATGAAAAAGTTCGTTCAATTTTCCTACCGTCTTGTTGTTATGTCGTTTTTACTTTATTTTATCTATTTGTACAATGATGTGTAATAAATGATTTTGATTTTTTTCTATTATGTGAAGTTGTTTTATTTCAGGAGAAATTACGTTTGAAAATAATTGATAGACTGGCGAAAGGGGGATCGAATGCTGATGAACCAACTAACATAAGATTAAGCGATTATTCGAGGTAAAATGACAAGGAGAAGAAGAGTGTGCTGTTTGTAGAGTGTATTTATTTTCCAGTGATGATGGAGATACGTCTAGTACTAGCTCTAATGAAGTGGGTCGTGACGATGATTTTTATTTGCCGGTAGTGCCGCCTCCATCACCATCACTTCAAACTAAGAAGACTAAGATTAAAACGGTGATAAAGGCGAAGATTGCCACGAAAACACCACCGTTATCGCGAAAACCACTACCAGTAAATAATTAAATTTTATTGTATGTTTGTTGAGTAATGGGGGGAAAATACACTGCGGTTATGTTTTATTATTTTATTATAATTGCACAGCTTCTTCATGTATTTTTGTTTATTTCATCTTTGTTTCACTACGGCAAACAATATGTGGGTAAGGATAACGAAACGCGCCTCACTAACAACTAAAACAAATATTTAAGGATTTATTTATTTTCAAAAATAAACTCTCTCTATTGTTTCATTTAAAAGTACAAAGCATGAATTCAACGAAATGTTTCCAGATTTGTAAAGCAACATTACGCCTTTCATTGTCAGAAAAGAATAGTATGGATTCTTGTTCAGATAGCGATTATGAAAATGATAAAATTAGAGAGAAAACAAAAGTTTTGCATCGTAGGAGGAAGAAAAAGAAGCCCAAACGCAAACCAAAAGTACAGTTAAATGTGGAAGAGCATTCCGACACTGATATATTGGTAAAAACAAACAAAACAACCACCAAACGTAGTCTATCAGTTCTTGAGTTCGTACCAAACGGTACAAAAATATCTTCGAATGCTAATTTCAATGGACAATCAACGAAAATTGTTCAACCAAAGTAAATTACCATTTTTCATTAAATCACGATTTTAGTCGCTTTTTTTCAGGATTTTTCATGAGAAGAAAATTGATATTGCCAAGCAATTGGCAGAGGTTCAAGCGAAATTGTTTACTCTGAAAAACAAACTTTGGTTTGGTTTGGAGACTAACGAAGGGCCGTTGTCTTGGGGAACTGACACATTACATCGGTTAGTGGAATATTTTTTTAGATTCATCATAGACATTTGTGTTTATAGGAAAAGCAAGAAGGTATTAAAGAAAAAATCAGTTAAAACCAATAAAATTGAAACTAAAGAGGAAAAACCAAAAACTGCCACAAAAGAAAAACATCAAAAGAAAAAACAAAATAGGTATACTATTCTAACTTTAAAATTTCCTTCTATTTTTCAAGTTAGTCGAAAAAACTGTGATTTTGGATAAAAATAATATTTATGTTTATAAATGTATTTTTAGAGTGGGATCAACCTCTATTGAAATATTTTCTGTTTTTTAGGCTTAAAAGACAGTCGGCAATTGATTGGACAAATTCAGTGGATGATTATCGCATAAGAAAATCAAAAAGTCTACCAGATACGAGCAATGAATACGCAATTTGGACAAGTGACAATAATAATGAAACTAACAAGAAAATTGTTAACGAAAAATCGGAAAAAAAGAAAAACAAAAAACGCATTAAATTTATAAAGAAATCGAAAACTGTTGTACTAAATTAATTGCAATTTGTGAAAGAAATAAGACTGATAGAACAACTGATCTAGAGTGCATGGCAATGGAAATTATACAAAAAGCAACAAAAAATCATCATACTGCCGTAGTTGTGATATTTATTAGAAGTTTGTTTTTTTTTCAATTAGTGGTGCATTTTTATACAGCTTTGCATATAATTTGTTTGTTATAACACATATTTGAAATTAATAGATATGTAAAGGATCGGAAAATTGTCCTTTTTTATGTCAAGAACAAAAAAAATCAAATTTTTCTGTATTGGTGGTTGCCTAGTGATGAGATAAACTACAGATACAGTTTGAAACTGAAGAACCGTTTGAATATTTTTTAAACTTTGAAAACGCCACTTAAGGATTTCCTTTTTGAATGTTTCCTAAAATTTCTATAAAACAATAAATTGGAGTGGGTTTAACAATTTCCTTCAACAGTGTACCTACACACAAAGTCACACAATTTCAATTAATTCTAATTCCATTAATTTTTACACGAGCTTATCAAAATGTCCAGTTATTTCCAGTGATTTTTCACCCACATCACTATAAAGAACCCGTTTTACATTATTATACTGTGTTAGATAATAGATAAAACGTTATGGTCGGTAATCGAAGGAGTACATGTTGAATATTACTTATAATAAGTGTATACGTCCACATATAAAAGTTGCATGTATGAAGTAGTTAGGTACCATAAATGAAGTGTGCGTATTTTGTGTATAATATCTAGAAGGAGAATTAAAACCAGGTCTGCTTGTTTGTGTCTTCTTTCATGCATAAAAACTTGCTAATTTTTTTTAATGAGCTCCCATCACAATCTACATTTTCTCGTATAAACGTGAAGGCGTTTACATTTTTGGAATTGTTGCGTTGGCGGTATAAATTATAACTTTATTCAAAATCCACACACAAGCCTTCTCCATACTATACATATATGTACGTAGAAATAAGAAAGCCGCACTTTTACCACAAATTTATATATGTATACATACAAGTGTGATTTAATGGGAAATTGCACAAAATGCCCCCTTCTCTCTTGTTGTCGTTCAAGTCATAAGTAAATGAAGTGATAATCGATGGTTGTTAACTTGGATCCTCCTTAATATTAGAAAATTAGAAACCATAAGTTACAAAGATGGAATCATCGATAAGTTAATTCATTGTTTAAAAGAATGCGACTCTTAATAGCCGTAGAATGATTCTGAATGACATTTTATACGTCGTAGGTGGATGTTATAAATACAGCTAAATTACACAGGCGTGGGTGTTCCAAACCTAAATTCTGAGAAACGAAGGTGTCACCTAACTTATTCGAACGTTTGTCTATAACTCATTCATTAATAATGCAATATGGAATTCTAATGGACTATGTTGGCGCATTTTAAATGTCTAATTCAAGTGAATCCTCTTCTGGACTTTAAGGATTTCTTCTACCGACTTACCGACTATGATTTTTTTCAACCAACGATTTAATATTGCGGTTATTAATCATTTTACTTTGAATTGGAATAAACTTTATTATATATTGTATTACCAAATCGGAGATTTGTTTGAAAAAAAAACGATAACAAAGTTATGAACAATTGACCGGTTGATTATTTACTGAAAGTACAAATTAAATATCAACATATACCGGAAGTAGGAGGTATTTTATGCAAATGTATATTCCCTTGAAAATTGTGTTTTTGTTGTTATATTATTATTGTTTCGCAGAAACGCAAATTGGTCGACACACTGTCTAACAGAAAGAGCGTCACTCATTTAATTGCAACACGTGTAACTTTGTGTAAAACAAATACGTACTTTTATAGAGAAAGATGAATCAGACAAGCATATAAAATTTCTTCGAAAATCCATCATACGAGCGCACACTGCTGTGTTCTCTGCACTGCATCAGTGCTCTCTAGTGGAATATCCCTCCCTCGATTGCAGTTTGGAATCTATTTGATTTCTCTTAAATTTAAAACTCATCATCACAATTTGTATTTTTAGTAATATGTACTTTATTTAAAATTAAAACATATGTTCATCTCCGTGGTATATTTAAAGTGGATTGTGAAACAATAACATAACCTACTTTACAAAATGTTATAAATATTATAAGTTGAAAAACGTTATTTTTGCTGTGTCCAAAACGCCCGCAATTATGAGGTCGAATGGTGTAATTTTTTCAAACAAAAAAAATACAGAAAAAACCTAAAGACATTCAAATACCTAAATGTGTGACTGTATCATTCAATACGAGTACAGGATACAAGTCCTGTAAGTTGTTCCCACGCTGCGGCCCCCACTCCACCGGAAGTGCTCGCCCCGCGGCTGCTGCTGCTGTTGCTTCTGAAATCCGCTCCAAGTCGTCGTCGTCATCGTCGTCGCTGGCTGCCTGCTGATGATCGCCTCGCTCCCCGCCTCACCCATCTATCCACCAAACGAAAAATCTCAACCGGCCACAAACATCATTTTTAATGCGTGAAGCAAAGATCTGTTTTTTGCATCATTTCCGGTTCTTTTACCAATTAGTTTCTTTCCCACTTGAGTTATCACGTCTCATTCCAATGCACCATGTCCTTGGTTTTCTCTATCTTGTTATTGTTCTTTCTTCAACACACGCACCGATTTTTATCCATCTCCTGTGCTCTTGCTACTATATGATGTTATGTTTTGTTATTCAATTTGGAATTCGTTTCTATCTCATTTGCATATTAATTTTTCACCTTATAAAATTATAATGCACATTACTTAACCGGTATCCTGCTGAACAACTTGAAAAACTTGCACTCTTTAATCCTTAAATATTGTTTATAATATGTAGTCTTTAATTTACCTATGCATTTAAAAAATAAAACAACACCCTTTTTTTAGGAGTTCATCTTCAGGATGTGATAGATAATACTAACACGATTCCTTATTTATGCAAAAATATAACTTTTTTTGCATTTTAATACCGAAAGAATAAATATATTATTTATTCAAGTTTTCTATCACACAAATCAGCCTGCTGGAATTTGACTTAAAAGATCATTTTTTTTAGATATCTGTGCTAAATCGTATTATCAATCATTTTTCGGGATCTAATGACAATAATAATAATCCATCGGTGTGTTTTTCAACCCGAACCCAGTCACATTTCATTTATAATAATTAACGTATTGGCTTCGTTTCTCGTCAAAATCTGCTCAACAGCAGAGGTGGATGGGCACGTACTACTTTAAAGTCAAATACTCATATTTTTTTAAACTGTTCAGATTTTTAACAAGTAAAGAAAAGATGTTATTAGCATTGACCCCTATATTTTCTAGAATAAGGAAAATCACGGTTAATTTAATTTCATTAAATAAATGCAAGATAAAACAAACTAATTTCTGTTCTGTATTTACTCAATGTTTTTATCTTATCATGAAAATGAATCACATTTTCATAATTATTTGTAGCAACTATAGTGAAATAATTTTAACACACAAGGAAAATAAACTTCCATTCATTTTTATCATTCATAAAATAGGTGCCAGACATTTTCATCTCGAGTAGATGTATATGAGAGAACGCAAGTAGATAGCGAGAGTGAGATAAATTGAATTGTTTTCCAATCAGGGTCACTATAGCAAATAATTATTAGTTTATTACAATACCTATCAGTTTTTATGACGTCCACGTTATTATTACTAATAGACCAACAAAACAGCAGCAATAATAATTATATACATCCTCTCCTAGAACATCCTGTGTTCATAAAACAAATTAAGATTCAAGTAAAGTTTATAGCATCATTTGAGTGTCTTTTCTTTATAGGAAAATGGTGTGTGTGTGCAAGTACATTTTAGTGCTTATAATATGATTCAATGGAGTATATGGAAAAAGGAGGCCTTATGAATAGACCGGAAGCAGTCTATCCAGACATGCTCACCGACCCCCGCCGGAAGTCGATACATTACAAGATAAAATTATAAAAGAACATTTCTCACTTATTCTTGAAATAAATCACATATGCACTAATAACGTATCCGCCTAGCATATAGCGCATATGTTTTATATATATAGAAATTTGTATTTGGAACAATTTTTGATGCATTTGAGACGACGAAAATTGACATAGTTATACACACTGAATTCGAAGAACATGCCTACATAATACAGATAAGTCTCATTAAGCTATACATATAGAAACAAAACCGACTTTAGATAGAAGATAGTAATATTAAAAAGATTATGGCGACCGGAAGCAATTATTATTATTGTATGTTATCAATTTTTATGGATAGATAATTAGAAATCTGTGTGATCACCGATCGAAATACACATTCAAATTCTATACATGCCCAATTATTAATTAATTGCTATATTAATAATTCCTTTTAGTGTGAGAAGAATTTTTTATATTTCCTCTCCTACATATATGATCGAATTATTTATATGCTGGGAATTTTTGTTATTGTTTTTAATTCGAATGTAATTGTACATTCCAAAATTATTTTTTCGTTTAGTCTGAAAATTTGTAATCCATAAACTTACGAATACGCAGTCATAGAATAATAAACAATAGATTTGTTTATACATTGTGAAAAATTTCAATTAGCGAATTTCAGATCTTCAACATTTACGTAATTATTAGCAGACCTTCAAATCTATAAAAAATTATGTAAGTGTTTTATATATAAAACAGATCAACAAGTTGTATTAAAATAAGCAGTTAATAAATTTGCGCCAGGCGCAAGTGTAAACGAAGGTAAAAACTATGAATGAAATGCACTTAATTTAAATAATCAATGGAAGTTTTTAAATACATTAACTTCATTTGGCACAGGGAAATGTTGCAAGTTTAAAGTTTCTGCCAATCAATAATACACAGTTGCATACATATAGGCGAATACAATACTGTATTGAGCATTTTTTTTAGTTTAGTCTCTTACATAACAATGTAAAACATAAAAATGAAAATATGTTCGATTTTGATGTCTCGAGTTCGTCGAGAGGGTTGAGAATCGTGTCTGAATGGGATGTGAAAACGTTTAGAAAACATCTGTACTCTACTCAATAAAAAAAATCACACAGGTGTTAGTTTAAACCAAAGAAAAGAACATATTGTAGAAAATGTTGACTAAGTAGGTACGCTAATTGATTTTCCAGGAACGGTCGCCACTTGAACAATTAGGAAAACCTTGTAACGCATTGGTAATAAATTATTAGGGCATCTCTGTACAAACATTATAGAAAACAGCCAGTTTATTTATTTGCTTAAGACGACAGATAAAATCCTTATAGTTTGATATTTGTTGGGAGGGTATTTGAACTGTGCTGTAAATATCTTCCACCTCGTCTATGCACACTCGCAACATCATTTATTTGCAAGTTGTCATCGTTTCATGAATACACGACTGTTAGTCAATTGTAATAATAGATAAACGAGATTAGAAAAATGTTACAATTTAATTTATGAAATGTTCGATGAATGCAATTGTTGTAGGTACTCGACATTGTATGAGCGGAGTAAAATGTTTGCAAAAACAAAGTCAAAGAGTAAAGTTATAATGTAATATGTAGTCGGGTACACTTGATCAATATATCGATAGTACAAATGACTTTTGGCTGGCTTGCGTCAAGTAGGAAGCAAATAGTAGACATGTTGTGCCGAGACTAGCGGTGTCCCAAAATAGCCTGCAAGAGGAGCAAGGGGGCTTTCTAGGAATAGTGCAGGATCAGTAATCTTGCCACCCACCAAACGTTCGTTCTTCTGACCTTCCTTTCATTCAACTTATCCCAATCAATGAGCTGGTTTACCATTTTTACCTGGCTTTCAGGCACTTGCTTTGAATAATGCCCAACCGTCTGCACACCATTAAAACTTATCCGCATATGGTGAATGCAACAAAATCAAATTCTAGTTTTATTTCTGCAAAAACACACTTCATTAATGTTTCAGCAAGTTTTTAATTCATATGCATATGTGTGTAGTGTGGTGGGCCACCACAAACCATGAGGAAAGAGAGAGTGCGACTATTCGGTTTTATGTTGAAAATTCTTTTAAGACAGTGAATGAGGATGTGCATGTTGCCAGATGGAAGACATCTAGTCTTTAAATAATTGGCGTTTCCGATGTGTTTTCTTCCTTTCAACTTCTCTTGGACTCTTTCAACAGCACTTTTCCGAGACGTCACATTTTTTTGTCACTTTGGATAGTGTGAAAGTCAAATAAAAATACCAATGGATTAATTTCATTTTTCTTTGTTAAAATTATTATAGAACATATTACAGAATTTTTTTTATATACATGTTTACAATCGCTATACATTGCGCCATTTGGCACACTTTTCTGTGAGACTAAAAGCTCACCCAATATACATACCTCTTTTATATTATTTACAAAAACAAAACACTATATAATATATATCTCTAAAATAATTTACATTTAATGCAATCTTCTTTTCGAAAACAGTTCGCATAGCACTTATTTCATATTTTTGCTTGCGATGTGTTTTGTTTCTGTAAACGGGTTTTTTTTTGCTTATTTTACGTACTTACAAAAATAAAGCGCAATCTATCCAAAAAAAAATTACATGGAAGAGAAATTTTTATAGATTATGTATGTACGTATTAAGTGCATATAATTAATTTAATCACATTATATAAAAAGGAAATTTACAGTCCTATTTACAAATTTCAAATCTATATGTTTGTGTGTGTGTGTTGTGAAAAACAAAGTGAAATAAAAAAGGAATTTTGAAAAGATCGTCGACATGATAATACGAAAATTGTGTAACGTATACGAATAGATTGCGTTAATAAAAGACCACATTGACAACGTAAGTTTATCTACACTGCTATAGGCAAACTAAATAGATTCGATAAAAAAATATTCAAGTACTATATGAGTAAAAATTGAATCTGAGCAGTGCAGTTGTACTTAATATCCTACGTTGTCTGTGACAATAAAAAATCAATTCGTTTGTGATAAAATTTTTTCTCTTTTACAATCATCACCTAAAATGCGGCATATAGATATTAAATTTTTTTATTTTCTTGTAATTGTAAGTTGTAATATACGTAGGTACAGCATTACATAAAAACTCCTACATAAAATGTGTTATTAATTCACTACAAATCTTTATCAATTTACCGACACAATCTCAACATTATTTTCCAAAAAAAAAACAAACATAAAAACAAAACCGAATGAGAGATACTTTTCATGTGAGATAAATGTTCTTTTTGCACTCTTTTATCATTATTTCATAATTCAGTACACTTTATAATAAGTTGAAATTAAGGAAGCATGTTCTAAGTGTTACATTTGACGAATTGAAACAGTGAATTAATGACAAGTATAAGTAGGTAGAACACATGCATACAATGAACATTCAAAACACTCGCACACATACATACATTTTCTTCCTATGTTGCTTTCAATTGGTCTAAATTTTCTCAAAAACCAAACAAGAATTGACAAAATAAAAACTTTAAATCATATTTTATATATTCCTAGTCTTCATAGAAGCTGCAGAATGAATTTTCGCAAATAAATAGTCACACATAAGAGTACATATATGCATTATAATAAGTTTCCAAAGGAAAAATAGACCAATTGCAAGTCGCTATTCCTTCAATGCTGGACTAGATAATACTGGAGACCCGCGGCGGTCACTGGTGCCCCTCCACCTCCCACGACGCAGCACCAGTTTTTTTGTGTTTTGTGTATTAAAACATAAAAAATAAAATTGTATAGTCACTCTATCCATCAGTCACGTGAAACCCGGCCGATAAAAAAAATTTCGCGTGGGGCACTCAGTTAAAAAAGCACGGAACATCATTATTAAAAACATCAGTTAGAATTACACTTATTTACAAAAAAAAATAATAATAATAAAACAAAAAAAAATAAAAATAAATTAATATAAGTTATTGTAGGTACACATTTATAGGCAGTCGACCAGGTGCATCAATCGCGCACTAAAATTCCGGACTTGCGTCCAATAAACGTTTTTCTGGTGTTGGCACCGAAGGCCTACACCGGCAACCAGTCCGTGAGTGGCGTGCATAGCACACCTCCACCACTCTTTTACAGCCACGCAATGGCCAGTACAACCATAAACATGGCAACACACACGAGAGTACGGCCAAACAACCCCATCGAGCCCTTCGTCTATCTGGCCCGCACCCGCACGGGTCGTCCGCACAACTTTCCCCGCCATCCGACTCTGAGCAATGATAAAAAAGTCCTTTGACACAACATAAGCAGGATGTGTAGTCGATGATAGTGTCGGCCGACAATAAGCAACTATTGCCGCATACCCATTTCTGCGGCAATGGCCTAGGCTGCTGGCAACTCTCACATCGACACCGGCCACATTCCGAACACATAATGCTCGGTCTTGTTGCACATTCTGGCAACTCTTTGCTGAACGATGCAGCAATCGGCTGCTTGGTGACCGGCTGCGGAGGCAACGGTGGCGGCAGTGCCAGTCTCGCTGGCCTCTGTTGTTGTTGCTGCTGTTGCTGCTGATGATGGTGATGGTGCAGTTGATGGTGTTGTTGCGACGTCCTCGGCGGTTGAGGTGGTGGCGGTGAGGGCGGCACTGCCCGGAATGGTGTCTCGACATACTCATTGGTGGACCTCTCGTTCTCTGGACGTGGAGAAGTCAATGTGACTGGCGGTGGTGGCCGCAATGGTGGCAATGGTGCTGTTATGGGAGCGGGCACACTCATGATGGGCGCCCGCGGACGGTGGGCGCGCGGCATGTTATTCTGGACACCGCCATGGTTAGCCATGAAGACTATAGATTTTCAGCGGCCAAATCCGATGGTACCGCCTTGGTCCGTCATCGTTTTCTCCATCTGTAACAATAACATCAACAATTATATCAATTTATTCTGTAATAGGTGATTTTCTCGCTTTTCTCACAAACACACACACACACACAAACCAATATACACATAAAAGACGAACACAATTAAGTGAACTAGTCCCGTGGGCAGCAACAAAGAGGTGTACAATGGGCGGTGGTGTACAGTGGCCGCCCCACACACATGTTGTTATACCTGAACGGAGCGCTCCACCACCACATGGGTACAGCCTAATAAATATGCATATATATACAAAGATCGAGTTGGCTATATTTAAGCAAGTGGGTAGCATCCCACGCGGCGAGTGGGTGCGCCGGGGTCTGATCCAACAAACGCGCACCTGGTTCTTTCTTTACCCGTTTCTCTATATACCTTCTGTTCTTCCAAACTTGCCGCAAGGATGAATTCCTGCTTATTTTAATATTATCTTTCTTTTTTCCTATATACCATCCCTCCTCTTCCTATTTTAGACCATTTTCAACATTGCCGCAGTTTCACAATTATAGCGCGACGGAGAGAGAAAATAATAGAGAAATGGAGAATTATAGCAAAAGGAAACACTTGTAATTTATATCTACAAATTGTTTTTCATCATATTTTCCAAGAGAATCAGTAGTGCACACTCTACGTGATATACATTTGGTTTTTTATCAAATAAAAGCCAGGAACAAACAATTATTCGTTTATTTATTTTAGATATGATAGTATGAAGTAATTTTCATTCATAAAACAAACTCTAATTATAACCATGAGAAGATTGAATTGTTCGACTATTTTCCCCATTTTTTCCTCGCCTATCTAGCATGTGGTTTTCATATGTATTAGATTCGCTAATCAAGCAATAAAATTTTGTTACAAAATATCAAAATTTCATTTAGTTAAAGTGTATATTTATGTTAAAAAAAGGTCAATATAATTATCTTATTTTCAATCTAACGTCTATTAAAATGAAATGTAGAAAAGAAGTACGTACTATATTATATGTCTATAAGTGGATATATAATATATATATTTCTGTGTGTATGTATGTATATAGACATTTATAAAAACGATATATATGTATACGGGCATGAAGCGAAACACGTTGTGTTATCAATGCTTTTCGCACAGAGTGTACTAAATCAACAGCCTACGTAATATCATCAGAAATAAGAAAGTTTTTAACCGCTTAAAACTCGCAATGCTTGCAAACAGAAAGAGAGAGAGCGAGAGAGAGCAGAGAGACGAAAAAGCAGCAAAGGCAGTCCAACTCCAACATGAAACGTTCATTATTAAATAGTATAGTCGCAGATTGTTGGAAACGAGTTAGTGAATGGGTTATACACACCCACTCACTTCAATGTCATACATACGCAGGTGGACACTAGTCCGGAGGTCGTGACGGAGGACGCGGCATACATATTCCCCCAAATACACATACAGATAAACTTTTAAACAATCAAAATATATCTAACGTAGAGAAGTTGTGTTATACATCTAGAGAGCCCCACAGGAAACTCACTTTGTAATTAAATTCACTGTTGAGCGAAAAACTGGCTGCAGATTTCCTATATGTTGAAGCACACAACTACACTCAACTCTACAACTCAACATTTTCTTCCTTTGCTCTTCTCATTTACACCACTTTAATCCTTGTTTTAATGGAGAAACCGTTGTTTATGTTCCTATAAAATTTGCTCAACTCAAATGCACTGTTAACAAGATTTTCAATTTATTGAATTTTCTAGGGTGGTTGGAGCGTAACTACTTGAAGATGGATGCAAGTATACTTTGGTAAGAAACAAACGCGAAACAACAACTCCACATGGCATGACAACTACTACTGAGCTGCGCGGGTTGAAGAGATCGGAATGAACGACAGTGGCGCACCTAGCGGTGAAACTTCACATTAATTCACGGTTTTTATGAATGGGAGGCGGCCATCATGAATGAAAACACGACGTACATTCAAGGAAAGGAGCAAGAGAGATATATGCTATGTTGTGTATTTAACAATTCGCGAACCAAGTGGACGTTCAGGCGAATCGCCCCATTCATTGTGGTGAAAGTAGCAAAATGTTGTGTGTTGTTATACAATCTCATTGATCATTTCGTGTAAATTAGTATACATATATATTTATTACTGTTGTTCAAGCGAAATTTTTCGGTTTCGAAACCATTTTCAAATTGACTCTCTCGTTTCTACATTTTATTGACAAAAGTTTAAAACATTTTGTTTCATATAGTGTACAGATTTTAGTTTGTAAGAACACACACAACTCCAACGCAAATTACAAAAACACCCAGACACAATCGACCCACGAAAATACCGTAGTACAAACATAAAAAATTGTACCTACTTTTATTACCAAACATGGTACCCCATGTGGCTTTTTTATGGGTTTTCAAGAAAATGTTTCAAAATTATGTACATTTATATGTATAGGTATATCAGAATGATTGTGTTCATTTCCCATTTTTTGTTAAGTTTTTAGGGTGTTTTTTATGTAAATATTTACTCAGATGAAAATTATCAATTCTATCAAATATGTATATCTGTGGAAGCACACTTTTTTATAACAAACATGAAAAGTATTTATTTTGGAAATCTCTTAAGAGAAACAAAGATAGCTAGAATATAATCAAATTGCGGGTTTGGTATATTAGCAAATCACATCCGCTAATAAATTGCCCTGTAAGTAAACTATTTTCCTATTATTATTCGCATTTCTTTTAATCAGGAGAGGAAACAACCAACAACACAAATTTCTTGCCACTTCCAATACAATCTCCACGAATAAAACGGCTTAATCATATACATTTCCATTAGCCAACACAGCAAATTCCTGTCAATTAATAGTACTTTAAATAATAATCAGCAAATTATATTACCGTTCCATTCAAAACGTAAATTATCGCTTATATATCGAGAAATGTGTTTATGTAGGTATACATATGTGCATATGTATACATCAAAGGCCGGAAACGGAAACAGCAGCTTTATTGCCCCGAAAACAAAATTTTTGATCCGGAAGCAATAAAAACGTATAGAACATTTGAAAAATCCAACACTCTTCAATATATTGTAATGTATGAGTGTGTATTTTTGGGTAAAAACGACAGATGCTGCTTTGAATTTTGGAAATGTTTTAGTTGTGACGGCACCAAATTATACATAAATGTCGATGTGGTCGTAAATCTTTCGAAATTTTAAAGTGTTTTCACATATACACCACGTACTGGCCCCTCCGAGACCAAACAAATACAATTTCTTGTTGTATGTGTGTAATTGAAAATTTGCAAATATTATTCTTTAATTAATGTAATGTAATTATTTACACGTTCGTTTTCACTTTAATTTAATTTATGTATGGAATAATAACATGCACATACACAATTATGTTTTATAACAAATTCAAGGTTAACAATTTGAATTTACAAAGATTTATACATGTATATCCATTATATTTTTCAATTCAGTTTAAACGTTTTTAGGTCCACAATTGATTTGCTATATAAAAAAACAGCGTCGATTTCAATAAATTCACAGTAGATTTTCTATATTCTAACAGTAATCAAAAACAATAATTAGTTAGCAAATAAAGTGTCATTAACCCATTCATTACTAATTCAATAGATTGAAAAATTATACTGTTTTACTTCTTAAATTGACCATCTTAAAGCCGCACTCGGCTATTAATTTTTAAAAGTTCATTTTTAAATAATTTAAGTAATCAATATAAAGGCTTTTCTTTGAATTTTGTCATAAAGCATAAGAAAATTGAAAACTATGAAGGGGACTTTGTAACACAACCCAAATTTAAATTAAAAACATAAGAACGTGACAAATACAGATTTACTATTGTACATTTTTAAATGTATACATATACATATTTCAAAAATTTACGACTTAAATCCCTTTGTAGACACAATAATCACTTTAAAAACAAAACATCTTGGTGGAAAGGCCACGAATTCGTCAATATTATTATGAAGATTTGGAAATGCTTATTAATTTCTTACCGTTCACTAGAATCTTGACTTTTTCTGTTTCTCCATCTTATATTTATGTGGATAGAGAAAAATCACAGTGAAATGTGGTTCTAGAGAATACGCATGAATAAATCACTCTGGTCTAAGAGGAAGTACGGATAGTAAGCACCAATTTTGACAACAAATAACAGTTTCGGATGACTTATTATTGCGGTAAAGTATTGTAGTAAAATTTTATATAAAACAACAGTAAAATTATGAATGAAATTCGTCGGTCGGAATCGGAATTATTCGATTGATGATAATTAGCAATCTGGCATTTTGATGATCTCAGGTCAAAAGAGACAAATACATAATTTATTATTTTCTGTTTTCAAAAAAAAAATATATATTGTGGAAAATAGAAAATTTTACAAAGAAATTCCACTTAATATAAGTGATGCGTGTAGGTGAAAAGTTTCTCAAGTTTTCTGTGACATTCTAAAAATAAAAATTCGGATGGGTTGGAGCCCCACGCACTAACACACAAATACATAAATAATTGAAGAAAAAAATCTAAATACTTAAACAAGAAAATATCTTTATAGATAATATATTTGTGAACTATTTTATTTTTTTATCGATAAAACATGTATGCAAGGGGTCGATGTTTACTATTTAGAGCAAAATGTATTTCTTCTAATTTCCTTTAAAAATTGATAACGAAATCATTACTGCTTCCTTTAATAATTTGTTTACTTCTACATAGCTAGAGCTTATTATAAATAGAACAATAGCGGTAGTGTTTTATTTTAATGGAATTAAAACCGTTCACTAGAGTTTTTATTTATCGTAAAATCTTCGGAAAATTTAAATGACAAAAGGATCGTATCGGGCCTCATTGTTGTTGGGAGAACGTGGATTTGTGCACAAAAGACACTGCAAATTCGGTAAAATCGAAAAAAAAAGCTACAAGACAAGATCGAGAATGCCTTCACTAAATATTTAAATTTGTGGCTACTTAACGATTTATTTACTGAAAATGACACGATTACATTTCCATTTATAAACTCTAGCTCTTATCAAAGAGCACTATCAAAATTTCAAAATTGTTATTTCCGTTCTGTTGTAACCATCATAGTATTAAAACGACTATGATTTCATTTTATTGATATAATAAAATTATATATGAAAAATTCTCGATAAAAAGGAAGGAAGTGAAATTATTATCGGTCTATTAACATATTCATTTTGTTCGTTCTATCGTTTATTGATTTTATATGATGACCAAATATACTTACAATATACATATAATCATATACCGTTTTAAAATGTCTTTATAACACAACTGATGATGATGATGATTAATTTCCACATAAATGTAATTGTCATAAAATTTGTGGTTAATAAAAGGGTCAATTAATAACCAAATAAACAATTTAAACTATTCATCCGAAATATGTATGTTTAATAGTTTTTTTATTTTAACTGTTAGTTGTTTTTACTCATCAGTCATCATGCACTTGTTCATTTTTCTTTTCTGTTCTCTCTCGTTCTCTTAATTAACCAAATAAAACTAGTATAAATGTCCAATTAAACGATTTCTGATAGTAATATTGTAATTACGGTCAAAATAATATATGTAGAAGAAGTAATAGTGTTTGGCGAGTTGGAATAATAATAATTGTGAAAAAGTAGTACATAAACAGGACCTCTTAATAATGCAGTAGAACAACATTAAACAGAATAATTTCTTAGAATCGAGATTGCCACAAGTCCCCCTTATGTGTTCTTTTCGTGTACACCTTTGGAGTTTTATAAGATGCTTGTTGGCCGATGTATTGTCTGATGTTTTCAGGTTGACTGTACATGCGGCCTCTGGAAGGTCGACCGAACCGAACACACATTGTCGTGTCGTTAGTGGGGCCGGGAAGAAACAATTGTAAAGTCACTGACCACGTTCATACTAGCCTCATAATTATGTGGTAGTTATGTGCATTTAGTCAAACTTTCTAGGATATTAAGATAATTGGAAACGAGTAAAAGGAGGATGAAGAACCGCGAAAATTGAACCAAAGCACACACAACAATTAATGATCGGGTCAAATTTTGGGTGCCATTTCGTGTGCCATTTTTACAAAAGCGCTCAAAGTGCAATCCATTTTCCCATGACCAACATTTAAAATTACGGAAATATTAAATTTCTGTCGGTATCATATTTACATTGGGAATACACACCGGTGCTGATGGTGTGGAGTTAAACAGTATTAGGTATTAGTATTGTATCAGAATGCATTTCACAAAACCTTTTTGTTCAACTAAGCATATTTAGCAGAATGTAACCGGAAATGTGTTTGTTATTTTAAAGAATTTATAAGACGTGGCTTTCTGAACGTTTTTAAAAACGGCCACAACATTTTATGCCTTTATGTGTTCCCTTTTCTTAGAACCCAAAAAAAGGAAACAATGCCCACCAGCCTAATCCTATTTGACCATTCCATTTTATAGATTCTCAAATGTTTACAACTTATTTCCGTTTACTAATCAAATATGTAAATAAATTACTTTTAAGCATTTTCCAAGTAACGAGTGCTAAACGAATAGAGTAGTGTTTGGGGCACGTATATGTATACCGTGTATGTACATATATATGCTGTTGTCGTTTTTTCAAAAGCCAAATGTGAAATAAAAATGTTCGAAACACCTACGGAACACGCACACATATACACATACACCATTATAATATATTGTAAAAGCCAGTGTGTATACGGTCAGAGGTATTCCACCTCAACATCCTTGATATGGCACCTACATTCAACACTAAAATACGGCCCGCGTCCCAACGTTCTCGTCCACCATCTGGACCGAGGGACGACAAGGACAAACGACTACGCAAACAGAAACATTGGTCGTAAAGCAAGCGTGCCAAGCTAAAGTACGCTTCACACCAAAAAGTCCGGAACAACAATCAGCAACGTTTATATTCTTGGGGGAGCATACGGTTTTATGTTAGGTATGTAGTTTATTCAATTTTTACCTCCATTTTCACATTCCTGAGGAAATCGATGAAATGTTGCCTTTTTCGTCGTTTTCGAATTTTTCCGGTAATCCAGTTTCAATATGAAGCGAATTCTGCAACAAAATACAACGAAAACTGTCAGTGAACAGTTATTTATATATCGAGAAAAATATTTATTAATTAAATGTAATCTTTAATACATATTTAGGATTCATAAAAAAATAAATAATAAAATTAAGTGTGTGTTGTTGATGCCGTACTTCTTGCATATTATTGGTGTTCACATAAACGATTCCTTAAAAAATGGTAAGCGTGTCCCTCTAACCCATATGAGTGTGTATGTGAAAAAGTGAAAAAGAGCTATTTCTTTCACACTGTTAGTGTACATCGGAGCGAGATGAAATTCTGATTTTAGAAAGAGAAACTAAAGGACGGTCGCGATAGACAGAGAAAAAACACAATGACCTGTTGCCTACCGGTCCGGCTACCGCGCTACGCAGAGCCACAAATACAGAACTGATGTGTGTGTGTTGGGGAGGACGAGGGACGTAAATCCAGTACAACGCTTCAGGCTATCAAAGATTAAAGATGGGTACGGTTTGGAATTTTTCAATGCATTCACAAAACAATACCCACATTGTATATAGATAGAAAAAAAAACGACACGCTTTTCGATTATTAAATTGTTGCGCGGATATTAGTGTTAATTTGGTTTTGGTTATTTTTTCCACCAAATATGTAGTACCTATACCTACTTGTATATGTTGTTTTTTAAGCTTTTTCATTGTTGTTTATGAAATTTTCAGAAAAGTTATTTAAATGTGAAGGAACCTTTACAGTTCCAATACTTACAAGAATGCATTTTATTGACTCTTAAGCGGCTTATTGGACAATTTGTGACATTTTTCCAAAAGGCTAACGAGCAATCGTGAAACTTAAATAGTCATTCTATAAAGAGACACACTAAAAGGCAAAACAACAGTTTGTTAGTTTGGAAATATCTCCCAAAATCAAACTGAAACCTGAAACTGACCCTGAGTATGCAACTTTTCACAGTTGATGCCATTTATTTAGCCAGCACTATTTTCACTTAAATTTCAAGTGCAGCAAGTAAACGAGAGTCTTTAAATAATTGATAAAAATGTCTAATAAAACAAATTCCACCTAAAACAAACAGTTTATTGTGTTACAACAAAGATTTTCCTGTAAACTTGTTAATTAACATAAAACTAGGTATATTTATTGCATCCTTAATAACTGCACGTGAAAAATAAACTTTTATCTGTACGTAACATCCTGTCGGAATATAAACAGTAATTATTATTATTGTATTAGCGCTCAAAGGCCACATATATATATACTGATTTTTTCCTCTCAATTATAGATCCATCGATAATAATTATCGAGGTAAAATTGTACAGAAACAAATACGACAGCAAAACTACATAGACTATCTGAGAATGTTTGTCATTTAATGAAAAATATATTATAAATTGATGACAGTAGTCTTGTAAAACTATAGGAGAATTAATTATATGGCTGGAGTTGGAAACGTCGCAGCATTGACTGTATGTGTGAGTGTTTTTTTTATTGACGTCATTTCCTTTAAGACCCAGAAATCACTCTAGGGGGCTTGTATCTAAAAGACTTGAATTAATTTATACTCTGTATATGTGTGTGTTTGTATATGTAGTCTAACAAGTATTATTTCTGTAATATCCGGTGGTATAAAAGTGAGAATTTATTAAAGGTCTATTAAAATGTAATAGAATCAATAAAAAAGGGCGTATATAGTGAAAAACTTGAACATATTGAATTTGAATAAATGAACCTACATATTCTAGGCTTAACATTCCAGTTTGTAATAGGCTTAACCAACATCCGTTATTATGGTTAAGCAGTTGAAATGTTTCTAGAAATTTTCGAGAGGCACACACACACACTTCCACACAATTCGAATACGATTTATCTCGAGGTATACGCGACTATATAAAATTGAAAGGGCAGTTTAAAATGATTCGGTTTTGCAAAAATAATGCTGCTGTTGTAAATTTGAAATCAACTCTCGTTATGTGTGTATATTTCAACTTTAAAAACAGTCAAAACAACTGATAGTTCTTATAAATAACAAAATACTTAATAATATTATCGATATTAGGTAATAGAGATAGCGGAGCGAAATAAAATTCACTTTAATTAGCGTGTTGTAGATTTGTTGTTTGGAAAAATGTTATGGAAATTCGTATATGTATAAAGAAAAATAAATTCCTCAAATCCTATTCTAAAAAAGAACAGCATATACATAAAGAATGTGGTTCTCGCCCATCTTTAATAGCATCTAAAGCAAGTTCGAATCTTTCGTGAAACGGTACTTTACTGTGATACTCAGTTCAAAAATTGTCAATGTGGATAGCAAGTATTTAACGAACTTCCTTCACTTATACACACAACTGCCCATTTATCATCATCTCAAATGCATATCATCCTCATACATTCTGTTCTCCGATCACAACGACAACTATTCATATTTCGAACTATTTTCATATAAAATGTGTATCTGTCTTGAGAAAGTCGTATTAATCACAATGTTATATACAGGATGTTGATATCACTTTGTAAGAGAGAAGAAAAAAAACATTTCTTGGACACAGTTTTACACAAATTTGGGTTAAGTATGTGAATTATTTTATATTGCACATTTATGAAATGTTTCACATTTTAAATGGAAATAAGAAAAAACTTAATAATAATAGTGTGTATAATTTGTACTTGTGCTGTATAAGATGTAATAATAACTATTATCTCTGTTTTAAACTTGCTTTATAAATAATAATATGGATGCTTATTTAAATATAGTGAATTGGTTTTTTATCTATAATTAGAATAAAAATAAAACTAATTTGGTTGGAAATAAATCAAAATTATAGTAAATTGAACATTACAAAAAAATTGACTTTAATTACTGTTATTCATAATTTTTTTCTACCACAGATATCTGACAACTGACCCAAGGAATTTACTTGCTGATAAGTTTTGTACGAGAAAATAATACTCGTATAGGACAGATATAAGATCCATTTCTATGTATGTACAAATAATATAAAATGTGACTTGTGTGTAGAAGTATGTTAAATATTTTATGCAAAATATTAACATGTATGTACGTATGGCAAGCGGCCCTCACCACTTTTCACTTAAACCATCTCCAACTGAAAATTATTATCAGTGGTTGCTGTTCGGTCCATTATTCTACTGAATTTATCAAAATATATATCGTACATAAAAATAACTCTGATGTCTACAAATGTAACCTCTCTAAAAGGTTTGCTTGTATAGCCCCACAGCCTTTCAAAGCGGATAGATTATGCCTTTTTACTTCTTTTCCTTTATTATTTTTTTTTACTTTATATATGTATATTGTTGTGTTGAAAATGTTTTTTATCATCTGGCGACGGACGTATTAAAACACAAAAATTAATTAAACATTTTACAACTTACCTTCGTTTTATGTAAAAAGCAAATCCAATTAAACTTCTGCAATAGAAATAATATAATATATTAGTGATGGAATTCAATTAAAAATCATCAAGTTATGGATGTATATTTATGTACAGACATGATCATTATAGTGTGCATAATAAATTGGAATAAAATTTCTTTTGGGACACGTGGAAGATTCTCTTTTCTATACATTTAATAGTGAAGGTTTCTTGTATAAAAGAAAAAAGAAGGGACGATACTTTGGAAACGTACACACAGACATACACACTATATGTATAGAGGGTCCTTTTGTTACTTATATTTATGCAGATGTATGATATTTTTTATCAGACACTGAATATTATGGGCATTAAATCTCTTTTACTACATTACGTGTAAAAAAGAAAGAAGATGGAAATGCGTTTAGTATTTTTAGATAACGGCCTGTTATTTGAGATGAGAGTATATAAAAAAAATCATAATTCTATTCGGGATTACACAATGCTCTATATTCAGTTTGAATAAACATCGAAAATCCGTGGAAAATTTACGAAAATAAATGCTAGGTTAATGGGAATATCTCGCGAATGGAGGGATTCATCCATTATGGTCCATTATCAGGAGAATATTGGGTGCGATTTCTAGGAAATCATGTGCCCACATAAAACATTATCAACCTAAAAGAGGTTTTATTTGTTGCTTTTTCCACGAAGAAGTTATAATTCGACAGATTACCTAATGTGTTGTTGTTTAGGTGGTATTTCGTGTTGGTGTTGTACTACTACCAGTTCCAAGCCACAAGTTATTAACATTCACATATCTAATAAAATATCTAATTTAAAATGCTTTAAAAAGAACACTATGTAGTTTAAATAATTTACTAGAATATTAAAGAATGCAAAATGGGTGTAGCGCAGCAAACAGCAACGAGGCGTTTCATATATTCACAATATAATATGGTATAAAGTAATAGGAAAGCAAGTAAAGCAGTTATGAATGAAACTAATTCTTTTATATAACTACTTTCTATTCCAACACCAAAGTACAGAGGTGTGTTTACTATAAATACATTCACACACACACAATTTATATTAAAAATACCCACATTACTGAAAGAAAATTAACCATCAAATAGGTATTAGAAAACGATTAGAATGATTCGGATAAGGGTCGAAAATATTTCCAAAAAATAATATGTACATATACATATAACCAAAATGCGAAGGAAACATATTTTTAGTTTGTTTTGAATGTATGACGTTTTTGAAGACGTGCTTCAAATATCCGGTGGAATACTATTTATAAGTCTTACAAATTTAGATCATTCGCCTTGCAGTTCAAATATACGCGTATACTTAACAGTTTCTATATTCTAGAAAATCCAATATCATACAGATAAAAATTCAATTTGCCATCGTTTTTTGGGTGGAGATCAGTATGATCTTTTTGGTAGACAGTATTGACAATCTCCGCCGTTCGCTAATCGCATAACTCAATGAAAATCTCAAAGAAATCGTCAATTTTTTAACATTTTATATTTACATTTATGTATTACAGTTACAAATGTTATTTAACATTTGAAATATCGATTTGAATGTAATCAGGGGCCATCTCTTCTTCCCATATCGAAAAAGCAGATTGTGGAGAATGTTAAAAAACATATTTTTAACAAAAGTTCGTAAATAGTAATTTGATTGTATACGTGCTTAAATATGTGGACGAGATGGCAGATAATTCCCGGGAAACAGTCTATTACAAATAAGTAGGATGTCCGCCGAGTATACTGGGTTTGTAGAGAGCACTTCTACAATATTTAGTTTGTAATAATATGTTTAAGGGAGATGAACGCAAGTTTTTCGTAAAAAAATTTATAACTGTTTACATAAGTTAATATCACTGATAACATTTGAACCATTCTAACAGAAAATCATGTCTCAAATACACACAACATTCAAACCATCGACCGATTGTATTGTGAACTAGTCTGGATGAAAGTCGATTCGGAAATTTCTAAGAGCATTTCATCGATTTCAGGAACTTGGAAAAAATAAATAAACGGATGTTAAACGACAGGAAAATGCTTCCGTTTATGCACAAATGACCGGAAATGGATTACCACCAAATGGTCGACCAATAAAAACACAATGAATATTTTATTTGTTTTCCCATTTGCCTGATGCCGATTTAATGTCCATCTCTTGGAGTTTTTACAAAAAAAAAAAACGTGTCCGCCTGGCTCTTGTGTTAACGCCGATTAAATTTTATTATTCTGTTATGGGACGATTAAAATTTACAGTTCAATTAACCCATTCATAAATTAGTGCCTATAAAATATGTTATATGACTGTACGCACAATGATTGTAATAAATTTCGCATACGCCGTTTGTTAATCATCTTAATTTCGATGGTAAATAGACACATCTTAACTGAACTGTTCCCTATTTTTTTACAACAAGAAGATGAGTGTAAATAGAATTTGTGATAAACTGCCTTTAGGTGGGTTTGGTATGTATATTTTACAATAATAATGATTACAAGTTGAAGTTGCACTAACAAATGCGATGCTAGAAGCATTGCTACAGGAATGGAGTGTGTGAGTCAATGTTCTCTATTAGCCAGTTAAAATATCTTTTTTGCTCGTCGCTGCAAGCACAGGAAACGGCTAGTGGGGGCAGGATACGCGATACAGCAAAGAGGACTCCTCTTTTCTGATGTCACTAAAGAAAACGGACACATCGAATGTGGATATTGGAAAAGTTGCGATGATTTTCTACTCTGCATATCCAGCAGGATGGAAATACGAACGAGTGATATGTGTCAAAAGACGATATAAAAGATAATAAAACTTGTTTATGTTTCATCAACACAACGGTATCTAAAAATAACGAAAGGAAAATATAACATTAAGAAAAAGTTCCCCTAGTGAACGGAAACAGACTATTTAGTATTGAGTTTTTGTGGCGAGCTATAGAGTTGAATGAACCTCAGTGGCTGAATGAAATACAGAATAGTTTTATGTTATAAACTGAAACTTTGTTTTCATGACCAGACAAATACTAGTTAGTGTATATACTGCAAATGTTGGGATATATTTATACACACATCGAATATGAATATGAAAATCATATTTAACAACGAAATTGGCATTTCAAGAACTGGATTTCATTTTATAACTTGCGAAATTTCCAGTGGATTCTTGAAATTTCATTTAAAAAAACCCGTTTCCAATCCTAGTTTAGATAGATAATCAAGAAAACGAAATTAGCAATTTCCTGTTTAAAACTTTTCATTAGGTAGTGAACCGCTTTTGAACGGAAAACACAATTTGGAATTTAAAAAACTTATTTAGCTCATGAGAACATCTGAATGGAACTTTTTCCACTGTCTACCTTCATCGTGTTAATATAAAAACAGCTCAAATTATATATAATTTTGATAATATGCGAAACCATATAATCCAATTTGAAATTCAAATTTTATTAAAAGAAAAATGGGCACTTATTTGTAGGTAGGTATAAAATCTCGAGTATAAAAGTGTAAAATTTACATGAAATATAAGCATTCGATTGTACATATACAGAAACGGTGAACAAATAAGTGTCTTTAGTTGAATGAACAATTTACAAAATTGTAGAAATTGTTTGTTGAAATACAAACGCCAAAATCGCTTTCCGATTACCTCGAATTTGAATAGAACGCTTTTTGGCGGGAGGGTAGCTGGTGCAGCGGCAGCCTCCGCCCATGCAAAAAGCGACTATATATTTATAAATGATTATTAATCAGACCTTATTATAGGTTATTCAACGTTGAAATATATGTGTAGTTTAAGTATTTGCATGTATGTTAGGTATATCTCCTCTTTTATATATGCAGAAATGATTTGTTTATGAAACGGGTGCCAAGCTTGTGTAGATATAAATATAAATAAGGGACACTTACCTTTTGGTTTTCAACTAGATGAGAAAATAATAATAAATCAAAGAATCGCCGTTCCTGCTGATATTCTCGTAATGTATGATTAAAACAACTGGAATAATTGTGATGAACGCAATTCAGCTATATTATAATTGCTGCACGTGAACAATGTGGGGGCGCAAAAACACTACACTTTGAGGGTGGCACTGTATGCACTTGCAAGGGGGCGGCTATTTCCGTAATATAGGTCCGTCCAGAAGCCTGTTGCGCACGACTTACAAATAGAATGGCCAACTTCGTCGTACGGCGGCAGCCATGTCGAGCACGGTGGGCGCCGTAATACTGTTCTTCAAATCCGGACAATTTTCTTCCTTATCCTGAACAAAAGTGTTCAGTTTATTCACACCACCAACCCTGTTCACCTACACAAATTTATACAGCACACAAAAAACAAACAACACTACACCGAAATGCCACAAAATTGTTACGCGGAGAGATGCTGTGTTGTTAAAATCTTCCACCTTTCTGTTCAAAGTGGACGCCGTGGAAATAAGGCGCAAGCGTCAGGCCTCGCCTTGGTGCTGGTGTGCGACCCGTTGCCTTTCTCTACACAAACAACTAACACAGGCAACATATACACATACATACAACACACCACAGGCCCCGTCGTCATTCAATCCCATTCATTGTCCAAAACGAGCTATTCTGCTTACATATACGGAATTAGACGGATATACAAATGGATATGAATGAAAAGAGTTTTCACATCTGCACTCTTTTGTCGCGGTCTACTACACCGGAAGTATTAAAACAAACATCTGTGCCACCGGAACATAAACACCAAATAAGAACTGGACGTGTATATATGTATACATCCTCATCCATCCAAGGGGCCCATCCAACAACAAAAGAGACAACGATGTGCTTCCTTCTTCAGTTCCCCCATCATATATTCATTCACAAATCGACAAAACAGCATTTTTATTACAAGGGTTGACGGTGGTTTTACGTGTCAGCACCATAACAGGAAACGGAATTAATGAATGACATTGCAGTATTATACCCTTTACTTATGCTTGCTCTCTGTAAGTTTTATTCACAAGGACGGATTTACTCTAGTATGCGGAAATGTAATGCAGTCTCAAACATTTGTTGTAGTAATCGATGCACTTGGTTTACTTTCAGGTACTTATTTATTGTAACGGTCCAACTTTTATCACCAGCGGAAGGAAGGCACTAGTAGTTTTGCATTTTTTTAGGAAAATAAGAACATGTCACCAACATAAATCCTGAAAATCGTAATTAGAAAGTGGGATTTTAGGTTGAACATCGAAATTATCAATAAGTGGGCACCGGCATTGTTCTTTTTTCAAATAATAATAAAAACCCGCAGACCCATTTTCAAAATTAATTCCGTAATGAAAAAGAGTCTCGCACTATACTCATTAAAAGATCAACCTCACGAAACAATCAAAAACATTAATTAAAGGAAAATGATTAAGTTATTGTGAAATAAATAACCGAATAGCTATAGTATGAGAATTTATTAGCTATAATATTAATAAATATGCCCTGTATTGTATATGAAGGTAAAGATATACGATATGTCAATAATTAAATATTGAATAAGGTCCAGAGAGTGGCTTTGACGAACAAGACATCCATTATTAATTAATATATTTCTATATGATAAACATTCGTGGCAGCATATAAAAGTACACGCGACAAGAATAAAAGAAGCAATCAAACAAGACAATCTGAAACATGTAACCAATACATATATGCACTTCTTATACATATAATTTAAAATTATCTAATGAACTTTTAACAGACAATATAATAAATCCCACAGCAGCCATACCGGCTTTTTTCATTAATGAGCCATTAAAGGAGCCGACATTTCAGAGAATGTTTCAATAAACACTGAAAGTTAGATTTTATTTCCTGAGCGGCACTCTTTTGACCATCTATCTATCTATTTATTATTAATGTTGACAAGCATTACACACACAAACTATAGACAATATTATAAGTGCATTCATCTATTCTCTACTTTATAATTATTAATTGAGAATATAGCGACAATGCCACATTTATGCATGCAGTTATTATAATGTATTCCAATAATTTCAATGGAAAATCATTATTTAAATGAGAAGTAAATTGAAATTATGAACATAAAAACAGCCACAGTACCCAATACATTTAATGCATTCATGAAATTCGGTCTGCAAAAGTTGTTTACTGTCAAGTAACCTACGCGAATAATGTTGATTTTTAAATTTTTATGGCCCAGACTTCCGTTCTGACGGCATTGCGAGGGCGGACGTTTTAATATCATTCTGAATTGATTCTTTATGTTGATACTCTGCCAAAGATCTTCATAATAATATTTCGAAAATCATCTGTAACGTATGGATATTACAAGACACAAATTAAACGTTATTTTCTTCGTTTGTTAATTGACAATTAAAAGTGAGTCTCTTGGAGAATGATCTTGCGTTGTCTGAAGCAGAAAAAAAACTGATCACATAATTCAAATTGATAGAATTCTGAATAGAAAGACAATGTAAATAATTTTTTTAACTTCCTGCCATTGAGACGCCGTCGCGCACATGTCATCTAATTTCTATTTTCACAATAACACAAAACATAAGAATTCAATATCTGCGGCATAATTGTTTACGCAAATTTGCGACAAATTTAAATAAAATTTTGGACAGAGTTAGATAAATAAATTTATTAAAACGGAAGTCATGTGATTTTTACGTTGTTGGCAAGTAATTTGTTTTTGGTCAGGTGCCTTACATACATATAAAGAATGAAATGGAAAATTCTGCCAAAATAAGTGTGCTGATAAAGTGTTGTTTAAGCTAAATGGGACTAAATGTACACTTCCACCTACACTGTACAGTCTATTAACAGATTCTTATGTGTGTATTGTGTATGTGTACCTACCTTTCTTTATTTCGTTGTTGAATGCACGGCGATTTACCTCTATGAATAAGTATCGTTGTAGACCTACTCGTATTAAGTGCTTATGGCGCATATCAGTTTTAATTACCATGCGAGCATGCGACATTAATATTATTATTTATTCCCGTATTATATCATATAGCTGGATGGTAACGTCAGAAATGGGCGGATTCCAGAGAAAATTAAACGTGGGCAGATAGGGGTGGCCTAGACCCACGCATTCACGGTCGTTACCTTGGTTACTTTGTTGTGTTATTCCGTTTTTCTTGAAACAAGAAATAGTTTGTTTCTTTTTGGTCAATTTGTGAAAAAGTTTGCATTTTCAGGGTTTTTATATTTTATTATCACATTTAGATTATTTTAATTATATGTAGGTACATATTACACTTAAAAGTCTATTTACCTACTTGCAAATTACGAGGTGTTATCTGTTTAAGTGTTTACGAGAGCGAAATAAGAATTCTTAGAAAGGCCTATTATTAAACCAAGATCAGAATAGGTCCAATAATATATTCGCGATCTATAAAAAGTTGGCCAGGTTATTATTACTGAATCGAGCGAATGCAAAAGTGTTCAAGTAGGCACATTATAGTTGGCAAACCAGTCTTTACACATCTCAAGTGGTTTATAATTGTTAAAAGTGTAGTTAAGATAATATAGTCTGGTTTTGTCGGACCGGAAGTGCAATCATTCATATAGACCATAGACGACATGAATAGATCCATTGATCGGAATATAAACGCAGGCGCATATAAAACTATGCATACATACATATATGTATCCATTGATGAATTTGCAGACTGGCCAATGTCAAGTGTGTGCGAATAATAAAACGCTAAAATTAACTATACATATACACATGTCTGAAGAATACACCCGAAAATAATTTATTTCACTTTATTATGCCCACACAATTATTGTGGTATTTTAAATGATATGTTTTCGCCTTTAAGTTTTTATTATTTTTGTTTCTATATCTCAGGATGAATTTTATTGTAATAAATACCGGCCTTGAGGTTTTTAGCACGTTAAGTTTTATTGTAGTTGTAGTGTGTGTTTCTTTTTATGTCTTTAAGTGTTAAGTTGTTTTTGTAAACAAACTTTTATGGTATACTATCAAGGATGTTGTTTTAATTGGCACAATTGCTCAGTGTGCTTCACACTAATTTCGTTTATTTTTTCACAGTCGCACATATTTGGCTTAAAAACGAATAATAAACTTTTAAAATAGACCTACTACTATTATTATCCAGTGGTATCTATTTTTATGGTTCGCTTCGAAAGCCTCTCTCTATCTCTGTGTTGTTTGCACAATTACATTTTCTTTGAGTTGATTTTTTTTGCATATAAAAATAATTTTTTTATTTCTCGAGTCGCAATAGCAAACCATATGGTAACCGTAATAAATAATTCATAAACATGCAAGTACCAAAGTACACACAGTAACGTAGAAGAGAGAAAAAAAATATTAAACATCCATTCATTCTATTGGAAGCATTAAGTAACAAAACTATATATAAATAACGACCATGAATGGCTGGCGAGTCACACACAAACACATTGAATTGCTAATACACAATTAAATACCAGGGCAAATCAATAAATAACCTGATTTAATTAATTCACTATTCCAGTATAAGTATACGGTTTTTTTCCTCTTATTATTCTTGTAATACCAGAATCGGCGTACTTATATGCAAGCAAATCCTGTATGTAATTAACTTCTTTAACATTCGTTTCTTGTTGCTCGCCTGCATAATTTTTAATTACATTACAATCAATCTCTAAATGAAAGTAATACAAATGTACGTAAAACAAACCGCACTTTTCCATTTGTATATGTAGAAATTAAAAAATCCACTTAATTATTTAATACCCACATTACCATATAATAAACTTACCGTTTCTGTGTTACACAACTTTCACATTCTTTTCTACAAATTAACAATAAACATATTTTTATTTCAGTTTCCATAAATAGGTAATAAATTTCATAAACTCTGAAAGAGTTTTTTCACTCGAAAAAAACACAAACCCGGATCAATTTATTATAATAGTTGGTAGGTGGACATTTAACTACAATAAATAAATTACATCACATAAAATATTTTGAACATTATTAAATTTGTTGTCTTACAATAACGTTAAGTTTAAATAAACAAGGTGCACATCCCACATGAAAATAAACATAAAAACAAATTTATTCATATTGATTTATTTTATTACATCATATAAATATACATTTATTTTGAAAAAAATAGATATATGTATGTATGTATAGAAAACCCACAAGTTTTAAAAATAAAAAGTACTAATTCGTGTTAAATTAGAAGTGGCTGGATAATTGATTTAAAATGAACGAGAAAAACACTTTTTACTATTCTGTTTGAAAGATTTTTTTCATTTTATTTTCGTACGTTATTTAAAACTCTTCTCCTGTATCTCAAACAACTATATTTAAATAACAATAAAAATTAAAAAAGAAACATTATGATAACAAAAAATTATTTAAGCACGTGAATTTTGTTGGACACAAAAAAAGACTAAATACTGCAAAAATATTATTAGTGCTATAAAAGGGCTACAAAATCTGGAAGAGTTTCTTTAATTCCACCATCAATTGCCAGTCGGTTTTCAGTAAATCATCACGGAAATAATCCTTACATGCGTCGATCGACTGCCGAGAAATCTGTAAGAAGAGAAAATATTGATGCAACTTGATGGAATTTATGTTAATATTTGTATATTTTGTCGGCCTGGCGCCATCCACACAATTTCGAACACACAGAGAGCAAAAAGAATCATAATACAAGCCGGCACTATTTGAATGCATGTGGATGAGAGGTCGATGAGTGACGTCTGTTTTGGCCTACTTCCGTTCAAAACCGAATGTCCGGTTCCGGTTGCAGATAAGCAATAAGTGCCATTGTTAAAACCAAATAATACTAAACATAACAGTTTTTCCGGTACCATTTTGTACATAAAAAAAATAACAATTTATAAAAAAAAGTTCTCCCATTTCTCCCCTTCCTTCTCTTCCAGGAAATTACAAATTTCTTTCCACATTGCATTGCCGTTTGTGGTCAGTTAATTGAAATCATTTGATTAATTTTAATTTAATTTAACGCTTTCAAGACTTTTCAATTTATGTCAAATTACTTGTTTTATGGATAATCGTACTTTGTTTTATACTTATTTTTTTTCTGTAACTTTTGCACTAATTCTTCTAAATGTGAACCTCTCAAAATATCGCAATATTTAAAAAACAATAAAACGGTTAACAAATACATAAACATAAACGTTTGTATGTACACCAAGGGTAACACTTGTTTTGAATTGTAATTTTACTGCTTAAAAGCCATCGCAACAAGGATAAAACTGTGGGCGAGAGCATATGATTTTAAAAAGACTTGTATACAGGAAATGAACTTGTATTATATAATTTTTATTCGAGCATAAAATCTTAACAAGAAAAAAAATTAAAAGCACTATTTAAATGCGATCAATTTTATAGTGGAAACGTTTAACATCTGCATCGAAATATTTTTATGAGCGAAAAACGTTTTCAATTTGAAGGGGAAAAAACACAAACTATGTATATAAAAACAGAAACCAAACTGCATTAACATAATTTGCGTGGAGTTGACCCAGATTTCCGAACTAAGAAACATCAGTAGGTAGTAATTGAAACAACGCAACCATTTAATTGTCCCTACGTCAAACGTATCCAAATTGGACAAATAAAACATAATTTTTTATGTAGACAAGAAAAACATGAAAAGGAAAAAAATACCAGATTTGTGTATGTGTGTGCTTTATGTGACCATTGACACTAACATTAAAACCATATTAAAAATTATTTACAACTTTAAAAGAGAAACTATAAAAAACAGGCTGTTAAAATCTTTCGTCCCATTCATATTTTTGCTGTCTATTAATTTTCCAATTCATAGAAAATAATTGCATGTCCCATTAACTTGTTTCATACAAGTTAAATAAGCAAATCGTTGTTGATTTCATTCGAAAGGAATTATGTATAGAAGAAAGAACAATTGCACGAAGTAATCAATGAACGTTGGGGTCACTCAGGGCCATGTCCTAGTTCCATTCATATAAAAGCACACATTTCTCCACCAATAGCAATGTAACCGGAAGGAAATGGGTCGAAAACTCCGCAAAGTTATTTGATGACACACATTTTTCGTATATAGTTGCAACGTAAGCAGTCACGATTTTCAGCCAAATAATAAAAGATCAAGAGGACTGACTATTTGAAAAATTCCGCATTGGCCAAAATGAATCAATGCTGTGTTGTTGTTGTTGTTCATTCATGTTATGTGCTTTTGGTGCCATGCGGGCGCACACAGAATTATTTAGACATGTGAGGGTAATGCATTTTTGGATCAATAATGCAGTAAAACTGACACCGAGGGGACAAGCACCTAGCATAAATCACTTACCTTGCTAACAAGCATATCAGTTTCATCAAAATGTCTACCAAACATCTTGGGCGCTTCTCCAGGGACTGGTTCAATTTTAATACACACTTCCATACCTTTACGAGCCGTTTCGACGGGTTTATGATTTACTTCAATGCTCGTGACAACACCCACATCGACAAACTGCAACAAACCAAAAAAAATATAATACTACTTACAAAACAACTACACACAATTTTCACTAACTTCTTTGCTTGGAACACAAATCGGTGTACCTTCTTTAACAATACCAGCCTCTACCATTACACCGACCACAATTGGATCTCTTGAATTGAACACAAATTGTGGTAAAATTTTCATCTTACATGGAAACACGGCAATATGTTTAAACTCCTCCCGTTTTTTCTGTTTCAATTCCTCTCTGTAGGCCATAAACTTATCAAATAAATGGTAAATTATATCAGCCTGGAATATTTTAACGCCCAAACTGTCCGCTAATTCTTGAGCATCTCGTTCAACCTTCACATCAAATGCTAAAATCGTCGCATACCTATAAAACAAATGTTTAACAAATACTTTTTTAAATAGTTTTTCTTTCAGCTAAATCGTTTTCTGGTAAAGTGTTCCAGTTTTCGTTCACTTTAAGTTGACATGCAAACTGACTAATGACTAATTATTTACATACGAACAAAAAAAAACTCACTGGCTTTCGTGTTCCAACATTATAGAAGCTTTCATCACATCCTTCTTAACAACTGGCCCAATTCTAATGCCACAATACTGAAAACCAGATGGAATAATTATTCAGCAAAAGATATCAAAGATAAATTATGTAAGGAATAAAAAAACGAGAAGATGAATTCCCCAATTCCTTCCCACACTAATCTCGTAAAAAGTATCATCAACTAGAGCCCTCCTTTGCTATATGTATACTTAAATAGCAATTTACATTTTAAATAAGCCAAAATGGTCAGGTAAATTTACCATATACAAGAATGAAAAAAGGACAGTATAATAGTGGTCGATGCGGGTAACGATGTTTGGAACAATGTTCTTTAAAAAATAAATATCTTTTTCTTGATGAATGTATAATAGTTAATACATTTTTAAGTAGTTGGACTTTTAGTGTGTTATTTCACCTCCTCCAGATGTAACACAAATAATAGGCGGTATATCCTATAAGGAGATAGCCATGTGCGTTGGTCGGATGTAGTCGATCGTGATGTATCTAGATGTCTTGTTTTGCTTGTTTTTACCGGAAGTCGGTGGGTGTCTATGCTTTTCTTAGAAAAGCAACAACCAACTTGACATACCACCGTGTGTATTAATCAGTTTTTAAACTATTATTTAATATTCAATTTGCGATTTGTATATTTAAAACATTATGTATTTAATGTTTCATTATACTCATATTGAAAAAACGTATGAAGTGCAAATGATTTTAATTATTATTCATTGCAACACAACATTATAAATTAATCCATGTACAAAGTGCTGTCCGTCCACAATAATTAAATAAAGTTGCATTCGTATATGTAGGTACTCGCATGCATTAGACGTTTTCTTTTAAATTAACAGTAGTTGTATTTAATTTTTCTATACATTTGCAGGATACAAAACAGTCTAATTTTCTAAATGTGAGAAACAAACAAGTGTCTATTTTACATAAATGAATTAATATAAGAAATTAGAATGAGCGATAAAAATCGATTTAAGATTTAACGAAGGATGAGTCTTATTAGCAACTTCCTTTCATTCAATTTTTCAATACGAATATTTAGTTTGGTAAATTCTATTTTAAAAAGCACTCAACTCCACTCTATAATTAGATAAAACCGGAAACTGCATCAGACCACCGTGTTTCAAAATGTTTCTTACCAGGAAGCCACTTCCTGTCAATATTTCTTACTCTAAAATTGGATAAATTATATAATTGACGCCACAATTTTACACAATAATCTGGATTGCTCTATCATTTATATAAAACAATTCCTTATCTGTTGGTTTTTATTAAATTTATTAAAATCTTACACATTTGACGTAGACTCTTTTCTAAATAAGCATTTTAACAGTTTTCATGACGTAATTATTCTGGCTATTAAAGAAAAAATTCTTTATTGTATACATAATAGTACCATTTAATTGCAAAAAAATTACTTGTGCAAGACAAGAAATTCTACACCACACTGTTCTTTTTTTTATCATCTTTTCAATGTAAGTAAGAAGATTCTTAACAGCAAAGGATATCTAATTATTTTTCTATTATCATATGGTAAGATAACCGGATGTTAGGTGCGAACGTGCCTCATATTAAATTTATCAACATTATAACATCCATTTATTAACTTGTCTTTGCGAAATAATGCAAAGTACCTTTTGTCTGGGCGACGATCAACAACAGTGTATAATAGATGAGTCCTTTTGTTCACCAATTATGTCTCTTCCGCAAATAAGGGTACAAATTCATTGTAAACAACTTTTATAAGTTTTATAAGCCTCTAAGACAAATAAACAAAGATTACCTAATCAACGATAAGTACAATAGAAGTGCACCATAAAAATAAGATAATAATCTTTATTATTATTATTATTCTGTAATTTGTAAACAATCTATGCATTTTATGAATAGAAAGAAAAGTGTACGTTTATTGGTTTAAAAATTGCTGTTATTTCGTATAGAGAACTGCGCAACTCCTATTTTCATTGATTCTCGTTCGGTTTGCAGAGGCAGTGAATGAATGCGTGGGTGGAAATGTAGTGGTGAGACAGTATAATAAATTTATAGACAAAAAATTGTCTCCTTTTATTTATAGATGCAAACAATAAAAGAGAAAATGCGTACACTATCTATATAAGTCGCAAGGGCGAATCCCTAAACAAGACAAAAAATACCATAAATTAAATTTTTTCTCCGCACTCTTATTCCCAATCCTTAATTCATGTCAGCAGTTATATTTGATTGCAAAAATAAACCTATTCATCTGCAAATTACTATTATAAACAAATATAAATATACCATTTATCTTAGAGATTAAAAAACACATTACATAACTCTTTTTATTTAACCTTATAAAACACATCAAACAATTAATATTTGCCTTTATTTCACATAATGTATAATTAGTATTAATGATGTAGTTTGTTTGTAATGACTATTTTTAACTTTTAATAATATATGTATAATATATGCTCGATAATATGTAAACAATAAATAGTAGACTCTCCAATAGAGACTTTACTTATTTTTCACATGCAGTTTATTTACTCACTACTCTATTGATAATGAATTCTTAAGGGCTATTGTAGTGTTGTGTCTTTAAATGTTATATATTTGTTTATACGTCGATAAAACATGTATATTTAAACATCTACAATATGCATTAAGGATGTGAGAATTTTTCTTTCTAATCATCAACATCAAGTTAGAGACAAATTATAGGTAGCCAGTAAAAAACGATTCTACTAGTAGACTTACATATTTTATGACCTTTTTAGTTAATAAGTCTCTGTCATGAGGGTTGCAATGATCTGCATCCTGTCTACCAATAATAACAAGGATGTATTTTATTGTAGTACCTTTATGTAATGAAGTACAATGCATTGCTGATGCTGCATGTGTAACAAAGTGTAGAAAAAACTTTATACCAATAATAATCATATGATAGCAATATTTAAATTGTCGAATGGTGATGCGTTTCCATTTTTTCCCATAAATTATTTTCGAATATTAATGATACGTAGATTAAAATGTAATTATATACTGCACAATTATGACATGTGAAAAATATTATTGTACTTCTTTTCGTATCATATTGCATTTCTACATGTATGTATATGCATGTGCATACAACAAACAAAAATTAATGTGTATTGCAAACATATGCATGTTGTTTGTATAATAAAACTCAAATGAATGACTTACAAAAACCGTTTTTATATAATGTTTTAACACCAAAAAAAAACATGATATGTATGTATGTATTGTATTCGTCGAATGTAAACGACCTCCACAGTTTTATGAAAAATATTGTTGCTTTTATCGTTTGTCAATTGTACAACTCTATAAATATTTAAAGAAACACTTACCGGTATTTTGCTAGTACGTAAAAATTCCAATAACGCCTCTAACGACCCTAAAGTGGACGCTTGAACATATACACCTCGCTCTTGTAATCGAATATTGGACAATGCGGAACGTAATTCTCTTGCTACTTCATCTTTCATCACTTCCACTTCGTCTGGTTTCTTTGCAACATACAAATTTAGACCAGCAATCGCTTTTTCCAACTCTTTAGCGGCAATTTTCACACCCTGAGCTGCTTTAATCTCTTTATACTCAACATAAGCGTTCTGAAAAACGATCAATAGTTAATGTCTAAGATTCAAGACAAAATGGACAAGTTATTTTACTTTAACTCTAAGTTCCCTCAGTGGTTGTGGCATAAGTAGTGACCGAATTTGTGTGACAATAGGACCATCTGTACCAGCACATAGCATCGTATCTCCTTCACGTAATGTTCCATTAACTAAAATGACATCAATAGTTGTCCCAAGACCGGAAATTGCTTTCACTTCCAACACTGTCGCTTGAAGCTCTTCCGAGTACATGAGCCTTTTTGGCAATTTCGTTTGACAAAATTCAACAATCAATGCTAATAAATTGCCCATTCCTTCACCGGTTATGGCACTAGTTGGCACTAACGATACATAACTACGAATATCGGGATTTTCATAAAAAAGGGCAGCATTTAAACCTGCAATACATATGAAAATTCATTAACTATTCAAATGATGCAATTCAATTAGGTAGTGTGTGATGTACCTTGTTCAGCAAATTGCACAATAACCTCTTTTGTTCTTTGTTCAAATTCCAATTGCGTATTTTGTGCTTGTCCTTTCAAAATATCTCTTATATCTTTTCTATTCATCGTTTGCCAATCATATAATCGATCAATTTTATTTAATGCAACTATAAACGGTGTCTTTTTGCTTTTTAGAATATTAATTGATTCAATTGTTTGTGGTTCAAGACCGTGCATAATATCAACAACTAGAATTGCTATATCACATAATGATGAACCACGATTTCGTAAATTACTGAAAGACTCGTGGCCAGGCGTATCAATAATCAGTAATCCAGGTATTCGTAATTCCATTTCGTTTGCCTAAAATTAAAACTCTTTAATACAGGACTTGATTTTTTTAAATTTGTCCTCACTTACGCCTTTGACAATTTTTATTTGCTCTTTAATAGCGTCTATAGGCACATTTGTAGCACCAATTTGTTGTGTTATACCACCAGCTTCGCCATCCTGTACATTAGTCCTTCGTAGTTTATCTAAAATTTTCGTTTTTCCTGTATCTACATGGCCAAGTACACAAACAATTGCTGCTCTAAGATTGTCTACAGTTCTACATTTTTCTGCCTCTTCTTTTCTTGCCTAACAAATTAACAAAATATTACATAATTATTTAACAACCGTCTTCCTAAACAAAAATATACTTTTATTCTTTCTATTGCCCGGTCTCTAGCCTTTTCCGCTTGCGTTTTCACGTCTTCATCATCCTCACTTTCCGATTCGGACTCTTCACTGCCTTCATCGGACTCTTCTTCCGAACTACTTCCCACATCTTTTTTATCTTCTTTCACTTCTTTCGATTTGGTTTTTGCCGGTGGTGCTGTGGACGTTTCCTCGGATTCCTCCTCATCACCAGACGATGCATCCCACGCATCTTTCACATCGCCTTCAGCTTCGCCTTCTTTATCCGTTTTTTCGGTTACTTGTTCAACAATCTCCACTTGTACTGGTGCCACCTCCTCAATTTTAGGTTGATCTTCGGGTTTAGAGTCTACTGAAGTTTCCTCTGAAATTAAACAACATTTAAACTGGTTATTAAATGCAATTAGTTATACAACCTTGAACTAAATCTTTTTTCTGTTTATTTGGACGTACTCTGGTACCAAGTCTCGGCTTCCTTTCACCAATGTCAGGCAATTCAACACCTTGGGCTTTCAAACTATCTATCATAGCTTGTGCCCTAGCTCGATCGGCTTTTTGTTTGGCAGTTAATAGTTTACCCTCAGCTTTTAGTCTTTCTTTACGTTCTTTCTCTTTTTGTTTTTTCTTTTCTTTACGTTCTTGTTCTAAACGTAAAGCTTCTAGACGTGCCAGTTCAGCCTCTTCCTCCCTTTTAATTCGTTCCTCTTCCTCTCGCTTTAATCGTTCCTCTTCCTCTTTGATTTTTTTCAAAGCTTCCTGCATAGCAGCGATCGTTTTTTTACCAGGTCCTAAAGTAGTTAGTTGATTTGAAATTAAAATTATGTCATGTACTTTTTTTTAATACAATACCTTTTTTGGGTTCTTTTTCTTCTTTAGCCCCTTTCTTCTTCTTTTTCTTACTATCTTTATCGCCTTCTTCCCCATCGTCTACTTTATCCTTGTCTTGTCTGTCAGTATCATTTTCTTCAGTGTCTTTAACAGCAACTTTCTTCTTCTTTTTCTTTGATTCCTTCTCTACTTTTTCATTTTTATCGTCGTCTTTTTTGACTTCTTCGGATTCTTGCGCATTCACTGAATTATCGTCGACAGCGTCCTGTTTTTGTGATGGTTCCTGTTTTTTAGCAGCTAATTTCTTTTGCTTCTCCCTTTCTTTCTTTTCTTTTTTCTTCTGGGCCGCTGTTTTTACTGTGCCGGTATCCTCCTCTTTACCATCTTCTTCTTCATTATTTATAGATGGTTGTTTGACTTCTTTCTTCTTCGACTGCTTCGACGCCTTTTCTGGATGCTCCCCTACTTCGACAGGTGCTGACTCTTTCTTAATGCCAGAATATTCCATTTCTAATTCAGCGAGTACTTTCTCAATGTCTTCATCACTATCATCACGATTTCGTCGGGACTTTTTCCCTTTTTTACCACCCTGTTCTTTAGTCCGAGTTTCATCACTATTAGATTTCTTTTTAGTACTTTTTTTAGGTTTACTATCACTGTCACTATCATTGTCATTGTTAATATTCGGTTCTTCATCGGGACTGTCCTCAACTTGCAATAACGCGAAAGATTTTTGAACTTTAGAAACGGACACATTTACATCCGGTCCATCATCCTCTTCAGATATAGAAGCTTTTTTCTCTTTTTTACTTTTTGATTTCTTATTTTCAGTCATTGGTACATCCTCGGATTTCTCCCTAAATTGAAGAAAATATGGTTATAAATTGACATTTAACGTAATGTATATATAAAATTTGGATCGTAGAACTTAAATATGGTCAGAACATTTTCGAAAAAGTTGTACTTTATTGGCCAGAGGCCAAAATATGTTGAATTGCATTCAGGTAACATAACCTCAAAATTGAAATTAAAGAATTGATTTATTTATTGTTCACTTACTTTTGGGATTTGCTTTTCTTGTTAGAGGCTTTCTCTATTAACTGTTGAGTGTCTTGATCTGAATCAGACTCACTGAATAAAGGAAATAAAAAACATAAAATAAGATATTTTCAATATGTTGCAACGCATACCTCTCGTAGTCCTTGGTTCCTTTACGACCCTTTTTATTTTTACCCATTTTTTAAAGGTTTCTATATCACTAAAATGTTCTGATATTGAAATAATTAGCATATGTATTAAAATGATTTTCTAAATTATATTAAATTTGTACAATCTGTTTGCTAATGCATGCTCTCTAAAAATTGAGAAAATTTAGGGATATGATGGATATAGGGAGTTTTATGTTAAAATGATTTCACTATAACTAAAACCGTGGCTAACTTCATACTCGTTTTAAATTTTGAATAAGAATCCAATCTACATTTATACGAATTTAATATTTATTTTAGTTGTAAAGTTGTATAGATAATTAATTTAATTTTTTACAATTAAGTTGTTTCAGATGTACAAACTTTCATTTCTTCACATGACGGAAACGTAATTTTTTCATATATGCTCGTTCTCAACGGCATATGAGGAGACAGTTTGTTTGGGTCCCCAAACATTGTTAATGGTAAATTCAATTCTTTTACACCACATTCTCTATTTGTATATTCTCTTAAAACATAATCTGTATTAAAATCATGAAACACCCTAGTGTCGTTTACTCTGACCATAACACCATCAACCCGTAAGAAAAATCTCAATAGAATAAACATGGAACTAGGCATTACTCTCTGAAAAAGTCACATTCATTTTATATTAGATACATACTTAAATTTATTTTTATACGTACAATTTTTATTGTGCAAGATGAAATGCCATTGTCGTGCAATTCATCTTCGTATAGCATTAAATCTTGATAGAACAGGATTTTTTCTTTTTCCTTCAACTTTTCAATGTCTATTCGTTCTTCTGTTTTCGTTACAACTGCACCCTCTGAGATAGAACCACAATAATCCGTACTAAAGGTCCAATCAAATGGTTTAATTTTTTCTTCCAGTAATTCAGGATTCCTTGATTCTTTCCAAGCTTCCGAACAAGCTACTTGAATGGGCAGTTTACCATTCGAGACTCTTTTAAGAGCATCCAAAGCATTGAATTCAAATTTCACACCTGAAGGGTGAACCAACATTAATTTGTTGTTTGGAAATACCATTTCGGGCAGGTGTGGGAGATTCAAGGTATTTGTAAACCTAAAGAAGAAATACTTATAAAATGGCCCGAACCCTGTGAAAGCTGCTACTCACATACACAAATTACATTGCTCTTCAGGATTTTCCTTACATTTTTCTAAGGTTGTACATAATGAATGGAGAATGTGAGATTTTGTATATTTTACTGTCCAACCATTGAATACTTGTTCCTCCGAATTGACAGGGAGTCGCATAATGTCGATTTCGCCTTTAATATTATTTATTGTGCACATTTTTACTTAATTATAAATCTTTTTATGTAGAACAAACAAAATTGTTTCCTAACCTTTATTTTTCATACACAAAATCCACCAGAACCAGACCTAACAAACACCAACTTCCCAACTAAAAACTCCCCAGGAAATTTAAATTTGAAATATTCGCACTGGTAGAAGCAGATGAAACTTTTTTAATCCATACAACCTATAAATCATTTATTTTCAGCAATAACATAAATTCAAATATATTTATGGTGTCATCATATTTATAATTCTTGTAATTTTTCCTTCATCTGAATAAATATCCTAATAAATTGTTGATATATCGTTAAAAATGAATTCTCCAGCAAAATTTATGGCCGAAATAATAACAACTTATAGAGACGATTCTTTTCAATGCTAGTGGTCTAAATGGATAATTTAGTAGCTTTCTCCAGTGGGAAACAGAAAAGTTACATAATACAGCGCATACTGGAACTAGATAGTTTTTAGGCTTTTAGGGATTGTGGATTGTGTGTCTAAAACAGCGCGTCGCGACGTTGTGCGTCTAGTTGTCTGCAGATCATCTAAGTATAAGAACAGAGAAAATGAATTTGGATGAAAACATGTGATCTATATCTAACAGTTCTGTACACTTTTATTATGTTCATACCATCTATTTAAAAATATATATATAGTATTACCTATCTCGAGAGGTCTTAAAAAACTTTACATACTTTTAAGTGTTTCTATTTCTGGAGGCTTTTTAATTGTTACATTTTCAAAATCATGGAACATCATTTAGTGGAGACCAGAGTCTATATTAGTTCGAGTTCGACGATGGACTTTCGAACGCGAGTTCATAATTGGTGGATGCGATTACGTTTTAAACGGGCATTACAACATTTAGGACTTCTCATTTTTCTTATGGTTTACACTGTCAGCGGAGGACTGGTACGTTTTGAACAATAAATTTTGCTTTACTTTTCATTTATGTAAATATTATTTTTCTCCTGAATTCTGAGCATAGGTATGTATAAACCATAATAATTTAGTTAAAATAATCTACCTTTTGCTTTACAAAGGTAATTTATTTATTTAACGATTACTTTGGTTTATTATATCCTTACTGAGTACATAAATAAATTCTGATCGCATTCTGTGAAACTTTCTTATTGAGTTCGTTTTTATTACTTGTCTAAAGTTGGTCAATTTGATAAGTTTCTTTCACACTATAATCAACAAAAAATATTGTGGTAGAGAAATAAGCTTAACTTTCGCACTTAAAACGAAAATTTTGTGAATTATAGTAATTACCTATTTCTCGCATAAATGCACTTTTTTGCCCCTGGGGGCAATTTCATCAGCAATAAAAAGTTAAACAATGCATGCTCGAAATTAAATGCGAAAGCACAGAAAACTGAATCAGAAATGTGATAAATTTTACAGGCAATTCCTTAAAACACTATAACAAGTTGATAAACATATAAATTAGTTAATATTAGTTTGTTTTCAAAAACTGGCACAAAATTATAAAATCAATGCTTTTAATAATCTCTTTTTAGAAGAAGGGTAAATATTAACAAGTTAATAGGGGATGAAGGAGATCGATTAGTGATTTGTTTACAAAACCTCATTAATCAGATTGCATTTTTAATTATTGGATAAAATTAAACTGTCTCAAAATATATAGACAGATCGGACGTATGTAGATTGTGTTATTGAGGGTTCACTATTCATATGTAGAATTTTTATTAGAATTCTATATATTAAAAAATTAAAAATTAAAAGGTTGTTCAGAGCAAGGTAACATATACCTAACGTTTACACATTTTCCTCAGTTTACATTGAAATAAAAAGAAAAACCTTTAATAAGAAATATGTACCTACATGAAAAACAACAAGATAAAACTCCAGAAAATGTATGCAAAGACTACAAAACATATTTGCATTTCAAAGATTTATCATTGGCCAAGATGTTTCAGCAAATTGCCAACTTGCTATACTATTACAAATATTACATATCCTATTCAGCAATAAAATAGTAACTGAAATACTCATTGAATTCTTGCAAGTGAGACACTTCGCTTAAAAAGCACGGTTTGAAAAATTCTTTACTAAAAATTATCAAAAAATTTCTGCATGTTCCTAACACATGTAAAAAAATTTTGGCAGATGGAATGGAAATTTTGATCTTTCAGAATTGTTGAAAAAAAATATAAAGATGCACGTTTTTTAACGATTTAATGTAGGCAATTTTCAAAATAAGATTTCTCAAAAACTACTGCACATATCAGAAAAACAAGACGACTTATGAGTGGCACAAGTTTTGTTCACTCATAAGGAATACAATCAGACCAGTACGGTCCAAATAGATGAAATATTTTTCCAGAACAGTGTTTTTCAAGACGGATTTTTTTTAATTTTAAAAACAGTTAAAATTCTCGATGGAGACAAAAAAAATTAAAAAAAAGCCAATGATTTTTATATGTATAGTAGTAAAAGTAAAGTAGTATCCACTATAGGCCCATTTATTTTTACCATCTTCAAACAGAACAGAAAATAGTTTTTTGCATCAAACGCAGGCCTTAGCTACATATAAAATGATATACAAACTGAGAATCAATATGCATGTGTTTATTGGCCTTTCAGATATTCAGGCACTTTGAACATCCGGCAGAGATTTCACGAATGAACCTTTTTAACAACACATTATCATCGAAGCGACAACATCTCATAAAAACTATCGTGAATAACACAAATTTACGTAATTTGGATATGCTGATATCATTTGAATTACACAAGTACGAATTAGAACTGCAAGATTCCTTCGACGCTGGAATATCAATAATACCATCATCGACGCATGAGACCGTAAAATGGACCACATTAAAAGCTGTCTTTTTCTCTTCCACTGTTCTAACAACGATTGGTGAGTGTTCCGGATTTTACATGTAAATCATTCTCATAAAAGTATTCACAGATTTTAATAAACTGCTCTATTTATGTTTTTATAATCATTAAAATTTGTATTTTTCTCAATGGCAGTGCATTAAGTGCGTAAACCGGGACGTAAGCATTCTGATATCAAAGCTTTTAACTTTTTATTATATGCTGCTATTATATTGTTTATAAAACATTAACAAGCATAATTCTTTTCCAGCTAATAATAAATATTATGTTCCATTTGATGGACAGAGATACTTAACAGAGGCACAATAGGTATATATTTGTAAAAAAAAAATTAAACAAACTCCAGGTTTAAAGGTGTCGATGCACCAATTCGTTTTTTGATGGGTTTTATATTTGAACGAGTGGCTTTTACCAAACATGTTTTTCTCACCTCGCCCGAAACGATATTTTTAATTTAATTTAAACAAAATAAATATACAATTGTTCTATAAAACTTAAAACCATCATGCGCTCTATTCCTAAATCTCAAGAAAACAAATAAAAAATAATTTGATATTGTTAGTCTTAAATTTCAACAGTTTGTTCCTATAAGTGTAATACATTAAACTAACAAACAAAAACATAGTAGTATACATAAAACTGTTGGTCCGCTTATTATATAGCCCCTTAGTCCTTATTGTTAGGCCCACAGAAATAAAAACTATCATTTGAAAGCATATCTTCTAGCTTGTTGTTTTATAAATATAAAATAATTGTGGTATTCTGTATGATAATATAGAATTGGTCGATATATCTTTCACCAGTAAATATCTATTGCCCATCTCGTACCATGCTTGTGCCAACAAATTTTCATCAAATAAAATTTTGCGTGTTCAAAGAAATAACATTAAATTTATTCAACGCGTTCAAATTCAAATTTATCATCATTTAATTAATCTTAAAATGTGGGGATGAAAGCAACTTCTCAACAAATAACTAAAGTATAGGTAATAGATAAACGTTTACAGTTTTTTCTTTAAACAAATCCCAAATGAAAAATTACTTAAACTATTATTACAAGAAACAGTAGTGATGCAATAAATTTTTCTTTCAATCGGTATTTGCAAAACAGCATAAATCATTTTTATTAGATATTGATACAGTTTTTTCGATATCTCTTTTATGGGTAATAAATTCTCTTTATTTTTTCATATCGAGTAGACATTTTCCGAAAACATCAATTGAATAATGATTAAGAGCTAGTTTTCAGCCAACAAATTCTATTGACCCGCAGGTTATGGCAACATAGTACCTACGACGACAGAAGGTCGAGCTTTCTGCATTGTGTTCGCGCTGGTGGGTATCCCACTTACCCTCTCGGTGATAGCGGATTGGGGTCGCATACTCGCATCCGCAGTCTCCACAATAGTCCGCCAAATACTGCCGGCCCAGTTCAGGTATATTCAAGTCAAGTATACAAATTCAACTATGTATATATCTTGAAAAGTCATTGAGTTTAATTTCAAAAGATCTAACAAGTTCCTAAACGCAAGTAAATTCTACGCACTCGTTTCCTGTAACAAACTAACATGCTTAAGTCGTTATTTATCACTTAATTAACATATACGCAGGAATGCCATGGCCCATAGGACATCGTCGTACGCCCTGTGGGGCATTTGCTTCCTCTTCGTGTACTTGGCTGCTGGGGCGGCAATATTTGTCATTTGGGAAGAAGATTGGACGTTTTTCGAAGGCTTTTACTTCTGCTTTATTACAATGACAACAATTGGATTTGGTGATTTGGTTCCTAGTAAGTAGAAGCCTTGAATTAAACCGGTGAACATAAAAACAAACTGATATTTTCATTCGTTCAGAGCAGCCAAAATACATGCTTTTATGTACGTTGTACATTTTGGTTGGGTTGGCTTTAACTTCCACAATAATTGAACTTGTCCGGCGACAATATGCCCAGTCTTGGAGGCAATTGCAAGCGCTCCGTGGTCCATTGACGGAGAATTTTCGTAAATTGGCGGAAAATGCTCAGGGGGTGGATATGTTAGCATTGCAACAAGATCTTATGAAAGTATTAACTGTGGTACGTCCTCACATTAAAATGAATGGTTGTATATTAAAAAGTTGGGTTTTTAGGTCACCATGCCGAAGAAGTCATCCAAAAAAGAGAAAAAAGCCAAGCAGAAAGATTGGGAAAATGCCATTGAAGCAGCGATAAGAGATATCACTGCTAGTGCAACTGAACAAAAATCACCGCCTGTAGTTCAAATTGTTATTTATGAGAGTTCTGTTTAAAATTTAAATTAGGATCTTTTTTAATGTCAAATTGTACGTATAATGTATTTGTTGTTGTTTATTTTAATAAACTTTTTTTTCTTATTGTAAAGCATTAATTATTTATATGTTATTGTATGTAAACTTAAATGAAATGAGTTATACCTGTTTCAAAGTAATTATTTTTGTATTTACTGAACTATGTCATTTGATTTACGCCTTTGAAAATTGGAACAAATAAATTTAAATGCTTTTTTGCGTTTAGGTATTTATCAAATCAATTTTATCAACTATACAATTCATATTTCCAGACAATTGACAAAACTTTTTTTAGAGAATATAAAAATCTATGACTAATTCATTTATCAATTGAATTAAATTTGCACTTATTCCCATAAACAAAGGGTATAGTTCAATTTACGATATGTAGCACCATTTTCGCAGGAATTCTTGAAAATTTTTTCTAGTTTGTTTGAACCACAAATTCTTGTTTGGGTTATTTTCTCGACAATAATTCTGGCTGTGATAACGTTAAGTTCCGTTACTTATAATTATTTCATAACATTACATTGAAATTCATCTATTTTTATGTGATTCACTTGAATGGGGACTTTGGACTGTAGAGTGTAGACCCCATTCACGAGTTGTACATCGTGGATTGGGTACAGTAGTTTCAAAATACACATGTGATTCAAGTACATAGTACATACAATAATACTTACCGTATCCTATTTAATGGACCAGTCATCAGATTAACATTAGTCTAGTAAGAGCGTCGAGAATATTTCTCTCTGTGTACTTGCCATACAAATAAAACTCTTTGTTTGCGATTCTCAGTTTAAATAAAGTGAATATATATATATTTTATTCAAGGTAGGTAATTGTCGTAAATTTAAATTTCTTTAATTACAAATTCTAATTGAATTGTTCAAGTTATGTCGTAGAAGTGCATACGTGCCAGAAATCACACCGGTCTCATCCGGTATAAATAATACAATATAACATTTTAAAGTCATTCATTTTTGAAATTGCTAAACATGTAGAAAATTTACGAAGGAAGCAAAATTCCCATTAAATAGTTTCAAACGCTTATAAAAATCGTTTTTATCAATTCAATAAATTTTTTGAAAAACAATTAATTCACATGACCTCTAAAATTCTATTGGAACTTGTCCTATACTTTATTATTCAATGTCGTTATAACAAAAAGTGTAGTCCCCTTATCTGTAACAGGTTATCAATTATTTTTGTTTCATTTCATCCAAAAGTTGAACATTCCATTATTTTATGATACCATTCGTTTATTAGTTCTCTTACTGTTTGTGGCTGTTTAAATTACAAATTGAAGTACACAGGTAAATGCGGCTCAGACTAAATTTTAATTTCAAGAATTGTATGCATCAATTTAATTTAATCTTTTTTGCATTTCAGAATCATGTCGGCTGATCAAGGAAACCAAATTGCAGCACCAGTAGCACCCACATGCATGGAATCCGTAAATAGGATCGTCAAACTACCAGTGGTTGAAAGCACGTTGCAAGTCGCTACTAGTATGTACGAAAAAGTCAAAGTAAGTTGTTAATATCATCAAAAAAACCTATTTAACTTATTTTTCAATTCCAAAGGACTACAATAGCGTCACGAACATGACATGCACACTTGCTGAAAACACCGTGAACAAAGTGGTGGAAGTAGGAAAACCCATCGCTACACCAGTGGTTAGAAACCTTGAGGGCCCCATTAAGAAGGTCGATGAAGTACTTTGCACTGGTTTGGATTATGTTGAAACCAAAGTCCCTGCTGTTAAACTACCACCCGCAGAGGTAAGATGTCGGCAATTTCTCATAACTTCTCATTTTTTTCACACTTCTCTCATCTATCATCTCTTCTATTAACTGGTCTTTTATTCAGATTCTTTTACAGATTTACTCCACTACCAAGGAATATGTAACACCAGTAATGGAATCGGCACGTGCCTATGCCGAACCGGCAGTGAAAACAGCACGCGACATGGTCGAACCCAGAATTCAACAAGCGAAAACTGTTATCGAACCTGCAATTGAAAAGGCCAAGAATATCGTTGAACCGGCCGTTGAAGGTGCTTTACATATGGTCGAACCTGCAGTGCAAAAAGCCAAAACTGTGATGGATGAATATCTGCATCCACATCAAAACGGTAATTCTACAATTTAATTTTGAGTGATAGAAACTAAGTGTTATTTGAATTTTAGAGGAAAATACCGAACAGGAAGGAGCGTCTCAGAGTCATAATGATGAACATCAACCTGAAAACTAATCTCATTCTGTTATTTAATGCTTTAGCGTTATTTATATCTTTAGTTACAATTGAATTAAAAATTTAATGCTATATTGGAAATAAGACTGTTCGAGTACTATTTATATTAATGTTTGTTATATCGATATGTATTTAATTTTGTGTGTAAAAATTTTCTTGTATGTATAACTACAATTTCCATTTTTAAATTACAAAGGTACAAATACAATTTTTTATAATACGTATAATGTTGCTTTTTAGTTAAGTTCCTTAGTAGGTAAAACACATATACTTAAATTAATTATTCCTTATCAAAAGTAAACAATATTGTTAAGTAAACACAACATGTTCCAATAATCTGCAATTAAGTTTCGAGTTATTCTTTTCTTATCAGAAAAAATAATTATATACCTGTAATACCAAGGTAAAGTCCATATCAAACAAACTTTCAGCGGAAAATTGAATTCTTTGAGTTAATAATTGCATATACCAGTTAACAAGCTGAAACAATAATTTTAAGATATTATTGTTTAAATATTGAGTAACGTTACCTTTGCGTGATGTTTGTTTTTTGCCTTTATTTCTAAACAATTAACGATATCCCCAAATGCAAAAATGAAATAATTAGCTTTGGTATGCACTCTGTCGCATGCCATTACCATTAAAGTGATATGAAATAATTGCAAAAGTGTCCACGTGACGGACAGATACATCGACATAGTTACATTTAATGTGGGAAATTTTGAAAATGAGAGAACATTTATAACAACAAATTTATATAAATTGTATATTAGCCATATGAAACTGTTTAATATAACTATTAGAAAATACAAACCATTCGATTGATTCATTTTCCTTCCAACTCTTACAAGATTATTGTAGGTGCTATTTAAATAATGGAGTTCTTCCAATGAATCTACGTTTTGAGTTTTTTTATTCAAATCTTCAAAAATTGTCGCTAAAAGATATAGTGTATTCACCTTTTGATAAATTGATTTTATTAGCAGTAATTCAAAAAATGTATAGGATAAAGTGTCCTGAAATCGTCCTCTTTTATAATCCTGATGGCATAATATTAAAATGAGTATGGTGAGTGAGGATATTTCAAAGAAGTAGACTTTTCGATTTACAAGTCTCTCTTTTATAGACTGCTTGGACGAATTCAACTTTTCCCAAATTGATATCAAGCTGTTCATCAGTTTAACTTCGATTTTAACAAACTTTATTTTTTGAATATAATTTATGATCAAACTCAGATGTAAGGAAATTGTGCTACTTAAAAAAACAACTCTCAGGATACTCAATTTGTTGATAAATTGTACCAGAATATTTCGCGTAGGGATGAAAAACATCAGTAAGAACATAATGATTCGTAAATAAAAGAAAATTAAACTTTTTTGTTCGTAATATTTTATAGTTGTCTCCGTGAATTTGTAGATGTATGTTGAACAGCACATGAAATTGTCCAGTTTTTGAGATATTTTGAATAATGTTGTATGGCCCCATTTCACCAAATACTAAAAACTCGATTAATTCAGTTTTCTTTATTTAACCTCTGACTTCTATAGCATAGGTATTTAAATATTGAACTTCTACCTAAATGATTACAAGACAAAAATTAAGCCAAGCAGTTTATATTGATGGTAATTTTTATAGGAAATTAAATACATACATACATAGGTATGTGGTACAAATTTCTTATCAGACAGCGGGTGCATTAAAAAGAAAAATACTAACTTTTATCATACATGGAACATCCAATCAAAAAATTATTATTTATGCTTATGCCAATGAGTTTACCTAGAGCTGAAATTTACTCAACCTTTTAAAAAACAATTACTTACACCTAGGCAATTTTGCAAAAGAAAATAAATTATAGGTACGCAGAAAGTTATATGAATAATGAACATAAAAAATAACTAATAGAGTAGATAATTATTTGATAAACCATTTGCATAAATACTTACTGCTAGATATGTTGACTTCATTTTCGGCAAATAACTTTTTAAAACGTAACACCCTTGCTAACTGAATTTGTAGTGATCTTTATGAGTGTTTTAAAATACCTAATCGAAATAATTCAAAGTTACTCAAATTAATTAAACCAACATAATCTATAAATTATTTCTAAACAAATAATTCACATACATACAACAAAAGGATGAATAAGTAAATTGTTTGATTTTAATTCGATTAAATAATTTAAAAAATGTTCCTAATTGTAATAGCATTTCTTTGTTTAACAATTTATTATTATATTTACACAAGTAGTATAGAAAGGAGATACAAATTTTCAACACCATTTAAAATTCCATTCATTGGAAACGCATATCTATACTTTTTATTAAGAAATAAAGGCAAGTAACCTACTTATATTTTTTGAATAAATACTCGTAATTTCAAATTTACAAAAGACAAACGCTTATCACTTTGGAAAACGATTTCAAATAACTTTGATTTTGTTATATATTTTTTTAGATACGGTCTTGAGTTTAGGAGGGAAAAATAAGGATTTGTTGAAAAAACGGATGTATTTCTGGGTAGGACCTACTTTACAATTGCTTCTATTAGATCCAGAAGATATTGCTGTTGTGATAAAATCGTCAAAGAAAATGAGAAAAGCATATCAATACAGATTCTTAGAACCTTGGTTAGGCGATTCAATATTATTGAGTATAGGATTAAAATTTCAGCAACATAAAAAGATTCTAGTACAGAGTTTCCATGTGAATAATTTGAAGGATTACATGAAAATTTACAACAATTCAGCAAGATCTTTAGTTGAAAATATTAGTTCAGTATTGGGACCTGATGAATTTGATATTAGGGAGTATCTGAGCTTGTGTACTATGCATACTTTCTTAGGTTCGATAGCAGTCTTAAAATACATACCAAAAGTAACTTTTTTTTTAATTACAGAGACAACTTTGGGACTGGATAGTAGTTTAATTGGAAACGACGCTCGTATTTATGCCAATGCTATTGAAAAGTGAGATATAGAATTTCAAATTCATATTGAAATTTCATAAAAAATACGAAATTATTCTTCTTAAGGCTTGGACGATATGTGTATATAAGATCTTCAGTTCCATGGATGTATCCAGATTTTATTTATAATTTGTTGCCGTTGAAAAAGAAGCAAGATAAATGTGTCAGGACAATTCACGAATTAACAGATCGCATAATAGAAGAAAAGAGAAATAATTATGAGAGGAGGAAGAATGAGGCAAATATTCGAAAATCTTTTCTCGAACATTTGTTAAGTGCTGTAAAAGACAATGGGGAAAAACTATCGGAAAAGGAAATTAAAGATGAAGTTTTAGTGATGTTGTTTGCGGTAAGGACATAGATGGTTTATAAATATACCTACAATATAAGTAGGCATTTTTAAATATTTCTTATACTTTAGGGACAAGATACCACGACAACTTCTTTAGGTTTTGTGTTAACGGTATTAGGGATGTTTGAAGATATTCAAGATAAAGTGGTGGCTGAATTACGTGAAGTCTTAGGCGATTCGGATAGACCAGTAACTTATGAAGATATTTGCAACTTAAAATACATGGAACAAGTAATGAATGAAAGTTGGAGAATGTTTCCCCCATTTCCTATGATTGGAAAGAACACATTAGAGGATGTTTCATTGGGTAAATAAGATCCTTATTTTAAAGGTTTGTTTTAAGTAAAAATTTACAACCAAAAATATCAGTTGTATAAAAATAAAATTTTCATAGTGTTTCACGAAAAATTATAATTAGAAAAAGTGAAAGAATTCCAATTATTTATTCAACAGTGAAAATCATGGCCATATTTAGATAAGACTAATAATAATAACAAATTTAAATTGTAATAGGGTAAAAAGTCAATTATAAATGTCTTGCTCATCTCACTCAACTTATTTATAATCAATTAAAAAAACATGAACTTTTCAGGGGATTCAGTAATTCCGAAAGGAACCAATATAGCAATACCAATCATGTGTCTTCATAGAAACAATACTATTTATGAGAATCCTAAAAAATTTAATCCAGAAAATTTCTCCCAACAAGAAATGAATAAGAGAAATCCTCTGAATTTTATCCCTTTTTCTTCAGGATATCGGGCGTGCATCGGTAAATATATACCTTATAAACATTCAGCATATCTTAAACATATATATATATATACATATATACATATAAATTACATAATTCCAGGTCAAAAATACTCTACTATTTTCATAAAAGTAATATTAGCAACGGTTTTACGAACTTACCGCATTCGCTGCTCAACAAAATTGGAAGACATTCGATTATATTTACAAATGACTTTAAGTCGAAAGGATGGATTTCGTTTGAGTATGGATTATAGAGAAAAAAATTACAAACAATAAATAATAGTTCTTAACTTTTATGATTTTTTTTTCTTAGGCTTATAGACAATTTTTCATTTGAAGTGTAAGTAAATCGAAAATATATATTGAAAATGAAAAAACGAGTCCGTAATCCGTATTTTTACAAAAGACAATATGTCGCAATTTGACGAAACATTCTGCTTACGTATTTAGCCGAACATTAGCATAATTACAAATTTCAATTTTGAATTATATGCATAAGTGGAACTTTTCCGCTTATGGGGCATCCTTTATTTTTTATATTAAAATGTACATTTTATACTTTTATGCGTTATTGTCCAAAGTCAATTAATAATTTATTACAGAAATGACACTTTAAAAGAATTTTTATAATCAAAGTTATGAAATTCTTATATCTAATTTGCACCATATCTTAACGTTTTACAAAAATAAAACAGGATAAAAAAGAATTTCCAATACATAATACACTTGATTTACTTTTACAACTTGGAAAACCATCAACTTTACATATATGCATAATTGGAATATTTCCGCTTAAATGGGGTCTCCATTTTTTCCATATTAAAATGTATCCATTGTATACTTTTATGCTTTATTGTCTAAGAACGAATAAATGTTACATTACAGAATTGGCATTTTTTTCAATAATCACAGCTTTGAAATAATGATTTGAAATTTAAATTTTCTCTTATCCTGTCCTTTATAACGTTTTGCAAATCTAGATGCAAAAGGACTATTACGTACATCCTTAATACTTGATTTACATACCTTGAAAAACTATCAATATTAAAATTTGTTAGTATAAGTAAATATTCAGTAGCAATTGATTGCTATTGTTTATATTAATGAGTTCACGTCAACTCAAATAATGACTACGTAAAAATTTAGCTATAAATACCATATTGAACAAAATATCTGCCACAATTTAGTGGGTCTTCCACGAAGTTTTTTTTTAATAGCTCAAATAGGTAAGTTGAATAAAAATTGTGTTTAGTGAAGTGATAAATTTTTCTGATTCGTAAAAGGCTGATTTAGTAATTATTACCTACTTATTTGTAGAAAAGTTGCAATGGCAACTACAACCACAACCCCCGACATCACTACTCCGGAAGTTGGATTATCAGCTACCACCATGTTTTATTACCTTCTTGTACCAGCCTTAGTTTTGTGGTATGTGTACTTTAGAATGTCTAGAAGGCATTTAAATGAGCTAGCCGAAAAAATTCCCGGACCTAAGGGTTACCCAATTATTGGAAATGCGTTAGAATTATTGGGAACATCAGCAGGTAACATCATTCACTATTTATCATAAATATAAAATTGAATTTACTTATCTGTGTTTATGTGCAGAGGTTTTTAAAACCGTGTACCAAAAATCCTTTGAATTTGGCCGAGTTGTCCGTATATGGGTAGGACCAAAACTATTGATCTTCTTGACAGATCCCAAAGATGTTGAAATTATCCTAAGCAGTCAAGTACACCTTGATAAAGGTTCTGAATACCGTTTCTTCAAACCATGGTTGGGTGATGGCCTTCTTATCTCCAGTGGTCCCAAATGGAGGGCACATCGTAAATTGATTGCACCAACTTTCCACTTAAATGTCTTGAAATCGTTCATCGATTTGTTCAATGCTAACAGTCGGGATGTAGTTAAGAAATTGCAAAAGGAAGTTGGAAAACAATTCGATTGTCACGATTACATGTCAGAAGCTACTGTAGAAATTCTTTTGGAAACTGCAATGGGTGTGAGCAAGAAGACTCAAGACCAAAGTGGATACGATTACGCAATGGCTGTAATGAAGATGTGCGATATTTTGCATCTTCGTCAAACCAAACTTTGGCTTAGACCCGATTTCTTGTTTAATTTCACTAAATACGGCGATAATCAAAAATCTCTTATCAATACCATCCACAGTCTGACCCGTAAAGTAATCAAAGCAAAGAAAGCAGACTTTATGAAAGGAATTCGTGGATCCACTGCTGAAGTACCTGAGGAATTACAAACCAAAGGAGATGATAAAGTCGTTTCGAAAACCGTTGTAGAAGGTCTCTCTTACGGTCAGTCTGCTGGTCTTAAGGATGATTTGGATGTTGAAGATGATATTGGAGAAAAGAAGCGTTTGGCTTTCTTGGATCTCATGATTGAAGCCTCCCAGAACGGAGTTGTCATCAATGATGAAGAAATCAAGGAACAAGTTGACACTATTATGTTTGAAGGACACGACACCACAGCTGCTGGAAGCAGTTTCTTCCTTTCTATGATGGGCATCCACAAGGATATCCAAGAAAAAGTTATTCAAGAATTGGACGACATCTTTGGTGACTCTGATCGTCCAGCCACTTTCGCTGACACCTTAGAAATGAAATATTTGGAAAGATGTTTGATGGAGACTCTCCGTTTGTACCCACCAGTACCAATCATAGCCCGTGAAATTCATGAAGATATTAAACTAGGTAATGAATAGAAAGGATGATGAATTTGGTCAAAATGTATTATTAATGTTAATTTTTCTTTAGCTTCCACAAACTTGACCATTCCATCTGGAGCTACTGTTGTTATTGGTACATTTAAAGTTCACCGTCAAGAGGACACATACCCCAACCCAAATAAATTCGACCCTGACAACTTCTTGCCTGAACGTTCTGCCAACCGTCACTACTACTCTTTCATCCCATTCAGTGCTGGACCACGTAGCTGTGTCGGCCGCAAATACGCTATGCTTAAATTGAAGATCCTTCTTTCAACCATCATGAGAAACTACCGTGTTAAGTCCGATCTTGGTGAAAAAGATTTCCAACTTCAAGGAGATATCATCCTTAAGCGAGCTGAAGGTTTCCAAATCAAACTCGAACCCAGAAGAGAAATCAAAGTTTAAATTATATTCTATTATCTTAACAGAGTGATATTGACTGTTGTATGCAGTAGAAATGTAGAAAATGTAGTAATTATTATTTGTAGTATAATACATATTAGATGAATAAAAGATATAGAAGATCTGCTCTGACATGGGTGTATTTTTTATAGATTTTTACAGTTTATTAATTGGGAAAATCTGTTTCCGAATTTTCTTGAAAATTTTCCATTGTAAACTATGAATTGAAGCTATTAATGAAGTATCTATATTTAAAAATGATTCCACTCACTAAAACTTTTGACGAAGACCGTTTTTTATCGTCACTACTGTCTTCACTAAATTTCATTAAACTATTGACTTTTCCGATTGGACTCTCATGTTCCGTGAGTTCTTCAACAACTTTATCATCAGATTGAACTAAGTTTTCAAATTCTCTATCCACATCTGTGTCTCTTGCTTCTTCTTTGGAATGCCAAAAAGGAATCTTGCTAATTTTCCAATCAAGTAAAACTTTTAAACTTTCACGATTCCCTTTTAATGAACTTTTAATCAAATCTATGAAATCGGGCATATGTTCTTGACCTAGGGTCGTAAATTTTTTCCAATTGAATAGTGAACCCCGAGGTGAACACTGTTAATTTTACCTTTCGAGATAGCCGCAAAACACCGAACATCTTCTGCATCTCTAAAATATCCATTTGAAAAATATTGTTCAAATCCTATTGCGTATAAAGGTGTGGACGCTGTGGGATTATCATTTTTTAAATAATAATCTCCAATAAGTTGATAAATCTCTATTATAGAGTATGGCATTGGTTCGATTTTCAACAATTCTTCAACATTCAATAATACCTTATATGCATCTTCCTCTTTTTCTTCTCTACATTTAAATTTGGAGTTGAATATCAGGTAAAGGTAACAAATAAATTTTTTACTTAATTAGTCTGATAACAATTTGAAAAAGATCGCCGTAGGTGGATTTCGTCTCCTGCTTTGCATAAAAGCGATATAACTGATATGCAGTTTCTTTTGCTTCGTTTATTTGATTTTGCAGTAATGCACTTAGTGACATGATAGATAACGCTTCAATTTGACCGGCGTAATTACAAGCTTTAATCTTTCTGAATTAGTAAAGTACAAAAAAGCAGATTGTTTCTTACCTTCAGCTGCATGCTTCCTGGCAGTAGAAGCGAGTTTAAATGCCTTAGCTGGATTGTGTTTAAGTTCGGATTTGGCCTCGCCAATAAATATATTATAGCACATTAATGTTATTTGGAAGTAAATCGGAGTGTTAAATGACGGCAAAAACTTTTTAATAGTCCAGAGAGTGCCATGTGATAAAACTTTGGCTTTAGACAGATGATCTTTAACAACGTCGTTAGCTCCAACTGTAAATGAATTATTTACAAAATTCATTTTTCAATGATTCAATGTTACTAGTTTCCATAACAAATTTGGCATATAAAAATCGACTAATAGCCTCATGTTTGCCTCCAGTTGTCTCACAGTTCCGAGAAACGTCTATGGCATGTAGAAACAATTGTTCTCCCATCCAAATCCAATCTGGATTTTCAAACGAAAAATGAACAGCAATGGAAATTAGAGAATCACATTCTTCAGCTTCATTTCCTGTAAACTGAGTGTAAAAAAACAAGTAAATTATAGTGAAAAGAGTACTTTTTTTATGTGCTTTTTCAGCTTTACATAAAGCCTCACACAATGTATTTAATTCATTTTTCGATTCCATTAATCTTGGTTTTGTCCACATCTCACTTTCTTTTCCAAATTCGTTGCGGATATTTTCCTGAAAATCAATTAGATATCTTACTAAGTTAGCAGCATAGAAATATCCTTGTTCTTCAGTTTTAATGAGTAGAACTTGATTGTACGGCAAACGGTACCTACAAAGAGGTTTAATGAAAAAAATAAGCAAACCCTTTAACTGTTCAACTTAACATCTCTACTTCTTTTAAAGAATTGTAAACTGGCAAATCATCTTTCAGTTGTTTTAGTCGTTGCACATTCTTTTTTTTCTTAAGAGATTCTATTTTAGAAAATGGGATATTTGGATTAAAGTGTTTACTCATGTTTTTGAAATTCCTTATTCAAGTTGAATATATGGCATCTAAATGTCAATTTGAAATAAAATCACCAGTTCCGAAGTGAAACAGTTTTATTTATTTTCAAGGATATAAAAAAATATTATTGTAAATAATACAGATATCAATTTAATGCCGGTTAGAACAAAATTAAGAAACAATGATGCTTAGTGCTAACATACTATTACTATGTTTACAAAATTTTTAAACTGATATATATATATTGTAAATGTAACACATAATTATGGACACCTTTATACTTTGTATATTTAGTATATGTAATATAGGTCTCCCTTCACAAAATAAAACAATCAAAAATATAATATATAAATTTATAATATTTAAATTATAAGTCGGCATACAGTTCCGTCATTGTTTGCGTAACAAAACTGTCATCTAGTTTGTCACCAGATTTCTCATTGACACTTTTATCAGATTCAGAAGTTTTTTCGGATGTTACATATTTACTTACAAGACTTTGTACTACGTCCTCTGGGATGACCATTTTATTTTTTTTACCAGATTCCGGCTTATCCTCCTGTGATGTTTGCTCCGCGATTGAAGGTACAATTGCTTCAGCATCGGACTTTTCTTTATCTCCAACCATATTAACATCATCATTTTCGGTGAGTGTATCATTACTTTCCGCTTGACCTCCTTCATACTTTTTTTGTTTACTTAAAGGACGTGGTTTATGCTTTTTCGGAGAACTTTTATTAGATTTACTTGACTTCTCCAAAAAACTACCCAAACTAGCATCCATGAAACTTGTGTCATTACTAGTAGAGGATAAATTTAACGTATTTGACACGTCTTTATTCAATTCACTCTCTATCTCAATAATTTCCAGATCGTTTCCAGTTGAAGTCTCAGTTGCAGTAACGTTGGAGGCTTGATTATCTAATTCTGATAATTCTTCATTATCTTTGTCGTCGGAAGGAGGAGACTCTGTAACCATTTGTTCTTCTTCGGCCGATTTGTCTGTACCATTCATTTTGGAATTGGTGCCCTGTTGTGCCATCTCTTCAGAACTGTCTTCCGCGTGTACAGTTAAATGGAGTTCATCCTCAACATCGTCACTTAATTCAGCTGTTTCTGTATTAATATCTTTAGGTTTTTCTTCATTAGATTCACCATGTTTGCTTGAAATATCTGCATCATCAGCTTTTGTTTGGTCAGTAGATTTATCCATTTCATCAATTGTTACAGAGACATTTTGCTTATGAGATTTCTGTTTGCTTCTCGGTCGAGGTTTATACTTCTTGATGGGAGTAACAGATGCTGCTAATTTATCAAATAATTCGTCAGAAGCTGATTTGTTTAAGGAAGCTTTCTCTTTATCAGCGTCTTTCTCTTCATTTCCCTCCAACATTTCTACAATTTCTTCATTATTAACCATATTATCATTACTGGTAGTATCATGAGATTCTTTTGCATTTGTTTCAAGAGTATCATTTATCTTTTCAAGAATATTTTCTTCAGTGTCACTTATGACGTCCATATTATCTAGGTCGTAAATTTCGTCATCAGGATCAGGTCTAGGCTCAGTTTCACCGTTAACTTTTTTAGTTAAAACTCCTTTAGCTCGTTCTTCAGTCTCAACACTTTCGGAATCACTAGACTCGATTGATATTATTTTATGTGAATCAAGTTTCTTTCGTTTAAGTGTTCTGGGTGAAATAACTTCATCATCTGAAGAATCTGGAGCATCAATTGAAACGTCAATTCGATTTTTAAGGATCGATTTTGATGTGGGACTTTTTTCATTTGTAAAATCAGTATTAAGATTTAATGGACTCGGAGACAACTCGGTTTGTTCGAATTCCACATTTTTCTCATCAGCAAAAGTGACGGATTTTCTTGGTGAAGTCTTTTCATCTGGCAATGGTTCAATAATCTTAACTGCCGCCTTGGTTTTAAATGGGGTTCCTCGAACAATATTTACTTTCAGTGTTCGACCAACTTTTAATAAATCAGATTGAGATTTCTTCTTTTTTACAACCTTTTTTATTGCCGGTGATGCCTTGATGACATCTTTTTTTAATTTAATTTTAAAGGATGGCTTAACAATTTTTTTAATTTTTTCTGAATGTAATAGTGGTTGTGGTTCAGTAGTGCGCTTTTTAGATGATCTACTCCTTGATGGTGAATTAACTGGAGTAATGGATTTCGGTTTCTCACCAATTCTGATTAAGTTAACATAAACAAGTGAAGTAAACAATTTTTTATCATATTTAACATTTCGTCCAACTTTGTATGAACTTTCTTTCACAGTACGTAAGTGGTTGAGCGTCAAATTTTGTAAATCTTTCTTCCTTTTAGGGTTCGGTTTGGAAACTTTAGTGGAAGAATTGGATAATTTAGGTGGAACAGTACGCCTTGGTGAATTTTTTTTGTCAGCAATTGATAAAAATGACTGAAAAACACATTATATACTTAACATCCATGTTGATAGCTAATTTTAATTTTTACTTACATATTTTTTTAATAAAGTTTTGCTGTATGTTTTTGAGAAATTGATGAAATAGAAACATCCTCCACATAATCTGATCATCTTTGGTTTATTCACATTTTTAAATGTCTCTATGTCATTGATTATTTCTTTCAAATCATCTGATATTTTGTAATCCTTAGATGATGTGCCGCACAAGAAGCAATTTTTAATGGATGCTGTTTTTTTAGAATTACGTTCTATTAACCTACAATTATTCCCCAGTAAAGATATCACATATACGCAAGCGGGACATAACTCTAATTCGCCTCGAAGTCTCTGTAACTAAAACAAAACTTTGTTAAAAACAATAAACAGCATTTTATCATATTACATTTACTTCTTTTTCATTTTTTACGAAGCTCTTAAATACGGTGGACATTGCAGTCCATGTATCCTGTAGGTTTTTGATATAGACGACATTCGAATTTTTGCAAAAAACACATTCTCCTTTATGCAATTCCATTATTTCCTAAAGAAAATAACAATGGGAAAATCAAAGCATTACGACCTTGAGCCCTGAGAATAGGCGGTATCGGCCATTTTAAGTATTTTGGGGGCATTTCTCACTTTTTACATAAATTTTTATGAAATATATAACATGTTTGGTAAAAATTTTAGGGTGCTGATAACAGGTAACCTGTAGGGTATTCATATTTACCTTGTAATTAACTATAATTTCACTTAAAGTTTGTTGAACATTTAATATACATTCTTTTCTAACCAAACAAATTTAACCGAATACAACGGCAACGATTTTCAACTATCGCATTGTCAATATCAACACTGGAATGGAAGCTGAGCTGTTGAACTGCTGAAGAGGAATACGATAGACTCTGAAATCGACTTTTCATTCAGTGTGTTAAACAAAGATGGAATGACATAGAACACTACAAGAGCAATTCCAGAATGTTTAGAGCGCACTATATTATGAAACTTCGTCCGTTCGTCCCTCGATTGATTTAGTCGAAGAAGAAGAGTAATATCAGTGTTTATAGGTTAGGTGCTGTAAACACATTAGAAAAATTCAAGAAAATTTTACAATTTTATATAGAAAAATATCTTCATTCGAAAATCAACATAATATATTCACATTTATAAATTGTTTTGAATTGTCTAACCTCTTTGTAATTTGTCCAAAATGACTACATCAAGTGAAGATGTGCTTCTACAAGTGCCTCAAGTGCGTTATAAAAAAGGCGATGGTACATTATTTCTCATGGATCAACGATTAATTTGGATGGTAGAGAACCGAGATACAGTTGCCGTATCACATTCATATGCAGACATTAAATGTAAGAGATTATGAACGTAAAAACGGTCACTAGTTTTAAAATGTATATGTTGTAGCTCAAAAAATCTCACCCGAAGGTAAAGCCAAAGTACAGTTGCAAGTTGTTTTGCACAATGGGGCCTCGTCAACATTTCATTTTACTAACCGCAACGGTCTTCAAAGTCAACTTGCCGATCGAGACAAAGTTAAAGAAATGTTACAAAGCTTATTGCCAAAGTTCAAACGAAAAGTAACAATCAATCAAGTCTTTCTTTAAAAATGGTGTTCATTATGTGACTTTTTAGGTGGACAGAGAATTAGAAGAAAAGAATAAACTGCTCTCATCTAATCCAGCACTACTTCAATTGTACAAAGACTTGGTAATGACTGAAGTGGTTACATCTGAAGAATTTTGGTCACAACATGCTATACAATATACACAAAAACAGAAACAACTACCACAAGATATTGGTGTATCAGGTGCCTTCTTAGCAGATATTAAACCACAAACAGACGGCTGTAATGGATTAAAATATAATATTACACCAGATATTATCGAATGTATATTTAAGACTTATCCGGCTGTGAAGAAAAAGTATATTGAAAATGTGCCCACTAAATTATCGGAATCACAATTTTGGACAAAATTTTTTCAATCCCATTACTTTCACAGGTTTGTTGTTGGTTTAATGGACTATATCCCAATAAATATATTAATTGTAGGGATCGAAAGTACGCTGAAAGTAAAGATTTATTCACAGAATGTGGTAAAATCGATGATCAAGAGATGAAAAGGGACATGCAAAGTGGTGTAGATGATCCCACAGTTAATATAACAGAATTTGAGGATAAAACATTGGATGAAGGGTATGGTACTACTAATAAGTCGCAAAATACGTCGGGAAGTGTTAGTCAAGCAATGATAAAACGTTTCAATCAACACTCAATCATGGTATTAAAAACCACTAAACAAAAATCAAATGAAACAATTCCTCAAAATGGGACTGATTCAACGAAAACCACATTGAAACAGAACGGAGTTTCGAGTGAAAGTAAAGGACGAAGTGACGATGGACATATAATAAAGAAGCAAAAAATTTTGGAAAAAATTACATATGATGATTTAGAAGAAACTAGTGATAAGAATAAGACCAGTACAACACATTTAAATTTATCCAAAGTATGAATGAAATTTATGTGTGTTTATAAACATTTTAATTTGTTTGTTTTTTATCTAGGTTGAACGGTATTTACATGGACCAATGCCTGATACTGCCATTGAACATCTATCCCTCAACGAAGCCTCTTCTGTTTTACGAAACGTGTTGCAGGAAACTAGACAGTGGCATGGACGCCACTCTTCCTCCAGTTTAGTGAATCCTGCGTCTGCTGTTGGAGCGCTTGGTGAATTGTCGCCAGGGGGCGCTCTAATGCGAGGTTTTCAGGAACAATCTTTAGCCCGTAGGAATTTTAAATCATTTTTTTATAAATCTTGGTAGCAAATCATTCATTTTAATTTCAGAACTTGTGCCTGCTGACATCGAGAAGGAAGTACGAAACTTATATTTAGCTTTGTGCGAATTACTTAGTCATTTTTGGAAATGTTTTCCACCAACCAATGCACAGACGGAACAGAAAGTGGTGAAAATGCATGAGGCGCTGCATCGATATCATACTGCCAAATTGAAACCTTTTGAAGTAAGTAAAAAAATGATATTTTTATTACGTTAAATTTCAATGGGGATTTATTTAGGATAAATTAATAAGGGAACTGTCACCGTTTTCGCATCATTTAACCAAACACTTAAATCAATTACTGAATGCTGCATATCAAAAATTTAATAATTGGCAGAAAGTTAAAAATCGATAATAATCGTTTCTTGGAAAAAATAAAATAAAATGAAATGTTCAATATTATTTCATTTTTCTCAAAATTAATGTAACTTTTAGCAATACATTTATTAAAGACCTTTTAAATGTTTTCAATTAGGTGTTATTGTTTATTTTTTTCATTATTTATTATGTTAGATTAATTTTTATGTACTCTTGTTATATGAAATAAATAATAATAAACATTTTTTAATACACACTGTTATTGTTATCCGCTCTTTAATCATGAAATGAAATCCCTATAGAAATGTTTTTATTGCATGTGTAAAATCCGATTTCATGCAAACTGTTTCACGTGTCTCTCTCCACCCTGTATGTGAGTGTATGGTGATTGCTCAATAAAGCTAAATTAAGAATAGTAAAGTTTATTTATTGTATGTAGAAAATAAATATAAAAAAACGTTTCTCGTCATATATAAATTAGTTCCGAATAAATAACGTTTTAAAATTGTCAATAGTAACCGTAAAATGGCTCTCTTCCTCGATCATTGTACCGATAGTCGTCAATGTATGGCGGCTTCACTTCAATTTCAACATAATCGTTATTATAATAAGGATTTCGGTCGTACGACTGATAATCCAATTCACCATTATAAACTCTTGGATCTTCATAAATAGTTATACGTTTCTTTGGTCGCTCGTAATAGTCTCGTTCATGGTATGTGGAGCGTACAGGGCCGTAATCGTAATCATATGGCCCGGAATGGTATTTGTCTTCGACAAATCGATCATCTCCACCGTAATTATTCCGATTAGCCGCATCCCGTTGAACGTAATCTTGTCGATTGTCGTAATAGTTGTTCCGATTGTAATTTTGTCTATTTGCTAAATCTTTGTCGTAGTGTCCAGCATTGTCGTACTGACTGTGCTTCGCTTGGTTTTGATCGTAACGAGCATTGTTCAAATGGGAACCACGCTCCAACTGTTGTCCAGCGTCCCCATAACTTCCTATAAAGCGAAATTATTACAAAATAAATGTACATACAAAGTTTGTTCAACTAAAATGGGGAACTTGCAAAATGTCTAAGTTTGTTTTTCTATAACATGTTAATCTTATTACAAGTGCAAAAACAATTTAATTACCCAAATAAAATAAAACCATTGAAGTGTTTAAGTTACAGTTGGCTAAGAGCTAAGAACTAGCAAAGTTTCCAAACTCGTAATTTATTGTTGGTTGAGTTTTAAGTATTTAATACTGTTTCACTAAGGTATAATGATTAAAAGGACGATGAGAGTATTTCAAACCTTTTTTAGTGTTTCGAACATATTCATCTCCCTCGTCGTCGGCGTCATCATAATAACTTGAATTACTGCCACTTTCATCTTTGTGATAAGATTTATGGAAGCCGGACTTATGATGACCTTTCTTGTGCGCTATTTTACTCCCCACATCGGAAACCTCCCCTCCGCCAGTTTGATGAAAGTTTTCCCTATTAAAATTATTTTCTTCGATGTCCTCTTTTTTCTTCCCATTTTCTTCTTTAAAAGAACCACTATCGGCTGCGTCCAAATGTTTTGCTTCTACATTCTTATTGAACCCTTCATCAGCCTCAAAATTCGATATGCCTTTATGACTTCTCGCATTAAAAACGTTCCCGTTTTGTTGTTCAGCTTGATTCTTAGACACTCCACTACGGATTGTAATCGGACCAGATTCTACACAAAACGCACAACACATTAAAAGTATGAATAAAGTGTTCAATTTGCACATCACTGCTGTACTAGGAATTCTTTTCACCGAAAAAGCGGCCAACAAAATGTGGATTTTTCTATCTTGCGTCTTTTTATAACAAAGTCATTGTGATTGTTGACCTTCTGGGTGGAGAATATCCTGTAATGTTGGGAGACCGAGAATTTCATGGTTTAATTCAAATAGGAGATAAACTTGTTTGAAAATAATAGAACCAAGAAAGGTTAATTCAATTTGAAAATTTGCGTGGTAACATTTTTTCCTCTCTTTTGATACATGCTCCTCTCTTTTAAGTATCTTTGCACGCCGTTGGGTGTTATTTTGTCCAAGAATTTCAATTTAGTTTTTTTTTCTATTTCTCAAACACTCCACATCTAATTTATATCAAGTCACGTGTAAAATCCAATTATTTTATTATAACTTAAATAACGAGTGGCTTTAATTTAATTGTCTTTTATTACTTGTATATATATATATATATATATATTATACAAAGTTTCATTTTCTATATACATCTTTTCTTGTCTACATCGGAAAACAGTTAATTCAATAGGCCATCAAGTTAATTACAAAGATGGGACATTATTTGCGAAAAGAAGGAACGAAAGCAATCAAGCAAAAATTGCTGTACTTTATTCTCGACACAGCAAACACATTTATCTTAGACAGTGGACCGTTAATAAATATCCCAAGCATCGAACTAAAATGTTGCTGAGTGAATGATCGGTAACAAAGTTGCAATTACTGTAGAATTGAAACAGTAGTTGGTGGCTGAGGGGTTGTCTTTCTGGAAGGGTTGTTTTATTTCACTTGTTCGTTAAGTTTGTTTCCCAACTTTCTCAAGAGATACTTACCATCGCATAAAAATTAACGCTTCGTAGTTCGATATAATGTTCCTTTCTTTTTTTTCTCATTACTTATTTTCAGCGTCTCCAATAACTGTTTTGCTGCAGTCACATTTTAATTTAGTGTTTTCACCAATTCGTCACACAAACTACTGAAATTCATTGTAAAACTGACCTTGTGGACACTGTTGTAAAGAAAAACTATTGTTTAGTGTACTTATTCAACCTTCATGCAAATAAAATTCGGATGTACAGATTTAAAGTTAATTGTGTGAAATAGAGTCACTACCCAGAAATGTTTCTTTGATCCCAAAGGGCGAATTCTTAGAGACTCTTCCACTGTGTTTTATTGTTATCAAAGAATGTAACATACCTTATATGAATATTGAATGTTAAAAGAATTTCCATTTTGCTCAAGTGATCCACGAGTCTGGTCCGCTGCTAGGAGATGGAGAATTTCATCAAATGAAGAGTGTCCATTTACTCCTTTGCTAGTCTTCAAAAAAAAACCATTTCGCTTCAGAAAAGTGGAACTTTGAAATGTCTGCACTTCTCTTTTTTAATATCGCCAACAGTAATAGGTAGGTATAGTTTTTGCATATGATTTCGGATGTTCTGAAGCGTGTAATTAAATAGATAGAACAATTTAATCAGACTTTTTATCTATGTGCACCGGTTTAGGTATAGCTTAACTTTCCATAATAATGTCATCGTGATATTATAATGAAATTACAATGAAATCTAAAAGGTCATTCTTGCCAGTCGGCTTTCTGATTAAATTATAAGGGCAATAAAGATAAAGGTTACCCCTCTTCATATCAATTGACATGTTGAATGCAATCTTTGATATGTATTGAAAAAGGTTAATTTTATTTGTTTTGGAAAAGTGTCGGCAGTATACAATTTACTATATAAGGACCTCATGGAGGTGCGTATACACTGGAACTTGCTTGCGCTTAAATAAATGTCGGGGTAGCTTTAAGTAGCTTTACAAACAAGAAACAACTTGTTTTAGTGCGCTATTTGATTATCTTAAAAGAGCGTTTTCTTAATACCCGCAGTTTCCATATTGTTGGCACAGCATGAGGTAACTTCTAATTTTGGAATTAAGCACCTAACACCAAACATTATTTATACAATAACGTGCTAAAAACTAGGTAGCTGCTAATTAGAGCTTGTGGAATCACTTTTTCAGCACCATCATAGTTTGCCAATTCTGGGCAAAATTTACGAGTGTAACTGAAAAATGTAATAGCATTAGTGCACAGACCTAGCAAATAAACAAAACTGTTAAATGTTGATAAACCATCCGAATATCGCATTATTTCATTCGAACAAAAAAACTCCTAATGGCATGAAAACAGATTGATGGCACCAACGACCACCTTCATAATCATTTTATAGTGTGTGGTATTATAAAATATTGGCAAATGTTGTTGATAATTTAACACCTGATATGACCTGATTTTATTAGCTTAACAATATAAAGTTTGCATGGTGTTATCTGAATGATTCAGTAGCACGTCCGTGTTGTGGATTTTGACGAGTAATATTTTAATGTGCACCTAGTATGTGTGTAATGTGCGAGCTTTTGCCAGAGTGATGGCACTGATATTTCGGTAAATATTGAACACATTACTCATACATGTATATGATACGTGTGCTTGTGCATATTTTACATGTGTCAGTACCTTGTTTAAACGGCCATGATTTCACTGCACGTGACAAATGGCTGCGACATTGTTATTTATTCACCTTTTTTTCTCTCTTGTGTTTTTAATACAACTGCCCGTCAGCGGACAGTTTCGATGGCCCCATCAAGTGGTGGAGGAAAAATTGTCACTTATAATTCCAGCATTGTCTCGCCCTCGACAGCATCAGGCTGTCCATTGGACACGGACATAAATTATTCCGGCATATATAGTCGTGATAAATTGCGGCCTCTGTTTTCGCAATAATATTTTTATAAATCTTTAGATCCGGTTATTAATAATTCGATCTCGTCAAATATTTATTAACAACATAGACTTAAGTTAGCGAACTGTGGAAATGTTTATAGAAGAATTGAGCGCAAAAAATGCTCTCTTGGGGGATGAAATAAGGAAGAATTTCAACTTGTAACAACAGCTTATCTGAGAAAGATAGCTGAAGCTACATGAATTATTTAACGTCACAACAAGCAGGAAACTCTCAACTTTAACAAATCAACCACAGCACATATAGGTAAACAGATAAGAAAACTTTGCCCATGCGTTCGATTAATCAACTCTCTCTCCACCCTCACCGATTCTTCTGCAATGATCGTTTTAGTTTTTGGTAAGAAAATGAATAAAAACCATTTTTAGTCGTTACAATCGTTGCACGAGAAATGTAAAAAGACACTTTAAATAAGAACGATTAGCTGGTGTAGAAAGTAAGTATATAAGTGTCAGAATGAGGCGTGAGATGCTTTTCTGTTGAGCAGTAAATCCTGGCCAAATTACCTTAGATACACCTGTGCGTTTCCCAACGCCCCAGGAGTTAACAAATGACACGCGATTTGCGCGGTAATCGAGAGGGCCTTAAGATAAGTCTGTCATTGAATGGGAATGGGCCCAGGCCGCTTATATTCTCTTCTAACACAGTTACAAACTAATGCCAAGTTTTGCATAAAATTGCTCAGACTATAAAGGAAGATTAATGATGTCTGGATAAAGAATAGTTTTTAAGATGGTAATTTGAAAATGAGAATATATACACTGTGTGCGGTTACACAAGGAGCGTGTTCCGGTGTCAATTACGGACGAGCGTTTAATAAATCGCACGCTTTTTTCTACCAGTCATTATCAAACTTTTCAAGTAGTTACACATTTACGTAATAGTAGGTTTGTTATTAATTATTTCACTTATACTTAATTATATTTCGCATAATAATAGATTAGGATTTTGGCGGACAGGTTTAATTATAACACTTTGAATTTATACAGCACATTTCCCGAAAGTAAATTAGATACGCTAGTTTGTGGAGTGGAGAGCAGTGTGAAGGGTTACATTATCAATATTAAATATCTGGAGGAGCCGTCTTGGGCCGTAGACAGTTGAGTGTTGTTTCATAGCGTTTTTGGCCGCATTCACAGTAAAACTTAATAAAGATAATGCCTGCACCGGAACAATGAGCAAATTGTATAGTTAGTTATAATGCCCCGTCGCTACACCAGTTATGGGGCGTAGTGGTACTAAAATATGCAGTACACACCAATGTGGAGGAGGCAAGCAGTCACCGACATTCGTTTCATCATCCTTTTCTTCTATCGTTGTGCTTCTTGAGCACTCCCACGAGCACTTTGACGCTTACTAACTTTACCAATTAATATTTTTACAATCCTGTACTTTATTATCCTTAAAGGAGTTATTTCGCTTCAGATAATTGCTCCACAGATAACATTTTTACGTGGAAAAGGATTAGGATTTATTGCATGGAAAAGTGCTATCCGCATTTTCAACTTTTCTTAATTTAATTATGAAGCATTGTAGACAGTCGCATTTTGAGCTGTCAACATTTTTTCATACCGTACATGATGCCCAACTGAATTCTCGATATTATGAATCTATATATGTATATTTTTTCGTCTTTTTTTGATATAGTCATCAATATTCCAGCTGTATGTTTGGATTTCCATAAAAATATTTCCAACACGTAGATGTTCCCAATCACACAGTTTTCGCAGCTCATCTATTTTCCACAATAAAAATTTACATAAACTCGGTATTATATGTAGGTATATAAAAAAGAGCAACTGGATAAAAAAGCGATGATTTTTCCGGTCCAAGAAAGCGCCGAATAGGACGTCCACTTTTATTAGTTCACGCTTAAATATACTGAAATTAAGTTGAGCGCATTAAAAATTGTATTTAATTATGAAAGTTTTGCTTGTATGTAAATTTGGCTAATAAAAATAAAAAGGCTAATTTTCCCATCTACAGTTTTAGAAACTTCTTAACAAATTAAAACCAATTTAAAAACAGGATAAAGTATGTACATTAACATTTTCACAAAACTTGTATTGTTCAAGTGAAACAAATAAAAATAAAAGTTTTACAAGTCTTAAAAACCGACTCTCTTATTATATGTAGAAAAGAAGGGAGATATTAAAAGTTTGCACAAGGATTTGTTAGGAGTAATTAGCGAATATATTCTTAAAACTTCTTACAGTGTTCGAGGAGTATTAGGTAGTCGATGGTGATACCTACTTATTCGTGAGACTGTGGTGCACTCACACCCCAACTGACATGGTTTCTCAATTACAGCAAATTGCATTTTTATGTAAATTAATAAAATTAGTGGGCCTTCACCTGGTTCGACGCTTCTTGAATAAATCGATAAATGCAGAGAAAGGATTGACAAAAAGCCACTTAGCTAGCAATAAAAACGTGATACATTGTGTACTCTCTGTCTATACTCCAAGTATATTAAGTTAGCAAACATTGGCAATACTTAATTACAGTATATTGGAAACAAGGGGCTGGATGTTTTCTTATTTGTAAGTCTTTACATATAAATCTCTCCAAGTAGATACGTTGGGGCTATTAGGGGAATAACAAGCTAATAATCGTTGAGAACAGTCGAAAACAAAAGTGTGATTATCCGCTCTGAAACTGCTAACTAAGGTAACTTGAATCGAACTCGAGATTTATGCGAGTACGATTTTCCTTAAAGATAAAGCTTCTATTCTGTGCTATACTGAAGCTTTGTGTTGTTTCTCTTAATTTTAATACGACAAAACGTTACTTACGTACGCTTTTGAATTGAATTAAATTGTGTAAATTTATTTAATCGATTCAAAAGCGCAATGGGATACATTGTAAGTGTTACGTTTCACTTCTTGGAATTACCTTCCTGGAGGGTGAGATGAAAAAACAATTTGTACAAGTTTTATTATTCGCCTTTTTTTCTTTTTTGTTTGTACAACAAAATATTACGTACTTTTTCATTTCAGTGGATATAAATTAAAGAGAAAATATTCTAGGTTGTAATTTTAGCATTTTATCATGTTTTTTGGTGGCAATTTCACTCTTGCCTGTTCGAAAAACAACCGCACATATAGAAGATACAGTACCACACAGATACGACAATTTACAAAAAAGATTCGTCCGATTAATTTAATATTTTCGTTATCAGGAGTGTGTTTTGTGTGTGGGAATGAAGACATTCAGGAGTTGATGGAGCTGAATGGGAAACATTGGAGCCACAGCAACGCTAAACTGTGCAGAGATAGCGCGCTAATGTGCCCAGCTGTCGTCCTCCCATACACCTTTATAAATAACTATCATTAACCATTTCTTGCCTCAATAATACGCTCTTTCTTGCGCCCCCAAACAGCATGAATAAGTAGTGATTTTTTCCCTGTAAACTTCGATTCTCTCCCGTGTTATTCCCTCAACTACCTATAGACGTACTTATTGTACCTATAAGCTGTGGGTGACATGTGCCCCATTCAGGGTTGTAAATTTAATTAAGCAAGTTAAACATCTGGCTCATTAATATGCCACTGAAATGAAAGTTAGTGTTGGTGTATCCTACGAATTATAATTCCTGCGTATCTTCAACAAATGATGGAATAATAATATAACCGGAGCCCATATAAACGCAGACAACGTGAATTGAACTATAGAGCTCAGTTTGCACTAGATTATCATATTATTGTATCCTTGCTGTTCATATAAACAACCTTAAGGAAACTGTTATTACCTGAAGATCTCTCTCATAACGGTCGTAATTCCAATTATAACCACAAGGGCCCACTAAACCAACATAACCCAAGGAACCTTGTTCAAAATCTAAACAATGAACAAAGCGTACCAGATATTATTTGTACATATCGTTGTTGCAATGCAAATATCTCTCAATCTTTGCCAGTGTAATTCCCCACTATATACTATAGTGTGCTGTGAACCAACACAATTGTGCTTTCAGCATTCTGAGGAAAGGGTTAATAAACAGGCTGGTAGACTCTGGATGCCGAGATCCTGCAGAGCTGCGAGATGCTCACAACTGCTTTTGAATATATGTGTGTTTTCGAGAGGGCGTTTTAACAATCTTATGACAACAGCTTGTAATTATGGAAAGGTAAGTGTGTGGATATAGGCAACAAGTTTCCAAATCTCTTTAAGCCTAGGTACACCGTTCTCAAAATACACATAAGAAGAATTCAAAAATTTCCTCTTTGTTTCCGGTATGTTGTGGAAAAGAAGGTTTCATTTGAAATCTACTTGGCATTCATTCAAAGATTCAAACATAAGGTTTAAATTTGTAATAAATGCTGTGGCACTGTTGTAGTAATGCTATATGACTCTCTAATATTATAGAGACAGAGTTAGGGAGCATGTGTATAGATGCGTGTATGTTTAGAGAAAAAAAATCCATTTCAAGTTTAATCCAGAGGCCCCGATTTGAAAGTTGCGCACGTACAGAAATCGGACAGCAGATGTGATACGATATTACACATTCAAGAAAAACGTATATAGAATGCATTCCGACATTACGTACACGGTTTACTCCCCCATAATAACGATCACACGATCGTAGTACAAACCACCCCCTGTCAATCTTATTCCAATATTACACTATTCATATTTTACTAGCTTTCTCGCTTTTATTATCGTTTATGTTTAAAATGGCAATAAAAGGTTCACTTGGTTTTATTTGATCATCTCATATGAGACGGTTTTACTGAAATAAACGGCACTTTTTAACTTTTTTAATATTGTCATGAAGTATGACCACGTTAACATTTCTTCTTTACAATTTCTATAGTCCAGGATTCGAACCAAATCAATATACCCCTTTCTCTCATGCAAATTGTGTAAAATACACATACACATTCAAGTTTAAATCTGGAGTCCGGATCTTCCGGTGTCCTGGAGTCGACGCCCTCCTGTTTTTAATACCGCTTCCGGTCAAATGTTGTGAAAACCGTCGTTGGTCACGACATCTTCACGGAAAACGTTGTTCGCGGGGCCTCCAACAACGACACAACACTATATCCGACTTATCAAATCGAAAACGACGTTAAATTAATATGCAAATATATAAAGTTGTTGCAAATACAATACACACAGTTTTAAGTCAGAAACGCACACAACTTCAATTTGTTTTAAATTTAAATAATTATACCTCCTGCTGCTTATTACAGTAATTCTAGTAGAATTTATAAGGGTTGTTAAGCTATATTTAGATTAGATGTTGGAAATGGAAAAAAAGTTTGTTATAAATGCAGGAAAAAAGCAAATTAAGATTTGTGATTGAGAAAATGATTTTTACATTGTATCCCTTTGATGGAATAAAACATGAAAAGCAGACGGCATGTACCTTATGTGTGTGTAGAAAAAATTTTTTGTAATTAATCAAAAAAGGGAAAACGTGCAATTATACGAGGTGTATCAATAACCGTATTTTGCGTGCCGAATAGCTATTAGCAAGAATCATTAACAGGCAACAAAGAATTTAAGAGAAATCCTGCAAAACAATAGCAGCAGGAAAAGCTATATTGCACGCAATAATTATAATTAGAAAGGATAACTCTTTTATGAAAGCACACGGGCCCAAAATGGAACAATACACAATATCCCTTGTGTGAATGTGAAGGATTTTCAGCTGTCTGGAGTTGTGGAACAAGCTGGTGCAGTAACATGTAGAAGATGTATGTCTCGATATCTTCCGTCTTGCCGCCATGTGGAAACCACGTTGGGGAATTAGAGGCAGCATTTCACACCGCCGTCAATTTACCCGTTTAGTCTAACACGTTGTGTAATCAAAACCGCACTGACTTCCCTCAACTATCACATAAAATTATCACCCAAAGTGCTTTATGTTCAAGTTAATTATATATGCAACAAACTTACAGATTGCTCAGACTGTCTTTCCTCTTTCGAATTTATATGTTAATTATAAATGTCCTTGTGCTTATAAAGAGTTCGTCAGATTTAAATGTGCAGAAAATGAGCCATAAATTTCTGCAAGAATGTGTTCTTGTTGGAGTCATTAAATTAGTGGTTCAATGGCTCGATGTGGAAGCACTTCTTTTTGATATTCGTTACAGACACTGAAACATTACAGTGGTCAGCTGAATCAAACTGGCAGAGTTTATCATTCGGTGTTCCTGTAACTCTCTTTATATCCAAAGCTAAATGGACCTGATTTACTGGTGATTTGTGCTCAAATTAAGCCGACAAATTGACCACTTATTCTTGATTTAGATTGTAGCAAACAAAATACGGTATACCAACAGCGAATAATACAAATTAGAGTCGAAGAAGAAAAACTGGAGGATATTTGTTATTTTGTGGGGTCAAGTCTGCAATATGTTTGTTTCCAATTAATCAATTTTCACAAAAACCTAGGTGACAAATTGCACAAGTTTAGTTTACCAACAAGTATAAAACATGTAACATCTGCGTAGGATTTGTCCAGTTAGGGAGGACGTTGTTGCGGTTGTCATTAATTACTTGAATTTCTCAGAACCCACTTACTGTGTGTGTTCAGAGTTTATAATGTAATGCACAGAATGGAAAAGCATAACTAAAGTCTTTGTTCGTAATAGTTGACAAAGCTTGGTCAATGTAATTGAAAATGGCCAATTAAAGTTTCCAAAATCAATACTTGTAAGTATATTCTGGACGTGCTTAATTAGCAAACTGAAAAATTCAACCCTCATAAATACTAAAGTACTTTAAACAAAATGGAAGAAAATAAATAAATAGGGAAAGTTAAACGTTATCTAGGTGCATAAAAAGTTGTGTGAAAAGGTGTGAATTACCGTTCAAACTGAATTCGAAACGATAAAAGTGAAGCGAGAGGTAGCTTTGAATAAAACAAGCAGGAAATGGAAAAAGTAAGATAAAGAAGGACTTAAACGACTTAGGAAACCGACCGCCGGCTTCCACGTACATACACACCAAACCGTACATACATATATGCATGTATCTGAATCATATGTGACAGTGAAATTGATTTCACTGGATAAAATCAAAACAAAAGAAAATACGGAAAGCACACTACTTTTCCTGAATATAACATTTATCTTGTGCCATAGGAAATATAATCGGACTAAATATAAAAGGCGACCGGGTTTTGTTTCTAGTTAAATTTATCGAAGTGTCTGATTTGTCTTCACTTCTGAATATGTCTGAATTTTCGTGAATAAAATACCCAGTATCATGTACTGTTTACGAAAGGAAGCACATTGTACTTGTAGACATACATTCATGCCTTCCTTTCCTGAATTATTCACATGATATGTCCCACACAACACAAACAATATCATCCAACGTTAGGTATTGTTAATTCATGCAACTTTAGACCGCCATTCACTGTTTATGTTAAAACTTTGTTTAGTCTCATGTTATCTTTAGTCAATACACATTCAATAAACCTTATACTGGTATACATGATGTGCAATTGTCTGGCAACAGTATACCTACTCAGTAGCAAAAGAGAGAGAAAAAGAATTGGATTTCAATGCTGCGCTTCCAAAGTATTTCAATTATGATTAGATTTTGTGTGGGTTAAAATTCACTTGAAAGACAAACGGTCCACCGTCATTCATTTTGATTTAATACGTGTAGGCTATCTTATCTGAAAAAAATATACTTTGTGGTAGATGAAGATGTTATCATGAACTCTGCCAGCATATATCACTGTCCGTTTTCTCTTTTAACATTCGCCACTGTTCCTATACATATAGTGCCGGATTCAGGGGGAAGTTACGCGTTTCCATCCCTCTCACGTTGCTTAGATTAGTCAAACTTTCTGGACAAACGAAAACAAAATTATAACAGCTCAAAGTATTTCGTTTCACCTGTAACTTGAAACGAATTCTTCTTGGCTAGTTACACTATACTTATTATTCTCGTCGTCCACTTTTTCTTCTGCTACTCTATTTAAATTTAATCAGAATATGGGCCCGAGGGTTGCGGCTTCGTTCTCTGAATGGTTCTCATATATGATAACCGCATAGCAGTGTGTTTACCTTGAACAATGCTTTGGACAAAGCTTTAGAACTTGAGCAGAGAGTCGTTGTCGCCAGAGGGTGTTCATTCTGTGGCAGTTTAGGCAGTTTATGTCACAAGCAATCCGCTATGTTGCCCCGACTCTCCTTCCCATGTATCACATTGATGTTCAGAGAAACGTCAAAAACATGGAAAATTACTCGACTTGTAGGGCCGGCAAATAGATTGTCCTCTGATACAAGTGGAAGCACTCTTATATACTTGCTTTTTTTATGTGTATGTGTGTCTTTTATAAACTAATTTTAATGGAAACAAGGGGAAGCAAAAAATGCCCGCTCACTTCATTTTGCAACCCTTCATGTGTGGCAACAGTTTGTTTCGGTCGCCGTGCTATACACACGAGCTTAAGATAATTGTAAATTTATTCATAGAACAATCCCCGGGGACCTTGTATGACGTCACATACCAATTACTGGGATATCCTTTCTCGTACGATTAGATTAAGCGCAATTAAAAAAGTTAAATCCTATGATTTTAAAAAGCGTCGGAAACACGCTTTTATATCGCTTTTTTTTTGTGCCGTGTCTTATAAACGTTCGTTGCATTCGAAAAGAATGATCAATATATGGGAAATGATTTTATTTGGTCATGTATTCTTTTTCCGTTCACACTCACACAGTTTCCGGTAAATATTCATGGGAACGGGGTGTTTGATATTTCAGAATACGCGTGTAGAAATATAAATAAATAATATTTTAGCTGGAAATATTTGTAAGTTATATTCGTTTTAGGTCGCGAGGTGTTTTTTTTGTTCCTTTTAAAAATAGACAGGAACCAATTTTCAGTTGAGGATGTTAACTTCAATGAAACGAAGTCATTGGAGGGACTTGGCTGTCAACTCATTTCCGTATTGTGACAAGATTTTTATGCTTCTAAGATTTTTCATCAATTTTACGCCTCAGTTTTAATTCCGTGAGCGTAAATAATTTATATTCCTGGAAATTACGACTAAACAACAGGACGACAAAAAATCTAAATGTAACATTCCATTTGAGGTGTTTAACAATTCATTTACTCCCATAATTAATTAACTTTTATATTATGTTGAAAATATTTGTGTAGTAAATGCAATAATGTAATACCTACCTATGCATACATTCAATATCATATACATATACATATAGGTACATACATACAACATTGTTTCAATTTTTCTCATAAATTCATCAGTTCACAAAGTCTAGTTTGATGTTAATTAGTGGAACATTGAAGTTAAATAATAAATGACATCCAGAAGGTAGTTACAACCCTACAGAGTATTAATAGTTAAACAAGCTAGGAAAACCTTCTCAAGGCGGACGGACAGAAAGGCGAAGGCAACTAGAAAGGATTTAGTGTGGCTGGCCCGGAAGTGGATATGCTTGTTTGACTAATGCAGACACAGAACTTCGATAAGTTATAAACCTGTAAGACTTCATACAATTACCGCTTTGCAAGACATATTGATTAGCGTTCTCCTTACGGCCTAATATATCAATTTGAAGCACAGAGGGGGCGAAGCTTTATACTTGGAGTGCAATGGTATTGTTAGAATAATTGAAAACTTTTGCAACAACCTTCACACATATATTTATACCGTACGATAAAATCGCCGCGCAGTAAACGACAGCAAGTTTAATGTACCATAAACAAAGTGTGTGAAAGCGTATACTTTTACTCAATCGTTTGCCAACATGATGATCAAACATAATAATCAAATAAAGCGGATAGTGGCCAAAATTGATAAAATATAAAGCTACATGTAAGCATGTAACAAAACAATGTGTTACTGTTGAATTTAATATGCCATGCTTTAATTTATGAATATGATTTCTTAAAATATGACCATCATTGTTAGTTTGAGTTTCCAGGCGAGTTCTCTTGTCACTTTCCAGGGCGAGAAGCACCCATCATGCAGATGTGCGTTGTGTTAATACAATATGAACAACACAATTACACATTGGGGCCGATGTGTTTATCTGATTAATGTAGTGGAAAGCATGTTAAGTAAGCTTTTAGCGGGATATGCACAGGTTGTCATAATTAGTAAACAACGAGAATGCTAAAATCGTTGCTTATCTCTTATTTATGAGTATCGAGGGCGTTTGATAGACATTTCTCATTGGGAAAACGCTACAAATAGACCCATTGTACCAAATATTCAAGTTTGATGTATACCCTCTTAGCTTAAGAAGAGACTTTATCAAATATGCAGCAGACAGTTGTGGAGATCGAAAGTGGTTGGCAAGATATGGCCAAGTATTCCGCTCTACACACTAATATATTATCAAGTTCGTTCATGAATTACACATAATTTTCCTAATTTGCGGACTTTATCCTCAAGATAGCTAAATTTACACTAGACATTTGGCTATATAAATTAGGGATGGGGTTTAAACACAGAAAATGTTTCATGCAGTGTAATTATTTAAATATGTAAATGGCTAAGTAAGATGTGTTACCTGCTAGATGGGGTCCTCTACCCTTCCTATTGAAATATTACATTGAAAATTAAGCAATTAGAGGAAAGTAACAATTTGTGTTTGTTATTACTATCAAAATTCGCAACCACACACTATTATAGATACAGTGGTTGTTGGGTTGGTGGAAGAGTTTTGTGAAAATAATTCAAAACGCTTTTGCCAACTGATATAGGGAGCCGAAATAATAGTATTCAACGTGCGCTCAAAACAACTTTTTATGATTTATGATGACATATCCCTCCAGTACTAACTTTCTGTTATCAGGTCTAGCTGCTGCTTTTGAAGCACAATGACCATTTGATACTTTTTCTTTCTGTATACATATTCTTCTTAGTTCTCCTTTTCGATAAAATACTTCTCTCATATATATCATATTTTGCATTCGAATCATATCGGTCCTCACACAAAACGAGATGATTTACAGTTGTAATACATAAATAATCTTTAATGCCTTTAAAGATATATCATGTACATTGGTATATACGCTTATATGTGGCAATGTTTGTATTCATGAGGACCGGACATGGTCGTCGCTCTTTTTTCCATTGTCAACGCGACCAATCATCAATTAATTTCCCGGTACACCATTAATATTTGGCCAGCAAAGAGATTAAACATATAATCGAATATAATGTGTAGAGAATTGTGATGTGCGATGCTTTAGTAGACTATACGATTACGACGAGTTGGAGGTATAACAAGGGCCATAATGTGTGTGTTGAATGTATGCTCCATTTTGGCCATTATCCAAGCGTTATGAACCAGAAGTGTGATAACGGGCACAAAGGAAATGACGTCACACGCCCATTGACTGCTCTGTGTGTGTTGGATTGATTCCTAATCGATCACCAATAGTAGCTGTCAGCTCTATACATTCAGCGGGCGCTTATCTTTATAAATGGTGCTTGATGTTTTCATAATGATCATCATGAGCTCTATATCTGTATGTAATGCTGAAATTCACCACACAACCACAAAACGGAGCTTATCTGTTTTCAAATACGTTTATTACCTACCACTGATGTAGTACTGAAAACGCCCACTATAATAAATGATGATTGATAAGCTATTATGCGATCATTTATCGTGCACACTGGTCTATTTACATCTTTTTATTTAGGTACATCAAATCCCACCACCATCGTGGCCTTTAATTGCTTGTGTTAAACAGCAAATATTTCACCAGTCACCACTAAATAAATGAGTCGAAGTGGAGAGTGAATAATACGGGCAGCCTTTAAGCTCTCAAAGAGCTCGTCGTTCTTCTTCTCCTTTTTTTCTGCTCTGTGACCATCAAGCATGTAGCAGGAGGAATGGTGTGTGGGACGCCCGCACCGACCCAAACACTGACCACAATGTCCGGTATATCGGCGATATTCCTGTAAAAGTAATGGCTTCCAACTTAATCCGCAAATCCCCTGGGAATCCTCAGGATGACCAGCATAGTCTCACAATGCCCGCTTTCAGCCACAATGCATTATTTAACTAGTGCTAACTACTAAATCGTTTCTGGCCCTAGAGACCACTATCCCATTCAAGATTGACCATCAAAGATCCATTAGATTCGTGCATCTAATATATATCGTCCGGATCTTTGCGACCGGTTCATTGTTTGTAATTGGTCCAAGTTTATAGAATATTTCTACTTTTATTCTGGTTTGTGGAAGAAATTTTTTTCGTTGTTTGCTCCGAGAAGAGTTATAAATCAGAGAGGCAGGCGTTCTTTTTAGATTTATTTCGTGTGTTTTTAGTTGGACAATCGCTGACCGTAGCGTAAGCATTCCATTAAGGGCTGATCCCCGCATGAATCAAGCTCAGTAACACTCCCTGGCGGCGGCCGCACACCCGATCCGTTGTCCACCCGCAGGTATCGTCAAGGGGGCAGTTACACTAACTCTGTTATAAATCTGAACTGAACAGATCAAATCTTCTCCATTTTCTAACCGACACATTAGGCTAAATGCGGTGCCACAATTTACATCATTGTTCTTTAATTGAGGAAAAAGAAGAAACAAAAGGATCTTTCTGTCCATATTTATGGTGTGCTTTGAAGCTTCCATGTCGATTACTTTATTACACTACTAGCCGCCACAAAACTAAGCCTTCAAGCTATCATTTTCATCACCCTTAACCCTGTCATATAAGTTTCCGTTATCTTCACAGTTCCCGTTCCCTCGCCGCCTCCGCCTCCTCATCGAACGGGGGAACAGAGCTTTTATACCCATTCCAAATCACAACTCTCACAAGCTACACTCCGTGAACTAAACTCACTGTGTAGAGTCACAATAATTCCACTCGAGGGGTGCCTTTGTTTGACTAAATGCTACAATTTAGAAGTTGGCAACTTGTTTGCCTGGTGAGGTTTCCATTATTGTCCTTATTAAATTTAACTTGCCATTTGCGCCTCCATTGTTTGGGAAATCTTATAAACTATCGAATAATAACTTATTCATTGTGGAAATTTGTTCAATAACTTGGGATATGTGTTTTGTAAATGTAATTGAAAATATGGCTTTTGCTTGACATGTTAACAAAGACAGTTCATTACTGGTTTTCTTATCGCCCACACATACTTTACAAGTGTCGATAACAAAATGGCAAATTTTTAAGGCCAAACGGTGAGACTGTCGATCGGTTTGGAGGCCAATTAGAATTATGTCATAAACAATCGGTCATATCCTGGAGCTGCATGGTTGAACACATGCCGCCGCCACTGTGTGGACTATGTGCATACAGAGAAGAGAAAGGCAATGTTGAGGCGGTACGGATACGAGCGTGACGGACACATATCGAAATAAATTAGGCAATATGCAAATAATTTGCCTGAATCGAGAATCCAGTAGTTGATTGATAGATTCAATAGAATTTGACGTCACGAACCATGGATATGCACAGCATGTGTGTCTGTATACTGTGGGTATACCTCATATGCGTATACGCTGATTGCCGTTTGTATATGCACACATACACGTACAAACACGAATTGATTGCATACAATTAAGGGATTTTTGTTATTCAGTTGGCATAATTGAAGGTATGGACCGAGTGTTTGCTTTAAACTCATTAGTGACCAAATTGGATTTGTTGTAATTTGGTATTTGCGTTTCAAATTAACAATAATTAATTGGGTGATTAGCGTGATCTATGTGTTTGCGTAGTTTCATATAGACAATTATATGTTATTTGCATCATTATGCATAAATAAAATAAACATTAGTCATAATTGGAGATTGTAGTTTTAATACATAATATGATAATGTATAATAATACTGTCTATTTAATTATAGTATTGATAACCCCGCTGTCTGGCATTAATATTACGTGGATAGGTGAATTCGATTTATGCAAATTCGAAAAAATACTCCCCAAATTTAATGCTTCATTAATTCCGTTAATTAATTATTTATGTTATTGAAAATAGCTATGTATCACAATTGCATACCACATAAAATATTGATACAATAAAAAAACTGTATTAATAAGATCAAATGAATTTTTGCCGGTTTTATGTTGTTTTTTCTGTGGTAAAATATTTGTTGTGAATTTTGTTTATTTGTTTTTAATTAAATTATTGCAATTTTGCAAATTCACAATCAATTTACTTCTCATACTATAAAATTTATTTACTTATTTTATGTTGTCTTCGTAATTACCTACCTACGTTTTTATGTAGACTAAACATTTAAAAAATACATAACTGTAACGCCCATTCACAGAATATAATTATCGTTCAGGAGAGCAATATCTTTTTTTTATTGTTATATAAAGTATGTCAGAAAAATCAAGACAAAGTACAAAGCAGTTCATTTTGCTCGTATATATTTCACACACTATAATAAAGGGATTTGGCCGAAATACGGACAGATTGCACATTATATTTTATATTTCACATGTTTCATGGCAATTTGTACCAATATTGTGACTTCCAATTGCCCATAAAGCTAAACACAAATCTTATCTAATAGGAATACAAGAAACTTTTAAGCGAGATTTATATTTTAATAAAGTGTACGGCTGATGATTTATTTCAAAATGTTTTCATAGAATGCAAATGACTGCACACAGGAAAATGAGAGAATATGGGAGAAGGGTGCGAAATGTAACCAGTGTTCTCATTGATGCCATCATTTATGGAAAGCAATACTTATTATGATGCCGAAAAATATTTTTGAACAGACAAAAACACAAATTCAGGGTTGTTGTATACGAAAGGATAGAACAAGAAGAAACATCTACCCCATTAGATAGGTCTACAATTGCCTATTTATGATCGTGTTTGTCTTCTCTGGCGTTGGTCCAACCAGCCACAATCATACCCCATTTATATAGTAAAGATAAAAAACGTGAAAACCCAGACGTGAATTGGCCATTATTTTAAAATTACACATTTCGGCTCATTTCTCTCGCCTCAGTCTTCTTTCCTATACCTAATAGTCGAATGTGAATACATCAGCAACTTATGTGCCCAACTGGGGTGGAAATTTCGCATAATATACGTGTCTTCTCTATTCTCGTAATGTGCTATAAAATTCTAGGTGTATGAAGATGAACTGATAAACAATAAATGTGGGGAATAAATGTTTCTGGGAAGAATGTTCACATTTTCTTCAAGTTGAACAGCACACTTGGAAACCACTGTTCCTGATGTTACTTTGCATTATTATACCTAACACTATTATACCAGTGATATGCAACTAAGCAATGAGCAATATTAGGCAAGGTATGCAAATTAACTGACAGGGTGGGCTGAATCTGAATGGAATTTAACTGTCACGGGCCAGCGTACTTGCATATAACTATGTAGAGATCTATAGTTGTGGTGGTTATTGTTTAAAGCGATCAAATTAAATTATGCATTTATCAGCTAGGAGCTAATCAACAATACAGAAGCGTGCTTAGGGGTGGTTGGGAAATCAAATATTGCGTCGCACTTTATAGTCGACCTTTGAACATGTATAACAGTGAAATGGGAAATAAATCAATTTTCTAAAAAGAAGATAAAGAATGAATTTACATTGCGGTGGAGTAGCATCAAAATATATATCTATTATTGTGAGATTGGGATACGGGGTGCCGTTTTATACTTACAAGAAAAGTTCAGTATTAGCAAGGATGGCGAGAAAACGCATAGCATGCTGGAAGAAGTATTTGTGGTGGCGTCGGACAATAGGAGAAATCGGAAACTATAACGATAAAACTAACCGAAAACGAATAGAAAGCACCAAACACCGGAGATACACGGACGCGATGCAGACATCACAACAGATAAAGATTATGCCATCACATATACTGCTATACTTGGATGGGACATAATAGCTCGGTTTCTGGAGCATTATAGAAGTGCTGTTTGTGAACAAGTTTTAAGGATGATCGAGTTTTCGTAAAAAGAGCACAGCTTTTTGAAGTTTGTCGATATTTTTTTTGTTGGAAAAATCGCTTTTCTTGTTATTGGTAAGATTTTTTCTTTCCGTTGCATTATTGAATTTTGGTGATGAGTAATATAAAGTTTACCAAAGAGTATTTGATGCAGAACTAATGTTGTTAAATGTTAGATCTCTTGGGTTAAATCATTGAGCAGATTTCAATGTGTTATGCATTACATCATCATAATTATGCAGTCAAGTTTGATCAAGTTGAGTCTAGGTGTATTCCCCAAAGGCACTTGCAAATTGGATTACTCTTAGCCCGAAATATAAATTCAATTTTCAGGACGAGTTTACAAACCTGTATGTACCTACTCGTACATTGTGACGTTATGGGTGCTGTTTTAAACCCTGTACGAGCAGTATACCTATACAATATACAAAAATTATTATTCCCTATTATTCTAAAGTCAGTCATCAACTTTAATCAGGACAATTATATTAGCAAAAAACGCTTTGGGTTAATACAATTTTGGTAGGTAAAGCATAAGCTTTTTAACATAAATATTGATATTTTCTAAATTTTAGGTAATTAAAGAAAGTAATTCCTATCAAATCAAAAAATATATTTTTTTAATTCATTTATTTTTAAAATTTATAGATTATACATATATGTATATGTATAGGTACAAAATTTGGAAAAATTGTAGGTTATGCTATTTTAATTCAAGAAGTGTTTATAAAAAATTTTTCTATTATCACAACCATCAGCCATGATTCAGATTTAGGGTGAAGTTGGAAGCAATGTGGGTTGCGAACAAATATTGGATCATCAAAAAAGAAATTCACACTTTTTGGAAAATTAGGTTTAAATATTATTTATTTTATATATTCACATCAAATTTGGGATGTAGGTTACTATAATTAGGAAGTGGCATGATTTTTTTTTATTGCATTTTCGTAATCTACATTAAAAATGATTTAATTTGGCTATACACATGTGGCCTTTTTTTCACTCGTTTCGCCAAAAAAAATTGTTGAAAATTTCATAATTTTAAACCCCTCGAAATCGCGACTCCATATGCAAACGGTATAGTTTCGTTTAGCGCGAACGTTAGTAGATGGCGTAACTAGTCATTTTTAAATTATTTTAGGGTGAAAAAAGCATTAAAATGTGATTATAAATAGGTAAGAAACAAATGGACACTTCCGTCTATGTGTGAAAACACATTGGACGCCTATACGCCCATCGGCGCCGATATTCAGTCATAAATGCCTAAAAATCGTAGGCTTTGGTGAATTTTTGAATGAAAATCGGCGCCGATGGGCGTATAGGCGTCCACTGTGTTTTCACACTATGACATTTTTGATTAGAGTAATCCTGAATAGTTTTAAAACCTGTGCTGTACCTCTGTGAAACAACAATAATAATAGAGCTCAGCTCAAACATTATTTTCTTGTCCGTTGTTCCCAAAGAAATTATTAATCGGAATAACTAAAAGTTTAAAATACCATTTTTATAAAATTAAAAAAGGTGCCTTTTGCACCTTTCATTTCCACATTAATATATTTTTATTTGAATTTAGACGTTATGTATGTAGCTAACATACCTAAACGAGTCTATTTCAGATAAATTTGTCCAATTTTAAAACCACAATCCAAATTCATTTTAAGATAGATTTTTAAACAAATAGACTTTCAAAAAAGACCAACACAAATGAATGCAGGAAGATGGCAATCATTTATACTTATATAAGTTTTGTGGGTAGTAAATCGCTTATATTTTAGGTAAAAGTGAGGCTGACCAATCAGAGGCCAGCATTGGAAAAGGGTTCATAAAAAACTGTGCAATTTTGTGACGTCACAATTTCAAATGAATTTCTCACTTTTCAATTTCAATTTTCTCTTAAGTTAGGCGTTCAAATGGACTGTTTTTTGGCTCAGTATTCATTATTTGCTCTTTTCTAACGTTTTATATGGAAATTATCACGAATTTCAATACCATGCCACTTCCTAATTATGGTAATAAGATGTAGCTGTTTTTGAGATTCTAATATTAATAGTTTTTTAAGCTCTTAGCTGTAAGGAAATCAAAAAAATTTGAATTGATAGGTTAATATAATAGCAAATATCTATATAGGCAAGAGTTTGTAGAAGTTGCTTACTGACTTCTTGATGCTTAGGGAACCTGTTATCCCAATTTACGAGTTTACAACAGCAGATTTTTGACTTTTTCCCCAACGAAGCAAAGTCTCACTTACAAAATAATAAGCTTAATAAAAGTAATAAATGATCGCCTTTAGTGCCACTTCCAAAATTTTAATATATACCCATTTAATTGTGTATATACATTTCTGACATGGCATGATAAACGACAGTCAATAAAAGGGTTAAACATGCAATGCTGATTCATAATTACTGGGCCATTCGTACCGCGGGCAAAAATATACGGCCCGCTAGCTCTATATAGCACGTGCACTGATAAAAATCAGTAATTAGCAACAGTAATTATAGCAACTAACGAGCTTTTTGGAAGCGTTCTGTCCTCTATTCAGATTTAAGCCCCAGGATCAGCTCGGCCGTGGCGATGCTCATTTGTTTTGGCTGATTTGTGTTTATTCGTTTTCTCTTTTTTCACCCAAATCCGCTTATAAATTGGTCCTGAGCTGGTTTTTATTTTAATGCGGCAGGCCCGGTGTAACCATATCAGAAAAGCTGATATTTTAATGCGCAACGTGTATAAATATGAAATGTGCGCGTTTTTTCCTGATGTTGTTTTTTTGGGAAAAATGATATATAATCTAGCATAAACTGACATTTTTATTCTTGGACATGAAATTTTTCAAGCAGGATGGATGAATCGTAACGTTTTATATGATCTAGGTCCAAAGCTCTTTTAAATTTTACTTGGTACATAGCTTTAGTTGTTACAGATGTGACTAGAATATTTGACGTTTTATGAATAAATGTGAGTGTTTTTCATATGATCGAATGTTGAAATTGTGAATGTGTGAATACCTACCTATAGATACTCTAAACGTGTGTCCGCCTCGTGCCACTTCATCTCCCAAACAAACTAAAAGAATCACAACGAGTCCAACAAGTCCTCCTCCGTCTGGACCAGCCCTAGGAAGCAGCGGCGTCGCGGTGGTGGCACGTGGTGCGTCACGTGCTCTGGTGGCGTCGCGATGCCTCATCGCCAAGTGGTCCCGATTGGCAAGGGCGGGTTTTAGGCGGCACACACTCCACCTGGAGGCGGACACATCGAGAATAATCTCTTAGAAGGAATGTTTGATAACGGTAACGAGGAATAGGTAGTCAAGCTGATGGAGTTAGTTAGGTATGAAGGTGATAAGGGATAACGTTTTACCCCAACTTGATGTACAGGTATTGACGAATTTTTTCATGTTAATGTCATTTTTAGGGCGCATAATAACATAGGTATACAAATTTTTGGAAGTAAAAATCACTCATCAGCCCAAATATTTAGGTATAATTTAAAGTTAGTCTCCGATTGCAGAAAGGTGGATTAAATATAATCCAGGTTTAAATGATTATCGGTCTTTCCTTACATTTGTTTAAAATGAATGAGAAAACACCTTAGGTGTATCAAAATCAGTCACACTGTAAAAAAGAAGTGTTTAGTTTTAAAAGATTTTTAGTCCTAAACTATTCAGTACGGTTTATTCCAATCTAGAGCTTGTACAAAAAAATTTAATACTAAACAGTTATGATATAATTTTCTGTTAGAAATGACAAGATATTACAGAATATAATACTGAAGTTGTTTTACAATCCATGATAAATATTTTAATAAATGCTAGTTACCGTTGTATGCATGTATTTTTTCTATTTGTAAGGTAGTTGTAAATAAAGGTCTAAAATGCATCCAAAAATTTTATTAGTAGTGGGTGTATTAAAAAATGGGTTACGTAAGGCAATGCTGCATTCGCGAATTTTTTGCTCGAATTCGCAAACGAAATGCTCATTTTTTATATTCTATTTCGATACAAAAAGAAGTTTTTTATTAAATTTTAAACAAACTATTGTTTCTTCACAAAACAACTCGGCCGGTGTTATCATTATGCACAGGTCACTTCAAAAGTGTTGTATTTGACCCTTCGACCATAGTTTAAATTCTTTTTGTTTGACGCCTATCTTTGAATATTTGGGCATTTGACAAATTCAAATTGCACGTTAAATAACATCAAAAATTTTGTCTCAGATTTGGTCACGTTTCGGTATTAATGCTGCGGTTAAAGTAAAGCATATTATGTTACCATCTTGACTTCTGGTCAGGGGGTCCACTATTGAAGCCAAAGGGACGGTCCCCAATACACCTGCCCACCGGGCTCTGGCCAGAAATCAATTTTTCACATTCCGATTTTCATTTTTCACATGACATAATTAACTTACTGATAGTAGGTATGTGATATTAGGATTACATAAGTTATATAATTTTTGCGTTTTGTCACAGATTATACCAGATATCTCACTGAGAGAGAATTCCAAAATTTCGAGAGAGACGGAATTGCACCCGCAATTAAAGGGCCAATCGGCAAGCATTGGGAAGACTCGTATTAGTTCGGAAATTTGATTTGAAAACATGAGCTGTAATTGGTTGTTAGATTTGGTTTTGAAATTTGATATCCCAACATTGTTGCACCCTCAATTAAAAGTCGAGGTCACCGAACAAAAGTAGTTGGCTTCAAAGGCACCGACCCGAAGTGAGATATCTGGTATAATCTGTGGTTTTGTGATAGTAAGGGAAGAACAAACTTGTGAGAAATGTAGTGAAAAAAGATCTACCATTCCCTCTCTTTTAAATTTGGGATTCACTTCCGATTAAAATATTCCTATAAAATTGCATCTTAATAACACTATCCGGAAGGAAAGAAAATTGTCCAAATATACATTCGTGTACCATGCAGATATATGCATGTTTATACGAGTAGGTTTATTCAATTATGTAATTACTTTAAATGCTTGCCGCAAAAATAATAATAAATTTGCGGTTCTACTAAGTTACTAACCTATTCACTTCCAGTAAACACACGAAGCTTGACTAGACGTATATTCAACGTAGTTTCGTTGAAAATAAGATTCCTAACAAGTTGTTTTTTCCAACGTACATTTAAAATGGATGTAATCAATACGTATATTCAACGTGTTTTCAAAGTTTATCACAGTGTTTTTCAATAAACATAAAAAATGACATTTTTTCGACGTTTATATGGCATAATATGCATTGTTATAATGTTGAAAAACGTTATAAATATACATTCTACTATTAATTTCAAATTAACCAAAATATTCTTTCTTTTTCAACCAAAATTGAACTAAACCAGTCTTTTTATTTCAATAATTTGTTCGAGGTTTTATTTACGTGGATAAGTAGGGAATTATATCCACTGTAATATTTTTTCACGTTTAATACCAGAATAATAACTATATAGTCATAAATTCGTTGAAAAAACGTCATAAATATATGATAATGCAAGATGGATTATATTTATAGTATCTTTTACTAAAATTTGTGGTGCTGATTTATTGAATTTTCAGTGATGTGACCAGTTTGTACTATACCTACATTGAAACTTACTAGTATGATCGAAATACTTTTATATAAGAATATGGAATTTCATAAATGCAGCCCATGAAAATTATTTACAAGTATTTTACTTTAAAATACCCTACATTATTAAATATATTAAATAAATAGGTAGGTAACAAGCAAACAAACAGTCAATCTCCTAAACAAAAGGGAAAAAGTTAGGAATTTATCAGGGAGGTTAGATACTCGTAAGTATTAGGTATAGTTTAAATTTCAGGTAAGTGGGATCATATTCAGCTTGTCGACGTCGTCATCGTCCGTTTGAGAAACATTTGCATGCTCGGTTAAGTATTTGTCATGCTATGTTTTAATTAAGCACATATTTTGCGACAAGGAGCTAGTCTAACTCAAAGCAAATACACGCCAAGGGTCGCGAACAACACAACTATGCTGCTACATCAAACGTTACTTGATGCTTGAAAAACGAACAGAATTTAGAAGCTACCTTTGCACGAAACGCTTTATGTTTTTACCACTGAATATTTAACATGTCTACATTTTGCTTGTGGTTTTTTTATATCTACCTACATATTTTTTCCTTTGCTATACCTATTCGATATAAAAGAGGATACTTTTTCATTTTTTATTATGCTTTTATATACATTATATGTATATGAACGAATATAATTATGTTTAATTTTTGAAATACCTTTCATGTTTTTCAAGGTACACCGAGGTAAGGTACCGAAACCTCATACTTCCCCATAGTGAATCAATTAATGTCTCTTGATCCAATGAATAGAGATAATCAAAAATTTAATAGCATACTATTGGGATTTTATGAATTCATCTATCAGTAAGTTTAATGCATTTTTATTTACTTTGTAACTCATAAATTCCCTAAATGTACATGTATCTAAGCAAACTAACCCTTCAATTTAATATAAAGCAGGGTGCTCACTCAAGTGAAAATGTTCTTAATGGGTAAATGGATCGACTGTATATAGAGAACAATGCAAAATCAATATACTGGTACCTCAGTATAAGTTTGCGATGCATTTACCTAAATGAGCATTTGTAAATATTAGTTTAATGCAAAAGACACATACATATGTACCAAGATATAATTAAATTGCCCATCAAGGATTGTATATAAATGTATGTATATACATATATAGATCTAGACTTAATGTGTGCTGGTGCTATAGATGCAATTCCTTTGACTTATTTCCGTAGGGATTTTCTTAATGATCATGAAGATACCCATATACATTAAGAAACCCTGTGAATAATCAAATATCATTATTTCTACCGACAAATGTAAATCGGTCTAAATTCCCCATAGACTAAGATGGTAAAAAACGACCTTAACAATTCAAAACATCAAAACACCAAAACACGACATTATACGATTATCAAAATTAAATGTTTTCAGAATTCTTCAAAGGATCCTCCTTATTGTCCTACATAGACAAGTAAAAAATAGAAATAAGAAATAGGTAAAATTATTTGCTGTTATTGATACTTTGTGTCACTACACTGCACCTACACATTCTTATACGATTTTATACCTAATACCTAAAAAAAGGACAGAGAAACATGCAGTGTGACGCCAAATGCGTTGCGAATAATATCATAAATGATGATCATTGTTATTAGGTATATAGATAATAAAATTTACTCCCATGTCTGTGCATTCCAGGTCAAGAACCTAATTAAGGACTAAACACTGTAGGAGTAGGAATTTTCTTGTTTGTTAGGTATGAGGCGCCGTTTGTGTAAAAATTAAAACTTTTATAAAATAATTTATATTTCATAAAATATTATTAGTTTTTATCAAATAATCTTGATTCCCACATTTATTTACTTTGTTATGAAATTATTTTTTTTTATCAAATAATTTTATTATTTTTATCATCTATTTTTTGATTCCAAATAATTTTTGTAATGGCAGGGCCATTAGACTTCCGGTCAACACCACAAATCACAAATATAGAGATATGTATTGCACTTCTTGACGGCACCTTTGAAGCTGGTTATTTTTGTTGATTGACCTCGACTTCTAATAGGGATTGGGGCTGCAACGAAGGTGGCAGCACTTTATTAATAACAATAAAACCAATGAGTTTGAGAAAGAGGCAAGGCTCCTTGAGAGGGCGGACCATGGACCAAGCTTAAAAGGTGACCTTCAGAGGTACAAGAGGTGTAATATATCTGTAGGTATACATATTTATAATCTGTGGTATTGGCGGGAAGTCTAATGGGAGGGATAACGAAAATTATTTGGAATCGATAAATGTTTGATAAGAAATGTAGCATTATTTTATAAAAAAACAAAATAATTTCATAACAAATAAAATAAATATGGGAATCAAGATTATTTGAAGAAATTTAAAAGTATTTTATGACATAAAAATTATTTTTTAAAACCTTTAATTTTGTCACAAACAACGCCTCATAGTTAGTTAGGTCCCTATGAGTTTGTCCCATACTAGCACCACCTTCAAGAAACCAGCGTTTGGACAAAAACAAATTAATAATTTCATCAATTTAAAAATAGAGTAATGCTTATCATTTATTCACATTTGCAAAACTTTCCACATATGCGGTATAGTCATTTAATTCGTCTTTTCATGAACTGTCGGCATATGTATTAATAATACACAATATAACATCGAATTTTATATCGTGACGTTTGCAGATCCCTAAATGGGAAATCTGTTGTTTTGGAAAAACAATTCTATTTCGCTTCCTCAAAAACCAAAAGACTAAGAGGTGACAATTAATATGACGTTGGAACGGGAAAAGTATAAAAATAAATATTTTATATAACATGCGCCAGCTCTTGAAACATGAAATGCCTAGTTTTTTCATGAAAAGTCGAGTTTCACAAAGTGATAATGACATCTACATATGTAATGTATGTACCTGTATACGTAGGTATATATTAAAAAATCTGCTGTACAACTGCTGATCATTGTGGTTACATAAAATAACGGAATATAGGTAACTGCGTAACAATAATAAACAAGCAAATTTGTGCAAGTTGGTAATACAAAAAAGTCTAGAAAACAAAAAACGGTCTAGATTCAGAAAAATATCTAACACCCACTTCCATTTCCAGAAGATTTCCATTTAATCATTTTAATGGGTGTTTCAATTTAAAATTATCCTCATATAAAAATTGAATCCAATCTAACATCGGCATCAGGATCCGGACTCTCTTCTGCGTAATCTTCAGAAATATATTTACCGTAGTAAAATAGGAGAAAGTCCTAGGAGCCTACCTATGTATAATATACGGAAGTAAAAATTTCCAAACTAGTTTTTGTTTTATGTTTGTATTAAACATTTCTCTACAGGTATAGTAGATGTAAATAATAGACTAGACCAATGATTACCTATTTATTAAAAAATCTAAACGATCAACAAATGCATGCATATAAATGATATATTGTTGAAAATGTGCTGTGATGTTTGCGATTCTCTCTCTCAGTTTGATATATTAAAGTGATGGCATTCTAGCTTTATAGCTTTATGAAATCAATCAGTGCACCATATTGGCCGACCAGGGTCCTAATTGCCTTAATTTCCACAAGCGCAACTGATGCGTTTCATGTTTATTTTTAAATTTCCACCTGGGCATTCGTTATTGAATCGACATTAGGCTAATTTCAAATCAATAAATTAAATGAAGGTTTAATATCAGAATCGACATTAAGTTAATTACATGGCATCAAACGAAAATTTATTTAATACCCTAATTTTATTCAATTAATTTCGTTAAATACTTATTGAGGCTTTTCTGTTCATTTTTTTAATCCAATTGCTCGAATTTATCCAATTTAATAATCACAATCACAAACAAGCATTCAATTCAAATGCTAAAAATGAATAATATTGGGTACAGTAAGACATTCAAGGTTAATAAAAATTAAAAATTGTATATGTATATGCGTAAAAGATTTGAATGTAAAATGCGGGTGTGAGTGAATGATTTCCTGTTCACAATAACTAATCCATAGAAAGTTGAGTACAACTTTAAATAAAAGCATTTAATTCGAATTTAAAGTTTTGGAGACAGGATATAAACTTCATAAAGTTATATATATATATATTATATAGGAATGGATTTTAGGAGAGCCGGCAGTATGCGAAGTTATCAGCAATGTGCACACCGACTGGCCGTCTGTTGCGTGTAATTGCGACTAAACAAGTTCACTGCTGCGTACTAATTGATGTCTATTGCTACATTGTTTCTAAATAACGTTGCACCCATACTCCACCTCTCTTCGAGCAGCCCTTGTTTAAAATTAATTAAATAGTATTGTCAATCCTGTCATTGTTTATGCTTTGTTTTACTCGATGTTTAATGAACTCTCTTGAATAATTGAACTGATATTACACTAGGAAATTGTAACGCTCTAATCTAAATCTCTTTAATCATCAACTCTCTGTTTTCAATTTAATTTAAAACCAATTAAACTTGATTTCAATGTTATTAAATCAACAGACATTGTTCCATAAAGGCAGTTTGGTAATCGTTGGAAATATTTCCCTATTTTTGTTTCAGCATATTTTTTTCCTCTGTTGTACACTGCATACTGTATACAGTGTTTGTGAATTTATGTTATAGATATTAAATTAATTTACGTGGTATAGCCAATACAATGGATATAAAGATAATCTACGTTATAAATTAACCAATAAACATACTGTACACTAACAACCATAAATCAGAACGAAAATCTGCTTAGCTGATTCGTATTGTTGTTGTAATAATATATTATTTGAAAGCGTTGGGCACCTGCGTTTGATTTTGGTGCAAATAAAAAGATTTAAAAAGTTATAAATGGTACAGGTAAAAATCCCACAATTGATAGTCAGTAGGGATTAAGAGAGATGGCGCAATGTCAAGCGGAGTGAGGGCAGCCCGACCGCCTGCCCTGCCTCCTCCAAACCAGCTTTGATCTGTGCTATAAATTACAGGACTAGGCTTAATCCCGTTATGATGCCGAACTGTAGCTAAATGCTACCTGTGTTTAACAAGTTGCCATACATGCCCTTATATAACGTTATTTATGAACATAAGCGTCGCGTCCGGATAACGCCATGCAATAGGCAAATCGCGAACTTTTATCAAAAATGTATCAATCTTCTATTATCTTTCTTCCAGGTAGGAAGTGAAGCTGTTTGTTTTACCAAATCTGGTACTCCACTCACGTAGTTAACTGGTCTTAAGAGAGAGCGAGCTGATAAATTTAAAAAAACACCTTAAAGTCGTTAAGACGATGAGCCGCCGGCAAATTGAGCTGAAAATATGCGCCAAGTTTTTATTCTGTGTGACAACGGTTTACCGGCTCACTTATCCCTGACTTGCCCTAATCTATTTTAATACCCATTCATCGTTTTCTTTTTTATTCTATGTAGGTCCTCTCTCCTTTTGTGTCCTTACAACGTTTTCGCAACCTCTTTCCTGCTCCGATCTGTACTATTAAATTACCCGTCATCTTTCTTTTTAACTTCAATTAAGTTAGTTTTTTCTTCATTTCTGAGGGTTTGTTATTGGTGTAATAGAATTTGCCAGCGGAGAGTGAGTTATCGTTCGCGATATAAACAGAAAAACTCACACACAAGTGGATAAAAACAAACATTTTTAGTTTTACATTATAAATAACGAATAATGGAATATTGAATATTATAAAAGCGGAAAACAGTTTAAAAACATTAATGAAAATTAAATAATGTAGCTGAAGTTTTTCGATTTGTTGTTTTCGTTTCTGTACCATAAATGCGTACATTTTTTTGTAAACCAATATTGAAAACTTTACAAAATTAATTTCCAAATATTAATTAAATCAATGCTATCGAAAAAATTTCACAATGAATTACTATTTTTTAATTTGAGTGTGTATATGGTATATACATATGTATATGTATGTGTGTCTGTAATCGTTTGCAAAATGTGGCTTCCTAAATTAGGGGAGACGTTAACCAAGCGTGGCTATCTCGCATTATTTTCGATATGCAGATTGTTAATTAAATCTGCTCAGAGCCATATTTACATGACAGCAATCTGTCTACAACACAACGCCGGCCACCGCTGTTTTAATTATGTTGTGTAACCGTGCGTATTTTATTAATATAAATATGTATTTCACTTGTGTTTTAACAATTACAATAGTCCCATTACCTAAATTGCACCTGACATTCACGTCACAATAGTCCGATCCCCTCTCTCTGTTCTTTCAGATTTTCAGACTTTCAAACCATTAGTTAGAGAATGATATGAATTGTATAGGGTGGTTTTCGGCTTTCACATCTCTTAGCAGTCCACTCAACGCAATATGAAAAATACATAGATGACAGTGCGTTGTCCTTCATTTAAATTTCAGCCGCAACTATAAGGTGCAATTACCAATCCGGCATATTAGATTGAAATTTACCATACAGATGTGACAAGTTTGCATCTACGTTCTCCGAGTGCAATAATTTTAATAGTCACCCTTAAACACCAACCTAAACTTGAACAGAACGAAAATTAACTGTAACCCTCTCGCAATGTATGTAAGTCAATCGTCCATCCTCTGAAAAGGACATGGATGTAAGGAAGGAACAAGTGCAGTGCTAGATTTGGACGACTCAGAGAGAGGGGAACCTCCAATTAGTGGTATTAATTAGCAGACACTTGAATATCAGCCGCTAGAGGTCGCACAAGCACCGCCTGCCAACTTATACACATTTATAAACACCGTCACTACCCTGTATACCGAGCATTTTGGTTAATAAAATTTAATTTTGCCATCACATCTCAGCGCATAGTCGGCCATTAAAGCGATTTTATAAATTTCTTTTTTTTTGTGTACTTGCAGAACTGTAATTATTTAAGATGTATCGCTTGTTTACCCATAAAAAGCCATATCACAAGCATAATGAGTGAAATGTACGTTTTGAGTGGATGAAATATGCATGTTTAAGGTCTTTATATTTACTGTAATTAGCATTAAGAGGTGCATTACTTTTCAAGTGAATTTTCAATTTAGAATTCTTATAAAAGTTGGAATATCTATAGTGTGGAATTAATTGATGATTTAAAAAAGAGAGCTATAATACCTTTATATAGTGACAATAGTCCGTACCTATAATCTCCCTTTTATAAGGTGGTTTGTTTTTAGTAAATGCATACTAAAATGATTCTGTCGATTTAATCAGCTAATAAAAAAGTCTCATCTCTTACAAAATTTCAGGGAATAATTTCGATGTTAATCTAAATTTAAGACTGCGTTTACGAAGTTCTTGATTAGTTTTTAATTATAACGTTGATTTATTCTGGTTTAACGTATATTTTAAATTAAATTGTTCAGTTTAAGAGGATTTTTTCGGAGCCATCGTAAGCCTTTAAAAATGAATTATTAATTGCACTTTCTATCAGATATATTTTTCTTGATTTAATGTGAATTAAATTCAGCGAAAACCGTTTTTAACCCACGTCTTTTTCATTATAAGGAAGCTAAATTTCCAATATAATAACCCGAATTGTTCTTATTTAGGAAACTTTGCCGTACTTCTCTTGTAAGAGTTAATCAAAATAATAGTCCACTTCTCCTTGTGCACCGTATACCTCACATTGTCATCCACGTGTAATTTTTACGAATCTTTGCAGAAAAAGGCCATAAAATATAATATATTAGGCTATATATTCAGTATAAACGTCAAAAAGCACGTGTTGTCCAAACATAACATAAAATAGGCTCTGCTTACTGACATTTCTAAACTTTTATACGCGCTAGCTTATTTTATGGTTGTACCAAGTGTGATAATATACGGTACTAAGTACCACTGCAAATCCCCAAGTAAAAAGATTTATCATGCTGTTAGCCAGAGTTTTTTGTTCCATAGTTATTTCAGCAATTAAAACGAATTTTTCTACTTTGGCCGTCTAGTATGAACTGATTGAGTGTGATGATCTGGACTTTAGCCAAACCAGAAAAATAGTATTGAAAATCTAAATTGTATTCGAATAATATGCATCAATATTTGAAAAGATTCGATCTTTTTAATAACATTTATTATAAACCTAATTGAATATTATTATATGTATATATACACCGATAATCAGTTTATAATAATATGTGGCGTATGTTATACAATATCGAAGCCAATAAACCGTTAATTAGTTAATTAGTGGAAGGTATTTTGAGTGACAGCTGAAACACGCGCGTGATACAACGTAGATGGTTGTTGGATGAACCGCAACGTCATAATCATAATAACTATATCTATTCCAGAATCACCAGAATATTGGTTACAACTGAACATGACGTTAAATTAACTTTAATTACAAATATTTGTTATAATGCCAGACACAGAGTCTGTGAATACATAACATTTCATGCGAATTTCAACAATAATGAAAAAATGTTGCACAATTTGTAAAGTACATATGGAATTTTTGTCTATAACATTACATATGTGGAATGGGGGATTGTGTGTTTCATTACTTTTTATAATTAAAAACGATAAAAGTCTATTACAAGTACAATTAATTGTATAATTGCTTAAAATGTAATAAAAGTGAATTACGTACCCCTTTTAAATAACATCAAGATGAGAGGAAAGGAAAAAAAGGTAAGTAATTTCAAAACAGGGGGTTTTAATATTATAATTTTAATTAGAAACAGAAACAAAATAAAGTTTACCAAAAAAAAGTTATCAAAAGGGAATGTAATTTAAAATTAAAATAGAGCACAGGCATTTTGTGAAATTAATATCAACGAAACAAAGAAATGAATTACTTGAAAACAACAATGATTAAATAATTAATGAAATTCTTCAAGTTGTATAAATTTTTAATTCAACGCACCTCTCTCCGTTGGGCCGTCTATATTCCATATGTACTGCCAATCTTGGTCGCACTTTTCCATGTACTTTGGTACTTTGGATAAGTAATAATCACCGCAAATGTAGCTCAAAAGTGCCATAAAGCATGAATTCGTGATTGCGTATTTTACAATTGCGAGGGGGCTGCTGGCGTTACGTTCCACTGGAATGAGTGTTTGCCGAAATTGGCTTTTCTAATTTAGGCGATCCAATATAAAGGGTTGCGCTATGACGGTATATTGTCCTCCAGTCCCTCTGAACTGCTTATTACTTGTTTTACGATATTTAATCTCGGTTTACACGGGGCCCATCTCATTGGAACGCTTTAATTAACTATTTCCCTGTTATAGGTACATGCATAGTAGGTATATATTTAAATATTTGCTTTGAAATTCGTTGTTCCTTGTTCGGTGTATTATTATACAAGACTAAATTTATTAATAAATCGTCACCTTGTCGCTCCATTCGGTCAATTGCCTGTAGTAATCGGTAACACCCTGTGTAACACACATATTAAAATGTATATAAATAAAGCTGCTTTATTTAAAATCTTGGAAATTTAATAGCACTTAAATGAAATTCAATTACCAACTAATTATTGTGGAAATGGAACGTTTTAATTTCCATTCTAATTACATTTGAATACAAATTCCCGTACAGTTTATGGATTTTCTTAGTATACTTTCAAGTTTTATACGTTTATACATTTATTTTTAAGTGTTAATCCTTCCATTTTGGATTTTAATAATGATTTAAATTATTGTATATTACATAAATCAGTTTCAAATTGGTTTTAATAAATGCTAAAGTGTAATTGGAGAGTTGTGGCAATACATCAACTATATAAAAATTTATTCCCTTTAATTAAATTTCCCTTTTTTATTTCGACACGAAATAAATGAATGTATATTTGTCTTACTTTAGTGCAGTGTCCAAAAACGGCACTTCGCCCGCACCTCGGCAACACACCGCCACATTTATAATCAAGTGAAATAAGGACAATAAATAGGAGAAATTTTAGAGAGACAAGAGGAAAACTTTACAGAATAACTTGTTAAGCATAATTAACTCTTTCTCTTAATTAACACAACAGTGACGCATTCTCAACAAGCTGTATATATAGGTATATTATATATAGGATGGTTGCTGTTGCTGCTGATCTGCTATATGGAAGAAGGACAAAGGAGAACCGATAGCTTCGCAGAGCTAAACAGAGACACACCATCACCATTGCACTGCACATAATGATGGTATAATTCCTTCCTATTCTATTCGCTTCTTTGTTTGAATGTCACACCGCACGCTAGTTAAGATTTCAGCATTAAAAGATTCCGAAATGCTTTGACAAAGGAATTATAAGTGGAAAATATGAATAAGCGCTTCATTTTCGCAATGATATTAATTTCACTTAAATGATGTCATATTTTCGAGGTGCTATTGTCTAGTTTTGAAATTGAGCTTAATGTTAAAAGAACGTAAATTGACAACCGGAAGAATTCATCAATTCATTTTGTATGGATGGCCAATGGAATTTATTATGTGAACTGCTGGGTAAGTGCAGACGACAATTACAAACACCCCTTTCTTAAAGGGTAAAAACAGCTCGAATCAATATGAACGTTTTTTGGTGATGAAGAAACAAAACAGTGGCGTGCAACCATCGAGGCATAAGAAAATAAGGTTAACTTGCAAATTGATGAATGCGAAGAGGAATAATTTGAATTGACATGCAGAATGAATAGCACAATTAAACCGTTAATGGAATGATTGATGCAAAAAGCGGTCCTTTACTCGGCGGAGAACACATTATATACGCGCACCACCGAAATGCTGGTCGCACACAGAGACACACAGAGACCAGCAAGGGAGAGTTATGACAAATGACAATAAGCCACTTAAATTAGTTCACAGAACACTTGATGTATTTTAGAAGTTAAAACAGAACGGGTTCTATTTGAGAGATGGCTGGACAATGTGTAATTAATTTAGTAATAAATTAGTTTAAGTTGTATAGTTTCGGTCTCTTTATGCTGGTTTTCATTCAAAAGCAAGAAACAATTGTTATTGTGGTCTTATTGTGGGTATGCAACGCGAGCTTTTTGGAAAAGATCTTTCTGCTTGCCTATTACGTTTTATAAACTACATTATACGGCAAAGTGTTGTTATTAAAACGAGGGGGTCAAAAGAAAATATAAACATGTTTTCGAATTAATTGCTCACAAAGGGATAGATGTGGCAACAAAGCGACTGGTATGTTGGTTGGTTCCCTAATGACGTCACAAATAGCCTTAATTGAGCTTTTCGGTGCAGAACTGGTTAATATTTATTGATTGTGCAACAATAAAAGGCTCAGACTGGTTAATTGAAATAAATTGTATAGCTGGATATTTTGTAGTCTCCAGTAGCGGAGCTCATGTGGATGTGTTATACGAAGAAATCAGTGTAGCCAAAGTGAGTTTTTCCTGTTTTGGCATACTGGTAGAAACATGTTCATGTTCTTTCGACTTTCTTTACCGTTATTCTTATGTCTCATTTGTTAAACTTCTCACATCTAAAAGTCATGTCAGGAATAAACCTGGAAACTTTAAAGCCCATTTTTGTTTTTGTCGGTTTCCAAACTGGGTAAAGTGCCTCTAATTACACCTACTACGTCCCTGTGTATCTCCATCAGCAATTTCCCTTTTTCATATTCTCTCCTTGTTTTTTAATTCACAATCAGCCAACACAATACACTATAATATTAATTAAACTTTAGTAAACAGAAATTTATTTCACACCACCTACCTATAACGTGCCTAGTTTACACAGAACTCAATTACCATTGTTTGGATTGTTTTCATATAGTTTAATTGTAAAGCCATTTATTATGGGTGCAGAATGTAATTTGTAAATGTGGTAATTAAACATGAACGAAAGGGATTTATGAAGTGTTTTGTAAATTTATTTCTAACACAAAACGAAGGTATATAATACTTATAATAAGTTTACCGTCAAAATGTTTTACCACTACATATAAATAAATAAATAAAAAGAGCCAAATTTCTCACAATTAGCTGAATGTTTTTATTTGTATGGAAATTTATTCATGTGCAAATGTTCGTTTTATATCATTTTCAGAATTCCTTTGCTAACAATTAAATGAAATGAAAAAAAATTGTGCGACACTTTCGCGTTCGTTGGTTTTAAAATATCAAGTTAAATTTGATCAACGTAACGATCGCGTGCTTAACAAAGAACGACACGATTTCCGGTCAACTTGAGTGGGCTTAAACGGTGTTAAGAAATTGAGATGGGCTGCTAAAAATATTCACTTTCAACCGCCGTTCTTCGAACCCACTTTTCACCCTATAAGCGGGCAGTATTAAATTTCAAAAAAAAGTCGAAACATTGTTAAATTGATGTTAATCTTATCGTCGTTAATTTGCACGACCAAATAAAACTAAACAAAGCATTCGCATAAAAATAGTCGAGCTTTTAAAGTTTGTGCAACATTTGTTACATGAAAATGGCATGCCAGCTAAATTAGATTTGAAAAAAATAATTCCATTATTGTTTTAAATAAATTAATTTGCATAATATATAAAGAGTACCCAAAACCAAAAGGAAATTCAGTAATACCACACGGAAGGGGAAAAAATTGAAAGACTGATTAGAGCATAAAAATTTCTCCCTTTTAATTTTCCCAAATAATTTCCATTGTCTGTAACTTATCTAGTAATTAACCCTTAAAAAAACTTCTCTTTCATAAAACAACTCGATGTGGATTCGCGATCGCTGGTGTTCTTTTTCAAAGTAAATTCTGTTCAAATAAAAAATCCACGAAACTCTTTTATAAAAGAGTGGTATAATTAAGTATTGAATAAATTAACTCGGTCGGTATCAGATTCGCCACGGCAGTAGGATTATATCGATTGAGCAGTTCATTAGCTACTCCCTTAATTAAGGCCAACAAAAAAAGGAAACCTCTTAAATTTAATGATCTTGCCAAGACAGAAATGATATTCATTCCTCAATATTTAAGACATGATTTAAATATACCAAGTCTGAACTTATAATTCAATACCTACCTAATAATATTTGCCAATTCAGTGATTAAGTATATTAATTAATAATATTAATTCGCTGAGATTTGTTTTTTCTTCGTTTTCCAGTTTGAACAAAGTTTCAAACCCGCGCAGCAATGTGCAGACTCCAGCAAAGTGCTGTATATCTTTTTTTGTTAGAATAAGAAGTTTGAAAAGCTTTAACAAATTGTTTATCACAAAAGATATTTTATTAAAACTTATTGAGTATATATTGTATACACTTATATATAAAATATTAAATCAAAGCAAAGGAATTTTCTAAGTTTAACATTAAACTATAAATAAAGTGATTACTTTGTTACAAAAATTTCAGTTTCCTCTCGGCTTGAAGTACTTGTATGAGTTGCTTTATAATGAACAAGTAATTAATTAATCTAATCAGTAAAGCTTCTTACTTTATTAAATACTACTTTAGCAAATTTTACACCAAGGAATATTTGATTCTGTTTATTTTCAAGTGTTTCATAAAACAGTCCCTCTATAACATAAAACCATAAATATAGATATCAAGATATCTATAGATATATGGAGTCAGTTCACTTCAATTTTGTATGAGAATCAATTTAGAAATGAAAAATCAAAGTTTAATGTGCTTTGTTGAACAGAAAACAATAACTATAATACAAAATCAATTTCCTATACACTCAAATCAGACGTTGCTCGTTGCATGTGTATAAGGTATTTACTTTAAAACTGCCAAAACGCTCTAAAACGTAATCGAACACAATAGAGCAATATATAAAATATGATACGTACCTAACATTTGTACGCCATTCGGAAAGAATATTTTCAATTGGCAATAACTTGAAGGGAGAATGCCTAATTTCGTATCCATAATTGACTATTTTCAAGATGTATTTGCAATATGGCTTTTATGTTGATTGTAAAGGCAGTAAAGACGCAATGTTGAAAATGAGTGCCATAAACATAATTCTATAACAATGTTTTCAATATCAATATATGACATAAAGAAAATTGGGTGATGTAAACGGGTCCCCGCGTAGTCATTCCGTACAATGTGCTGAACTGGCGAGCACTGTGTTACACCTGCACCCTGCACCACTCATAGTAATTACTTTTGCTAACTTACAATGTTGTTCTCTCCACTGCGATATGCTTCCTATATTCCTATATACTTATGCACACAACTGTTTCTCAACTGAGCCGCGTTATTTATTTGTTATGTTTAACACTCATGCGGAATTGCGGAAATTACATCCACAAAGAATGGCAACGTTTTCAAATCATTATGCTGACGGTTTGATATCTTAAGGAATTCATTTGTTTACATTCCCAACTGAGACGGTTTAAGTAAAGAAGTACTCAAATAAAGTGTCAACAGTTAAAATCAACTAACCGTATTGATTGTTCTTTATCACCTTTGGAAAACCCAAATTTAGAATAAACGAAAAACTAATTAAACCTTTATTCAAAGTGTATTCAAAATCTCAGACGTTTTGAAGACAATTAAATTAATTATTATTATTAAGCCATCATAATTTAATGGCAATAGGAATAAACTTGTTTAAAAACTGAAGTACTCAAGACATATTAAACCAACCCATAAATTTCGACACTCATTAATTGTTCCTGTCTACAACTTCCCATTAAACCTCGATTATAAGTGCGATGTAAACGCAGTCGTTGGAAGGCATTTAAAGAAACTAACCTGCATTACTTATTTAATTGTACAAATTGCATGTGTATAAAACTTTTATGATTTGTGTATATACAACTAACAAAATTATTAAATCATGCATATTATTGGCCGTTTGCGACATTCGGGTCAGAGAGTTCCGGAGGTATAACTAGACAATGTGTGCGGCTGGAACTAATGACCGGCGAGTCCGGTGATTTATCCAAGCCCACAGAATCCGGTATCTCTGGCTGTTTATAACAACATGGCACCAATGACACTCTCTACAACACTTTGATATATACCGAGCCCTTATTAGTTCTAATTCCGTGTTAACTCAATTACATGTGTTTGGCCACAGGTATAATTTATTGGGAAGTGTCCTCATCATTTCCAATCGCATATTCAGTTTACCCCAAATTAATTCACCCGCTAGAATATAATAAGCAAGTATCACAGTTTTGTGTGATATGGGAGGTGCAGTTTTACCATCAGCAGCGCATCATCTAAATCTCAATTAAAATGTATGCAGCGTCTAAGAGAATAGCTTTGACGTAAAATAATTAGCTAGAAGAGAAAAATCGGCGATTATATTTGATCCGGGTATATAGTAGACACAGAAGGGCGCACAAATTGGCAATCTTGTTAGGAGTTGTTAATTGCGAGGCTTACAACTCTATTCGTATGCAATGCGGGCATCTCTTCGAGACTTTCACGGTCTCCTTCTGTGTGCTGCTTAATAGCGTAAGATTATATTCGTTAATAATACCAACCGTCACACACTATGAAATAAACATTATAAGACTAAAGGGGTAGCCGTAGCCTAGACAGAATGCTACAGCAACAGAACTTCAGTAGTGAACTTCATTATCGATAATATTGACAAAAACACCTTTCGAAATTGCGAAGCGAAATGAACTCATGTTAAATGGAAAAAGTATCGGCGGTGAAATCAAAACTACGAGTATACCTAGTCGATTTGATTAGAATTTTAATCAGTTTATTTGAAGTTTGAGTTAATTTCAATTGTAATTAGTCGACGAGTAATTGTGTGGTCGTTTATATAGGAAACTTTTCACTTAATTCTCATGGATAAAATAGGTTTATACTTTAATAACCACTAGGTAGGTATATATGTGGAAGTACGAAATTAAGGATGAGTCAGTAATTCTCCCAATTTGTTCAGATAATTGCTGGCTTTACCACTCATATTAAGCCGTTCATATCTGAAGCAAACCACCCATGTTACATTATATGGCTTTTTGAGGGTTAAATGATATATACAAGTCATTTATTTAAAAGACTTAGAAAACAAATTCGCATTTCCTTTTAATTGCAAATAATATTTATATCATATTATGAAGATGATGATTATATAATTTAATTAAATGTTGGGTGCCATCATAAGATACAAACCAGCACACACATACACACACTTGTTCAGACACCTCTAAATAACGGAATGCTGTATAATCTGCAGGTGTCACTTTCATAATCTGTTTGTAACAACAATCCAGCATTAAATTGTCACAATATATACTAGAGATAAAATATCAGTATGATATGTTAGTCATATCGTACTTGAATTTGTATTTTAACTGTTAATTAAATTTGCCAAATACTGGATCAATTGTGACATTTCGATAAGATATTAAAAAAAGTAATTTCGAAGAGGAAGTAATATGAAGAGTGTTCAGTACACATAAAAAGCCACTCTGTCAAAATAGCCAATGTCATATTGGCTGGTTGGTCCAATGCCTTGGAAAAATATTTATGTCATTTGATTTCTTGCTAGTGAAATCGACTTGACAACGAAAGGAGCGAGTGTTAAATGAAATGAATGGTATCAATTTTAAAACAATTGTCCACTCCTCAATCAAATCCACTATTAGTACTGAGAGAAAAGGGGAGCGCAAGAACGAGGAGAAATAAGATGGGAATAAAAATAGAAAGAAGAAAGATTGTAGGAGAATATAATCACGAGTCGCCGCCGGATGAACAAAAGTTAGTTTCCGTTCTGACCGGAATGTTTTTATAAGCTGAGCTGTCTACATAAAAAGCCAACATTGTTGTTGAGCTAATTCTCTTTCACAATTATCTACGATTACAGCTCCATCAAAGTTAGTTATAGGAGTGTAGAGAGAAGTAGAGGGAAACAGTTTGAAATGTGAGTTTGATGTCTTTATGACCTCCCTGTTGTTGTGCGGTTTTCCAAAACCCATAACCGGGAATGTTTTGTCTCACACACTGATTATGAGAAATGCAAGATTTACGACACAAACGTCGACCCCTTAACATTTCCACAATCCATTCCCGGTATAGCGATTATCGGCAATCATTCCAATATAATGCGCTTATATGCAAGTGCATTGTAAAAAGCAGCGTGCATATCGCATAAAACTCTGTTTAGGATACAGTTTAAATCCTCGCGATATTGGCCATAATGGTGCTAATAGCTATTTAGGAGCGTTATGTGGTAGTATCTCGTTAAACCGACGACCACAGTGCCCGGTTTACGTGTCATTTGTGGCCAGACTGGAATTAAAAGTTAGAGGGCTGTTTTATCTATGCTTTAGAACACAGTGTTCCAATCGTGTGCCCTCAATATGCGGCCGAATCGTGTTCGCACATGCCAATCAGCATACCGAAAATCGTGCCATAAAGATTAAAAGAGTGACGAGATATGAGGGAAAAAAATCGGAACCGACTCAGATAAAAGAGAACGGATACTATTTTAAATAAGTTCTATGCAGCAACAACACTCGGATGAATGGAAACAACAGGAGACAATTATCATTATCCTTAAGATAATCCGGTTTGGCGTCGTGTTTAGTGCGGAGACGCGTACAAAACAACTGTTTTGTATCCGTCGTTCATGTGGGACGGGAATCTCTTCGTTTTATATGTGTGTTGTATTCGGTGAGTGGAACAGGTCCTTGTTTTATCTGGATAAGAAGCGGTTGCGGTCCGCCGAATATAAACAGGCAATTGTCTGAAATGAAGCAATCAGTGGCTCAGTCGGCGATAAGAGTACCGCGTAACGACCGCCAAGGGAAACATTAACAGACTCCTCGTCAGATTACTTGCACATCTCTCGCTGAAGGCGCTCTCCACCCACTACACTCTCTTGGTCCCCATTCTCTGACACATCCGAAACTACAATTTAACTCATATATGACATGCGAAGGGCTTCCGCACCGCTGTTCTTTAATGGACGTTTCATTTGCATGACCTCAATTCAGATTATTGGCATTTTTCACGGATAATTCGGTAGCCCTTTGATCAGAATGTTTTACGAAGCCCGAAACCGTCAACTAGCGATATACAATATATATTTAAAGTTGAATGTTGGGAATATTGCAAAAGAAAAAAATATAGTCCCAATTGGATATCGGTATATAATTCAATCAGTGAGCCAGAGGATGATAGGGGTGTTAAAAAGGTAATGAACGGGGGTAATGGGGAAGATAAATAATAACGGCATGCAGCTTAATGAACGGGGTTGTATTGGGAGAACGTGCATGTGTGCCATCTACTGTTCAATATTTCACCGGCTAAATGCCGCCGTTATGAGATAATGGCCATTAAAGCACAGCACACACAGTGCATATTATGTATTTGTTATTTTGTCATTTCCCTTTATTTTAACTGGCTTGTACTAAATGCAAACGACTGAATAAGCGTTTACTTATCAGCCGTACGAGGCACCCCTTTTCGCGTCTGTTTTTTTATTCTGTCGATTTTTCCTGGTTTATTTTTTCGACAATGCCAAACTGTTCCTAGCCGAATTTTCTACTTTACAGAATTGAATTAGAGGAAAGTTCATTTTCTGAAATAATCCGGCATTTCAAATTGGTGTAAATAGCGCGTTAAGGTATTCGTGTGAATGTGTGCAAAGTAATTCTGTGTATGGCCCAATTATAGTACAAATAGTAAAAAGGTTGTGTTTAATTAAAGAATGATAACTGATGTTAGTGTAGAGAGAGAGCTTGTTGTGTGGATACAGCTTGTATACGGCGTGTAATAGTAGTTAAGGGGCAGATAATAGCTACGAAAGCGTCGTTACGCCCCGCACAGTAATTGAGTAAACTGGAATGGCCTACCCGAAAATTAGCAGATTCTTGTTTTTGCTAGCTGTTAACATACCACACTTCCATTATTGTGGGGCTGTATTCATTACCGTTAAAAATATTAAATTTTAAAGGAAATAGTTAAAAGTATTAAGAATGTGAGTTGGAAAGTGTTTGCGCGAAAACGAATAACGCTCACGGTTCTGTAGCAGTTTCGCAGATTATGAAATAGTAGGTAGGTACATCACGTCGACGAACGTTATATTGCGTATTTTTATTTCTAAACAATTTAATTTTCCATATACAAGTGAACTCTCATTCTCATACATACATATATAAAATATTTACCCTTTTTAAATATTTCACTTAATTAATGTATGTATGTAAAGGGGAAATATAATTTAGATGGGCTACAAAATAAAGTACACGTTCCGTACAATTTTTCAAAACATTTCAACAACAATTCCAATTTATTTTAATTTAAAAGCTTTATTTACCGTCCTTAGTAAGGTATAACTTAGTAAGTACATGCATATACATATAATACTCAGGAAAATATAATTTATAATAGAAAATATAGAATTTAATTAAGTCCGTAATGGAACAATACAAGTAAAATTATTAGCTTTAATAGTGAATTATAAAGAAGAATTTATAGTTAAAATAGGACCATACAATATGTACCTATATAATTAATTAATCCTAGCTATAATTAACATTCATTCCTTTTGCCTACACATGTTGAACAACACATGAAAGCAAGAGAACGAGGATAATAATTAGTGTTGGTAAATTAAATATGTGCTCATATATTCGAATGTAACAAAGCTTAACAAAAGAGTTGTTGTAACGTTGTAAGATTATTTATATTATACGGCCCCATGTTGGGGCTGGTACAGCCGGAAGAAATACACGTTAGAAATACAAGAGCAAACAATGCTGTACTTTACATTTTTTTCTGCAACTTTTCTCTAATATACATATGTTGATTATGATGCCTCAAGTGCATATTGTTGTTGAAAAGAACATATATTCTACTTCAGATATGCGATATATTCCAGCATATGTAAAGGTATACGTGTAGGTAGTTAATAAATTTTCGATAAAAGATAATTAGAAAACGGTGGTAATAAGCGTCCAAGACACTTGAACATTGCAAATTGCACCCTAACTAGTAAACTAGTGATATAACAAGTCTAGTAAAATAGCCAACTTGTTCACGAACAGCCCTTAATCAAAACTAATTTCCTGGGTGACCGGTCTGTGGACTATCCCAGTTAGCAATTAAACTAAGGACATTATTTTCCTAATTTCATTGCTATTCCATTAGAGGTCTGCGTGATGCAGATAGGCTATCGTGGCTAAAGTCCGGGTGGCTTCGGGCCACTATTAATGGTTCAGGTCCGAGCGTGTTGGCCCCTGAATGCGACTAATTACTCCCGACGACCGGGCGGACATGGAGTCAGTCGACAGTGGTGGTGGCGGCGGTGGCTGACGGGAGCGTTCCTGTTAATTCTACCCGCCGTCGTCCACTAACCCGCTATTTGATCAGGACACAAACTGCAGCAATGCTAATCTTTATTAATGATGTACTTAATTACGCCTATGTCAGTTGGTGTCTATGTAGAAAAGCTAACCCTAATCCCTATCTCTCCGAGATTGTTTATATTAACGACATGGATTTCCAGATAATTTAAATGGGATTTCTTGATTGATGCATTTGGAAAAACAGTTCATTGTTTTCACTTAAAGATGCATAATATTGAATCAATTTTCTTAAACATGTATAATTCATGTTAATCGCTGTATTTATTAAAAATTTAAAATCTACAAGATCATTCATTTGAACTTCCATATACATATGTAAATATAAGAAAGACGAAGGGGAAGGCGATTAAATATATGGACTGATGTAAGATCATACAATTCAACGGATATATAAGGTATGTAAATTTAATTACAATCTGAGAAGTTACAACAAAACCTCGTTACATGTATAAAATCTGCTAACCAAATGTAAAATACGTATAAAACAGGGATATAGCTAATATTTGGTCGCAATTAAACGATGGACGTGCGAAATTGAAACAGTAAAGCAGCTTATAGTGTACAGTGGCGGGAAATGGTGTTGGGGGTAACTAGAATCAGATAACAGTGTGAAATCAGCGCATAACAACGCGGTTTACCCTATTATAACGGTGAAACGGGGGGTTGCTCTCTCACTTCTCTCACTTACCCCTCTGCACACACACAACATACATATATCCGTATATAGCACTTTACCATAACTTGGCACCGAGACCAGCAGCCTTTCTAAATGCATTCTAGATAAATCGACTTGATAAAATATGGACTTTAGTTTCGTATTAATGTACGGAATGATGCATGGACGCGTGCGTGATGTATGGCTTTATAACAAGCGTTTCATTTACATAAATTCATCAAAGGAACTGCCAATCTTTCCAAACTAAATTCATGAATTAACGTGCCAATCGAATGATTTCATTTATATCAACCTGTCCGTACGCCCCTGGTGCTGGAGTGGCGTTAAGCTCAATTCACACTAATCGCATACCGTCTACATGCATACTTTGTTAAGTATTAACATGCATTAACTCTTACTCCGAATATATCGCTTATATCAGTTATGCATAAACGGAAGGAACCCATTACGGAAAGCCGAATCACAATTATTTTCAATATTGTATGACGCATTACGACCTTTCAGTACACCTTTGTGTGCACTTAGCTTTAATATATTTCTCGAAGAGAACCCCATTAACAAATAAAAATGCGTCTAATGGACTGTATCATTGAGAGTTTACTTATAAATTATATGTTAACATTCGACTTAACGTCAAAGCGGAACTTTGTGTACGCTTTAATACAAAGTAAGGTAATAGATTTCAATTTTCAAAGCATATTCGTACGAATCCACTATTATAACCCAGTTATCATAATTTGTTTTATATTTATTCTCGTAAAGGGAGATGCAATCCCCCTGTTATAGTATTTTCTTTATTCAAGCTCAGAAAAGAAAAAAACCACTGAATATTTATTAAATAGAAAAACTGCGGGGTTTACATATTTATAGTTTTTGTTTTGGTTGGATGAAGTCGGGCGTGTACATCAACTTTTATAACTACAAGATATAGTTAAAGGTATATGTAATGTAGGTATAACTACATATACATATAAGTGGTTTTTTTATATTGTGACACACCATTAAGCAGAATTAATCCGACATGTCAACTATACAAACTACCACATATCATTTTAATGAAACTTTTCGTAAATACCAGAAATATGCGGATGACGATATTTAATTGTGGAAGTATAACGTTTTTTTTTAAATCCCTGCCCAAAAACGTAAAATTAATGACTCAAATGGTAATTCTAAACAAAAAAAAAATAAAATAAAAACGGTACAAATAACGTCTGACTCGATCTAGAGAGAAAAACAAAGTAATAAAGTGAAAAATAAAAATGATTCCCGTGCGCCTATTGTGCGCTGTAGAAAATCGGTATTCAAAATAATAGTGTACCCCATTCCATGCAGTGGTCCGTGTGCAAATCTGCCGTCAAGCCGATTCAATTACGATCTTATCTGCAAAATAGATGACAGTTATTTCCATGAAAGGGCAATAGCTGTAAAGTCGACCATCCTTTGGTGCGGTGCCAGAGTTTGGACCTTACGCACTCCACATCCAGAGTACATGTCATGCTAAAGACGTTTTTCATTTTATTTAATTTCGTATGTAACCAAAAGATGACACTGTGGCCGTTTTGTGTTTTTGTTTGAGCTGTTGTAATGGATATTTTTCGTGAGGGCGGCTTTATAATCAATGATTAAATGAGTTTTTTCGAGCTTTCAATTCTTATCACGCTAATCTGTGAACATATATTTCACTCTGGGAAAAGTTTATGCTTTTTTTTACTGTGTTGCTTTTTCAGATTGCTACAAATAGGTGACGGTAGAATTTATATTATGTGTCTATATAGTCTTTTTTTGCAAAACAAGGAGCATAAAAATAGCAAAACAAAACAGAAAACGCTTGTACAACATGATGGAATTTGTCTAATAATCATACTGCTTGGAGTGTACACCGATATTCCATAAAATATACAATTTTTTTCAATGCGGTAGATACCCTACCTATTGCATTTCATTATCCATTAGATTAAGTAAAATGCATTTCATGTAGTTGTTACAATTTTTTCAATGCGACCAGTTAAATTTATATCTCTCTGGCGTGTTTATGTCACCCATTTTATTTATTTGATGCTTTTTATTTTTTCATTGACAGTTTTCGAAAAAAATAGCAACATACCAGCTGTTGATAGTGTAGGTATATATCTATCTATAAATTGAATAGATATTTATTGAAAAATTTAAAAATGAATTAATTAACTTTTCAATTCCGTACGAATTTCAAATGAAATGATTAGTGTCGGCAGTATAGTTTTAAATCCTATGCTCAAATTGAGATCCATATAAACAAATATTTATTGCAATTGTAAAAGCTATTTCATGTAAGCTATTTCCCGCTGAATAGTTTTGATTTTATATAATCCTATACCGACAATATTTACATATTCTAGGTACATACATGACTTATTTATAAAAAATGTTTCACCTAATCATAAATTTTGTTTATTGACATGAAAGCATACATATGCTACTGATGATGGAACGATTTATATGCATTTATTATAGACAAATTTATTATTACAAATTATACGATTACACGTTTGTTGCTTGCTGAAATATATACATATGTATATGTATACGTATATGTATGTGTTAGAATAATAACACAAGAATAATGACCATTTGACAGGCCCACAGCGACTAATCGCAAGAAAAAAAATTAAGCTAAAGATGAGATTAAATTTTCATTTCGGTATAATAATGTAACTATTTCTATTTAAAATGCAGTCTGAATGTCCGCATACATTATAATGTAAAACAGGCAGATTACAGCATCCAACTTCTTAATGCCTCTATTATAAACTACTAACTGAGGCCTTAATCTTGTTACGGTGCATAAAAATACCCTTATACTCGAGAGAACAGCGCATATATTGAGATAACAACTTATAAGAGAGTTGCTACAACAAACAACCTCCGACACCTCCTGTTATTTACATCGCCACACCGGCATCTAATTACGTTCGAGACTAAATTAATTTCAATTATGGCTTTTATATTTGATTGTAGTGGCAAATTTAATGAAAGACGAACTCTCAATGGGGAACACTTGCGTCGTCTCCATCAAATATTCAAAAATAAATGCACCAAAACACTGGAACGACATTTATCGGTCTCTTTTCAGAACATAAACTTTGGTTTTGAAATAAGTGGGAAATGTATGAAATGGTGTGTCAAAGCAATGGTAAGAAGACACTGATACTGAATACAAATCCATATATTTGGGAAATGAAATGAGCCAGGTTTTCGCTGAAATAAATCGCCCATTGGATGAAAGTCAAATTTAAATTCTTATACACGTTTTTGAACTGATCAAATTGTAATATACACAACGCGAATCCATCGAGTTTATTATGTAAATGTGATCAATATTTAAATAGACTGTAACAAATTATATTAATTTACAATTTTAACACACATCCAGGTACTTATTTGCATTAATAATTGGCATTGACGGATAATTTCGATAAAAAAATCAAATCAAATGGACCAAACGTGTCTTGGAGTAATAAAGGTTAGTGATTAAGTATTTAAGCGTTGTAAGTGGTAGATCGAGTCGACATCATTGTGAGTGAACCGAACATGTCAATCATGTCAGGACGTAACAATGGACCCATCAAATCGCCTCAATGGACTTTTTTCACTACACAAAAACTTCATTCTAATACACCTAATTCGTGGATGCGTTCTTATTGCAAATTTTTGATATAAAATAGTTGCCACTAGTCAAAATTGACAGTTACCTAGATTATATCCAAATTCACAGTCAACCAAATGGAAGAACAGAAAAGGTAATCTGAGATAATTTTATTATTTCCAATTTAATTCTTCTTTCTTCAGCAGATCCAATCAAGATCAAAGGTAATCAAGTTTTCCAAAATAAAGTTTTTTCCGAACATATTTTCTTTAACATATCTTTCTTTTCTTCTTCATTTTATAGCAAACAAGATCACCTGAATACCGAATTCGTGTACTACAGTTCGGTCCTTAAACTGCTTGGCCCCACAATAACGAATGAAAACGACCGTAAAATAATTAGGGAGTGGGTTAAGAAATTGTTCGGACCAGAGTACCAAAGTTCGCAATTAAAAGAGAAACGCAATCGGTACACAAACAGACTGATATCGATTAAGAAACTCAGTTGTCAATTTATTTGCAGATATTTGATTGATTTAACAATTACATTATTACTGGATGAAGTGACGGGTATATTTGAAGAGTTACCACCGCACGGGGTCCTTGTTGACCTAAACAATATAACTCCCCAGCCAGTTCCTGCGGCCGAATGGGAATTGGATAGAATGTGGTTGCATACGTTACAAAATTTACCAGAAAATTTCCAATCGTTGCAATGCTCAGCACACAATTCGCAGGAGGAATGCGATTCGGACCACAAATTAGATAAAGTCTCAAATGAAATTATTAACAAATTGCGACGAAATGAGCGCACTTTTTTTTCAGATACTCGACCAGGAATTCCAAATGTATCTGTACATGGCCAGACCGTACGCTGCAATGCTTCCAAATGCGAACGATCGCACACGTGTCGCAGCATGGCTTCAAATTCTGTGCTCAATCCACGGCGACAAACATTGTTCCAGCATGAAAGCGATCCGCAACGACTACATCATGCTCCTTCTCGGCTATTTGCAGGATTTGAGGGCACCGGGCCCATTCGAGGTCTATCCATCATGGAAAACGCTAGATCCGCTTGTTGAGGCTGTGAAAAGTTCAAACCGTGAAACTCCGATAACGGATCCGACGGGACCGCACGCAAATGAATTTCTTATGGATCAACCGATGCCAGAGGATGGGGCATTCTGTTATATTGCCTTAACGGGCGATTTAATTGCAAGTGCTTTACGGCAGTAATAAATGTTAAAATAAAGGCGATTTACATAAAAAAAGTTTTAATTATTTGTATAAAAGAGTTTTAATTAAACCCATATAGTATAGTTGTGCTTTGTAATTAATTTATCATAATTGCATAAAACTTTATAATACGTATATATGAAAAATTGAAATTAGTTTTTCTAAGAGAACATTCTCATTGCATACATATAAAAGGAAATTTAATGGATATACATACTCTTTATTACTTATAATGCCATGAATTTAATGAATAAATGGGTTTTGCGCTAAGCGATCTCAATCAAAATGAAAGGATTAAAACCGGCGAATGAAATCCGTCCCAATCAAATATGTAAAAGTTGAGACAAGTTCTATTCTAGAGTGAAACACCCTTCACTTAGTAAAGTAGGTTTAAAGTTAAGGGGCTGCCAGTTTGAGAAATAATCTTATGTAAATCTGTAAAAGCTTACAGCGAAACAGGGTGCCGATATGCACTAGTTAAAAAGAGATAGCAGAGGTAGGAAAGTTTAAGATGAAGAATAGAGGCATTTAACGAATAAACTTGGTACCCACCTGGTTGTTCCCAGATTATTTAAACGTTTCTTAATACAGGCCATTATTTAAGATCGCAGTATGCTAATTAGGAGCTTTTCTTGTGTTTATTTCAACCGCTTCAAGTCTTCACGGAGGAATCTCTTAACTTATTGTTACGATACATAAATGTATGCGCACATTTTCAACTTCATTTCCTATTCGACAATAAATCGATCCGTTTTTTTTTTCTTAATTTTTAAATAATCTGATTTAATATAAATCAAGCATATTATCTACCACATTGGGAAATCGTTTGCAGTCAGCAAGCAGCAGAAGTCAATTTATGTCGCATAACCAACCTTATTATATACAGCAATTTCATATTTAAGGCATAAGAAAAATTGCACCTCTCCCCTATATATAATTTGTCTTTTTTTAACGCAACCCCTCGAATACAAGCATCCTTATATTCGTTGTAATGAAACCACTATCAGAACCATCTTTAATTTCGTAGCTTGTTAACTCAAACTTACAACAATAACCAAGCTTATAAAAGTTTTCTTTTTTCTTGTATGACGTTTTAAAATGCACAAAATAAATTTATTCTGATTAAATTTATCTACCTTGTTGTTATTTTGTTTTTATATTAAATTATTTCCCTTTGTGGAGGTTTATTCGAATGAAAAACAACAATTCAATTTATGGATTCTTTATTTCTTTGGTCAAATCATTGGTATTAATCGAATACATATTTGACAATATATTTGTACTGTACACAAAAAAAATCTAAACTTGGCACCTATATAATTTTCATTTCACCTTAAATATTACGCTTTATCTTATTGGGAAACTCAAGATGAGAAAGAAAATCAAATCAGAAACAATTACAGTTTATAATACAAAGAGAAACTTAGAAACGTAATCAAACAATTAACATAAATTAATAAAAAATGGCAACGGTAATATAATATACTGTGTAATAATATCGTGTGAATAACACCTAAGTAATTTCATTTAAAAACAACTAGTCAATATTTATTTTATAATATACAGTATACGATATCAACTTTTTTTTGTATTATTTACTTCTAGTGTCTATTTACAGGTTTGATTTATACTTAATTAAATACAGAATAGCGGACAAATTACCCGAATATCAAAATGCTAATACAACTCTCAAACTTGTATTTGCCAAGCTAATATTCTGGTAAATGGGTACGTATTTTAACAGGAGGTCGGAAATACGTAGATTATATCGAATAAATAAGTAGTGAGTATACAGACGACAGATTTATTGGAGCTAGAAAAGATCACATTTAAATAAAATTTGTACCGCTTCTTTACACAGAGTTCAAGTACAAAATCGAAGTTTTACTTGCTAAAAATCAACTACATGCCATTGGAATGTATTTGCGATAACCATCCACTGTCCGCAAAATAATATTGCACATAGTGTCTTTCCGATTGGGTTTCGTCTTCAGTATACATAGTATTGAGCATTAAAATTTTCAAATAATCATTTTACTTATATACAATATTTTACGGCAAAAAAATGTACTAAACAACCACATACTTTAGTGTAAAAAAAGATGTGAATGAACTAGTTCTAGACTAATCGTAGTCTTGTGTTCAAAAACGAAAACAAATAACCAGAAAATCACAGTTCATTTTCTCGTAATTGAAAACTTAAAACCTTCAGCTGGTCGCGCCCAAAGACATTGTGCCATTCTTTAAATGACCTGCATTGGGAAAGGGCTGATTTGCCATGGAATTTGGTGGCTGTTGTCCAGATCCAGACATATTATTATTCAAATCGCCATTAGTGGGAGGCAATGGGGCCCGATGGCCATTCATTAGGTGACTAGGGAGGGCCGGCTGAAATAAAATCACCTTTTTACTGAACACATTCGGAAAGATGAATAAATAGAATGAATGAAAAATGATTAGTATTGAGTTTTAGACCGGGGATTGGTAAGTTTGACGTTTTCTATCTCAACTTACCGGTGGTATAGAGGTTTGTCGTTTAAGATGCGATAGTGGTGGTGGATTGTATGCCATGTTGGCAAACACTAACCTTTCCTCATAGTCGTATTCACAGAGTATTTTATTTTCGCACAAATAAAATCTGTCGCCAACACAAAATCTGAAAATAAAATATAACAATCAGATAATCAGGCAACAATGCCACATCTCCGACTTAACAATAAAAGGCGGGGAGTGTATTAAAGTTAAACAGGTAGTAAAGTACGTATGTAATATGACAAATACAAATAAAAATCCGAAAACGCGCACTCAAAGCTCGCTCCGCATCAGTTTATATACAGCGAAAATCCGTTCTCATATTGACTTGATATGATTGTAAATCATGCGACTACAAAAGCGATTTAACGGGTATAAAATGTTGATACTAGAATATAAATCAACGTGTTAAACATTACGAATGAAAAACTAAAACCATAACTTTCAAACTTGAAAAGCTCTAATGTGTTAGGTGAATGTTTGGTGTGTGTGGGCTGTGCAACACCTTCACGGTCCATACTCGCTGCGTAATTGCGACTGATAAAATGGATTTTTCTGCAAACTCATCCCTTATAATATTATTCAACTCGTTCTAATAGCATATAGTTGTGCAATCCCTCAACTTGCCCTACATATAGACACTTTATGTGGCCATCCAAAAACTATTTCAATAAAATCAAAAGGGAATTTGTCGTCATCTGTAGCGATTCCAATGTGCTGCCGAAATTTATGTTAACGTTATAAATGAATGTAATAAAATTCGACCGAGGAACTTTTTGAACCGTGGTGGAGTATACCCTACCGTGTATACCGATTGGCTTCAAATAATCGTAATACAACAGCAGCGAAACATTAAACGTTGTGCAGCACCGAGTTAATCCACATGCAATGACAAACGGGCCCAATATGCAATTACTCATTACTTACATGCTGTGCAATACACGTTCACTCATTTAATTCAATTGACCTGTCATTTCTAACTTATTCACCATTCATTATTAGTTTAGAAAGGTTTTGCAACAATTTTATGATCATAACTATAAATTATGACCCAGAGAATTTGTACAATACGAGAGGTGATTATTAGAGAAAAAAATTTCATGAATCACTATCACTCTACATACATATATGTACTCATTATGTATATGAAAAGTGATTTAACCAAAACAACATTCTCAAATGCCGATATAAACATGGACATTGAATGGGATTTTTGACTGTTTATAAGTTTATTGTTGGATGAATTGATAAATATCGTCATGAAATTGCACATTTTAAAGCATCGCACTATGTCAAGTTGTGGAGTTAAGATGTAATTGACCACAAAGTATACGTAAACAAGGCCATTATATCATAATAGATCCTGTTTCATGACGCGAGGATACAAAATGACTTGTACTTTATGAATTATACTTGGACATGTACATTTGGTTTGTCATAACAATTTCCACAGTGGTTTGTTTAAGTTAGCGAGACTGAATTATGGTTTTTCGTATTTCGTTGTAAAAATTCCTATTATAAATCTGATATTTATCGAAGAGGAATTTGCATTAAAAAGATATAATAAAAATGTCCAAGTTAATATAAAAGTTTCATTTGTATGTAAAAGTTTCAAGTCTCACGTACTGTTGAATAGCACATGTAATGGTTTTAAATTAATACATTGTGTCCAAGCGAAGAGAAAACCCTATTTTGTTACTGCAAGTCTACTGTTACTATTTGCTGGCAGTTACATTACAGTTACTACACTAGACTACTAACGATAGCTATGCCCGTCTCTTTTCTCGTTCTGTTATTGTTTTGCATTTCGGTTTTCCACCACGTTGAAATATTACAGTGGCCATCCATGCGAAATAATCCACTTTTATTGTTTGCAATTATTAATATATTTAACTGCATTACGAAGCGGTCTGGGCAATATATTGTCATGTTTATAATTGCAGTTTTTGTTTCCGATTCTGTTTTATTAGTCTATTGTGCGTTTTATATTAGATTTTGTTTTGTGTTTTTGGTCAACATTTGTTTTATGTTTTTTCGGATAATTTGACAATAAAATGATTGTTCTTTCAAACGGAACTATGTTATATAAAATGGATATTTTTTTCTGTTATTGTTACCTTTCTGTTTTGTTATTATTGTGTTTTTACACAATTTTTAAATTGTACGCTTTTTTCAAATTTCCCATTATACATACATACATAGGTACATATACATTATTGTGTGAACTTTATTTTAATTTTAACAATATTCTATGCCTATAGTTTTCGGTGGGTACAATTGCAAACTATCCAAATCAACAGTTATTTTGGGCCAACATGCAATTATTAGTTGTGTCAGGGGGTGGTGTTAGGTATTCAGGGACCGCCGGTACTGTTATGGATGTACACGATATGGATTAGGAAAACAATACAAAATGCTCGTAACACATGGGACAGATATATTCGTTAAATGGGGATAAGGCTCTTTTATAAACATTTTAATTGGCCTCCTAAATCATAGTCATTACCCATTCGGTGGCGGTATTATATATACGAAAACTGCTGCGATAGTCCAGTCGAGAGACCGTCGAACAAATGAATTTAACTCTGGAATATTTGGAGGCACACACTGCCAACAGAATAACTAATTTTATCTATTAAAGTTATTTCATATCTGGAAACAATGTGCCAGCGAAGAGGCGAGAATAATTTGGGACATTTTCAAGTATGGTGAATGCGCTTCGACTAAAAATATCTTTCTTCTTTCATTCCCGGACTCTGTGTGTGTGTTCTGAACAAAAACCCTAATTGCAAGTTCAATTAGACAATGGGATTTAATTTGGAAATGATGTGAGCTTGTGTATGTTTGTGTGTGTGTGCCGCACAAACAAATACCGCACAGCATTCCACCTGATTGTCAACTTTTGTTGCCACTAGATAGGGTAGTGCGCAGATTTAATTTGTACAAACATAAATTTAACAATCAAGTAAACAATGGTCGGTTTATCGCGATGTTCAGATTTTGACTTTATGGGAGGCAGTTAGGTGGAAATCGGCGCTAATAAACGAAAATATATGGAAGCGTTATTTGAAGCCATTGTTGGTTTTGGACTATTATAGTTATATCTGTATTCTGCAGATTTAATGGCACCACACAATGTTTCGTCATTTTTGGTATAATTGAAAGAGAGACGTTTGTAAATTGATACTGTTTACTAACTATTGTGTTTTGTCACTATTATCAGATTTTGTTATAATAAAATCTGTTTTTGTCCGTTTGAATTATACTGTAATGAGAGCTTTTGTAAAATTCCCTGTTATTTTTCATGAGTTTTCCTCTATTAATTATATTTATCTATCGTGGTTTTATGTTTCATTTCATTTACGGTTGCTTTAAAGTGCATTTATCCTGCTTTGGCATAAATAGTATTGTCATCTGATTTAGTCGTGGAATTCGGATTATACATACATGTGCATGTATACATATGTAGATGTGAAACCTGCAAAAGCTTTTAAAAATTTCTCAAATATAACAAAACAAACATTTTTATTATGGCTCGACTATATAAAAATAACTAAACTGCCATTTAAAACCAAATTTGTTAATTAACAATTAATCTCCTATTAACTAACTTGCGCGCCTGTAACGGTTATTGGTGCCTTTTCTAGAATAAGAAAAATATACCAAGTTACGACCACCGGCGCATTCGCCAAAATTGAAAGGGAGCTTTTTATTGCGATTTCTGAAACATTGTTTACACGAAGTCATTAGGCCATAAAATAATATATCAAATAAATTATATGTATTCAGGAAGGCAGTCACAGGTAACGACTTGTATAATGGGCGAGTCGTCAGCAAATCTCTGGCAACAAGCGGGTCGTAAACGTATTCACTAGTAAGTAGCGTTATACAATTCTCAGAAGTGTAATGCGATATAGTGTAGAGCAGGAATATGTAGGACCAACGTTGAATATTTGACGAGCGAATGTCGGGGACAGTGTATCCAAATCAGTGTCCTCTGTGTACAAGGGGGTTACCAAGGAGAAATTTGCATCCATCTCCTCACTAGATGGAGTTTGGCCGGCGCGTTGTCTTTTAGAACACTTTATAAGCCATCAGGGAAATCATTCCTACATCCCGGCTCGCGGACTATTTGAATTGTGATAGATATGTGGCCTATTCTCTAACGGTCTCAATGTTCCCATTTCCTGATTGTCCTGCGACGCCTCACATGCGATTTTCCTAGCTTTATTTCACTTGTGAACTGAATTTCTCTATGTACGTATTTATGTTTCTTTTCGAGAAATTGTTTCTACTTTCCACACTCTCAATTCATTATTATTCTTTATTTTCTGATTTCTTTCTATATGTGCAAATATGAAAATGTAAAGCTCACCTGTGATTACACTGTTGACATGCGAAACACTCCAAATGATATACATTACTCCTAGCTCTCATCACCATCTCAAATGCCGGTATGACTTTACTACATGCCGCGCAATATCCAGTATTACCGAACAACCTCAAATAGTCCCTTTTGCACAGTATTAGATTGGCTTTTGTGTATAATGTGGAGCCGACTTCGCCCAATCTACAGTCACAACAACCGCACTTAAGACAGTCCTCGTGCCAGTACAGGTCCAATGCTTTGAGCAGGTAACGTTCTGTGATCGGTTTACAGCAGCCAGCACACTCCTGAGGTCCTCCACCGGAACTGGCCTTTGGAGCCTCGCTTTTGGACACGTCCATCGTCATCATAGGGCCGTTAGGCCGGCTCTTGATCTGTAACACAGAAAATTCATCTTTTATAATTCATCATTTAACAATTTAGATATACACGTTATACGCTTATAGATTGGAATTGAAATGTGTCTGGATTTGACAAGCTCCACTTCCCATCAGTTCACTTAAATTACAACTAATGTAAGTAGTAATTATTGATTGGCACTGCGAGTGTATGTGATTAGTGCCTTTACACATATACACAATTACGTATATTAGACGAGAGACAAGCAATATTTTTAACACGCACTCAAATCCACCCATTTACGTATATTAAACAAGTATAATTTAAGTGGATTTGTGTATGTGTGTCGCGACAAAAACTCTGTAAGGTTTCCGGAATCTATGTTATGTTATAAAGAAGGGTTTCAGACAGAAAATATGAATGTGTATAGTGGAAGTGGATTGAATTCTTTTTAGTTGATTACAGCAGTCAATTTGGATAATGGGCAGATGTTTGATATATGCAGGGCTTTCTAAGTGTATTACAGATAGTGATAGGACATAGCCTGTAGTATTGATGACGATGCGGCCAGTCCATTTTATTATTGCAATTCGTGTTATTCTTATTTCTAATACAGTAAATGGCCAATTCTTATTAGTCAAATTGTTTGGATGATGGCTATACTGATTACATCTAACAATAAACTTTCAGACGCACATTAAACACTAAACATACACCCAACAGTTGACACGATAATGTCGTTTATTTTCTCTTATAGTGCACTTTTTATCTAATCATAATAAATGTCAACCATTTTTCACACAATTTTATTTGGAATCGGATGATTTTTAATTTAATGCAATCTTCTATTGTGGGTTCTAAATAACGTTTCACTTCATTGTGATGCTTTATTTTTTTTTTGCTCCATTCCTCGATTTCTTGTATTTTTCCTTTATTCTGTTTCTGTATAGGGCTTATGTGTGTGTAAAGACAACAGAAAAAGAAATGAATAGTAATTTTATGCGGTTTGCTACTGGATCTTATATAGAGTGAGTTGAGTAGACACATTTTATCTATAGTCGTTTAGCATTCGTGACGGATAGTGGAGATTTGTTATTTTCCTCTTTGAAAGTTGAAATTCTGACACGAAGCAATATTTAATAATCTAAATTTGCGGGAGGTTTCCGAGATAAGTAAGAAGATTCGTCGACGACCCCGCGTCTATCTGAAAATGAGATCTGCACTGTTTTATGAAGCACGTCGAATCCGATGCAATTTATAACAGCTCAAAGTTACCCCTAATAAAAACTCGAATAAATCTGTGTAAAGTTAAAATTGGAGTGTGCTAGTCGGATGACCATCCAAACAGTTTAATTTCCTTCTAATTACAACGAACAAAACGTCCAAAAACTCTTAAACTTTATTTGTTTTAGCTATAGTAAAACAAAAGATACTTTTCAAGTTTTTAATTAAAATTACTACCTATTTCGTTTTACTACCTCAAAAAATTAAAAATTCTTTTTCTGCACGCGGAGCCCCGTTATATTATATGGTATACTTGCTGCTTATACAATCTTATTTCATTTATTCACCCCCCTCATCATTATACTCTTCATTATGTTTTGCTTACAATAAAAAAATTCATTTCTTAGTCCTTTTTTTACAACTGTTAATTAAAATGTTTTTCTCGATTTCAACTGAAAACAGTTTTCTAATTAGAAATTTACCGTTAAATAGATTTAAAAATATACTAAACACATCATAAGCCATGTATATACCTACACAATAATTAAATGCAAGTACTTTTTCAACAGGGTCAAACAACATATAACAAGGCGGACAGAATATAGCAGCATGCAGCATGGCATCAGCATCATCACCACAACATGGAAATGCGAGGGAAATTAAAGAAAGGAGCAAATTACTGAATGGCGTAATTGTGTAATAAATTAATTAAATCCCATCAAAAAGTTATAATTAATGAATCGCAGTTTTGTCAAACACAGTATTAGATGGATCAATTGCAGAAGGGACGTCGTAATCATATAATTTCATGTAATTGAGCCTTGATTACAATGTAATAAATCACTAGAAATAATATTAGAACGAAATAATTAAATTTTTAATGAAACATTGACCGACGAAAGGAATTTCGAGCGCAAAAGAGACAACAATCGACGACGGAGGGTGAGTTTGGGAAAGAGAGATGCTGAGGTACCTTGAGGCGTAGATAGGTAATGAGATGATAAATTGAATGAGTCTAATCTGAAATAAATAAGCGGAAGGAGGAGAAAGCAAAACAGAACGAACTAAGTGGCACTAAACGAACTAAGTGACGGATGGGGGTGGAACAAAGACCAATAAGTCCTGGCAGATTGTGTGAAGAAAAGAGAACGACTACACAGACGGGACAATATAACCGTGAAATTGATCGGGGCCGCTTCTTCAAGAGACCACTGAGCTATTTCAAACTGCCGATGTTAAGCAAATCCGAATGTTGCGAGAGATGATTGTATGTGTCGATCAATTTCTGTTTCTTTTCCAAATGGAATTTTAAGGGAAATATTTAGCTGGGATAATGGAATAAATGGCTGGAATGTCCAGCAGCAGTAAACTTTTCACTTTCTTATTTTTTTTCTAATTGGGGAAAATTTTGAAATAATGCACTTAATAAATAACAATTATGGGAGCTATGGAATGAGAGCCACTTTGGACGGAAAGCGTGCGCGCTTCTCTTTTAAAAAACTCTATGAAATATTAAGTTTTGTAATAAATTAAGCACCTATACTAGCTAAATATGCATTAAGACGCTCTTCATAGCGAAATAAAATGAATATGTAGAAAAATAATTAAAAGTAATGTTATTCAAAAGGATGCCATTAAAAAACGCATTAGTTAACTTTCCGAGCACGTACGTCAATTTTGACTTGAAATGAGTAGCACTTTAAACGAAAAAAACTTTATACTTGATTAGTAGCGTTAAATTAGGGCCGACGAAACTTAATTAAATTTTATATAATGAACTAACTGAGGAAATGCTGAACAAAAATAATTAAAAACCTAAATTTGCCCCGCCTGTGTACAGTTAAGTGACAAACTTAATTAACAGGGTTATTCTTCGGATACTTTCGAGTACAAGTCGACTCTTATCATTCCAGTTATCGTCCTTTTATTTCGGAAAAAAATACGAAGAATACACCAAATAATCATTTTACTAGATGCTCTTAATATACAAGAGAAAGAGCAATATTATGTAATCAAGATGATTTTCTTTTTTCTGTTCAAAACTAATTATTAGCTTAAATAAAGGGAGAATTATGAAAAAGAAGGAGGGCAAGAGGATGATCGTAAAATTTTTCTTGAAATGAATCTAATTAAAATTTCACGTTTGTGTGTTTTATTATTATGGGTTGTACTGAATTTTCCGAGAATAGAGCCCCAATGAGAAGGAAAAAAGAGGCAGAAAAAATCGATTGGCAATTTTACTGTTATATCCGCTTTGACTTAGTAATACTTTCTATTATTATATATAAAGCACATTGAAAAACCCTAAAATAATTACTTGAAAACAATGGAAAAATAATGAAAAAATAAAAACACAAGATCGCATCAGAAACGAGAAGAATTTCCAATAAAAACAATATCACTAAAACTCAATAAAGTGAGTAATATCGTGAAACAATAAGAACCGACCACAATCTCATGAAGTCAAATACCAAATTGAATCCAGAAAATTATTAATGAAACAGAACAGACAACGCTTATCAGTTTGTGTATTGCGTTAGAGTGAATAGAATGGAGCAATTTTGCTAACTAGAAAGAAAGAGATCGAAACACCTGAAGGGATTCAAGGGATCATAGTAGGCTTTCAATTAGTTTTTTGATTGATTTCGTAGCCGCCAGGAGCGTTGCTTAATTGGAAGCGTTGATTACAAGCCAATCCCTCTTTGATGTTCTCTCTGTATAATTGGCCTGTTTAAGATTGATTATGAATTTTGTTAATCGATTTGATGCCTTGCAGTTGCAGATATTGAATTTGTAATGAACTACTCTAGTTAATTGAACTTGCGCTTTCATTTTATTTCAAATGTCAACTATTATACTGGAAAGCAACATACTTGCTACCTAACACGTATAATTAACTAATTGATAAGCAGTTTATAACGTAAAGTGATGGATTTCATGTTAAAATACATATCGAGTTTGTTTATCCCACTTTAACACCTATGCTGTTCCCTTTTCGTTCTCAAACTCCCTAATACCTACACATTACAATCTGACAAGGAAATTTGCTGAAAGCCCTATGTTAGATTTCTTAAGAAGGCAAGTGACCTAAGAAGCCCTTCATAATGCATCGTATGATTACATAACATAATTTAAATACGATGGCTAGCTCCATATAGAAGCACATACTTACATATACACACTGTTATTAATATTTGTATTGTATATCAATTTCCGGTTCGGGCAAACATTTACATGAAACATAGTCTTGACTTTTCCTAATACGTGTATTAATATTATATAGAGAAGAAAATAAGATAGGGGCGACCCCTGTCCCTTATATGGCACATATACACAGTGGAGAGCACAACGACCACCCTTATAGCCAAACTCAAGCAGGTTGACGTTTTTATTAAACTAGGCGAGGTATGCTACTGCTACACAAGACTAGCCATATTTTATTATTGCCTTACATTATTTATCCGTGTATATAACGTATATAGTGGACCCATTTTTGATACATTCTATCTCAACTTTGGCTTTCAGTACGTTATAATATTAATGCGGTTTCCGCTACGTAGAAAGGCGAGACTAAGAGGAAAAGTCTCACCTGAAGGCACATTTTACATCGGACACACAAAACTCCACACACCACACTTACATATATATAAGAAACATTGTCTGTCTTTTTACTTAAGTGGAAATCTGTCAACGCAACTCGCCCTGATAACAAACACTTGAGAGACTTTTATGAAATGCAGCAAATTGTAAAACTATAAAAAAAAGTATTCCTTAAAAGAGCGAAATGTGATCGTTTTAGAGAATGTAAAAAATGTTTATGTACCATAAGAAAATATACAAGTGGACTCCCTATAAACCTTAAGCAACATATAGATGAACAAAGACAGTTAAACAAGAACTCAAGATGAATGTTAGCAGCATTTATCGTGGAAACAGTTGAAAAATATTATGGTTTCACAGACGAATTTATTTCACTTTTGATTCGGCCCATTCAGTAAAACAATATAAAATGTTAAATATGGATTTATAATGTCGCGACAGTTCGTCATTTTAGAACATTTTTATTAGCCACTATTTCCTCTTATCTTTCAGTCATAATAGTTTTTCTTTTAAGGCACTTTAATTGTCGACTTTAAATTAAGTACATGATAAAACGTTTTTCAAAGTATAACAATCATTTAAATTTTCTTATAAATCATCTTTTATCTATACGATTAACCATTTTATATATTTTATAAAATGTGCAATAAAAATGTTTAGTTTCAGCTTCACCATAGTTCATTTACTGATCTAATTAATATATAATACATCTATAAAGAGTTAATCGAAGTGCATCGTATACATAATTTAAATGCACACATCGGTGGCAATTGAGTTTCAATAATAAAAACACCGACAAATCAAACATAGTTTGCACATCTAATGACATGATTATGTCTATTTAGTATACCTATATCTATGAAAGATGAGTTATATACGTGAGAAAATAATATCCTCGTTATAGCAATTAGATCTAATAATTAGATGAAAGTAGCGAATTACCGACAAAGTAAGTAGATAGAATTCTATTGGAAACATACTCAATTATATTGCTGCGCTGGAAATAAATGAGGGTTTAATAATTAAAATGCGATCTCAAATTACAACAGTTTACCTAAGTTTTTTTGCACTAACACATCCGATCAGTTTAATCATTCATAATATAATTTCACTATTACATTATTACAGTATCCAATTACTAATTACCTTAATGAGAAACTGTAAATAAACCATCTCTAATAATACAGTACATACTTATGGTTGAAATATCATATCTGGATAGTGGAATGGCAACCATCTGCCTCCCAAACTCTCAACATTAACATTAGGGCATACCATACCACCCACTGACTAAGGACCACTTGTCCTAATCGCCCTTGGGGGATTAAAAAAACACTCGATATGGAATTAATGTCATAATGTAATTATAGGATTAACATAAATTAATTATATTCTTGGAAATGTCAGGCGACATTGCGCAATTAACTCAAATTAAAAGTAAATCGTTGTTATGTAAACGTCAGTTTCTTCATATCGATCTAAAGACTTGGCTATGGCTAGTATAGTTTAAAAATTAGTCGAAAAAACGATAAATAAGAATCTTTGTGACGCAGATTATAATAATAAAGTTTATTATGACATAAATTTTTCATGATACAAAAATATCTTAAACAAACAATACCTAAATCTATTGTCCTTATTGGTGTTATGGTAACCGTATACATATATGTATATTACCCCTGGAACTGACAATCTGTTTGTCTGATTGATATTTATTACAAAAAAAGGAGAAATTTGTAATCTGTTATATGTACAATGAATAAAAAATAATTTCGTAAATGTTTCCAATATGGTAGCTCATAAAAGTGCAGATAAAATACGAAAATGTCGTTCTATTTTTCACCATAATTAAATTAGAAACTACCCTCTACGAAAGTAATATAAAGAATCAACCACGAAATTTCTTTTTATACAAGTTAATTTAAGTTATGGGATCATAACTTTAAACCAGTAATCGAATAAAGTGTAATAATTTCGTCGTTATAAGTGTCGATTCTTATAAAGTATCGAGGTTTACAAAGTGGCCATGGCCCTTTTAAGTAAATTGGAAATAACTGTATAAGTTGTGCAGGCGTCGATGAAGCACACACTTCTCTCCCAAGTCTAACCGAACATATACACACAGGCTGGGCTGCCCTTTCAAATAAATTACGTTTATCGAAATTTACCATCAAACAAAAATAATCTTTTATTTAATAGAAATCAATATACATAATACACGCACACACTTACTTCACCTATCAATTTTGCTTTAATTCTACTTTATTTAATTAAATTAACTCCGAAACACTAATCGTCTTTCTGGTGCTCATGGAAAATATTCAACCTCTTTACTCTCTATTAATGGAATTAAATTTCTTAAAATAAATTCGAGATGACTCTAAGGAAATTTCTAACAAATTTGAAAGCGCAATTGAATATTAAACAAGACGTAAACAACGTCCCTTACAGGGTGGTCCTTCCTTAATTTTGTGAACTCTGAGATCCGATTTTATACACAAACCGAACATTTAGAGAGAATTAGTAGGTAAGTATAAATTAAACTCTGAAGGTATAATTGTTATAAATCATCAAAATTCTGAAAAAAGGTCATAAGTTGAGACAATTATGTTAAAATTTGTCCTTCAATTTTCAATTTGGAAATGAATTATCATTAAAAGCTTTATCAACAGTGCAGTCAATATCTTCTAAGAAGTGTCCCCTGATGCTATGCAAGACTATTATGATTTTTGTCATTCACTCTAACACTTGAAATCATGTGTCTAAATTTTGCTAAATTATACTGAAACACCCTGTACGGGTTGTTGGCATCAATTTGAGTAAAATTCACAAGTGTGGCGTAGGCAATCATTGGCGATGTTTGTAATTATTTTCTAAAGCACTTTAGGCTGTTAATTGCATTTGCATCTTGACAGTTTCTTGTTGGTGGCATGTCGCCATGGGTTAAGGTAAGAAAGCTGTTGTTATGAATAATTCAACAGTAGTTGCTCCATATATATACTACATTTACTTTTATAAGAGATGGTGAACTTAATTGGATATAAGCCTTGATTTTAGGATGATATTTCAGATTATTTAAACATCACAAATCGATTCCCATTAACATTTATCTTTTCGACGTGTTTTCATATTACATTCACAACAAGCCGTCAGACTTAGAGACGCACATACCCGCATCTTTCAATTAAGACCTATCAATTTTTTATAGTCAAAAATAGAAGTCTTCCATTTGGAACTTAGAATCAGCATCCGAACACTCTGCACAGCAGGTTCTAATATTTATGTAAAGTCCCGCCTCAAAGACACAAACCAACAGTTGTCTTTTCTTACAACTCATTTATATGCACATTCATTAGCATAAACATAATATTTTTAATTTAACACAAACACGATTGGGTGCTTGATTTTTTTCGCTTTCATAATGACTTAATAACACTAAAAATATGTTCAATTAACTAAATTAAAAACAAAATATACTCACTTTAAATGTATAATAATTAATTTCTAATTATAGCAGTGCCACTTTAGCCGTTAACAGACACAGCATAATTTAATGAGGTGAAATAATATTATATTAATTATTATATTCCATTAAAGCAATTAAGACACTATAGAGTAATTCGAATAATTGAACGTAAATATTTAAGTGCTCAAGGTTTCTACGTTCAAATTGTGTTGTGGGTTGTTTATTTGCTGTGATCGATGGTTTTGAATATAAATCAATAAATCCCGATATGGGACGTACACAAGTATTAGGGGGTGGTTTTAAAACGTTTGCAGAAACGCTCCTGTATTTGGACAGCTGTAAAAGTCATTTAACAAATTGAGAAGATTACATCGAAAAACTTATATATTTATTATTATTCGGAAACTGTAGGACATGTTGTAACAATGAAAAGTTGCTTAAAAGTGACAGATGTGAAGGATGATAAATTGGACGTCTTTTGATAAAAAAATTCATTTCGATGCTTACCAGTAATTAAGCAATTAAAATTCAATAGAAATAATATTTTTGACATTTAATAGATATAACGTTACATACATTAATCTCAATACATGCATAATTATAATTATAAAAGAAAATTTAATTAAAACAACTGTATTATTATTTGTTGCATGAAATCTATGTTAAATATACGACCTCTTAGGTCATTTCCATTCAATGTTAACTTATCTGACTCTCTACTGTAATTAATTCTCTAATGAGTAGAAAATTATTATAACAATTGCGTCATTTTGATTATCAAAAGCTATTATATACATACATAGTGTGGGTAGATTGATTAGAGTCCCGTATAATATGTATACATGTACAAAACCAGTAATTTAATTGAATCATTTTATTGTTTTGTTGATGTGGCTCTAATCAAATAATAATTAATTGGAATATCGTTCTATTTTATTTTCTTTTCACTCGCCTGATTAGGTTTTATCTCATACGTCACATCAATTTAAATGAATCCAAAAGAGAAATTTGAGACTCGCAAATTCATCATATATGTACAAAAGTCAAATTAAAAATATAATAAATTCGTTACTCACATTTATTTCTAGAAGCTATTTTACGTACACTCTAATCCATTATTTAACATTAAAAAGAAGAATATAAGTAAATATATAACAAACACACAAACGCGCACACACACAAACACAGACATGCTAATGGCCTAAGCTCTGTCTACTAATATGTTTTTAACTAACTAAAATACGTTTTTAAGATCATTAAACTACTTAACAATTATCACATTATGTTCATAGTAAACAATATGAAGTGCCTCTGTTAAGACAAATATATTCATTATTAACGTTTGTTAATATCCACTTGTATTAAAAATGTATGATGCTTTTAATTTTACTTGAAATTTTGAATAAACAAGAATGTAATAGTAATAAGTGCTTAATGGACGGTCTAAATAAATTACCATTCTTACCATTTTTAATTTACACATCTACGGATATACGAGAGGGGCGCACAAAAAGCACTTGACAATTGTTGGATTCTGTTGTTGAAATTTTTGTTATTCTTGTATTAAATAAATGACTATAGATATTTAGTAGATTTTTTCTACATGTGTGTGTAACTAGATGAAGTAGGTAAGTTGTGTCATTACGTATAGTTATAATACATATTAGTAGTTTGCAAAATGTAAAGTTTGTGTAAGCGTATAAGCATGTGATAAATGACACAGTACTGGATTTGCGTGCGAAAAGTAATTTATTACAGTACTGTTTGTTACATTACAGACCAGTAGTTTTCGGATTGCTGAAGATAAAATAATATGCGTCATAATAATGAATATTATTATTATTTTTTTCTATACAATTTTCTACATCCGATCTAAATGAAATAAAACCAATATGCGAACCTCAACTTTTACAACATTATAGTTTTAAGTACAGTTTTAATGCAATATGTTCAAGTCGTATCGAAAGATGTAACAAAATGTAAAAAAGCATAATATTGCCTATACTTTTAATACTCTGCATAACACTTTATCAGCGTGGGCATAAAAGTTGTTTCCAATTTATTTATTTCCATGCAAATAAACACAAATTACAAACATTTGTATTATACAGTGTGAGACGATAGTTTACTATGCATAGGATAGTTAAGTAATCAGCAGGTTTTAATTAATCTTTGCAATATTTTATTCATGTTTAGTAATGAACAACGTGTCATTTAATTGTCATTTGTATGTGTCAATTTAATTAAAATTATCTGCAATTGTTCTTGGAAACGAGCGCAGCACAAACACCCAAACAGATACATACACATACAACATATTTTACATTATGTGTATGTAAATGTAATGTTTCAATTAGATACAAAACAAGCCTAAAATAAAAAAGCTAAGTTAATTAATTCCATTTTTTTCATCTGCAAATAGCGACACTTTAGGTGCTTTTATAACCAACGAGGAGTTATTAATTTCAAAATTTCCCACTTTAAGAGCTGTATTTAAAGTAAAAATATTGAGGGCTGCGTGTTGATTCTCTGGGTGATGCGTCTCTGCAAGTTCACTTTCTCACATGTTGAGCATTTGGTCTCAGTTAATCTAGGGGGTGTGTGTTTTTATAGTTGCTTTTAATATTTATATTATGTGTGAATGTGAAAGACATATTACGGGGACTTGGTGGCTTAAAAATGATTATATTGCAGGATGTAACAAATAGTAACAAATTTATTTCAACACTTCTCTGACACCATAATTATGACTGCTGGTTACAAATTGACAGGAAACTGGGGAGTAAGTGACTAATTCGAGACTTGGGTCAAAGAAGGCATCTATTTATTACTTTCTAAACATCCTACTTAATAACGCATATTATACACTTGACAGGTGCTGTTAATGATTTGTTTAAAATTCAAAGAGAATCGAAATTAATATTTAAGAATTCATTAGTTAAATAAATATAGGATAAAAAACCATTTGCAAATAATGACACCAGACGACGGTAGTGAAGGTGATGAAAATGTAAATATTAGTGTTCGTTTGAAGTGACTTTAAATATAATTTTTAAATAAGTGGTTACAATTTATTTGGCGAAATAAACACTCCTCCACATTCACCTAATATGTGCTAACAAAATAAAAGTCATACCTACATTGTAAATGATGTTTTATTCTGTCATTCAATTCAATTCGTTTATCCAATTGGAGCATATTTTATTCGCCATCACACATGCCAAAGCGAAGCCACTTCAGACAAAAAATAATTTTTCTTGTAATATTTTCACATTGAAGAAGGAAGTATAAATAGAGCTTCCAAGTTAAACATTATCTGCATTTAAACTGGATAATATCCAAAACAATCCCACACTTCCTACTAATGATTTGAACATCATGCACACACAAATAAAGAGAAAACACCAACCACATCCATATAATATACGAACTGCGGTAGTCTACTGGAGTTGTGAAAGACTATTACAGTGCAAAAAGGGGCACGAAATATACGCTTAATAGTGAATTTATATAAACGCTCTTAGCCACAAACAAATTACTTTGACATTTACACAATTAGAATGGTTTGTATTTGTGATTTTCTTTTCCTTTTTTTGGAACTGGAAAAAACAGAAGACAATGTGTTGAAACGTGGAAGGGTCTCAATAAAACTGTCTTGACCCAGGTCTCATCGTATGGCCGGTTTGCACAATTTTGTAGTATGGTCAGGGCGGTAATGAATATTTTAAGGTAGCCTCTCATGCTTTTGCTGAAATAGTATGTGTTGAGCTACTAGTTTTGGTTTTAATAAACCATCATCAGACAGAAAAAGTTGAAAATATAAGGCTAAATTAAGAGATTAAAAGTTAACAATAATCTAAAATTTACAATATACATTTGACTTGTATAATATTCTCCTGGAAGGTTACTATTTTAAGGACAAAACAAGGGGAAGTGCTTTGATGCTTTGAATGTGCTCTAAGATGTAAAGAGTCCTTAACAGGCTTCTGCTGCTGTCCGAAGTCTCGGCTTAAGGTTGCGTTAGACTGTTTTGTACTATTAGGTTAGTAGATGAATGTTTGAAAGGATTTTCATTTAGAACACGCCCAACCTAGACCACATACTCATAGATCCAGAAACAGCATACTAGACGATAATGGCACTTTAGTATACATACAGCTCGGGTCCGAACTTGGAAACAGTGCAAGGCTGACGTTAATTGAATTCTGTGTTTGTGGATGCTTATTACCAAATTAGCAACGCTTAATTACCAATATGTTTTATTAGTAAACACAACTACTCGCTTACATTAGGCAGCATTAACGTTCAAAGCTTTACATTTCCACTAAATGTTCGCCCGCTTTATTTAGTTTACTGAACAAAGCAGTTCTTAATCTAAATATGTAATTTACTCTCTGCAACTCAACACCATTAAATTACTTTCCATTTAAAACAAAACTATATTATCTCCATATAACATACACATAAAACAATTATAACCTTTATTGGAAGCTAATTACTATCGCTTTTGTATAATTAAAAATAGTCGTTACTATAGTCAGTTTCACTTGAAATTATATTTTATATCGAGTTCTTATTTATTATCGTATTTACCTATCCGACTAATTATTTTGAGAAAAAAAATTATTGTAAATCACATGTTATGATACATTTTTAATAATTTATAGGAAAAACGCATTTCAAATAGCTCTTTAGATTAAAAGAAATCATTAAAATATTATAAACCGCTAATAATAAGCTTTCAAGGAATTTAAATTGGCTTAGTAACAAACATGATGTCTGTAACTAGTTGAGGCAATTAAAGATAATAAAAAAATTGCGTTTAAATTGCCTTCCATAATTTATTCATATGTGTACCCACTTGTATGTAGTCTTTCATTTTTCAATTCGCTGCAAGCAAATTGATACGCGAATTTGGTTGATTTTATCACAACTATAAGTACACAACCTACCTATATATGCCATTTAAATATGATATAAAAGTTTATAACACAATTAAACATCTGATGCTCTCACAGGTTTAATAAATTTACCTTTAATTCAACTAATTAGTGTATAATTTATTCACGAAATTAATTGCAAATTTGAACTATTTACGTCCTCACCACACACAACACATGAATAATGCAAATCGTTTACTATAAAACTGATTTTTAATCTATCCAATTTTCTAATCTTGCTTCTGCAATCGTTCAAAAACGTTCCTATTCATAGTAAAACTTCCTTCTTAGGTTCCAAATTAATATGTAAGTTATAATTTCATGTATGTATGATAATCAGATATAAATGGCATGTGTGGGTGGTTTTTATAATAGAAATAATTTTTAAATGTGTAATTTAACTATTAGCCTACACATTTCCACTTCCTTCGTACAGCGACGATGTTAATGGTAAATGATAAAAAGAACGTTAATAAATTATTTCATACTGTAGATACATATAATAAACGAAGTATAATATCACTGTTCAAATGCTAATATAAGTTATTATTCTTAGATGAAAATTGCATATTATAAATAAAGGAAACGACAAATAACTTTTTAATTAGTTAAAAGTGTAATTAAATATTTATTATGTAAAATTCTTTTTTCTTTTGTATGCTTATACATACATATATTGCAGTCGTTCGCTTTACTGTGTTTAATTACTCCGTTAACAAATTTAAAAATTATACAATTGCACATAAAATAACATCACATTTGCAAAAAAATATCTATATATTATTTGTTTGTGGTTTATAAAAGCAGAGACAAGGCCGCAAGAGATACAAGTAAAGCAAAACCTATTATTATTATTATAAAATTCATCTTTTATTTAATTCATGTGACATTTTACCTTTTTTTTGAAAAAAATATTATTATAAAAATACAACATTATTAATGTTAAGTTGAATGCGAATAAACAATTTCCTGTCGATGTTAATTTAAAAACAAATACACAGAGCACAGTTATAGAATGAATGTAAATAAATATAATATTCTCGATAATATATGAATGTAGCTAGGTAGGTACATAAAAAAATTAATTAAAACTCCTTGCACTTTACATATCTAAACAGATCTGTTTCAGATAGTACATGCATTGTATAAAAATAGAATCGAGAATAGAAAAAAGTTTTCATTAATTACATTTTAAATAAATCTATAAACTAATTTTTGAATAAATGGAAGAAACGTAGGGAAAACGCCAAAACAACAAAATGTAGATATACCTATATGTACATATATGTATACATGTATGTAAGTGTATGTTGATGTAAATAATGCGATAGAAGAAAAACAAGACAAAAGATCATGTGCTTTGAAATGCAGATTTTTCGAGCAATATTTTTAATAATGAAAGTTAAAAACGCACATTTCGTGAAGCATGTCATAACAGTGTCATTTATATCACGATCTTTTTTAATTTTAAAAATCTTTAAGGCAGAGGCGAATTAAACTTCCCACCAGGATATTACGCGAATAAATCAACTTCTCTGTCAGTTTCTTGCTTGTTTAAATATCAATATCTTATTAACGTAGTGCAATTATTTATTTTATGTAATTTCATCGGTTGATAAATTTATTCATTTGTAATTAATTCTTCCATTTCGTACTTATCATTTAATATTCAGAGATACAAGTAGGTACCTCATAAAGTTGTTCTGTAATAGAAGGTAGTTTAACATTTAACATTTAATATTGAACGTAAGCTTCTTATATGAACACTATACCATATTCTATATTTTTATTTAATTAATATAAATATAATTGTCATAATGTCCATTAACGAAATTAATTTCACAATAATGAATATTACATCGGGTCTAGATAATTACTTTTTTAATAAATTATACACCTTCATAGCTAACAAACACACATACATACATAATACAAAATACACATACAAGTTTCACTTATGTGCTTAGCGTTCTTCTAGTAACAAGCCATTTTAATTAAATTTTCTCCATTCACTAGTTCCGTATATGAATATTCCCCTACTATAATTAAACAAGACACGCGTCATCCAGCTTGAAGGGGGAGAAATTCCATAAATTTGATCAGGTTTACACATCCAAGTGAAAATCTACGTTTGTTCCATAATATTATATTGGAATGGCATAGAGGATAAGGGCGAGTAGACACTAAACGATGTTTAAAATTAACAAAAACTATTTATTGGATTCACACAAAATGTGCTCCGGATGTTGACTTTCGCCACACCATCTTGAAATATAGCATTTTATGAAAACGATCAAATCAATTTCTCATTTTTCCCATCTCTCTTTCTTTCAATATTTCGCATTCAGTTTTTCCTAATATAATACTAGTATACCCCAAACATAAAAATAAAATGTGCTCAACGAGTAAAATATTTATATTTTTTAGATTCCACTGGACACATGGAAGATTACTACTGAAACCCCTAAATTTCATATGTTTGTTTTTTAAGTGGAAATACTCGTAGACGATCACTTTTAGGCATATTAGGTATACATACCTGCACACGTATATGCACCATATAGGACTTTATGATAATGAGGAAAAATCATTATTAATAATGCAGTTGGTGGCATTTAAGTACGATAAAACTTATAGTATAATTAATCAAGGATGACCTCCAGGATGACAGTATTATCATTCGAAAGTTCCATTTTGGCTTATTCAATCTAAACACACACATTGCAGAGTGCAGACTCTATATAGGAAAGAAAAACTGTTGTTGGTGGGCGTAAAAAAGTGAATTTTATAAGCGTTTTACTTAATAGTTAACAGAAAACCACATAAGAGACCATGCAGGAGTCGTAGTAGTGTGTAGTGTTTGCTGTTCAGGTTATAGTTGTGGCTTGTTTCAGATTAAATTTACTAAGTGAACTTTCTAAGGAGGGTTAGAAAGAAAGAAATTGGCAACCCGGTAATCTTTCGTTGGAAATCTGCGATATTTGATCGTGGCGGTATAGTTTGCCGGCTCGCCGCAACGACGCTATTCCAATAATTGAATCGCTCTCCAATAGCTGTAATGCGCTAATAATACGTCATAATGTGAGATGGTATCGGGTGATGGGATTGCTTTGTTTCATAAAAGAGATACACACACAAATATCGAAATGGTGGTGGTGTATTAAAGAGACAAGAGGGGCGCACGCCGCATCTACACAGCTTCTTGGGAAGCTTTCAAATAGATTGAGAGATGTAATGCAATTTACTATCAATATTCTAAAATATATTGGTTGATTTAATGGGAAACTGTTTACCAAAATATATACGCGCGCTATCGTACCCAGCAGTATTAAAAATAAATTTTCTGCTAAACAAAAAAGTAGATAGAACTTTTTTCAATCGAAAACAATCGTAAATACGCCAGATTTGTGGTCAAGTCGTTGTGTAAACAGATCGAACAATGATTGACAATTATTATCAAGTCTCCGGATTCGAATAACTTATTCAGATAATCATCCTATGTCAATAACAGTTTCTTGTGAATTTATTTTCAAGGATGGGGACAACTCGAAAACACAGACTAAGCGCAGATATATGACAACACATTTTCCGACAAGAGTTGCATTAGTCATTTAATTAATTAGTTTTATATAGAAAACGGAATTAATTAATTATATAATATATTTTTTAATTTGAATAAGCAGCATGTGGGATTAGCATTGCATGACTATATCTTTTTTTATTATATACATAAATTACACTGTCTCCACATTTTTATATGTAATACAACTCATAATACAACAAACACATTTAAAGTCATGAAACAAACTCACACACACATGGAAAAATGTAGAAAACCTCATGTGACACTGTTCAAAATTAACGGACTGTTAAATTAAATAAGTACAACAAATTAAATAACATTTTTCGACCATGTGTTTGCCTGTTTGCTACAGAGAAGTAAAAAGTCGCATATAAACACAGGCACTATTCTATTATAAAATAATAAAACAATTATGTGTGAATATAACCCCAGAGTGTTACTTTAATGATTACTTTGAATAATTAACAGCCCATTAAATGTGTACTTATTTCAATCTGAATATCTGATTGTGAAAAAAAGTATTAACAACAGATTTCCAATTGAGCAACAAAACGCAACACACAGCATTGAAAACGTTAAATTTAAAAATATAAATTAAATTTTACAAGTAACAAGTTCTAGAAAGTGATTTATTCTGACACCTCACATAAATTGACTATCAGAAGAAAGGAAATTGAATACAATCTCGTTGAAAATTAAAATTAGGTTTACAGTTTCTTCACCACCGCTATACACTCTTCTCTCTCACAGTGAGTTCACTGTTGAATCTCACCCCTTACTTATAATCAAAGATTACACCTAATGTGAATGAAAATTGAACCTTGTGCCGCGGCAACAGTCGAAAAAAATTACAATTTCCCCTAAACAAGTTTATTCAATCAAGTTCCACTCAAAATTATATTCAAACCAGGCACACACACACACACAAACAGAAACCTTGTACACATATAAACACACGCACATAAACAAATCCAATTAAGTACGCATTTATTCTGACAAGCAAACCTCCCCTTTCTGACTGGTCGCATATGTGGAACGTATATACCATAGATGGTAAAAGGGGCGAGGGATGAATTACACCACAATGGAAATCAGGCTTGCTTTACGTTTTTTTTTCCTTCGCAAACCATATATATTTCTATAGGTCCAATTCAAAAGAAATTATTATAGCACATTTTATTAACTCACCATTAGAAGTTTTTATTTATTACGATGCTGTAATGTAATATTGTCATTATACAATTTAAATGGGGAGTTGATCATATGTACCTACGAGTGTAACCTCGAGTTTAACAAATAGTAAATTTAGAAAATAAAAAATTTTTGTCTATTTTTCCTGTTTTGTCCCAAAGGGCGAATACGTCCGGATATTCCCGGAAACTAGTGTCACTTGTAGGCCAAAGCACAATAAAGACGTTATATGTAGCTAAATGATTTTTATTAAAATTGTTTAGTGACTGTTTTCCTTTTTGTTCCTCCCATTCATTTAGACTTGGAGAACAAGGATGGTTACATATGTAATGTAGTGAGAAATAATACGGAAAGCCTGATCCCCGGGAGAAGCTTTCAAGCTTCAAGCAAAAACCGATTATGAGTTGGTTAGATTTTTAAAACGACAAACCAAAGTAATCACGAACTGGTATGATTAATTACCGATGCACTTGCAATGTTGCATGCAGTATTATTTAAATGGAATAGAATTAATTAGGTTTTTTCATTTTAGCTTTCTATGAAATTCAATAAAAAATAAGGTAAATTGTTTTTACCTATTTGCGTTTTGTAAAACCTTCTATTACAAAACAGAACTGTCAGATTCGGGTTTTGTAATAAAAGTAGTTTTACTGTAAGAAAATAGTGATTTTTACTATTTGGGGTTGACGAAACCTTGTCAATTGAATCGCTGTCAACAGATTTACGCTGCGATACAGCGAGAGTTAATGACATTGACAGCATGACAACATTTAAAACTGTCACACTCGAAATGTTTGAAATGAAAATTGAACCAACTTTAGAAAATAAAAATCTCTACAATTATGAAATGACTAATTTATTTATTTATAATTAAATATTTTGGACGCAAATAGGTAAAATACTGTAAAAAATTCGTATCGTAAGGGATTTTAACGTATTCGTAAATCAAACGTTAGCCGCTAACGCGGCTAACGGTTTAATTTACTCATCCGTTAAAATATCCCTTACGATACTCATTTTTTAATATACTATTCCAGCACTTGAAAACAATGACAGCTAAATAAATATTACTTATGAATAAATGATGCAAACACAGTCCTGCAACTAAGGAGTGTTTGAATATAGAAACGGCGGCGGAAAGCAGTAAAATTTAAATTGAATGAAAAGTTAAGCAACAATTATACTGGCCCACTATGAAAGCAACAATTTAATTAACGTGATAATCACGATTTTATTTATAACTTGCAATAACGAATATAATTAATATTAAAGAAAGGCTTATTGTAAAATTAACCTTTTGACAATAATTGCCTTTCAAGTATAGATGTGTTATTAACGTATTGTTTCTTATTCAAATGATTTGTAGTATACTGTGGGCCGATTAAGAGTGATTTACAAATAATTACTTGCAATAATAACAATAGTGGCAATTGTAAACACGAATGTTGACAAGCCATTACATTTAAAGCAAAACAAAATTAAAAGTAAATAGAGTAGGAGAAAAGCGGCCGGAAAATACAAAGTTTGTTGTTCTAAACGGATGAGTGTATGCATGATTGAATCGTGAACAAAAATGTGGAAACAAGGCAAAATAGCATGGAAGACGGGGGTCCGCACTTCTGCCCATATTATACATATATGTGTAAAATGCGTTTGTGGATGTGTGTAGAGTGGACGAGCCGGTCTTATTACAGTTTCCTTTTCAATTTTGTTTCTCTATTTGAGCGTAAAAAACAAATTTGTTTTTTCTCGAGTCCATTATGTGTAGCAGGAACAAGGGGGAAACGGGCCCACCCCGTGCAAGACCAACGGGCGTGCAGGTCGATTCCGAACCCTCTACTTACACACACATTTCTATATAGAATTCGCTACTGACACTCACATATAATACAGAAAATGTGAAATTGAAAAGAATTTAATTTTATTACACACACACCAATACCAGTATGAGAATATTTCACTTGAATAGGGTATGTGATGTGCAATTTTCACATGGTCAATTGTATTTAGGGATTAGGACGAATTGTGGTGATTTCTTCACATTTTTTCATCATCAAAATTGGGGCGCGTCCTAATTCATTGACGCACTAATTGCGAAAAAGTTTTTTAGATAATTTATATGTACGTCATTTCAATTTTATCAAGTTTATGAATTAGTGTATGAACAAAAAAAGTGTAAACAAATATAAACATATATTGTAACGTGATTTAAGTTTATCAACCGATTACATAAAGAAGAGAGGACACTTTGGTGAATTAATATTTATTGTGTTAAGCAAACAATGCATAAATTAATAAGGAAAATAGAAAGCCATTGAACTTGGGTCTGGGCCCCCACATTTATTCACTACATAATTGGTTTTGTTCAATTTAAATGTCCGAGAAAAATAAATTGATAATTAAATATTTATTTACGTCGCCCAGTAGCTTAGGTATATTACAAGCTGCTAATAAAAACAGGTCCATGAATTATAAAATGAAATGAATGTCCAGACGAGTTTATCCATTAAAGAGAGGCATGTTTCATTTCTACCAACATGTTTGTATAAGAGTATAGAGAGATGTGGTTCATTTTAATTTATTTTCCAAAGATAATCGACTGCTTTGTATTGAAATTAATTTCAATTAAGTTAAATTAAAAATCTAAATTTGGAAAAGTTAATTGGTATTTTCTCTATACAAGTTTATTTTGGAAAAAAAGGAAGTAAGGCACATTTCAAACTCTCAAACACATAAATTGATCGTGAAGTGTATAAACAAACTTGTTGGTGTAACAACATTTGCTTGTGTTTTTATGGTAATACTAGGAGGTCTTGTGATCACATTTAAAATGGAAATTAATACCTAATTATAAGCACATATACAATAGACATTCTTTCGTTGGTATTTTTATTATTTCATTTCTTATACATTTTTACTGGATTTCTCTGTCCACAGTATACATTTATGAATCCAATTTAAAGAACTACAAAATTGATTATAAGCTATTAGTAATTTTACGGCTCGCTTACGTTAACTGCTAAAGAACAATAAAAAAACATTATTGGAAAATAATTTCTTAAAAGTCATTTTCTACTTGAAAGATATAAACACTATTAAATCGTAACGAATTACATTGTTTTTTCTCTCTCTGTGTCCCTCTTACATTTCTACAATTGTGTTTAAATTCGATTTATTACAAATTGCTTTCGAAATTAATATAAATTTCGATATTCTACAATTTTTATTATTGTCAATCAAAAATTTTACGCTTATACGTTTCTGCAATATTAAACACACCGGGATTTTGCTATATTTTCGTTACGATATAAAAATGTGTGCTGAAAAGCGCATCAAAGCTCCATTCTGAACCACGTGCTTTCGTATTTTGACAATCAGCTGAATGGAAGTCATCACTTTGGTGCACGCTATGAATATCTATTTTTGTATAAACTCGCTCCTGATGAATACATAAACATACAAGATTGTGTATTTTTCATTTGAAATTCAATTTGCCACTAATTGCGCTTCGATTGTGTCGAATAATAGGCGTTATATAGCAAAACAAAAAATTCACTAATCTAATAAGAAACAAATAAAGAAATACTGACTGCTTTAATTTTCGTTGTGTTTCTTCTACAGTCGTCTGGAAACGGGTATCTTCAACACACCAACTGGAAGTTGGAAAAGTCCGTGCACACACAAGGAAAATTCAACAATTCACCGTTTTCGCACTGTTCATAGACGAGAAATAAACAAAACTCTACACACTTGACATGGAACTCTTGTTTATTTGTAAGTAACCTATCTCAACGTGAGATTATCTCTAGAATAGAGCTGAATCGGTGTTGTTTTGATGCGCTTTTAGCGAAGGGAAAGTGTTTGAAGAGAGTGTACGTCTAACGCGCGCAAACTTCGAGCTCAAAGTGTTCGCTGGCTGGCGCTCTGCTGACTCTGATGTTGTGTGCCGTTCAATTCTGTGCAGTAAACTCTGCTCAGAATGTTTGCTGCAAGCTCTTCTCGCTTCTCTATCGAAAGCTATTATAACGGGGAGCTTTACGCATTTTTGACAAACGGCGCGCATCGGTCTAAAGCTCTGCCTAAGTGAAGTGGGGGCGAATGTAACGGAAGACAGTTGCACCGCCTGTCAGTTATGTCATGTCAAATATTTTGTTCAACGAGAAGTAGGGTTTGATATACAAAAGCTTTATTGCTATTTTGATTTTATTTAGATTCTGATGACCGATGGTAGGTACTTTTGCGTTTAGTACTGTTTTTGTCCCCAACCAAAACGCACTTTGCAAAACTTTGCAGACGTACTAATTAAAATTATTTAAAAAATCAAATAAGTGGAATGAATGGTGCTTTAGAAACGGGCTTTAGCATGAAACTTTTCTAATTTATTATCTACATATGCACTTGTAAAAAGTATACAACTGCATTAAAAACTGAAACTAAATTGTTAGATTAAGATGGAAATGACAATGGGGACAAAGGAGAGCTTTTATCTATATTTTTACAAAACATGAACAAACGTGGCTTTATTTAATGCAATTAATTGTAGACAAGACGAAATAATATCATACTATCATACTTTTAAAGTTTAATTTAAAAATGAAATCATTATCAAGGAGAGAATATTATAAGCAGGCCAAAGCTGGTGACTAATTGTTATTTTTCAACCATATTTAAACTGTTATGTAAATCAATAATTTTAAGGTGAACATAATGTATGTAAAGCCTATAATTATAAATTTACTAAAATGGTGAAAAGCAATTAAATTAATTAAAGTAACAAGTTACACACATTTGAGATAGTCTGGCATTTTGTTGATTATTCAGTGTTAATTAAATGCTAGTCGTTCAGATTAATTTAAATGGATTCGCATGTGGATGATGATGGATCGTGGGCGTTAAAAATAATTGTTTTTTTTTTTCAATTACAACAACTTAATAAAATTCGCTTCGATATTAAGACAAGTGAAAAGAATTTAATTGTGTTGTTTTAATTTTAGCAAATGTAATTAAAGAATTGTACACAGTACACACATACTCTTAAATAGATTTGACTTTCATCCTTTTTTGCAACGTCACATATGAAGTAAAATCTTTAAAAATCGATTGTAAGTTTTGAAGTGGCGTTTTTGGTAAAACTTGGTTTAATTACCCCTACAGAGAGGGAAAATTCGCTGGAAAAGTGACTTTTAATGTGGTATGAGGCAAAACAGCCCACATAGTAGAGATACGTATTTAATTAAAATTAAAATTATCATTTTAATTTGAATTTTAACTAGTCTATAAAATGTAACGTTTTATAACAATTACTTACACCCAAGCACACAGTCTAACAATTTGAATATAAAACTTCCTCCACAATAGTAAACCGTTTTTCTATTTATTTACTATAATTAAAATATTAGCTTTAATTAGGTATACAAACGAATTCAAAAGTAAAGCCATTTACAGTAGAAAACATCACTTATTTAATTATTCTCCAACTATGTGTAATTAACTTTGGTGTTCATTTGTGAAGGAGCTAGCTATAAACGTGCACGAAATGTTATCTAACAAGTTGAAATATTTATTATAATCAACTAATTTGGGGCGGTAATAGTCATTATAGCATAATAAAATATGGATATTAACAATCGATAAACAAAACGAATGATTAACGATCTTGTTTTCGAATTAAAGAATCAAATGCCACCCCCAATAACACACTGAAAGCACAGTGCGCGTTATTTAATTTCCTTTAAATGCTTTATTGCCTTAGTCCAAAAAAAAAACTTAATCCGTTTCTATTGTTAGTTGAATTTCTTTTGTTCCCTTATCGGCGATATATTTTAAAATATATAGTGTTGGTCCATTGAGAAAGTAACACAGAAAAACGACCCATGTCCGTAATTGAATAGTTACGAAATGTACACATTGAGTGTGAAACCGTTATTAAGGCAGGAAATAACACAGTACCAGGCGAAATAAGCGTTCGCTAAAAAATAATTGGGCAGCTATTTTAAAATTGCCATTCCAATAACGGGCTATTGTTGAATTTGTCGAAAGCAATTGGAAAAGTGTGTAAAATCGACGTCTCCAACGTCAAACTGGCGCGCGTTTTATGGCTGCTAACTATGCTACATTTAATTCGCGAAATTATTATCCTTTTCACATCATCGGGCTTAAAATTAATTTATGGCACTTATCAATCACAGTCGGACGGCCAACAAACGAGTTCTACTTGCTAAATCCGGATTATGTAGGCACTAATTCGATACGGGGCGACATCGTGGGAAAGTGCATTGAAGATGACTTTGCTATGCCACCCCATTACATGGTATTCACCACCTCATTGTACCCAGTCGTTCGCCTATTATACAATTTCACAACGCTAACAATACTAGGACAATTGCTTTTTAATCAAATTAAATTCGGACTTTCGAAATTTGTCAACCGTAATTAATAGGAAAAAAATTATCATCAGCATGAGAACTGTGCTTCAATACAGTTGATTTAGCCAATTGATGCGTGCACTTTTGTGGCATTTTTTAAGGAAGTTTACGACAATTCCTGTTGAAAAACCGATATTTATTCTAATTTATTATTAGAATTTGGAAATCGGTAAATACACGCTTACATACTTGAAATTGAATACTTGAATTTGAATTGGTGAAACTATTTCAATTATTTTCAATTTTGATTTAGCAGCATTGAATATTTTGTCTATTGTTTTCAATTAGTGGAGTTATTTAGTTTCAATAATTAAGCACTAATAAAAAACGATGGCAAATTAATTTTGTAAATTGATTGAAAACAATATATGAAAATGCTTTTGTCCATTATATGTACATATATAGGAATCAATTTAATTATATTCACATGTATCTCGGTACATGTTGTAATATAAAATGTAGATATTTTTTTATTTTCAGTGTGTGTAATTTGATCTCAGTTTTGCACATCACAATTCCAAGTGGTGCATTGGCACAAGGTTCGATTTTCGAGTGAATTTTTTAATCGAATGTGTGTGATGGGCCCACAATAAATGGTTAGCCACGTGAACTGTCCATATCAGTATCCGCAGAAGTCACGTGCGGGCTATCAGACGCAGATCTGCGTCTATAATCTACGCTTCATTGCCACTGAATCCTATTGAAGCTCCTCCTGTCCCCATTCGCCTTTAATTATCATAATCCCTGTTAATGTTTACAATAAACATGCGCTAGTGGTCCCCGGCCCGAAAAAGATAGACATTTTCTGAAAATTTGTCTACAAATGGCAAAAATTCCACCTTTAAACATAAATTAAATATCATAAGACAAATATGTGTTCGTCTCAAAGTCTATGAATTATGTAATAAAATAACATTTTATAAAGCAGTGTGTATGAGTGCAGAACAAGTCTGCATAATAATAATTTCAGACTATAAACTTGTATACAACAACAACTTCAAAGCATATTCGTGTGCAGGTATTTACAAACTCAAAATAGTAATTTACATATAGTACTTGTACTAAGATTTTAGTCAAGTACATTTTATGAAAATGTTTACACACTATTCACCACTCGTAACTTTAAACTTTCATACACTGCTAATTACATTGTACTTAAAGTTTTGTTCTTATCAAAATTGTATTACCTAAACTGCAACTGGAGTTGAGTGATCGAAAAATAATAAATAAGAGTATAACAACAAAAACGCCCGAAGGGATATTTTGTACGAAATTATTTATAATCCAAATTGCCAATTAAAAACAATTTACGTGAAATATTTTTCCACAATTCATTATAAAAACATACAATCCACGCATAAAATAATTTATGTTTTCACATTTCCTATAAATCTCTATATTTTTACATATATATTTTATATGTTGTAATATAATCTGAACGAATTATTTTATTCAGCCCATCAACATGCGTGCTCATTATTCATCAATGTTTATCTATGAGATTTGTATGACGCGTGTTTGCAAATCATTTTTTTGAATAAAAGGGATTATACATCTAACCGGAGACCCCTGTAATAAATTCTCTTATAAATATTGCTTTTATTCAGAATAAAAAGACAATTTTCCATTTTCCCGCCAAATTCGTTTCGCTCTCGTCTGTCTCTGATCCTGAAGTACAATGAATTGAATTTCTAGATGTCAATTAGATATCTAGAAGTGAAAACCCTTTGGTTCATTTAAATAACTGATGTCTATTAATTATATAGAAAACGTTCTAGAATAAATGACTGCACTCCAGTTGCATATATACGTATAAGAAAAACTAATTAAAAGAATTGAATAAAATAAAGCGCGTGACATTCAATTTATTGATAAAACAATGGGGAAAATTGAAGAGTGTCCGCTGTGGCCCCATTTTTCCACCCATTGTACAGCAAGTAATTAAATAACTGTCATCACATCACACAAGAGTGAGGGAGAGAGGAAAAAATAAATATTACGATACCAAAAATGTAATTCTCAATTCTAATATAAATTTCCTTAGTGAAGTTCTTTCGTCCTAAAGAACAACATGAAAACAACACAAAACCATTAAATGAAAAATAAAAGAATAATCCGCATAAACTTAATAGAATCTTAATTTTTAATCTCGCTATACAACCACGAAGATTTATTTTATCTTTTACTAAACAAGCGATTCTGACTTTTACCTCATAGCTGCGGGCTGAAATTTCTAATTAATGTTCTGTGCAAAATTTAATTACGCAATTTTCAAATAAGAACACTATACACTTCTCTTTCTATTATATTTATATATTGTATTACAACAATACAAGAATAACTTTGTTAGGCAATACGTGGTGGTTGCATTTCGAAGGGGGAAAACGCCAGTTAAAGCGGAATCCGAGACTCTCTTTGAGCACAACTTGTCTGCACCCAGGATGGGGCGATAAAGCGCATTTTTAAGCAATTCTGAATCATTCATTGTATTATTGGAATGATCGATTTTTCCGGGTTAAGCAATTGTTAAAAATTTTAAAAGCACTTTAACATTTATTATGCGCTATCGGTCTCATTTTCCTCTGCGATGCATTGAAAATTTCTCTTCCTGTCCGTAAGCTAACGTCAAGTGGCTGTTTAATTTTTGGTATGCCGTTAATTAATGTAATTAATTTACACAAGTTTCCTGTAACACCTAAGGCGAGAGGTGGGCTCGAACAGCCCCCACATATTAATATACCTTCTTTGTTCCGCAAATTTCAAACTTACACCGAAACTTGTGTGTGTATTCCAGATTTTTTGTTTTTCATTAAGATTCTTCAGTTAGGTAGAAGGAAGACCATGATGCTCCGCATAAATCTAAATTGAATGGAGATTAAATGAGAAACCAAGATACTGATATTCGTATGTAAATTATGTAAGAAATTAATGATTACTATTATTAACAATTTTGCTAAATGTTCAATTTGAAATGGTGGATTATTTCCTACTGTAACACGGTTTTAATTAAAAATTGCACGTACCGTTTTTCCAATACAAACAAACATATTCCAATTGAGAAAACACGTACATAGGTATATCCAGTAGACGACATAGCAAAGCGCGGGAGAGGAAACTGAAAATGAAAGGAAATCAAATTGCAATTTCCCATCAACATTAAATTTGAATTTCAGTTATGTAGTAGAACTTACCTGTTACGGCGCCGTCTTAAGGTTCAAATTCTAATTAGTGTTGTTTATGCATAATTTAGAGAAGGGTAGACACGGGCGCACCGGTGTGTATCTATATAAGTTTAAGGAATGCGTGCCCGGAGTAGCAGCGAACATTGGATGCTATACGGCCCCATCATGGCAAATATTTTCCAAAGTAAACTTCGATTTCGCCTCATAAGTAAGCATAATTCGATGATAAATGCTGTACGAAATGACTTGGCTTTCTCGTAAAGGGTCAATCCCAGCGGCTGTACGAGAGACGGCTAATGGGCACCGCGACGCTACGAAGGAGGGACCCTCCGACAGATTACACCGTCGGGATTCGAACTTCGCAAGTGTAAGTTTACTTCTAATCCGTGATTTGCAAATGTTTATTCCCAATTCACCAACACATTATGGTAAACAGATAACAGAGTGGAATATAAATGCTTATATGACCCATGATGGATGAATAAAAAGGAATTTATACTCGAATTTATATCTATTAGTTTGTATTTAAGATTCGTTTTCTCTTGAGTTTTGAAAGAAGTTTGTGTGCCTTTGAAGCGGGAGGTCATCTCCACATCCCTTCAGAACTGTTCGATTTATTTATGGAAAATAAAATCCATATACATATAGGAACAGGATACTTGGGTTGTAAATTCTTTTCCGATAGGCATTAAACTGAAATTAACTTTTGGTTTTTGGCTCAGAGAGCCAAGTATGCATTTTTTGTCGTTAAATTTCCTATTTTAAATGGGAACGTCATCTGTGCCAAGCAAGGGGAACGGGAAATGACTTATTGATATTTATGCCATATAATTCTGTACACCAATTACCAAAATAAATATTTCGGTGTGCACATATCAGATTCTCATACTTGTTTGATATGAGAAATATTATTTAAATTTACACAAAACACATGTAACCTAAATTGGCTTTTTCCCTCGAAGAGTTCCTGCATGGAAACACGCTCGTGTCTTATAAAGTATAAGTGATCTAATTTAATGGATACAGTTTCAATTAAATAACACCTTAAAACTAAACTGATCTGAATTATTCGTTAACGGAACCAGTAGGTATATAATCTTGATTTCCTAATTCTAATGAACATTTCAATAATCCTTTTAAAATATAAAATACCCACCCATCTAAATTATATTCTGAAAACGGTTAGAACAATTACGTAACCCATTTTTTTTATTTTAATACCTAAAAAATTCAACAAATGTATTTATTTGAATTCTCTCATTTCGTTTTCAAGTCCTATCTTCAAATTTAAAATTATTCTTATTTGATTGAATTTGTGTATGTAGAGCCACCTGTTAACCTTCGTCAGAATTAAAAATCTAAGTATTGGTGAAAATCTTGGATCCCCTTACAAATCTGAATTTTAAATTTAAATTTACTCTTTAAAACTGCGAAGGTCATTTAGATTAGACTGAAATTGAAATATGTATTACTAATCTCTTTAATCTCTGAATTTTTCATTTGGAATTCAAGGAATACACGATGTAAATAAGTGGACCTAATCCCCAATACTCAATTTGTCTAATGGGACAATAAAAACTTTATATTTCAATCTAATAAACTTTATTAAACTTGATATGTCAATCTCAAATTTGGACGGATGAATATCACTTTACGTTTCTAAACTTACCACTAATGAGATCTAAATGTTTAAAATGATATTAATCATTATTCAACATTCAAGTACGGCTTAAAATTTTCAATTTTCATTAATCTTCTTGAATCAACTTTTTCTGAACACATTGGACAAGAATCTTCACTTTCTAATATCCTAAAAAAAACATCAACATAAATATTTTACATAATTCAACAGTGTATCCTTTCATACTGTATGAATTCTGTTCGTAGTGCCGGAAAATCACACTCTGGACAAGCAGTTAAATCTTTTACTACAATATGTCGCCCCTATAAAAAATCCATACGAAATCAAAATTAACTACTCATGATTTTAAAAACTTACAGTCACTATACAAAACGGTATATTATTTTTGCAACTACTGCAAACCATCTCAGTTTCGGGTAAAACATTTTCACAATAAGGACAAGGAGTTAATGGTTCATCTGGATCAGTAATCATTTCTCCATCTTTTCCATTCTTTGGCGGCTTCCTAACCACCGCCTCAATTTTCTTTGCATATTTTGGATCAACTAACTTCCTATATTCCGGATTCATTAAAGTAGTTGCATATTTAAACGCTGCATATCGTAAACCAGCACGATGGCACTCAATCACAGTCGATGTTAATATTGGAACAACATCTGAAACAATAATTTATAAGCACCTCCTAATTAAACATCCCTAAAATTACTTACGTGATGGAAATTTGGAAATATTATTAGCTACCCGAATAAGCATTCGGGCACCTTTCATATGATCCCCACGCCGTACATGCAATCTTACAAGAATATAACTATGCAACAACATTAAATTCGCATGCATTTCATACGGAATTTTAATTCCATTGTGTTTTAATTCTTGATGCATTGTAAACAACACATCATGTGCATTCCGATAATTTCCATTAATCTGTTCTTCATTTGCAATAATTAAAGCTGATTTTGAAGCCTCTCTAAACTGTTTCTTCGCCATATACAAACGAAATAGATATTTTGGATCTTTTGGTAAACCATCTGTTTCACCCAATAAAAATTCTATCAAATTCCCTGCCAATGTGTCGTCTGCGGACGAAGCAACCACATCAATTGCAGCTGTAATAGCATCATTCTCATTTGTATTTGATCGTGCCGCTTTCAACAAATGTTTCATTGCTTTGTGATATTCACGTGCATGAAACCAATATTTGCCTGCTAACAAGCTATTTCTTTCATTTTCAAAAAACAATGCAACACTTGCAAAGTCCTGTGATTTAACATCTTCCTCAGAGAATGTATCTAAGAGGATTTGACCATACAATTCCATTTTGCCATATTTTCTTGCCAAATCAAACGCTTCTTCATTACATTTCGATAAAACTAAGAATTTTATAGCCGATTGTGTGTCGTTAAGATTTTGAAAGAACCTATAAAAAATACATATTAAATCAAAATACTGTGAGGTGTGACTATATATAATTACTTTGCAACTAATTTCGCTCCTTCTGTACTTTTAGTCTCTTGTACAAGTTCAACTGCAATTTCGGGATTATTTAAATGTTCCAAATGCAAACGGACTACAGAATCGTAATCCTTTGCTCGTTGATAAGCTTCTACAGCATCCTTATAATTCCCTTCACTCTCTTTCGCTTTTGCATATTGCATATGGATTTTATTAGACGTTATGTATGGCAAAAGTTCACCGATTTTCGGCCAATTTTTCAATTTAATATAATTCGATGCAGCTCTATCGTACAGTTGTGACCTTTCAAATAAATTCGCAGCTTCACCCAACTGTTTTTTCTTCTCCAATATCTCAGCACATTCTTTTAAAAGTTGCTTGTTCTCTAATTCTATAGCAATACTCATTCCATGTCTGTAACTGCCACAATGTAACGTACAACGAGCGATACCGCCTTTACATATGAATGTGTGTTCGCTATTTAAATTTTCTTGTAAACCTTTTTCATAGTGTCTAAGTGCCTCGGAATAATTCCCCCTAAATAAAATCTTAGTTGAAAGGACGGAAAAAGTTTGCAAAATAAACGGAAACCTACGTGAACTCCAACTGTTGTGCATATTCCCTGGAAATCAGTGCAATTTGCTCTGGAGCCATCTTTTTCGCCAACTGTAACGCTTGATCCCATTGCAACAAATCTCGTCTCATTTCCAATGCAGCAGCTGGATTTGATGAACTCAAAAACCATTCCTGTGCTTTGTCAAATTCCTCCAAATACATACTCATATATCCACATAATAATTTATAATCTTCAATATCGCGAAGATTCTCTAAAGCCCATACCATAGAGACGTCATCCAGGATCTTATAAACTCTTATAGCATAATCGACTTCTAAAAATGTTAAGAGTTTTTTGCCTAATGCAGTCCAATGGTCCCGAGATTGTAGTTGTTCACAAATATTAATTGCTGCACAGAACCTAAAAATAGAATTTTAGACAAAATCTTGTTGAGAGTAATCAGAACCGAATAAATCTTATTTGGTTTCTAATAGTTTTTTGATTAAACTTGTAAACCACGAACAGAAATTATTCTGGTTTACATTTTAACTGTAATTACCGATGCATTCCAGTTTGAATATTTAAATTCGCTTCCAATACAGCAGTTTCAGATTCATTAATTCCCAAACTATCGACACCATTCGTAGTTAATTGTATATGAGACAACTGTCCTCCCGTCGTAGCAGTCATAACATCACCACCATCCATTATTAAAGGAATTTGTTTTGTTACTAGATTCGTTTGTCCAAGTCTTTGTACAAACGATCCATTTATAGAATATGGAACATAAATGTATGTAATTATTTCTTGATCATCATATACAATGAAAACATTTCTATTGTGAACATAACTGTCCCACGTAACACCAGTAACTTTATTTGGTAAATTCGGTATTTTTAACACTTCATTGGTCACCTAAAAGAAATTTCTTCAAGTATAAATTTCTCATACATTAATTATAGAAAATTACAGCATTATACAAGTATCCATGACTCTTAATATCCAAATACACCAATCGAGTACCAGCTGGATCAGGAAAAATGTCGACCAATCCAACTGCATGCTTATATTGATTAGCTCGGGCCCATTCTTCCACATGAAAATATACAATATGGCCCATATCCGTACCGTAAATCAAAAAATCAGTTGTTAATGCATGACAGGTAATTACAACCGTCTCTGAATTGCTGTCTGGAAATAAAATCGTCTCCCGGTCCTCATGACAAACTTCCGGTTGTTCAATCATATGCAATTGTAATTTCCCTTCGAATAACACAGATGCGTATTCCGGATTCAATCGAATACTCGTAACACCGCCTAAATATTGTCGATCTTTCAACTTCATCGGAGCATCTTCATTGCCCGGTTGAGATCTTGTTAAATCGTAAAACCAAACACGATTATTCATACCAGCCGCAAGGTGATATTGTCCAACAGCAATAAAACTGGGTTCGACTTCGAGTGTTACAGGAATTGGTTTTAATTTCAACTAAAAATAGACTTAGTAATTGATAATAGACAGTTAATAGCATATTCGTATCATTACCATGTCATCACTGTATGTATAAAGACTAACTTCCGTTAAACTAGACAAAAGAGCAATTCGAGGTGGACAAACCGATGTAAGTGTGGGCATATGAGACACATACACATTTAAAGAGCCTCCTTTTGTACATACAGCCAACAATTGTCCATCAGCACTCCATGCAATTCGGTCCAAACCAGCTTCTTGGGGCAATGTTAAAACATTGGATGTTTCTTGTAGGTTTGCCAAGTCGTGAATTTTAACTCTAAAAAATTTTAACAAATCAAACTGTGCACTTTAGATACAAGCAATTTTTTACGTATTATCGCCACATGAAGCGGCTTTTCCAATTTTCTCCGAAATTGTAATATCCGTAAGAGTATTTTTGTGATTACGAATTTGGAACAATTCTTGTCCAACTTCCCGAATGTGTGTTGAAATTGCTATAAAAAAGCCAGCACTGAAACCTATCAGAATATATCCATCTCCAAACCATCGATAAGCGACTACATTTCCATAATGTTGCTGAAAGGCCAGTTCGATTGGATTGTCAGGGTCTAATAAATTGTACAAGTACAGCGTACGTTTACCAACAATAACACTAATCTGTAAATAAACTGGGATATTAAGTTTGAAGATTTGTGTATTAGAGAAAGTACAGTATTTTCGCCAGAAACGCGTTCGTCTAGTTTCATTTCAGAGAAGCGAATATCAGAAGGTTCAGCTCTGAGATTAATAACACGTAATGTATCTCCATCGGCATTACTGACTGAGATTGTTTTGTCTTCTGAACCAAAAGCCAATAAATCAGAAGCACTCCAAGAACCACAAGTGATTTTCTTGGAATGTTTACCAATTATTGGGATTCGACTTGATGTGTGATGGTTGTAAATGCATACGTTCCCTTTGATTGTACCAATTGCTAGAAATGGACCTGTTTTGGCCCACACTAAACAAGATGCATTGTCCTTTAATCCAATATCGATTACTGTCTTTTTTACGTTATTTGAATCCCATAAAGTTAGTTGGGACGACTGGGAAATTATTCCTAACAAGTCACCGTCTGCATCCCAATCAAAACCCGTGCAGAGGCTACAAAATAGATATTCATTTATTGATAATGGTGAGTGGAATGTTTTAAATTTGTACCCTGGTAGTCTGATTCTTTCCTGAATTTCTCCATAACGATCGAAAATGTTTATTATTGCATCTAGTCCAGTTGTAGCCAAATACATTCCAGAGCCTTTTTGCCATGCTATATAAATATCCCCATTTCCATGTGGTTGTTCTAATCTGAAGAGAAGCTGAAATTTTACAGGGTTTTAAAATATTTTAAGGTTAGCAGGATTTCTAAGGCTTTTTAAGTAAAATTTTGAGTTAACATCGAAGGAAAATTCTTTTCAAGTATTACCTTTTCACTTCCCATTTCAGCAAAATTCAATAAAACACTTGAAAACGACTATCTTCTTATTTTAACAATACAAACATTTTTATTGTTGTTATGACATTTAAAAAGCAATAAACTGTACATTGCAAACAATTCATTTGAACTACTGACTCTTGTTCTCATACTGTTCAACAGAGAGAACTTCAAATTTTGATTTCATTTAAAGTTTTTATTTATCTAATAAAATATAATATGTATAGCATAAACGTAGATCATATTTAATAATTGAAACATGAAATTCTATATTTTTAAACAAAATTAAAAACCAAATCTAAGAATAAACGTTTTAAATCTCCCGCGAGTACAAGATCACCAACTTTTTGCGAATAATACCCTATCATAAAATTATAAACTGTCAATTTGTGTTGCAAACTTCCGGTTTATGACAAGTGTATGATAAATGGTAAATGTGACAGTTTAATATAGAAAAAGCTTAAAAATTCCAGCTATTTTAAAAAGGTAGGTTTTTATAAATTATCCATTTTATTAGGATTAGCAATAAGTAAAAGAAGTAGTAGTAGTAAAATTCCAAGGGAATTGAAGAGATTTTCTTTTTAACTTTTCCTAGAGAGAAAACTAAAAACTCAATTTCTCAAGATGCCTTCTGAATATTACTGGTAATAAATGTATATTTTATTATATTAAGAACTAAATGTCCTAGTTAAAAATCAGATATCATTATTTATTTATTGTTAGCATGTGCTATTGTAAAATTTTCCATGAAGAAATCTAACCTAAAAATTTCTAAGTTCATATTTAACAATCCAATTTTATTTTTAGTGCTGATAATTTCTTCAAAAAGATGACTGACTTGGATTCACCCAGAAAAAATAACGATTGCTATTTCTATTACTACTCGACATGCACAAAGGTGGGTTACGCAATGTTATAAAATAATGTAACCATATGTAAATTATTTAATTAATTATAGGGTGATAACTGCACATTTAGACATGAACCGTCCGCTTTAGGGTGTGAAACAATGTGTTCTTTTTGGAAAGAAGGAAAATGTATGAACGTACATTGCAATTTTCGTCATATGGAATTAAGGGTATTCAACACACTTGCATTATACATATTTCAATTTCCCTTACTAAACGCATTGTTATTTTAGAAAAACCGTAAAGTAATACAATGTTATTGGGAGACTCAGCCTGGTGGCTGTTTAAAGTCCCATTGTCCCTTTATGCATCAACACCCGCGGCCTGGAGTCGACGAAGACCTTTTAAACAAGACTGATTCAGGTACTGTCTAATAAATTCCACAAATTTTCACATTGTAAATATAAAAACGTTTTCAGATCAAGACAAATTGAAACAGGGACAAGCGAATGACATCAAGAACTCGGCTGTGGACAGTTTGGTTGTTAACTTTGAAGAAGGTATGCAATTTGTTAAGTAATTAATTTTATACTGAAATGGAAGTGAATTATGGAGCAATATATGACAAGGGTGTTTGAAGAAAATGTTGTTACGTTATTTGTTAATTGTTATGTTGCCATTAAGAATCCTAAGTTTTTTTTTCAAAAAGAAACAAGATTGCTAGTTCTATTTTTCTAACAGATCAAGATCTGAAAATTGATTCTATTCAATTGGTTATTTTTCTAACTGAAAACTTAATACTGTGTTACGGAATACCGTATGATTGTGATAATTTTATATAGAGAAAATGCGAATATTTTTTGCTCGTGGTGCATTCTTGTATTACCAATTTTGGTGAGGGGTTTAAAATTCGATAAAAATTATATATCTACTATGTAGTATTTATTAATTAGGGTGGTTATTTAATATATTGTTATTGTACATATAGCAAAATGAAGTGAGAATGTTTGAGCCTTTATTATTTTGCCGTATGCACAAATGAAAAATTTATCATTTTCATTGTTATGTTCAGGGCTTGACGAAGTGTAGTTATATATTTTTTCCGTTTTTCTTATTATTATAACAATGTTATTGATTGTGTAAAGTAATCATTTACTTTCTAATGCATCTTTTTGGTACTTACCTTGTTAATTCGTTTTTCAATGTATTATATGCATATATACAGTGAGATTAAAGTTGTTTTTGTACCATACTTGTGTTTTCTTTGCTTCAAGAATGCACCCAGGAGATGACAGTTAGTTTTTATGGGATTTATTTATTTTAGTATGTTATTTCAGAGTCGGACAGTGAATCAGCACCAACATTTTCACCGACAAAAGCCCAAAACAGGAATGTTAAAGTGAAAACATTAGAAGAAATTCGTTTGGAAAAAGTTCAAGCTGAATCTGCTGCGTTCTATTCGTATTTAGGTAAGATTTTCTGTTGGATGTGTACATTTTAGTTTATATTGCGTTTCTTTTTTTAGAAAATAAAGAACAGAGTAAGGAGGATAAACATGACGATGAGGAAGATTTAAGACAGCGCCTTATTCAAAAGACCAAACTTCGACCAAATACACAAAATATCAATAAGAGACTAGCAGATGGGGAAGAAGAGGAACCTGTTAGACCGAAAAGGCAGAAGTTAAGTAAACCAACAAAACCGGATATTCAAGATATAAAAATTAAAACTTTGGATGAGATACGAGCGGAGAAATTACAAAAGTTAGCTCAAGAGGGAGAGAAACGGTCTAAAGATGAACTGGAAGTGAGTAGTACTAGTACCGACGATGTAACAATGAGTCCAGTGGAAGATGTGAGTCCTAAACGAAAAATAAAATTGCGAAGGAAACCTCTAGCGAATGAAGAGGTGAAAGTAAGCAGTTTGAATGAAAAGGAGGAAGAAAAGCAAATTTTACACAAAGACAGTTTGTTGGAACGTAGTGACTCGAATAAAACAGACGATGAGGTGCTTTTACTAGATGGAGATGAGGAATATGGAAATGTTTCATTGAAAACCGAAGATGATCTCTTAAATGAAATTGATTATTTATTAAATGAATAATAAAGTACAAATTTCTTATATAATTTATTTGAATGTATTTAGTAGCAATTATTTCACCGTTAATCATTTATACATATACATACGATGTCGAAATAAATTATTTTAAAATTATATTTTAAATTCAAAGGTCCCGCTAAACGATTCACGTTCGTTCTTTTCCCAGAGATATAGAGTAGGGGAGATAAAACTTCAACCTGCGCGAACGGGCAGAAATTGAAGCCCTCCATTTTCTGCACTACAGACCGGCAACCTCTTAGTGAGGCACTAAAACATCACCTAAAATAACTATTTTTTAGCGGAATAATTTAAAATAGGGTAAATAATGTCTATATCTATATCATAAAAAAATCATATATTAAACAACAAACAAATATTAAACACAATTTTTTATTGTCTTTCATGTATAACTTACCAATGAAGAGAAATATTTGGTTTCGGAAATTTTCTATTATTTTTATAATGTTTGGCTTGACACACAGCCATTTCTTCGTCCTTAAACACAACACAAGTTACTTAAACACAACAATAAAAGTAAACACCTTTAAATTTCACCTGTTGATCTGTCAAAATAAACTGAGGAATGTTAGGTTATTACTGCAGTAGTGCAGAAAATGGCTGACATTATGCCGTCTCCCAAAATTTGGATGCACACTCGTCGATGCTGGTTCTCCCTATTCTACTTCTCTGTCTTTTCCACATTCTCCATCTTTTTCACCCTCTCTTTCTATTCAATTTTTTGACAATTTCAATTTTTGACAACGTGCTTGGATCGTAAAGTCGTAAATAAGAATAAGTTAAGTGATTATTTTTTATTAAATAATAATCAAACTATAAAAACTTGCCACAATGGCAGAAGCAATGAAACAAACTGTAGCTAACAAGTTGAAAGGCATCGAAAGGTACAATTTTGATGAATTCCAATTTCATAACCTCATTTCGGCACAATCTGTTTCAGATACAATCCTGACAACTTACCGACTTTGGAACGTTATGTGGAAATTCAGTCCCGTGAAAATGCTTACGATTTGGAAGCTAATTTGGCCGTACTGAAATTGTATCAATTTAATCCAAACAGTTTCAATATTGAAATTGTTAGCCAGATTCTTCTAAAAGCATTGACGAATCTGCCTCATACAGATTTTATTCTGTGCAAATGCTTGCTAAATGAAGCCCAGGTAAATTCACATACATTTCATGGTTAATTTATAATATACATACATATTTAAAAAAAGTTAACAGCGAGTGAAATCTAATCTGAAATATAATCTTTCAGTTGGGAACCGAACCAATAAATCAAATAATCTATCTCGCTGACATTCTGGAACAGTGTGATTTTACCCTATTTTGGACAAGAATCCATTCTTTACCTGATCTGACTCAGCGAATTGTTGGATTTCTCGATACAATAAGGAAATTCGTATGCCATGTTGTTGGAATTACATTCCAAACAATAGATCGAGCCCATTTGTCGCAATTATTGGGTGATGTGGACGATGGTACGTTAAAGATTTGGGTGAAGAAGTACGGATGGAAAGAAGATGGCAAATTAATTTTTATTACAAATCAAGATGAGAATATAAAAACAAAGAACATCAATGAAAAAATTGATTTTGAAAATGTGGGTGGTATTATGGCCTCTTGTCGCTAAGTATTTAAATAAATTAAAGCTGAATTTGTAACTTTTTGTCTTATTTACCAAAAATTCAAAAAGGAAGAATTGAATTGGGGAATGATTGGGGATTCTCTCCATTTTCAAAATTCAAATGTTAAAGTCACTCTTTTTAGTAGACGTCAACAGTGAAGAAGAAGAGAAAATATTATCTACATAACCTTAATTTTCATGAAAATTGAAAGTTAGGGAGTTTCCAGGAATAAAAATATAATTTTAGTTTTCGAAAGTCAAACATGAGTAGGGCACAAAACTATGGTTCCATATCTACACCAACTGTGGAGTTTAGTGGTAGTGGTAGTCAATATGCAGATTTTAATAGTCTTTGTGACAATGTTGTAACAAATGTTTACACGATAAATTCCAGTCTGAAGACTTTAGAAAGTGCTGCAAAGACAATAGGAACTGCAAAAGACAACCAAGGAGTACGCAATAAAATGTAACATTGCAATCATTATCTTGTACCTTATACTAAACAAGATTTTCTAGACATGTAACACAATTAAGCACAAATCAAATTGCTTCGGTTACCAGCAAAGATTTGCACAAATTGAAGATTCTTGTGGCCAAAGGTGAGAAACAGAAGCAATTGCAGGTTGAGAAGTTGGAGGAAAATTTTAAAGAAGCGGTTAATCGTTATTATACCTTACAAAAGGTTTGCATTTTGCACAATGATAAGCTAAAAATGATGTAACCTTGTGTTTAGGAGGTAGCCAACAAACAGAAATCCCATTTACTTATTCAAGAAGAAAATGAAGTATCATCCGATGAAGATACAGAGTCTCAAAGACAGGCTCAATTATCTCGAGAGATGGCATTCGAACAGGATATGCTTTTGGAACGAGAATCGCGTATTAAAGAAATTGAATCGGATATTTTGGACGTGAATCAAATAATGCGAGAGCTGGGGTCGTTAGTACATTTACAAGCCGAAACTATTGGTTAGAAGATTCAATATCTTTTATAATCTTGCATTGTAAGATTGTTTCTCTTGTTTTTTAGATAACATAGAAAATAGCATTGATCATGCAGTTGGTAACGTTGAAGAAGGAACCGAACAATTGGCAAAAGCGTCAAGATATCAAACAAGATACAGGAGAAAGTTATTGTATATAGTTGTAATTGCATTAATAGTTGCTGCAATAGTAATTGGTATACTAGTTTCACAATTAAAACGATAAAGATTCTTATTAATACTAACCATAATCATAACAAAATACATAATTGTGATAATTATATACATACATATGTATAACTTATTATTGTAGTACCAAATTTTATTCAAAAATGTATTTTACCGTAGGTCATTGAGTTAAGCCTTGTAACTCAATAGTTCATTTCTTCTAAAAAAAGATCACCCGCTCAGTGTGCATGCCTCAGCAACAACCAATCGTATCTCTAAATATTGAAGCCGAAACACACATCTAAAATTTCTTGAATTTTTTTTCGCAGTTCAAAAGAAAAGGGTGTTTGTTTTTGTATTTCCTTGATTATTCGGAAAAAAATGTATTTTTTCGTTAATTTATGAAATATATGCAAAAGTATTTATAAAATATGAACTAAATATTTGTAAAAAGTGAAGAAAAATAAGCGTTTTTAAATTTCCCGCTCATCAATTTTTGGACCTGTGTAAAATAGACTTCAAATTGAGGTTATGTACCTATCTCTTCTTACTCTAGGTGAAATGAACTATAGAATTTGATTAGTAAATAAGTTTTCCAAATTTTTCATTTTTGTTAAATGTGAAAACTTTTGAATTTTATATGTATTATTAAAATTAATTTTGATTGTTTATACAACTTTAATTTTACATTTACTTATTATACATACAATAAACTAAACTAATGTTTTTTTTAAATAAAGTTAACATTATTTGCAAAATTATTTTTATTTATGAGGCAAATCTTAATTTATTTCAGTTATATTTTATTAAAATGGAACTGCCCCACTTTCAATTAATACCTTCGTTGGAGGTTGAAAAAGGTGGAAAAATGAATTTTATAACATAAATAATACAATTTGTTGCATGTTCATGTTATTATCAGTTTAAAAACAGAAAAACACGTATTCATAATACATATAGAATATATAGATATTTTGTTTATAGATGGACAATGATCATTAAGCATTGGTATTTTTTTTATCTAAATAACAACAGAATTCATCAATAAAGGTATTTGTTTATTTTCAGTGTTGTAGAGAAAATATATTCACATATTTTCGCTGTCGCTGGCGCGAAAAGAGTAGAACTTATATTTCATACACTGCACGTGTATAGCATTAAAATACGTACATATACTTTGGTCTTTTACTGTTTTTGTGATGTTCAAAGACAACATAAAATAACTCAATAATAGGCTATACATAGATATAGTTTATTTATAGCTAAAAAACATCTTTTTTCGGTAGTCTCAACAATTATTAAATCTCACTTTATAGATCGTTGATAAATACTGGATTTATAAAAGCGATTATGATTACATCCGATAATAATACCTATATATACCTAAATTTGTATGAATACGAGGAATACATATATGTATATGTTATTTTTCAGCAAATCATTCTTCGTAAATTATATTGTCATTGTGTGTACCTAGATACGACATATCTCACTAATATATCTACATATGTTTGTCAGTACATCTTATAAATTTGTAAATAAAGTACAAAATGAATCCAATCAAGCAATCCATTTAATCCGAGATTTAATCTCAATGTTAGGCACACGTTTTATAGATCCATCTCTATCAATATCAAGCAGTTATTTTCATCAAGATTTTCATAGCACAACTACACAATAAGTGGGTACAAGTGGCTAATCGAAATCGATTAGGTACTACAGACTACAGATAATTTATCTTGTATATATTATAATATTAAAAAATGCGATAATTTTCAATCGGCTTCTGCACCTGCAATTATTTGTGGATTGAAATATTTTAAAGTATCTATACAAATTTAAATTTTGAAATTGTACATATACATTACTTATACTATAAGACATAGAATAATTAGACTACGTAGTCTCATTATTCTATGCTATAGGCAAATCCAATGTACCGTATATAAGGTTGTCTTAAACAATATATACGGCGGTGTATGTGCAATAAAAAAGATATAATATACAAAGATCTTCAAACTTATTAATTGGAGAGTACCTAATCAATTATCGATTTTCCTGTTCCTACTGGGGATTTAGAAAACACACATAACATATACCAATATAGCCGTTCAGCAGGGATAAAAATTTCTTCAGGACTTTCGAGAAATTTTTAATGACAGGTTCACGGAGTCAAACCAAGCCGAAAAACCAACATGCACTTTCAGAGACAATCCTCTTGGGATAACAAGTGCGGTAACGATAATGTTACCGGAAGGCTGCAACATATCCACAACATTTTTTGGTGCTGTGAATAGGAATTGTACCTTTAAATATTTTTTTTTTAAATTATGGTTCCATTGACACTTAACAATTTTATAGGATACTAGAAGAAAAAAATGAAAATTATATGGAACAACCAACTGAAGCATGATTTTGCCGTACGTTGTCATTGACAATTTGCGGCAAAAACTTGACTGTGGCGAACGCTTGGCTTCCGTACGATTTTTAACTATTTAGCGTGGTTTTCCGAACGCAGGACCAAAAACCAAATTTTGTATATATGTACATATATAAGTAAAAACTTAATTCTGTCCCAAACGGCATGCCATAGATATAGGTCATCAAAGTTCTTGAGAAAAATTCTTTTTAAATATCTTCTAACTGTAACACGTTGGAATAACAAAATATGGCAAACTTACTTAGGTCATTGTGGAATATGTTTCTGTAAAATGTGAGAAAAGACGGGCACTTCTAACATGACTTTTTGACAAATTTATTAAGGAAACTTTTTTGTATCTTGCATTTTTTTTCGTACGACGCACCGTTTTAAAAAAATGCAATTATATTAGAACTTGTCAAAAATTTTCGAATTTTTTTTAACTATAGGGGCCCGTAACTTTTTAGTTATAATGAACCGAAAAATCTAAAAAAAATATTTTAAGGTCATTGTAGGATATTTAAGATAATTCTTTATACATTTTTAATTTTCAAATATTTTAAAATGCCGAAGAAGTTGATGGCCTATATTTCCATAAGGGTGCATTTCCGAAAACATTGTTATAAAGTTTTAGAGGACTCAGGATGACTCTAGCATCACGCGCATAAATTTAAGATATCTACATACCTATGTATATCTATGGCGAGCAATTTTAAATAAAAATGCACAATTAATTTTTAATCTTCTCTTCTATTGTAGGTATGTTCTCTGGTATTATATTAATAGTTTAGTTATACCTATGTATAATCATTATTAAACAAACAACATTGTGATTCCAAAGTAATTCGTGCATGTTCCATATTAAATTTTAAAGTGATTTAGATTTAAATAGAGTTTAATTTGAAAATGTTGGTTAGAAAAATCTGAAAAACCAAAAATCGTGAATATTTGAAATTTTGGCTATAGCTGGGGTTATCCAGAGGGGCTGATCGATCTAAAATAATTTCTGGTGAAGACTTACAAAATCCAAAATTTTATCTAGTTAAAATAATTAATACTCGAAAAGCATGAATTATGGAAATAAATTACCTAAAATAAAGGCTATTGAAATTTAATAAGGAACCCAAAAATTAAATAAAAACTTGGGGGTTCTATTCAAAATGACGAAGCTGATATTAACCACTTTGAAAATAGATAGACCAGTTCCTATGGATAGCCCCTGCAGTCAAAATTTCAAATGCCTATATTATTATCCGTTTTCTAGATCTAACCAACGATTTAAAATGGAACATCCTGTATCGACTTTTGAACATATTACTCTCTTTAATAACAATAGTAGGTATACCTTGCACATAAAGTTTTATTCACGAATGTTGATGTTGATCGTTACGTAAACAATCAAAACCACTGTTTCAATAATGATTTTGATTATTACGTAACGGTCAGGATTCTTGAATCCAACTCTATATATACCTCTATATGTAATTGCTGACATAATTATTTAATGCAAAAAATAACAAAAATTGTTGAGTTTAATAAAGGTTTTGGCCTTAAGAAGATTTAGTAATGCATAATACCTATACATGGGTATCTAAATATGTACTTTGTATTGTTACTATTGTAATGTTGCAATTTACTTTAACTGCTAGCGGACTATTATAGGACAAATTGTTTATAATGCGCTCATCAAATGCTTTTCAAAGTATGAACGATTAGTTTTTGTTTTCCTTGTTTTCTATTCAATCAAAATCCAATTATTTGTACGTAAGTTAGTTACTTACAAAATGTATTATTTATAAGTCATTCGACATGAAAACGAAAAAATGTAGATATAAGACAATGAAATATGTTTTAATTGCATTTGGAAAATAAAAATAAATTAAAGTACACGTAACATATTGCTTAATTTGAGTACTATATGCATGCATTTATCTATTAACAATAAATATAACAATAAAAGTAAGTATTTAAACTGTGAAGTTTAACGTTTGCGAATCATTGTTATTAAGTGGGTATTAGCGTTTAATTTTGCTTTACGTACAGGTAAGTTTCGAGAAAATTGCGACCTCTAAGAAATTGATAAGTAATTCGAATTGGAATCCATCAAATTTGCTTATTTAAAATTTAATCGAGTAAATATCTTATCACAAATTATTTAAAAACTGGTATAAATATTGCGAATAGATTACGACTTTTCACATTATTTGCAAAACGATTTTCATAAAATAACAGCAATGAAATTCATTAGTATTCTAAGCTTAATATCGCTAGTGCTTGCGACACCAGTTGAGCGACCACTGCAAAAACTTAAAACCGATTTAAAATTGGATGATGAAGCCACCATGTCAACGGTAATACCAAAGTTATTATTTCTTACTTACCTAAATCATGCAGCTTAATAACTGACATAAATCATTTAAAGGCCGAATTAATCCAACATCGTGGTTATCCCTGTGAAGTCCATCATGCTGTCACTTCAGATGGTTACATATTGGCATTACATCGAATTCCCTATGGAAAAAAATCTGGTCCAGCTGACAATAAGAAAGTGATTTTGGTAATGCACGGAATCCTCCAATCTGCAGCCGATTGGGTTATCACAGGAGACCAGAATGGATTGGGATACATATTGGCCGATCAAGGATTTGACGTATGGCTAGGAAATGCTCGAGGTACAACTGATTCACGCAATCACACCACTCTTGATCCCGATCATACGGATTTCTGGAAATTTAGTTGGCATGAAATTGGGAACTTGGATTTACCAGCCAATATTGACTATATTTTGGAACATACAAATCAAGAGAGTCTACACTATGTGGGATACTCTCAGGGTACTACATCTTACTTCGTTATGACTTCCACTCGACCAGAGTATAATAAGAAAATTCAAGTGGCTACCCTTATGGCTCCCATTGCCTACATGACTCATGCATTTAGTCCAATTTTACGATTTGCCGCGGCTTTTGATGGTTTAGAAGAAGTACGTGTATGAACAGTTCTTTGCTTTTTTTTATTGAATATTTTTAGGCTCTCTTCGATTTGTTTGGAGTTGGGGAATTTCTGCCAAGTTCATCAGTCTTAGCAGTGGTAGGAGATCTTCTTTGTGGAGATGATGATATTACACAAGCTCTTTGTACTAATTCACTTTTTGCTATTTGCGGATTCAGTCCATCCGAAATGAATTCGACTATTTTACCAACTTTGATGGGACACTCACCAGCTGGTGCTTCTTCAAGACAATTATTCCATTATGCCCAAGAAATCAATTCAGGTAGATTTAGTTAACTTGAAATTCCAAAGTAATTTTCTAATGTAACATTGCTTATAGGCCATTTTAGACAGTACGATCATGGTATGATTGAAAATATGGCCGAATACGGATCATTGTCTCCTCCAGACTACGATCCATCCAAAATAACAGCCCCAACATTTTTATTTTATAGTAAAGGTGACTGGTTGGCGGACACTGGAGATGTTGAAAATTTTTGTGACAAATTGTCAAACTGTCAACTCACTTTAGTCTCTGAAGAAACATGGAATCATTTAGATTATACATATGGAATTAATGCGCCTCGGTTAGTTTATGACAAATTAGTTGCTATTCATTCAAGATACTGAAGATTTATCATAAATAGACGAACATGTTTTTATAATAATATATTTTTATATCAATAAGTACACAAACGTGGTAGTTGTTTACCTTTCTAAATAAAACAATTATTAGCTTATTAGGTAGTATTGATAAGAATCTTCAATTTTACATTAGATCAGATTTAGTTAATATACATAAGTAAAAGTTGTCAAAACAGAAAATCCAATTATATATAAAAATTTAGAATAAGAGTGGACACACATTGTTTGTAGTTTGCTCAAAATTTTTTGCACACAAATTATTATATTTGAAAGTTTTCAATTTCTATAAAATTTGATATACACATACCTAGGTACGTATTATTTCTATAAACGTCTACAAGAACTGGACTATACTAAAAACGTAAGTTCACACAAATAGAATAAATTCTGAATATTACCATTATTTGGAATTGGATAAATTTCGTTATCTTTCATTAAAAAAAAAATACATATAGGTATAGATGTCAACGTTGAACCGTTAAAAAACTTTCATTGACTTCAGAGAATAATAGGATTATCAGGTGAATGTCTGGCAAATAACTGAAACAGCAGAGAGATATTCGAATGCTTCTTATTGTAGAACTAACGTACCTTTGAACTTATTGATCAAAGCGCAAATAATCGCTAAGCCTAAAAAAAGAAATGCTTATTTAATGCTTTGTTTTAATTGTCTGTGGATTACTTTCATCTTATCTACATCTATAGAATGAATTAATATCTATTTATGAAAAACAATACGTATATAAATACAGGATATTTGCAGTACTATCTGTATTAAGTAGAAAAACTGCTAAAATGAAGTTCATATTTGTTGTGAGTTTATTGGCCCTTACATATTGTACTTTAGCAGTGGAAGTTAGTGATGATTACATACACACTCGTAAAGAAAAAATTGTGGCAGACACATTGGCTCAACAAGAAGAAATATGGAAAAGGTATGGAGTCAATCCACGACTGGATCAAGAAGCAACAATGACAGTGGTAACATTTTGACTTTTTTCAATAATTTACACAGTTTTTACGCGAAAAATGTTCCTAGACACAACTAATTGAATCTAGAGGATATCCAGTTGAAGAGCACAGTGTACAAACATCGGATGGTTATATTTTGGCATTGCATCGCATTCCATATGGGAAAAAGTCTGGCCCTGCTTCAAACAAGAAGGTGATCTTTGTAATGCACGGAATATTGCAGTCATCTGCCGATTGGGTTATTACATCAGAAGACAAAGGACTAGGATACATTTTGGCAAATGAAGGCTTTGATGTTTGGCTAGGAAATGCGCGCGGTACTACATACTCCCGCAATCATACCACTTTGAATCCAGATAAAGCAGATTTTTGGAAATTCAGTTGGCACGAAATTGGAAACATTGATTTACCTTCCCAAATTGACTACATTTTGGAGAAAACTGGAGAGAGTGCTTTACATTACGTTGGATATTCACAGGGTACTACTTCGTACTTTGTTATGGCCTCCACCCGCCCAGAATACAATAATAAAATCAAAGTGGCTACATTAATGGCTCCAATTGCTTATATGGGACATATGTACAGTCCAATTTTACGTATAGCCGCCACGTTCCAAGGCGTTGCAGAGGTAATAATTTTGCTTATTGTCTTTTATGATGCATATGGGTAACATTTAAATCGATGTGTGTTTTAGACTCTTCTGTCACTTTTTGGAGTGAATGAATTCCTTCCAAGCAACTCTTTATTGGCCACAGTTGGAGATCTTCTTTGTGGAGACGATTCTATCACTCAAGTTTTATGTACTAACGGTTTGTTTGCCATTTGCGGTTTCAGCGCCTCAGAAATGAATGCCACTCTCTTACCCACTTTAATGGGTCACACCCCAGCAGGTTCATCTGTTAGACAAATATACCATTATGGACAAGAAATCAATTCAGGTATTAATCTGAAAGAGTGATATGATTTTTTTAAAATGTGTCATACAATTAATTTCTAGGCAAATTTAGAATGTATGATTATGGATTACTTTCAAATTTGGGAATTTATGGTTCTACATCCCCACCAAAATATGATTATTCTAAAATAACTTCAAAAATTTACTTGTTCTATAGTAGCAACGATTGGATGGCAGATACAGGAGACGTTGAAAAGTTTTGCGATCAACTAAGTCAATGTGAACGAATTTTGGTTAGCAAAAGTACTTGGAATCACTTGGATTTCACGTACGGGATAAATGCTAAGCGTTTGGTTTATGATAAATTAGTCAGTATTCAAAATAGACATTAAGACATAAAACAGTACATATTAATACATAAATACATGGAATTACACTAATTTTAGCTCTTCTCTTTTGTCCTCTAAAAGTCTATAATAATATAGCCGTTTAGCCATTTTTTTTGCCACAAATCTAAGGTTAATTCTGAGTTAAATAACTACATATTTCAATTATATATTGAATTCAAAAATGCGATAAAATAGTACATTAATGAATGAGTTGCATAAGGCAAATTTTATGGCAAAAGTGGCGTTATTGCGGATTTGCGAAGCAACTAATCTACATTACTGTCGACTTATTAGTAAATTTTTTTATTTTGAGGTTGTAATTCTCTAACTCTATGAAATAATTGACATAAATTTTAAATGACAAGTGCTTGTTTTAATTTATTGGATGCATGTTTTATGCAATCGTAAAATACAAAAAGTTACTAAAATTAACTAGATATTCAATTTTTCATATAAAATCTTGAAAAATTCACCGAAATGCAAAAAATAGCATCAAGGATTCGTTGCATAAGGCATTTTATGGCAATCGAGGCTTATGCAACTCGTTCATTAATATACATTTCAGTTTTAATGCTTCAAGGGCGAGCTTAAATGAAACGGACTCTCGTCTATATACACCAGACACATGAAAATACACTAAGGAAATGCAAATGCGAAAGGCCGGTCGAAAATAGTGGGTGGGTTCAGTTCGTAGTTACCAGATTCGTACGTCAACGTCACCCAATTTGAAACACACGTACGTGCGCTGATACCGGTTTTTCGCAAATTCAAATCTCACGTAAATTTTGCACCACTTTACCAGAAATATGTAGTAACTTCGTCATTCGTCACACACATATCCCTTGTCCAAAAAAAACTGTTTTTTTTTTAATAAAATTAAGCTGGATTTACAAACTTGCGAGGTTGAAATACTTCAAATCCACGCTTTAGCGAACCCAATCAAATGAAATATCTTCAAACCAGATCATGAGTAAACAACGGGGATTCTTTTATTAACAAGAAAATAAATAAAACCTCGTTCGAAGCTCAGTTATCCAAATATGGTAAATAAAACAAAATCATTCAGCATCACAGCATATCAGTCATTTCAACGCCAGAATGATCAGAGATCATCTGTGTCGCGAATTGCAAAGTAAAGAAAAAATAGCATAAATGTGTTAGATGTCGCAAGCTAAACAGCTACACTCCGGATGAAATCAAAACGATTTATCTCGATAATTTAAGAAAAATCTCGAATATCGAAAAGTTGATATTTCAAAAATAGTACATATATTGTTTATCAAGTGTACGTAGAAAATAAAATTTCCTGTGCGAGTGTATGAGATTGCGGTATTAGGCCGTAGGCCGAATGACGCAACATACACGAGCACAGAAAATTATTTTCTACACGAGTTAAACACTATACTTTATCTACGCCCGATATCTATACATTAGTAATACAGTAAAATACTATATAAACTGAATATAATTTTTTAATTTGTCAATTGAATGACAGATTTGTTTGTCACCAGAATGACAGGAAAACAGAAAGTGCCATAACTACTGTCACTTTCTGTACAACTTTGCACAAAACCGTGTAGAAAAGTACTGACCTACATGATCTGCGAAAAGTACAGTTTTCAATGTGTCAAAACAGTTTAGAATGAAACACTTTCCATGTCGGGCGTAGATAAAAGGAATTGAACTGAACATAGCTGCAGACGTGTGACGTCACTTGGAGAAGCCTAATTGAAGTGCGCAGTTCTCATTCTCTCTAGAACAACGAGGTGCGCAATGCTGGGTTATTCTTAAAAAAAACACGAAGCAACATTCTCTCTTTTTTTCGCCAGTCGAGAATTAAAATTAGCAAAATATTTAGTTGAGTTATATCTAATCCATATTCTATTTACAATTAGTGCTTTACAATTAATAAATTTTATTGTAATACAAAATATAAACTACTACACCGTTTAGGCACTAAGTCTAATCAGGTCCAGGTGTGTGTTTTTGACGAACCGTGTTGTTGTTTTGAACAATATCTTGTCACGATTCCTATAACTTTGACGGTGCCCTGAGATCCTGAGAAGTACCAGCCGAGCCTTAAGGAATAAAATTACGGAGGTACATTAATGTGAGTACATATTTTTCATTTTATATATTTGTTGTATCTCTTTATTTATTAATTATTAACATATTTCATATAATGATTGTTAGGGGCCAAAACTTTGGTAATTTCAGATTTTCTTCTGACACCAGTTGTAATACATCGATTTTGTGAATAGATTTTAATAGGGAGTTAATTACAAACACTTGCAAATTCTTATAATTTACAATTAGACTTAATAACTTGAACTTGGCTGATATTGGTGATTAATTAGGACTATTTTTGGTGCCAGTACACTTTAGCGGCGTGCGAATTTCGAAAAACTAACTTTACAGAAAGAAAGAACGCGTCTTTAATAGTACATTTGTGAAGAAAAATTTGCGGAAGACCCCCGATTTTCCGAGAAAATTGCAATTGAAAATTGCAATTTTTCACCAAATTTCTGACGTTTCTCGACAAATCTTACTAAATACAACTAGATTTAGTGTGAAATGAAGTGACCTTGATGTGTTCCATTAATGTTCCATTTAAATTAGTGGCGGGAAATTTAAATTTTCTTGTTTTTTCGCTTTATTCGCTTTATGTGTTTTCTCCTTCTTTTAAATAATAAATATTCAATTTTAGAATTTTAATTCTATATTTAAAAAATGGTATATTGAAATTGCTAATTTCCCATGATATACCTCTTCAAATATCCGTATTTAGGTTTGATTAGGTTCAGGTTAGGTTAGGTTAGGTTTGGATAGATTTTTTTGACTCCCCACACTGTAATGGGCAACAACAACTGCTACGCACACGCACTTCACTTCGCTTCGCGAAGTGAAGAGCGTGTGCGTACAAAAAATTCCCGTACTTAGGTCTGGTTAGATTCAGGTTAGGTTAGGTTAGGTTTGGATAGATTTTTTTGACTCCCCACACTGTAATGGGCAACAACAACTGTTACGCACACGCTCTTCACTTCGCGAAGCGAAGTGAAGAGCGTGTGCGTAGAACATAATTCAAATTTCCCGCCACTAATTCAAATAGAACACAAGTGGAACACGCCAGTGTCACTCTAAATGAGGTTAAAATTCTAGGGAATTGTCAAAAATTTAGTGAAAAATGCAATTTTCAAATGCAATTTTCTCGGAAAATCGGGGGTCTTCCGCAAATTTTTCTTCACAAATGTACTATTAAAGACGCGTTCTTTCTTTCTGTAAAGTTAGTTTTTCGAAATTCGCACGCCGCTAAAGCGTACCGGACCCCTATTTTTATATACTGAAATTAATGAATGCGAGAGACACTTTGCTTTAGTTTATATAGAAAAAAATAGTATTTTTCATAATTTACATTATGACTCTAAATTAATATATTTAGTAAATCTAAACTTCCTTCCTTATTATAAGTTTGCAAAATTTTATATGAAGATTTCCTCTGGAAACAAGTAGCTTGCATTTTTACGAGCATTTTTAGAACAATGCATTCATTTAGGGATCGGATCGGAAGTGTTAGACGCATTCGAGGACAAATAATAGCTTTGTACATAACATATACAGGATGATTTATAAAATAAAGGTGGAATACATATACAGGATGATGATTAACTTATGAAATAGGTAAATGTATGTAGGTGGGGTACCTAACAGTATTTATATGTATATTAATTTGTTTCTATGATTAAACCTAAACCGATGATATAATTTATTATTTCTTCATCGATTTTTATTATTTATTATTTATTTCTATAAGAGCTGTTATTTACTTGATTGCGCCTAATAATTACATTTCTAATACTACATATATAGACATATGTAAATATGTATAAATACAAGAAATACAATCTATATTTCGCTGTTCTGAATTGTAAATTTTCTTGCTATTCTGCGAATTCTTTTTTGTTATTTAAGGGAATATTTCCAAGTTTTCTCTAGCACATCGGGAGAGAGTCAATAAAGTTCGAAGTGAGAGGCATGATGTGCTAAGTAATAGTAAATTGGCGACGGGCGTAGTACGTACAGACATCGCATGGGATGGAAAATTTTTAATAATTTACGCATCTTGCGGACGCCTCCGCCAAAATCGTCTCATGAAGTTATTAAGTCAAGTCATATTTTTTGGTGAAATAGATTTAAAATAAATAAAATAATTTAGATAAATAATATCAATAAATGTAAATTAAAATACAATAATAATGGCATGTTTTCCGTACCAATATTCTTAAAAATCGCATATGTTTTTTGAAATTTGAGCTCTGTTCCAGTGTTCCACCATATATTGAATTTTTAGCTACAATTAAAAATTATCCAGTCCATAAATCCATTATTAACCTTCATGAGACTGCATTATGTCTCGTAAAATATTCCCTTACCTTTATTTTATTATGAGTTCACGTCAATTAAGAACATTTCTTCAGAATCAGTATGTAATGACTAACGAGGCATTTTCCGATTCCATCCTCATTGTTGTTATATTCAGGTAACTAATATATGTATATGTATTTATTCACCTTCAGTATGTAATGTATTATTACTTTGAAACACGTTTTTAAGATGGAAAGAGATCTATTTCTCTTCAAAAACAAAATCTAGACAACCTTCCCCACTTGCGTTTGGTTTTTAAGATTACCGCTAAGGTATAATTTATTTAGATTATTGTCATTTATTCATGCTTATTAACGACATAAAATTATCATTAGTGACATATGTCAAATGTTGACCTACATAAAAATTTGTAATGAAAAACATTCGAATTTCAAAAGATACTTTTTTTTAATTATACCTATGTAATTACCATTAGGTATGTAGGTACCATCATGTATACAGGGTGTCCCGTTTCAAACCTCCTGCCTTAGATATCTGGAAAACCGAAAAAGCTATTAACCCGAAATTTTGGTTACGGATGTTATCGGGAGGGGCTGATCGATCGAAAATATTTACAAATGAATAGCACTTCTGGTTATACCGGAAGTAGACACTAACGTTATTTTAAATGGAACACCCCATTTTTAATTGCATTTTTGGATTCCTTGTCAAATTTTAATGCTACTGTGCGCTTATGTAAGCGTGGCCTACGATGATTAATGTCACTGCCGCTTCATAGAGGAGCACGATGTAAGGTACGATATCTCCAAAATTTACAGTTTTTTGAGATAATAATTATTTTATGTCAAATTTTGACCTTAGCACTGTTTTACTTAAAAAATTGTAAAACGAGTCAGAATTGAGATATTAAGCTAAAATTTGGACTGAAAATAGTCGAAAAGATAAGCTATAAGGTTGTCTAATAGACCTCGTGCAATGAAGATCGCCAACTTCAGGGTGTGGGAACTGCACATGCGCAGTAACGATTATTTTTAAAATTAACGATAGATTATTAAATACAATTAGCAAATATTTAATGAAAATACAAGAAATTAAGCAAAAAACTTTGAAAACACTCGAAATGTCAATTTACAATCGATGGTATTTAATAATTTTTGGTTAGATTTCAAAATAATCGTTACTGCGCATGTGCAGTTCCCACACCCTGAAGTTGGCGATCTCCATTGCACGAGGTCTATTGGTTTAGCATTTCTGATTATACAGGGTGTTGTCATAATTATTTACATTTGCAGCAACTTTAAAGTAGAAAATCGTTCCTTCTACCTAGGATGGACAGATTTTGAGATATTTAAAAACTAATCGTATGTTACAGTTTTTGATAGAGTTTTAACCTTTTCTAACATTTGCGGGGGTGATTGTGGAAATAAAATGATTTATTTTGTTAAATTGAGTTATTTCGTCCTAAATCTCTCATAGGTTTCAATTGAAAATGATCTTTTGGTCAAAATTTCAGAGTTTTCAGCAAATTGTTTTTAAGACAAACTCAGGAGACGCCGGTCCGATCCCCGCTGAGGTCTAAAACTTTTTTGGACTTTTTTCGCAATTAATGGCATCCAAACGTTTTAATATTTGTTAAAATCTTTTAAAGACAATTAATGAGAAACAGTTTAACTATTGAAAGGCTCATTTAGGGCATAAATTAACAATAATATTCAAAAAAAACCTGCTCTTATTTCATAAATTTCTAAATAACTCAAAATCTGCCCATCCTATGTATAAGGTATGCGTATACCATTCGATACAGAATTAAATTCTCTATCGAACAAGCCAAAAAACTTCAGGGTGTTCCATTTGAAATAAGAAAGTTATTCTACTTTAAAATTGCTACAAATGTAAATGGTTATAACAACACCCTGCATAATCAGAAATGCTGAACCAATTAGACAGTCTTGTAGCTTTCCTTTTCGACTATCTTCAGTCCAAATTTTAGCTTAATATCTCAATTCTGACTCGTTTTACAATTTTTTAAGTAAAACGCTTTGGCTAAGGCCAAAATTTGACATAAAATAATTATTATCTCAAAAACTATAAATTTTGGAGATACAAAATTATTATTACAAATTTACCTTACATAAAGTAGCATTAAAATTTGACAAGAAATCAAAAATGCAATTAAAAATGGGGTATTCCATTTAAAATAACGAAGTTAGTGTCGACTTCCGGTTTAACCGGAAGTGCTATTCATTTAAAAATATTTTCGATCGATCAGCCCCTCCCGATAACATCCGTAACCAAAATTTCAGGTTAATAGCTTTTACAGTTTTCGTGTTATCTTCGGCGGGAGGTTTGAAATGGGACTCCCTGTATTTAATTACCCGTTTCTTCGGGTTACATTTCCATGCCTAAAGGATTTATGACTTACTGTTGGACAGCTATTTTATCATCATGTTGTTTTTTATGTTATCAGTGCTGAATTATATTCGTTCACAGTCAAAAACAATCCTGTTCGAACGCAGCCCAATCCTCTCGCTGCGACTACTCTGTTTTCGGCTGGATTTTTGTCGGGCCAGTTGCAACGTCTAACGCCGTCATAACAAAGTGGAAACTGTGCCGCACCAACTGCACGTTGCTGCATTCTGATTCAATCTTGAACGAAATGAACGAATTAATTCTATTTCGTCCAAGAAAAGAAGGTGTCTGTCGAGTTGCCGTTGTCAGAACAGCTGAAGGAGTGGTCAAACATACCCTTATTAAATTGCGCCCTTTTCACATGTATATTTAATTCTCTGTTTGTTTATAGGTTCAATCGGCTATATCTACTTCATTCTTACATCAAGCAATGGAAGCAATATTGAAAGCCCACCACAGGGAAATCCTGGAGCAGGTGAAGAGGTTGACTCAGCTCCACGAGAGGTACGAGACTCGCGCTCCTGTTTTGGAGGTATATCGTAGGGCCGCTCAGAGAATCGCCACTGAGACTTCCGACTTTGTCCTGGAGTCATGCCTCCATTTGAATGGACTACCTCCAGAGGATAAATGGTCGATAACCTCATCGTCGAAATCCTCTTCACACCATCAACCAGTGGTTAAGTGTAACCTATCAAAATTAACGCCAAATTCTGTCTGTATGCCGGCTTCTTGTCGACTTCCGTTGACCCTTCCAACTGGACACGATCGGTCCGTTGCGACAGTTGGTTCTACTACTACTCTTTCGCGACCTACAACTTTACGTCTACCCCGAATGGTGATTCGGAACACTGTAAAAGACGTTTGTGATGGCATTTTTCTGGATTCCCTGCGTTCGGAGAATGTTGATCTGTTTTCAAGTACTGAAAGAATAAATGTCGTGGGTCGTTTTGGACGTGATCCACTGCGAACGAATGTCATCCTGGAATTGTCTGCCTCTTCTCGGAAAAGAGTTCTTTCTGTCGGGTCCGTTTATGTTTTTGATCAGCTTTATGAGATGGAGGACTACATTCGAGTGTTACGGTGCCAACATTGTCTTTCCTTCGGACATCTTGCTAAAGATTGTCTGCAATTGCAAAGGGGTAGTTCTCCTCGATGTCGCCAATGTGCTAAAAGGCACACTCTGGGCCATTGTAAGGCCTTACATGAGCCGCCCTTATGTCATAATTGCTCGAGAGACCCTAATGTCCGCGGTCGAGCTCAGTACCATTTGGGAGACAGTCGCGACTGTCCGCTTTTCCTAAAGGCCTTCCAGAGGCAGCTAGAAACTATCGACTATGGGCAGTATGACGAGAATCCTGGTGATGTTCCGCTACCCACTGCCCCCTACATCGAAGACTAATCGGCTATCTTAGTGCCAACGATTGACTAATAATATATTGTTGATCAATAATCTTTGTTACTTTGTTCTTTGGTTTTTATGATATCCTATCTCTAAAACAACCACTGTTGTTTTGGCGAGCGAGTTTTAGTTAATTTTCCTTTATTCAATAGTTTTCTTTTAATTCAATGCTGTATGTTTCTTTTAAGTTTTGTTGTTTTATCACAATTACTACAAATTTTGTTGTAATTCAAAATATAAATCTATAGGAAGTTCAAAGCTTGTTTAATATTCCTGTTGCCTGTTGAGTGTTTCTAGGTCATCTTTTTTTATTGAGACTGGGCATACATGTATTACTGAATTGAGTAAACTAAGATTTAGTTTCAAAGTAATTATTTGTTAACTTTGTGAATACGTCATAATTTAAGTAAAATGATTTTTTTTCTTTTATGCATAATAAAATAAACGATTAAAACCGTTATGAAATATGCTCGGAAATATGTATATATGAAATTGATACGATTTTATGAATTGTGTGTGCAGAATGACCTCTGACGCTGATTCAATTATATTTAAAATATGTTTTCCGCTTTTACAGCATTTCATTAATATTAAAACAAATATGTCAATTAAAAGAAGATGTAAATTTTGCGTATATTCCATAATGTACATTATGTATGTGTTTTAAAAATGTATTAATCTGTATATTAAAATGAATGCAACAGCAAAATTAATATAAAATTTAGATATCACGTTTATTTATTTATTATCGTTTGAACCTGTAAGTTCACGTAAGAATGGCTTATATAGCAGAAAATGCAAGATATATAAATTTGATTTCTAAGTTAGGATAATTCCACTCGGTCAGTATAATTAACTAGAGTTGAGTAGAACATGAAATATTACGTTATCTCTGCCTTTTTGGCAGTGTTGTGCTCTGCTGCTGTTTTAAAAAATAGAAACAGTGACGTGGTAAGTTAATTAAATACATTTTTTTGGAAACACAAAAATCACCTGACTTCTAGGTTTCCATAATAGAAAATCAGGGCTATGAGGTGGAAACTTTTGATGTTATTACTGAAGACGGATACATTTTAGACTTATACAGAATTCGTAGTCAAAATGACGCTTCCTTAGATAAAATTCAGTCTGTGCTTCAAAGAGAAGAACAAATTGTTCGTGGAAAAGCTGTTCTTTTAATGCACGGCTTCATGTCCAGTTCCATCGATTTTGTAATTGGAGGAAAAGAACAAGGTTTGGCCTTTTATTTAGCGGACCAAGGTTATGACGTGTTCTTGGGTAATGCACGAGGATCAACTTACGGACAAAGACATACCACTTTAAATCCAATTAGAGATGATGCTTTCTGGAGATTCTGGTAAAAAGCTTAATATACCGGGTTTGTTAGACTCTGTCGCTTCAGAGACCAATAGATTTTCTGCTCTGTCTTCTACATTGGGTACTGACAAACTAATACCTACCTTGCTCACTCTCTTTTATTGCACCATGACAAAGTCAAATAATCCCGGTATTATAGTTACTTTTTTCAAGAGCTTATTGTAAGAGCGTTAATTTCCTTAGCTGGCATGATATTGGTGTTAAAGATTTACCCGCTCTCACCGATAAGATTATTAGTGTTACCCAACAAAATAATATTAGTTTCATTGGTCATATGGGGGGTACTACTGCTTTTTACGTTTTAATGTCTGAAAAACCAGAGTACAATAATAAATTTAGCAGAATGATCTCAATTGGGCCACTAGCGTTTATGAAGAATTCACAAAGCACCGTCCTTGATAAAATTCGTGCTCACAAATCCGATGAAACGGTAGGATTTTTATTAATCTTTTTTCATTTAAAATATTGACATTCGTTTTTTAGTGGTTAATGAAAAATTTGGGAAAAAGTAAACTAAAACTATCTAATGAGTTAATGGAAAGTGAAAAAAGAAACTGCCAAAATCAAGGATTGGCCGAATGGATCTGCCAAAATTCATTCATCAACTTTTTTGGTTACTCAAGTCAATTAAATGAAGTAAATAGTTGTTAATTTAAGTTCGATTTTCATTAATATTTAAAGTGAACTATTTTAGACTACTCTTCGGAATTATTTGCCACATGTACCATCTGGTGGCAGTATAAAGGAAATCTTACATTTGGCCCAATTAAAAGAAAACAGTATGTGTTTTTAGTTAATTCAGTATCTGTAGGTATTAACAAGTATTTTTTTTAACATTTTTAGATCAGTTTGAAAGATACAACAGAAACTTGAAATCTTCATTATCAGAAGAGAATCATTATGATTTAACAAAAGTCAATGTTCCAGTTGCAATTCTGTATTCATCAAATGATAAATTAAGTAACACTGAAGATGTTGGTAAATTATTTTCGGCCTTACCAAAAGTAATAAAATTGACTCAATTTCATCTTCCAACTAATCTGGATTTACTTTTCGCTGAAAATGTTAGAGATAAAGTGTTTCCAGTTGTTAGCGAAACGTTAATTACAGACAAAACGAAATTTCTTAAAACTTTATTCTAATTACATGATTGTAATTAATTAAATAAACTGGATTAAATATTTATTTGTTGCTGTATTTATTTAGTACATCGACAACATCATTATTTACCAGTGACTTTACATCTTTTGCAAAAATAAAGTCCAAATGATTAAATGCATCAAGTGGTACCAAATAGTCTCTTACTACGTTTGGTAATAGATCCCGAAGTTGATAAACATTCTAAAAAGATGAAACAAATAAAATACAATCACTCGTGCATTAATTTAAACTTATTCACCAAAATATCACTGATAGCATCATTGTTTGCGTAATATAAAGCCATGGGTGCAGTTATCTTCGAAATATTGTATTCTGGTGGAGACGTTTGTCCATAAACTTCCAAATTTTCTAATATTCCATAATCACATTGTCTAAACAATCCTAAAAATCAACAATATTTATATCTCAGTTAAAAAGTTTTTAATTATTTACCTGTTCGGTATATTTGAAAATAATGTTTAAACTGATTAAATGATGCTCCAGCTGGGGCATTTGAGCCCATTACAGTAATGAAGAACTAAACAGATAATATTTTTATTTTTATAAAGTCACAATTAGATTTTTTAAACTTACTCTGTCAAGTTGAGGAGAATCATCGCCAACGATTTCAAATAAAAAATCCGCACATAATTCCACAAACGGTGATTCAATGTTACACAAAAGAATGGCAAGTTCTGTGATAAGTGGACTGTGTGGTAAAATATCGTAGATACCTAATGTGCTAAGAGCAATCTAAAATCAATTTGATACATAAATATGTATCAATTCTGTATTTTTAACATAATATATGGAAACTTACATCAATGGCTAATTCATTGTCGCTAAGTATTTTCATTATTGTGTTATTGGATTTGTCTAGAAAAGCCACTGGAGATAAAGCGGCCATAACATTTACTTTCTCGTTATATTCAGGCCTTAATGCCATAAGGGCCATAAAAGTAGTAGTACCCTGCGAATGTCCAACATACGAAATGTTTTGATGGCCAGTTACCTTCAAAATATAGTCGATTTTGGCTGCTAAATCATACTTTCCCATTTCGTTGAAACTAAAATGTGTATCTTAAATGACTATATTAATTAATTATTGTTTTAATATAAACCTGAATTTCCAAAATGAGCTATTTGTATTTGGATCCAACGAAATATGATTTTTTGAAAATGTGTTTCCACGGCAATTACCCAGCCACACGTCATATCCTTCATCTGCTAATTGCATGGCCAACGACATATTTGGTCCGCCATTCACAAAATCTACAGAACTACTCAGTAATCCATGAACTATTAACACTGCAGGTTTGTCGGGATTTGGTATACGATGGACCCCTAGAATATATCCATCTTCTGTTTGTACAGAATGGCTTTCAAATGGATAACCATATTTATCTAGTAACTGACTCTAAACAAATAATTAGAAAAAGTCGTCCTTATTAGATTTAGAGCTTACAATATTTAGCCTTGTGTCAGGATGTAAAGGGATTTCTTTCGGTTCCAAAGCATAGGAACCTAGAATTAATGATAAAATAATTGGCACTATCATTTTAGGATGTCTGTTAATTTTAAAATGAAACTATCAAGTGATTTCTGGGTTTTAAATCTAATTGATTAAGGTGTAGCACGTGCTTTATCATTTTGCTATTTGGATAAGATTATCGATAATTCGATAATTCATAGATATTCTATTTCTGATTCAGAATAGCACTTATAAATTGAGTGCTTAACTGCTTAGTAACATATTTAATTTTTAAATAATCTATGTATCCTCGAAAGTATAGATATACTGTGTAATCCTTGCAATAACAATAAATTATTCACCAAACTGAATTGTTTTCAAAATACAGCTGTGTGACATATTTATTAGGATGATTGATTAGGATTTAGTCAATTACTCCTGGTTTAGGTATTATTTATTATTTCGCACTTTATAATAAAGTCTAAAGTGTAAATCACTCGAACCCATCAGTTGTAAAAATATATGTACAATTAAACATTTGACAACACATATTTATTGCTCATCTTTAAACAAGAAATACGTTTATTGTGTATTAAATTTTCCTAACATTTTAACCACATCGTCGTAAACTAACGCTTTTACATCCTTTCCCCACATGAAATCTAAGTGAGTAAACATTTCCCATGGTACCGAGTAGTTCCTCACTACATTTGGCAAAACATTCATTACTTGAAGAACATTCTATATAACACAAATCAATTTTTATTTGTAATTGAATTTTCATATTTGCTAATAACTCACTGAAGAAACACTCAAAATATCGTTTTGACCGTAATAAAGAGCCATTGGCACAATAATTTCTGATAAATTGTAATTTGCCGGATAGGAATGACCATATATTTCACAATTCTTCTCAATTCCATAGTCATATGGTCTAAAAAAAATAGTTTCGTACGCTTGGGCGTAATGTTGAAACTGTTTAACAGAAGAACCTGCTGGAAGACTGGAGAAAATCACAGTAAGAAAATTCTAAAATTATTAACTAAGTTAGAAGTTTTCTCCAACTCCAGGATTTTATTTACATAATCCAATTGCTTGGGATCGTATCCACCAATCAGATATAAAATATTTGCACATATATCAACGAGTGGAGAATTAATAGTACATATTATATCAGAAACTGATGTTAATAGCTGGCTTCTTGGCAACACTTCATTTAAATTTAATACTTCTCTACCAAACTGTATTGGAGTGCAGAATTGTCATAATTAGGCAAGTAAAAAAATGCATAATAAATATTCCTACTCACTTTCACAGCATGTTTAAATATTGTAAATACTTTGAAAAAATATCCTTTGGTATTATTTAAATAAGCAACAGGCGATAAAGCAATCATTATATTAACTTTATCGTTATATCTTGGTTTCATTGACATCAGTACCATAAAAGAGGTAGTACCTTGAGAGTATCCAATGTACGAAATTTTTTTTCTTTTAGTTACTTCCAATACATAATCAATTTGTGCTGGTAAATCCCAAATGCCGATTTCATGGTAACTGTTAGAAGTGAACAAAATAAACAATATTTAAGCGGAGCGCAAACCTGAGCGGCTGCGGGCGCGGTGGCGGCCGCGGTGGCGATGCGGTCAAACGCAACATATGTAATTAAATGTAAGGGGGCACACCTCAACGATTTTCAGATCGCCACCGCTTTCCTTGCAGCGTTCTACCGCGTACCCCTAAGCGGCCTGCGGTCAAACGCTGCAGGCACCATTTGCCCGCTGCGTTCACGCGATATTTAGTGCTAATCAAGATGTGTGACACTGAATTTGTTATTGAAAAAGTGTGAGAACATGAAATTCTTTATAAACTTATGTCACCATGAATATAAAAATGTTAAAAAGGACCAAATATGGGATAAAATTGAAAAAGTGTCAATTAACGTAGTCAATTAACGTAGCAAGTAGTATCGCTTCTTCTTGTATATTCATTTTTAAATACACAAAATGATTGCGATGCGACTATTAGAAACATAAAATTGTTAATGACTGGTAACTATTTACTTTTTCAATAGAAATAACTTGCGATCTGCGAACATTGACCGCTATAGTGTGCGGTGGTGCTTGCCCGCCGCGATCTCGTATCGCCACCGCGGCCGCCACCGCGCCCGCAGCCGCTCAGGTTTGCGCTCCGCTTTAAACAACCTCTTAAAAGTCTTGATTTTAGAAAAAGGTAATATAGGTAAACCTGAAGTCCCAAAAAGTGGGATCCCTATCGGGATTCTTTTGAACATGTCGTCTAGAATACACATTCCCTCTGGAATTTCCTAACCATACATCATATCCTTCATCTGCCAAGTACATAGCAAGCGATACATTTGGTCCTCCATTGATGAAATCTTTAGAGCTAGAAAGAATGCCGTGAATAATTAACACAGGAGTTCCTATTTGTGATGGAATTCGATGCATTTCTAAAATATATCCATCTTCGGTTGTTACGTGATGAATTTCAAATGGATACCAATATTTGTTTAATAACTGGCCCTTGTGAAGATTTAATTTTACGCATAAGAGATTATGGCAATTTAACAGATAAAATCACTTACAATAGTTAATCCTGTATCAGGATGTAATTGGGAAAAAGTTGGTATTACAAGTATTAGTTCTATTATCCATAAAGGACTCATTTTTACTGCTAACACGAAAAACATATGTATATTGAAAAAACAAAGTTAATATGCAGTTATTAACATATTACGCAAACGCAGGTCTTTATATGTTCACAATGAGCATTTTAAATGGTATAGTTTTTTTTTGCAGGAATTATTGTATCAACTTGTTTGTGACTATTTATTTAATCATACAAATACCATTTTTGAAATTATGTGCATTAACTGCAATAATTCAATTTAAATTAATAATTAAGTCAAGTCATTTTTGCAAAATTACAGTTATTACATATGGAATATTTCTAGATACCCGTATATAATTTGTTCGGAGCAAGAATTCTCTTGGATGAATAAATGTCAATGTGAAACTGAAAAGTTAGACCTTTTCAATTCCATTTCGATAAGACAAAGATATTCATATAGGTATACATATATGCACGGTCATATTGGGCAAATATAAGTAAAACTTATGGTAGGGTAGAATTTTTTGTTTATAATGTCTAGCTTTGGAATATTGAAAAGAAAAGGTTTATATTTATTGTTACGGCTACTCTAACCCTAAACTAGCAAACATACATTGCATCATATGCAAGCATGGGTCATATAGTATGACCTGTAATGAATAGTATTTTGTGTTTATTGCTCCAAGGGTATTCTTGCTCCAGACAGACTATATGCGATGTTTATTCATATCGATAAAATAATTTGTACTTAGCTGGTCTCGAAGAAGGCTTTTGACGAGTTTGATCTCGGTTTAGTAGTGTCTGATAGCATTTTCTTTATTATTTTTGTATTAACAAATTTGTATATTAAAAATATTTATGTTCCTACATGTTAGTTGATTTAAGTTAAAATTAGCATGTTTGTGATATAGTACATTCTAATATATTATAATAAACATAACTTAAAAACTAAAACATAGGTAATTTATTCACAATCAGTAGGTATATGTATACTCGTAATACTTCACATTCTGTGCTATTTGGAAGTTAGAAAGAGAGTGATTAGTGTTATTAATTAATGAAAATTTGTCTTCTGTTTTTTCATTAGGTACCCATAGTTTTTTCATTACTTAATAGTTGAAATTCATTATCCTTTAGATATCGTAAACAATTCGTTAGCAACCATATTATCTGTATAATTGAGGTAGTTGATTTAGATACAGATTTTATTTAATATTGGCTATTTCTTGAATCTGATTGTGAATAAAATAGTATACACAGCTCGGCCAGCAAAAGATATTCCGGTTTCTAGAAATTGCCCACTTCGGCTTACGACCTCAATGAGGCAAATTTTTTTCTCGACAAAAATGCTGCCCTTTCGGCCTCGGCATGAAATCTAATATTATTAAAACAACATAGAAATTTCCTATTACCAAAATATTAAATAATCAATTGAATTTCTTAATAGTTCGTTCCTCTTATGTTTTTTATGGGTTCTGGTTAACTACCTTTATTTTTATAATATGGATACTTTCTGATATTCATATACATATTTTCTTTGGATGAATTTGAAGAGGTTTTTCTATCACTTTATGTTTTAAGATTTGCCTATATTGACAGATAAAAAAACTTGGGCTTGAAAATTTTCTGGTTGTGTTATTCTAAAAAGTTTGGGTTTCAATGTATTTTAATTTTTTTAAGAATGCCATATTTTGTTTCGATTTCAATATTTTTAATGTTTCTCGGGAGTTAGAAAAGTCCTCAGTATGTGAGACGCTTTCCTTTATGTTTCCGAAAAGATTAAGACGGGTTTGGAGTGGATGTAATTAAAACAAATAATATCGTAAATAATTTCATTACAAAAATAGCAAAAATAATAATTTGAAAACATAATATAAGACTTAAATATAGATATGCATCAAGCTTTTTCCTAGTGTAGGGTACATTCTTACTTATTTACAAAAAAAACAATTAATTAACTTATTTTTAAATAAGTTCCAGTCATTAAAAGACATTAAATTAACAATTGCTTAAACACTACATTTGCACCGTATTTTTTCAATGATTCATTCTAACTATATTAATACATGAAATCAAAATACAATGAAGTATACTTATTCAGATTAAGAAGTAATATACGTAATATAAAAATAAAAAAATCACATTTACAATCTATTATGAGTGATATTAAAAAAGTATTAACGAACGTTTACTTTTACTGGCATTCAGGTATGTACAAATTAAAAAGGCAATTGCCATCTTAATATCCATTAGAACCGCCGCCGCCGGATGGAGCACCGTATTCACTGGATGGAGGACTGGCTGGAGCACCGTACTGACTTTGGGGAACTCCACTATCTGGATATCCTTCTTGTTTCTAAAAAAATGCCAAACACATTTCAATCTTTCACATTAATTGTTCGAATGGTATTCAAGAGAAATCTCCACTTGACACAAAACTTAGATACTTGTAAATTATAATGGCAGTACTGTAATTAAAGTTTTATTTACTCAAGTGGAAGTTGTAAATCACAAAACGTAATTAACGCATCGACTGCTTGTTAAAAAATTCCTTTCAATAGTCGAAACCCACATAAGCCAGGCATTCATCTTCGGAATAAAAGTGAAATTTATGAGCGTATACTCTTTCAAGTTCATTAACATAATTAGGTAAGAGGAACTATTGATGAAAGATCAGTGAAATTATTTAAGAATTCCATTTCGTAACACTCTCGGTAGTGAACGAGTTAATGAGTCTATCAGACTATACTTTCTTTACCTGCGTCTTGTATCTGATGAAATAGACTTCTGGTTTACTGGGCTGCGTTGGAGCTGGTGTAGGAATGTGGATCTCGGGAGCTTCTTCAGGTTTCTTGACCAACACGTAGACCAAAGTCTTTTCTTCGTTTTGAGGTTGAACGGGGATCACTGGAGCCGTTGGGGTGGGTGCAGTTGGTGCCTAGAGAAAAACTCGTTAAGCACACAATCAAAAAGTTCGTCGTGCAGAGGATACCTTGATGAAGATGATCTTGTAGTGCTTTTGTGGAGGAGCCACTTGGATGGGTCTTTGTGGTTTCGCGTATTCCTGCTCTGGTGGTGGGACATGGACGTAGACGTGCTTGTGGATAGTGGGAAGTTGAGGTGGTGCTCCGTATTGGGGTGCTGGAGCGCCGTAACTTCCACTAGGGGGTGATGGTGGAGCATAACTACCGAATCCTGCCTCGGGTTCGGGTCGTCCATAGGCGACCGCCGCCAGTGCCGAAACGATCTGCAATTGTCCGAATTGGTGATTTGAGACCACAAAGTGTAAATAGAAACTAATTTTTGTAATAGTGAATTGGCACGATATAATTTTTCAATTATTGATGTATACACAAAACATTACCGATTACTTTCATAAATAAATATTGTTATTAAATTAACTGAAAACTTTTACAATCGTTCAATTAAATAAGCGGCTGCTAGCTAATTCCGTTGCAAAATCACTAATTACCATTCGATAAAGTGGGATGTTATTAATTCATAGTTTGGCAGATTAATTCGCATTTGTGGAACGTGTATAAGAACATCCGGTTATAAGTTACCTTATGTAATCGCTCACAATTAAATTCAGATATAATAAAATTATGATGGATTATGACACATAATCACAAAAACAAATATTTTTTAATCTTTTTCGTTTGGTACTTCTTGTCTTTGATATGCACTTTCTATTTTACGAAATTACTTACTATGCATTGTATTTTCATTATCATTGTTTTGTGTATAAAATAAATTTTTTCGCAACATTATAATATTTTCAGCACAATTTTAAATAGAATTATTATTATTGCGTTACATACACGTTAAGAGTCGCATAATATAATATGGCATAAATTTAATATCATAATTATGAATATGATTAAATGTTATGATGTATTACACATTTTGTTGTAAAACTATGAAGTAGGTTGCTTATTTAGTATTTTATTGTTGTGCTTTCATAAATCTGTATAATGGACTTTTGTTCACAATTTATTCACTAACTGTATACATAATATAATAAAGGGGAAATTTGTGCGTTTAATTTGCAATAAATGTGAGGAATTAACATAAAAAGATGTATAAAACACATTGTTATGATTCGTTAACAAAGTTGTACATTCAAAATGTGCTTTTCAACAAGGAAATTTATCATTCTCACGTCAGTGTAATTAATTACAATATTTTACCATTAGAACGAGGGGACACATCCATTGGGTGATTAATGATTCAGAACTGTGCGTACTAAAACGCAACGTTACAATAGAAAGCTAAAATTGCATTGTGCTTAAAATATTGAATTAGTATTAGGCACATTTTTGAACGAAATGATCTTAATTCGCAAGGAAATGTCGTCAATTGCAAACTATAATAAAAAAGCGGATAATTATCCTAACTAACGCTAATAAGTATATTTTTTGTCAAACTTTCTAATAAAAATTTATCAAGTAGGTACAGAGGTACATTTTTTTGTGTTATTTAATCCACTCCTAAGCTCTTTGTGAAGGATTAAACAGTATTATAAAGCAATAAAGATAAAATTATATGTTAATTTACAATTAATCATGTTAATAATAGTCACGTCACATAATTCAACTGAAAATCAGTAGGCATTTACACACTTGCCAATGAAGCAGTAAATTGAAAAAAACCATCAGTAGGTATAATAATTATGGAGAAAGGTTGAATATGTAATGTGTAATATAGGTACTTATTTAATGGAGTTAGAATAAATCAGTGAACAGACCGAGTTCTAAATTACCTGCATAACTTTAAGATTAACAGATAAAAGAGGCATTTAAAGAAAGAAATTTACCAAATAAGTAAATTAAATGAAATTGTAGGAAACAAAGTGTTTGCTCACATTGCGTACATAGGTACAAGCGTTCACTACCTACTTCCGTGCCTATTAAAAAACGCTCATTGTAATGAAACTGCGATGTGTAAAGGAGAAATTACAGTTAGCAAATGAAAATTTACAATCGAAAATGAAATTAGTCCTTTTCTGCACATCTTTTTCTATAAATAAACTATTTGTTTCCATTATACGTATAAAGACACACAAATCGATTCACTTTTATTTTTATAAGCCGCACGTCCACTTATAAAGAAATGAAAAATATTTCTAATTTAAAATATATACCTACCACTAAAAATTTCATTTTACTAAAACAATTTATTGATGCACTGCAAAAGAGCACACAAACAACTGAAGACATCAAATCTTGGATGTAACTATTTATATGAAATTGAAAAAAAGAGTAATCTACTTCAGTGTATGTAGAGGGGCTGGCTATTTATTGTTCTTATAATGTAATATTATATAAAATAGTATATGGCCCCCTCTTTCACTTTTTTAATACCTACTTTCCTGAAGATGACAAGGACGGTGCACTTATGCTACCTCCTCAGCTTGTATCAAATATTTTTCTCAATTTTTCATCTCTCACATTCCTTTCGACAGGATCCACTTTCAATTATTTTATTACATCTGATAGTATATTTTATTACCAGTAAGCTGCATCCCAAATAGGTAGGAATGTGTAAAACACATTAAGTTATTAAAAATTGTTTATTTTTTTTTTTAAATCTCTTAGACCTTTTTCTTTTAGTAGATTGAATCATAGAAAGGCAGCTTAATAAACATAAGAAATTACATATATATAGGTATATACACAGTCAATATTTTTGCGTTCACAATTTGCATTTTGACAATATTGACAAAGTATACAAATTATTCTGATTATGTAATAACATATATGTACACATGTTCAAAGAGTGGATGTGAAGAAGAGTTTCATATTCTTTTTGAACTGTGCTAATTAAGCAAGGCTTTATTTTTGAAATACGGCAATCTAATCGACACTCACCTCTTCATTTGTAACCCATTGACGAGACAACATTAATCTTTTCAATGATGTATGGACGTATTTAGGTTAATAGTTACAGCATCCATCCAAGTCCATTTTAAAGTTCAATTATGGGACGCTATACGGAAAATATTTACAGACCGACAAAATCTTTGTAAGGAATCTTTAATGATATTCAGTGAAACCGCAACCATCCAACTTTCCACATATTTTTTTATCAAAAAAATTTATTTCAATTTTATGTCTAAACTTATTAAACGATTGTTCCGTAATAATTATTTTCTATTCAAATAATAGAAAATACCTTTGACACATTTTACCATAATACATTATTCTATTGAATTATGCAGAAAATGTGGAATAGGGAAAGCGATAAGAATAAATAACATATTTTTGCGTTTTTTGTTCGAGACGAGAAAGAGATACACGAAAATGACCTGTTTAATTTGTTTATGACAAATTTGAATAGCAATCATTGTTTGTTAAACATTTGGTAATAAGATGGACAAATGAGTAAAACCGTTGCCAAATATCGAACCAGTGCGCAACAATTAGATTCTAGGCTAATTTATTTAAATGAAGATGTGATGTAGGTTTGTTTGTGTGTGTGGCTAGAAAAAAAGCGGTAAGGAAGGAAAATACAGTGTTGTCTTGAGCAAGCATAACATTTAAAACAATAAATGCAATTTTAAAAGCAGGCACTTAAATAAGTACTTCCGTGTAAATTGTTTCATAAAAAATAGTCTAAACTTCTCGACTCACTTATTACCTGCTCTATAGTCTGAATAGTGAACAAATTGTGGCAGCTTAAAGTTATGAAATTCAAAAGTAAAGTAGATTTGTTTCTCCACTGCCTGCTATTGCATAATTAGTTAAATGCTGTTCTGAATTCGAGTTTGAAATGGGTTATAAAGCTTAACTTTGATGTAGCGGCTCAAGCGTTTGACGAAAAGTCGTTTTGAATTTTGAAATTTTCCTCAATTTCTCATGTCTTATGTCTTTGATGAATATGCAAGAGGCACACTTACACTTACGCATAATAAGAACGAATGTAATTCCATAGAATTTTTTACACATAAACGTGGAATGAAAAGTCATACACACGTGCTAGTTTATTTATGGTAGCACATTAAAATTTTTCGTGCAAATTTATGTAAATTTCAGATTATGTTTCTTACAAATTTGTAGAAAACAATAACGATTAATTTTACATGAGCATTATGTACAAATTGTCGAATGGTCTAGAAACAATTAATTTATTATACTTTAGTGTTGAAACAAAAAGAGAGCTTAGAAGGATAACATCAGTTGAAAAAAAATTATCCAACCAGTATGTGCTGTAGTTGTTAAATATTTTATTGGTAATTAATGCATTTTTATTGAAGATTATGTAATTTCTACTGAGACTAGGTAACTTTTTCTTCGTGTATCGTGTATCCGCTTCAAAATTCCCATATCATGTATTCAGATCGAACTTCTAACAAATTCTCAACAAACTTCTTCCGTACAATTATACTATCGGTAGAAGAATCGAAATGTTGATGATTTATTAAAGAGTTGTTACAAAAGTGTTGTTCTATACCCATAACAATCAATAATAAAGAGCAAGAGAAAAATCCAACAAAAATTCTATATCATAAACGCAACAATGAATTGATCCAGTTTCCCACGACATGTACACATAATACAACAATTGTCGAACACTAATGTTCTAATGTACGTTTCGTGATGCGACTTATGATTGAAATGAAAATACTTTCATTTCGAATAGTTACACGTAAGGTTGCATTACCTTGAAAAGTAATAGTATAGTAATTATGGATTTAGTGTAAGTAAACACTTTTACGTACCTTCCTGTCTAACCAGCACTACCACGGTCTTAATCAATAACCCAAAAAACTTTACCTTACTACGCTTCTCTAGGAGAGGAATGTCGAGAGAGATGTAATTAAATTTTGTTTTCGTGTTTATTTAACAAGAGAAACTAATTCTTTATACAATAAATAAATCAAGAGTTACAACATTTTTATGAATGTAGTTTTGTCTGGCTTTTGTATTAATTATTTAATTAATAGAAAAGTCATATTTAACTAATTGCTTATTATGATTATGAATTATTTATGACCAAAACAAACTTTACATTCAAAATACTTATTAATTAAAACTTAAACGAATACAATAATAAGCAATTGTTTTAATTATACTTAAATTTCAGTCTATTCTCCAGCTTTTATCAATTTGTGTAAATTCATAACGTTGCCAGCATTTTCAGCGACTAATTTCTTCTCGTCGGCTGATAAACTGCGAGATTCTCTCAAGATCTGCACTACTGGAGGTCCATAGGAGGAAGAGATTGGCGCGGGGCTGGTGAAGGACACTCCTGCATCCACAGCTGGAGGAGGACCATATTTGTCGGGTAGTGTGGTTTCGGTCTCACCGGCGCCGCCGAAGCTTCCGCCGTTAAACAAGAGACTCAATAAAAGCGAACCTTGGGTACCGTCTTCAGAGGGCAAGATTTGGAGGACCCAGTTGGCGAAACGTACAGCCAGGTCCAAGGAACGGCGAACGAGTTCTATGTTCTCGGGGGTGTAGAGAGAGCGGAGAAATCGAATGAAACGAATTTTTACATCGAACACCTCAAACAGTGTGCGAATTTTGCTGGAGAGCGTTTCGACAATGACCGTTGTTAGACTGCTGGCCAAATCTAAATTGGCATCGCCATTAGTGTCAGTCTCCCCTGAAGCGGGATAATATTGGCACGTTGACTCCTGAAGGCAAATGCCTAGGAAAATAGTTGCAATCTAAAAATGAAAGCATGGTTTTATTACCTGACATGAAATAAAGAGAAAATGCTTTATAAACGAAATTTTTGACAGAAAAAATTCAATAGTCGGAAACGGTTTTTAACAATTCAAATTCTAGACGTTGGCGTGATAAATGTAATGAAATTATGGTTCTATTATTTCATTTCTAATAAAGTGAATCTGTTTCCGTACATTATTAGAGTTTATAAAACTGTCACGTTTAATCGAACACCTTGTGAAAAACAGCGGCATAAATAGCATTATGAATTTTTATTAAATTTCACTTGTATCTGTTATAAACGGTTTCAATTTCAATACAATGAACTCCTTTTATTATGGGTTCGTCGACTATGTGCCTGTTGGGGTCTCCATTATATTTAAATGGAATTGAAATATTCTTGTACCGAAATTGATTAAAAAATAAATTATACTTACAAACAAATACACGAATTTCATATTTAAATTAAATATTAGAATTACTTTACACTAAAATTAAAAAATTGTGATTGAACTGTTTCCAAACTAAGGTAAAATCACTACTGGACAATATATAAAGTACCCATTATAATTTATTTATAATAATTGGCGTATTTTGGTTAATGAGCATTTTCTAAAAACAATTAGGTAGTACATACATATTACAGGTTTTTGACAAAATATTAATGGTTTTTGGAAAAATTGTTTGTAAAAAACATCGATTAGCTACTTTTTCAATGACATTTGATACATTTTTTATGAAAATGTATAAATTCCCTATGACTGTTACCCTATTCTATATGTAACGGGAAAATAAATCAAATCACTTTAGAAAGTATATGCATGACCAATTGAGTCATCCAAGAAATTTCAAGCCACAAAAGCGATCTCAATTAGGTTTTTGGAAGCTTTTATTATTATGTTCCAGACCGCTGAGAATATTCTTCAAGTCACCTGTCAAGAATAAACTCTTTGTTAATTGACTTGTTTAACTACTCTCATCTTTAATTAACATATCCACATATTCTTTCAAAGCTGCTAAAGAGCTACCGAGTGGACAATCTTGAAATTTTATTTTTACTGTTGGGGCACTTATTTATCAAAGTTTTACTTATGGATATATTCAATAGTTTACTCTTTTGTAAATTGGATTTTAAAACAATTAGATAAACTTTCACATTAATAATAAATACCTACATGTAATAAATGATTCACTCATTCATATCCTAATTGCTTTATAACATATATTATACACATTGAAATACAAAATCCAAGCAATTAGAGCAATTGTTGTGATTTATTCACCTAAAATCATTTCCTTCTCATCTCAAAAAGCCGCTAATTCGCATCGTCAGTGATATTTATTATATGTATAGGTATATCTAATAGCTACAATACAACATAAAACCAAGTATTTGTAGGTTTAAAACCCGGAAGCGCATTTTATGAGTTTGCTTGATAATTTACTTGCACCTTTCAAATAAAATAATTCCTTCTAAGTAGATAAATTTTAAAGCAAATGGACTTTTCAGTTAGCACATACGTGCCATAAATTGAATAATATAAAATGGTGATGTTTTCTTGAGTATGGTTTAGCAATTTTTTTCTGTTTATTTATATTAAATAGCGATAAAAGACAAATCTTGAATAATCTTACATAAGAGTGCATCGGGTGAAGTGCAATTGCAAAATAAATCTGTTCCATTCTCCAGAAATATTAAAAAATGGATTTTGATGCGTTTAATGTCAGTTATTATGTAGATCTAGATAATATGACATAATAGATGTATTCTCCATCAAACTGTTTCTGATTACAGATCATGTTCGATTTGAAATTTATACAAAGGATTCCTGTGGAGAAAATTACTAAGATTATTGCTGAGGCACTTAAAATCGAAATTAACTTCATCTTCCAATAATAGCCCATAAACTAAATAACATATTTTATTGTACAGCACAATTGTTCTTTAAAGAATTGGAAACAAACGTCTCGGATTTTTTCGCAGAATTGAATTGATTTGCACTTTCTATCTTACTGGAAGATATATATCGGCATGTAACCACCATTATAGGTGTAAGTAAGGTAATTGAGTATTTGAGTATTACATTTACTGCTAAATATATTACACATCCTATTAGACACAAACAAAATCTTCTTTTTTATGTAATCAGCGTATTTTTTTTACTTCACTGTACATAGAAAATTTTCGGCCTTGTCCATTTTCGATTGCAAAGTATTTCTTAATAAGGTTCAAAAATTATTTAACCGAGAAAAAAAACAATTATTTTGTGAAGCACATTTTACATGATTATATAATGTGTTTGGACCACATTTTTTGGCTTATTACATTCCTTATATTCGTTATTGAAAATTGCTTAGCTAATATATGTTATATAATGTCATTATTAGGTATTAGTTTTTCTTTATGTGAAATGTATTCTGATGAAAATAGGTACATACATGGATATGGGTATTAATTAAAAGATAATACGTATATACATTATATAATGCATAATAATAGGAGACATCCAATTTTTCTTAAACGTTTAATTAAAAAAATATATTACTTCACATAATACTACAATATCATTATATGTTACAAAAGTTTTACAAACCGGGGACTATCCTACATTTGCATTAATCTTTGCTAGTTATTTTAACACTAATGTTCCTAATTCAAAAGACACAGCTATCATGAATTGTACTTAAAAAAAGCAACCTGATTACGATACTATATAATTTATATTAACTAAATTTGCTACAACTCTCTAATTATTAACAATTAATTATATACATTGAGTATTGTTAAACGTAATTATTAAAACCTATCGGGATCTACGGTTTCGCCAAATGAATTTTTATTGGGCAATCTATCACCATCGAAAATAGCATGTGGGTCCAGAGGCAGATCAGCAACACTCGAAACACTAATTGGAAGTTTCTTTCCAATACGTTGTTTACAGCCCAATTCAAACTGTAAATTATTGTTATCTTGCGCGATATCTTGGCAAAGTACAGTCGACGACGTGATGCTCTGATCCACGGGGAAAATTTTCGGTGGAACACTCGAGGCATCATTAGGTGCGCTTGATGGTACTTTATTTAATTTTCTTACTTTCACAAGCACTTTCATTCCATTACGGTCAGTTTTCCTAAACAGATTCGTCTGTTCAATTCTTGGTGTGAATGGCTCCACTTTAACATCCAAGGTGTGGAATTGTTGCCGGATTTCCGGAACTTTGCTTTTTATGGAATTGTGATGAGGTTCTGAAGTCTTAATTTGAGATGAAGTTGGGGCATTGAAATCATGAATATTATCAAAGCCAGGGAGAAATTTGAAACCGTTATAATGTTGTGTGACAGGGATTGGAGCAGGTGTTGTTGAAGGCACAGGGGTGGAGTGAAAGTTTGTAAGTGGTACATTTTCAATAGGCGAGAGTTGGTTGTGATCGAAACTTGGTATAGAATTTAAATTGTTATTGGATTTAACGGGAGTAACGTCAACGTCAAATCGTTGTTGAATATGAGGATTTTTAAATAAATTTTGATCTAGGAAACCAGTGGAAGATCCAAAATTTGGAAGCAATTTGAATCCTGTGTAATGTATATCTTTTCCATCATTTTTCTCGGACGCTCCTACATTCTGAATAGGCATATCAAATGTTTCAGGAACATCTACTTTTACTAAGGAGGGATTCAAGTTAATAAAATCCTTTCTGAAGTTATTTATCCCATCATAACTGGGCAACAGTCTAAATCCTGTGTAAGCTGGTGAACCAACTTCATTATGTTCATTTTGTGGCATACTTTCCATGGAATTAATAACTGGTTCAACTTTCTGGATTATAGGTTCTTCCACTGGAGAGACTTCTATTAAATTCAAGTTTGATTTAAAGTTGGTTATTCCATCAAAATTGGGCAATACTCTGAACCCAGTGTAGTGCACAGTTTCGCTATTTTCTTTTAGGGGCATACTTTCCATAGAACTGACTGGTTTAATTTCTTGAATTGTAGGTTCTTCTTCTGGTGACGCTTCTACTAAATCGAAACCCGCTCTAAAACTCGTTATTCCATCAAAATTAGGCAATATTCTGAACCCATTGTAATGGACATTTTCGCTATTTTCATTTTTTGGCATAGTTTCCATAGAATTGATTTTTGACGCTTGTTGGAATTCAGGTTCGATTATAGGAGATGCGACTCTAAAGTTATTCCAATTATCAAAAGAGGGCAACAACTTGAAACCCTGATAAACAGGACTTTCTTTTGATCCCATTTCCATAGTTGGCTGCAAGAGAGTGGAATCCGAAGTAATTTCGGTATTTTCAGAAGATGTAATTGTTGCAGGTTGTGAATTAAAGGTGTTTACTTTGTCAAATTGTGGCAGAAATGTCGCCGGTTGAATATCTGTTCTAATAATAGGAGATTCCGATGCAATTCCCTCATTCACGGAAGATGTAAATGTTGCTGGTTCTGAATTAAATGAGTTCGTTTTGTCAAATTGAGGTAAAAAGCCTGCGAACTCCGGTTTGCTCGTAAAGATCGCTGCCGTTTGTTCCGGAATGAATGAAAGAAAATTCTGGTTTCTGATGTAGTGGGGTAAATTGTTGAATCCTTGATAGATTTCACCAGATGTTACAGGACTTTCCGTATTAGCAGAAACAAAACTTTCACTTGTCTCTCTAATGGGTTCTGTAACAATATTGAGTGGTTGATGTCTGAAGTCGAATCTATGACGCTCTTGCTGGCGATGGAAGTTGAAATTTTCATCAAATTGAGGAAGAACTCTAAAACTGCCCCAACTATGATCGATTGATTCTGAAAAAAATTAAATTAGTCTACGTATACGAATAAATATTGAACCATTTCTCACCGAAATTCGGCTTATGCCCTAAAAACACAGATGCCAAACTCTCTCCTGGTCCTCTATTGAACACCCTCTGCATAATGCTTCGTTTTGATATTTCTTTACTGTTGCCACATTCCATCAACAATAAAAACGAAATGAAGACAAATAGCACCTACGAAATAAAAGGATTCCCATTATAAAACTATGACATCATAAGTTATTTCAAACCAAATTGAAATGATTAAAAACTGCTAATATATACAGCATTAATATTGCGGTGTTTTTATTAATGAAATGAGAACTAACAAAATTGTAAGTAACTATTATTTTACAATGTAAATTTGAATAATAACCATAGTTTTGTGTGGTTTTGTTCTTAGAATTATTAACATGATGAAGTAATTCCCAAAGTGTTTCTCTAAAATAGTGCCCGTATAAGTAACCACATATTATATTAATCCTCACATATGCGGTTAGATAATAGGTAATACTTAATTGCATTGTAATTATTGTTTATAAAAATGTTCCCAAACATGTAGAAAGGTTGTAAGAATATTTCCGTTAATAATTTTTTTATAATTTTATTTTAAACACCTATTTAATTCTGATACTTATCTATTATTACAAAACCTTTGACACCGATTATACCAATTTGACCAAAACTTTTTTAATTAAAACACAATTTTCTTTTGCTGATAATATTTTAAGCTGATGTCGAATTGCACACAGCGAATTTACACTTGATTCTATGTACAATTAATGAAAACGTAATTTTGCACTTACCCCAAAGTTTCCCATTTCATCTACACATCTAACCATAACTGAATTTTCAACACAACTAAACTGTAAAATATTCAAATTATTTACCTACTTGTTGTCCTAATGACTTCGGGAATAAATGGATTTTAAATTACGGCTTTGATTAGTTTCGACTAACCCTCCAAGAATTTGAAATGATTGTAACGACAGGTATAAGAAAACAGGTATTCATTTAATGAATAAATTGAGTAGTTTTGGCTTATTGATGAATACTCTTTATTTCCATCATGCAGTATTTATTTATAGTTATAAATTTAACTTATTCTTTAAGACATTAAAATTATTTCAATATACATATATTGGAATCACATATAATTTTATTAAAATTTAAAATATTGCTTAATTTAATTTGAAACATTCTTAGACAAAGTTTTACATTGACAAATTGAAAGATAATTTGCGGACGGTTCCGTGTTGGAAATGACAAAGTGTTTACAGGGAGTACCTATACAATACGTTATATTTTACAAAATATAAATCAATTAATATATAACAATTATTAGATTAAACAGGGCCTTTAACGGTAGGTATACAGTCAGCAAAATATTTAAGGTCCAACTACTCTCACTCTCTTTGGCTACACTACATTTTTAATTATTAAAAAAATAAACAATTTTGTATGTTTTTCAACATCATTATTTCGCATTTCCTTTAACAAAATATCACATCTACTTCCTAACAATAACATTTATAGAAAATTAACTACAATGTATTATAATTTCAATTTGTCAATTTGTATGTTATTGCCATTTGTTAGAAAACAGAACGTCAAAAATCCACTGATCTATCTAATTTATAAATAGAAAAAATTTTATACACATACAAAATATGGGTTTCCTTATTCGTTAGCCGAGTAACATTGCGTTAAGTCGTCATATTAATTAAAATTTCATCAGATTAATGTACGGGTGTTGCTTCTCTTTTGTAAAACAATTTCGACTCAGGATGCCATCGTGGTATATCACTCATTTCTTCCTTTTCCAATTCACTTTCCAATAACTAAAAAAACCATAAACAAGAAGCGGATTAAATTATACACTCCTAATTAGTTTAATTTGTTTAAAAAATTAATTTTAAACTATAAATAGCATGTTTATAAACCATCAACGAATTTATTGGTAAACCTACAGGTAGGAATTAAGAAATCATTTTAATTGACACCATAAATAATCCTAATAAAAATAAACGAATCAAAGTGCCTTTCGGGATCCCATAATGATATCTTATACACTCGTACACGTAACTTTCTCTTATTTAATGGGTTACGGAAATATTTCAAGATCAACGTTAGGGAAAGTTAACACATTTATTATCGAGAGATGATCCAGTTACGTAAGACATAATGAGGCGGTTTTGTGGTTTTTGACGTGAAATATGTAGGTAGGTATACGATGGATCAATTTAAAAATGTGTTCTTAAATTTATTCACTATATCAATGTTTTTTTTTCTAAAGGAAATGTTATAATAATAATTGGATCAGCGAGAAGGCCGTGTCTGGAAGAGGAGCAAGTGAAAGTGGATGTCGACACATCCTCCTTCACTATTCATAGAAGAAACAATAATTGACCAGTGGAATAATTGAATCACGACCGCACATCACCCGTACTTTCTTCATTTTTATTGTACCACTCCATATTTGAATTATACATTCAAGAAAATCTCATCATTTTAAAATAGATAAAAAGTATTGAATGAATTATACAAAAATATTTTTTCTCCAACTGTACCAACACAGAAAAAAATATTTTCGTAATTATATGTAATGTTAAAACAGAAAAAACGTTATACCTTAAATATTTTACTCACTTCTTTTAGAAGTTCTCTGAGTTTGTCAATACGTTCGCTATTCGAACGTGTTGGTAGATATCTTGCCTCTGCATTATATCTGTTTAAAATGAAAATTGCGAATGTGATGAAAAGAATTGTAAAAGTTGCACTTTTGTTGAACATTTTGATGATCTGTAAAACGAAAAGTGGAAATTATTTACCGAGAATAATTTGAGTCAGTAGTCATCAATGTTCTTTTACTCGAATTTCCTTTCTACGACCTTACCAAATTAATATAATTTTGTAATGCCAATAAATCAATTCTCTGAGAAAAAATCTACTCATTTATTTTGTTAGTTATTTAGGTTCTACTGTAATTAAAAAAACATCTTCAAAACTTACATTTAATAAATACTAATTAATGAAAATTAATCTATTGTATAACACTACAAACTAAAACAGCTCAAAGATTTTTCTTGATAAATGATAATAGCAGTGTTAGAACCGGAAAAACTCAACATAAGAACTAATAGGGGATAGAGAAAATTCGGCGTTTTATATTCTGTCGACGCGTCGTGGGTGACGGCGTCGCAGTAGTACGGGGTGTTTTCATCGTTTTCTATGAAAAATCCTCACCCTTTTTGCAGTAAAATGGGTGATCCATTGAAGGAAAACTCTCATAAAACCGTAACTGAAAAATTGATGAGATATTACTACACATCCACTAAACTCATATCTTGCTCGAATTGCATGATGAATTAAGGCTTTTATGCCAAGCACTATAAAAAATAGAAAGGGTCGCATAAATCTACAACAAACGGGCGTTCTTATTCTGCTAGTAATTAATTTTAAATATAGAGAAACTTATGTAGTCTGTCAATATTTGTTGCAGCCATAAACAAATTGATCATAATAATCATCATATTAAAGTGAATCCAAAGAAGTGGATTCACTTCGCAACATCTGCTATTACGTAATAAAATTAATGAAAATTATATGTAAATTAACAGAACAGTTTGAAAGTAGAAAAAATATTTTCTGTCCATTTTCGATGAACAAAAAGGAGTTGCAGTAACAAACCTCATTATTGTTATTATTCATATTTTTCTATTGAAGTGTAGATGAATCAATTATATCTGCAAACAGAAAGTGGAAAGGATGATCAAAAATACGCGGTAGGTGCGAAACTTTCAAATTATAATCGAGAATAGAATTAAATATTTTCCCCATCCCATTGTCATCCATTTCATAATTGTCATTTTAAAATAATTAGACTTCTGCTGGTTTTTGGGCTAAGGTCAAAGCTATGGGGATTCGACGATATGTTGGTCCTTTGTTAAGGGCGCCAGGACGTCGAGCCAGGATGGCGTCACAGAAGTGACGTCTCCACTTCCAGGATACACTAGTAGACACAGTAGTGTTTGTTTTTATTAGCGCATTGCAAAAAAACGCCCACACACAAACAATCTTAGTGAATTTCCAAATGAAAATTATATGCTAGAGAAAATTGGCAAAAAAAAAGAGTTGCGAGAAATTGTTTTATGTACATATAAAGATTGCAGAATGTTGATGCAATTTGTGTAATTGCATGAAGTAGGAGCAGGTTACTGGAAGTGATGAAACGATTTGCTTTTTTCTATATGTTGCTTATAGTAAAAACGTTTTAGTTATTGAAATTTGGGCTAAATAAAAATGGTAAAAACGGCGTTTCATGATTTTATGTTGAAAAATATACATAAATGCATTAACATTAAATGTAGATTATCCGTAAAGCTATATAAATTTGTTTACAGTTTAAAATATTGTTACTTAATGTTCCGTCTCATGCACTAAAATCGAGTTTAAAATCAATAACACATGAACGAGTTTTAATCTACTATGTGATGTTCGAAGGATCTCTTTTGAAATTTGTAAACGACTTGAATACTAACATAAAATAAAAACAGCCTGCACAAGCACGATAAGAACTTGATTAAATTCAAATTTAGTTTGTACATACATATACTATCGTACATTATAACAACTCAAAAAGAGCATTAAAGTTTCTTACATACTAGTTTCAAAATTAATGGAAAATTCAAGTTAACTATTATATAACGAATACAAGGCAATTAGAAAATTCAGCTTTTCTTTGAGAGAAAGATGTTTATTCAGCAAAAATTTTATATTTACATTATAAAACAAAACTGAATTGGATTTTTTGCATTTATTTTAAACTTTTGTACAAAACTTACACGACAACATGATGTTCATTGGCCATATGATATTTTAAGGAAGCAGTACTTGTAAATCCCTTTTCACAAACACAACAGTGGCATTTTTTTGATAAATCACTTTTCTCGGCAGTGCAAAATTTTTTATGCTCATTTAATCGGTACATTTTATTGCATTTATATGAACATTTGTCACACTGGTACCTCTTTTGTTCTAAAAACATGGCATTACATAACAGCATGTTTATAAGCTGTGACTTGCACATTTACCTTTATGGATATCTTCATGGGTTTTCAATGTGCTTCTCTCTTTGAAATTTTTGTCACAATAACTGCACTTATATGGCCTATCCAATCTATGGATGTTCATATGTGCAGTGAGATGACTTTTCTGGCCAAAACTTTTTCCACATTCACTACATAAGTGTGGTCTGTCTCCTGAATGTTTCTGTACATGTAATTTTAATTCAGATGGCCTACAAAATGACTTGTCGCAGATATCGCATTTATTTGGACGTCCTGTGTGCTGTTTCATGTGTGTTTTTAACGAACTGTTTTGGGCGAATCCCTTAAAAATAAACAGATTCCATGGTGATTTCTTTTTAAGGATTCATGAGGAATTTAAATACTTTTCCGCAATAATTACAAACGTAGGGCTTTTCACCAGTGTGTGTTCTTTGATGGGCGGTCCAACTGCTTCGACTTTTCAGCCATTTATCACAAATCGAACATTTGTACTCTTTTGGATATTGAATTGATTTACGTTTCCTTTTTCCAGTGCTATCCCTGAAAACTATCAATTTTAACGATATTTTAATTACGTCATTTACTATTTACATGTGAACTTCTCTCATATGAGAATTCCAATCATGCACCACATTATTACACAGAGAACAAAGTGTTCCATTTTCGGAGATTGTAGATCTTTCGAAGCTGAAACTTGATTGACGTAAATCACGTAAGATTATTGTAACTTATAGGGTTACCTGCTATCGATTCGATCAAAATCTCCGGCTTCATTATTATCACAACCCAAAGCAGTTTCTATTATTGATTGATTCACATTTTGAACATTATCATCAGGTACCTCTTCTTTTATATTTGTTACATTCAAAAATCCTATACTGTCACGTTTCGATTTATTTCCCTTGGATTCGTCATTTTTTTTACAACTGCTACATTTAAAAGATTTCATACGTAAATTCAGTTTGTATACATTTTTTAATATAAACGACTTATTAAGTTTTTGACTACATGATCTACATTTAAAATCCAATAAAGAAAAATCTAGTTTTTGTGTTTTCTTTCTGAATAAACTACATCGTCTTTTAATGAATACCTATAAACAAATGTTTGTAAATTTCAAGAATCATCTTAGTATCTCCAGAGTTTACTTTGCTCTCATGTAAAAGAGTTTTAAGAATATTTAAACTGTTATCAGTAAGATAAATAAAGTTCCAAGAATCGATTAAATTATCAATACAATTTCTGCAGATACAAAAATTATCCGGCTTTATTACCTGAAAAAGGATAATCTTTTAGTATGGTAATTAATGCGCATATTAGTGATATTTACCTCAAACTGAAATAGTATTTGCAGAAACTCCATTACAGCCGGGTTGCTTTTTAGATAAAGTAATTCATATTTTGCATTAAAACATATTAAACAAACGTTTTTAATATCGTAATTATCTATTTCTAAGAACTCCATTTTAACAATTGATATTGTAAAATGATATTAGAACTTTAAAATTTGTATTTGCAAAAGTTTTATTTGACAACTTTGAAGATTTAGAAGTTAGGTTAGCAATTTGGTTTGAGTGTTTGAGTTGGTCAAAGATAGGCTTTTTTCGCGACATACTAAAGTGCTGTTCACAAATCATTGTGGTTCTGACGTTATGAGTAATTAATTTGACATTTATGGTCCGTGGTGTTTCGTTTTGAAAACACGGATTTCTTAAATAAACTGGATTGTCAGTTTAAAATATTATTTATTAAAATAAAGGAACACAAACTTCTGTCTACAGTGATACCTTCTTCTTAGTGAAAATTTAGAAAGTTACTAAAATTAACACAATATGACGGCCTCCATGCATTAGACATTTTTAACAGAGGGCGCAAGCTTAATTATCAATCCCAGTTTTATTTAAGAAATCCGTGTTTAAAAAGGAACTCGGTGTATTGCTGGTGATCTACTTGCGTGGCAAATTCTAAAAAAAACTTATCTCACTCGGTCGTATCGTATTCAGACACTTTTTAGGATGCCAAAACATTCTTAATATTGTACCTACAAGCCTACAAATGCTCCATTTAAAATAATGTAAAGGTTCAATATTTAAAACGATTTTAAAACGAGCCGACTTGCCGACTACAAAGGTGCCACAGGCGACAATATAATTGTCCGACGGTATCTATAGAAATTTTTTAATTGATCTTAGTCAGAACACTACATTTTGTAGACATAGGAATATTGCATTAAAGTTTCTATGTAGTTAAAAATTAAATAGCATTTTTAATTGTTATAACGTCTTTTATTATCTCATATTTAATAATTCCAATCAGCAACAAATACAATAATCATACAAATAATCCTGGAAAAAACTCTTGAAAACAATGGTTTGGTTAAACGAGATTATAAAAATCACAAACTATACCTATGTTATAATACTAACATATAGTTTATTGCAAATAACAAAGAAGTTTGCGTTAACTTATTATGTTCTAATACATACATATAGGTAATAAAAATAGCGAATTATTATAAACTAATTAGGAATAAGAAAAATAACCCATTTATGTATAAATTCATTATAAATGAAAACAATAATTCCAACTGGTTTAAGCTTTATTAATAATATGAAATATTATGAATATTATTGCTTATATATTAAACGAAACTTAAACGTGCCTACTGTTAAATCCGAAAATGTAATAGCATTAACAGGACTATTTATTTTTAAATCGAAACAAATTGCACCCTTTTTTATATTTCTAGAAGGAGGTAAACATTTTCCAACTTTGGAAATAGTAGTATTCCATTCATCACGTAGTTTTATTGTTATTTCGAATGAAAGTTTCGATACAAGAATCAACATTTCTGGTGTTAGTTCTCCTAATATTCTCAAACTAAAGTACATTTTATGGAACGTATTAGACCACGTATTCGTGGAAGTATAAAATTCAAATAAATGATGATATCTCACAAAATAACTAGAATATTCTATATCCATCAAATGAAAAATGGAACGCATATAATATTCATTAAAATACATATAGGATAGCATATGTATTTGATCAAGATGAGTACGAAGTTTAGCTTGAACGCCACCAAATGTACAATTTTGAATTGGACATTTGTATTTTTTATACGAGCATTTCATCTCATGTTCAGTAAGATTTTTATAACTTTGGACAACAGAACATCCAAACTTTTCATAACAACATCGAAAATTATAGAAAGAAGTAATAAATTTTTCCAAAGAATAATTTCTTGCCCCTTTATATTCCTTCTGGCATAATGGGCAATTTGTTTTAATATTTTTATAACAATTATAGCAAATACTGTGTCCTGAAGAACACAAATAAATTGGGGGACGCATTATGGTAAGGCAAGTAATGCAATTTAAATCTTCCATACGATCTAGATTATTCGGAATATTTTGCTTAGTATCTTCTTTAGTACCAATCTCCTTCGTACTTTCTTTAGTACTCTTTGTTGGAAACGTTATCGTACAAGTCAGTTTAGGAAGGTTTGTGCAAGAGATACTATTCAAGATTCCCTTGAAGTCTATACTTTGTCTTTCGGAATCTCTAAAAAGACCTTCAAAAGACTTCAAACATAATTTTGCTGAGAAAAAGTTACCATTTACGTTTTCATAATATTTAAGAGAATAGATTTGGTCAGTAGATTGAGCTGAATTGCTTTTAGATCTGGGATCAATTAAAATATGCGAAATCTTGTTTTTAGCTAATTCTCCAGAAATATAAAGGAAAACCCGTTGTTCTTGAAATTCTAATAATCGGTTGTATTCGAAATCTGTTTCAGTAAATAACTCTATTTCGAAGGATCCATCTTGTGAATGCATTATTGAATCCTGGTGAGCTTCTTGAAAATGATCCAAACATTTTGAATGCATACCTCTCCAGTTACAAGGGTTCACCTTTGCTTTGCTTAGTAAACATGGAACACCAACTAACTTACAATTTAATTCATGTTCTTGCTTATTGGAAAAATGCAAGATTTCTTTGCAGCCAAATTGTTTATTCATACAAGCCATCGGAATTGTGCTAATCATAGTTATAGCTTCATTAAATAATGGAATCGTATATGCCATCCAATTTTGACGTGTATTTTCATCTTCTGATTTGCAACATGGACCACAAACATTTCCAAGGTTTATAACGAACACAATCGGTGGTTGTAGCGGTTTTTTACATAATGAACAAAGTGTAACATTATAATCTCGAAAAATGTGTGTATTCATGTTTGAATCGTTTGTTCCTAACACCTGGTCTTTTTTGTCTCTAAAATTGTACAAAAAACACATGGAAAGATTGATAAATTTGTATTTTTTGACTTACTCGCATGTGTTAGCAGTATCACATTGCTGGGTCGTGCTCATTGTAATATGTACAATTTTTAATACGTAGCAGGTATATTTTTTTCAGAAAAACTTCAAAAGGAACTTCAAAACTTAATTTTTCCGGACTGAAACTGTAACTAGGCAGAGTGAAAACTGTAGAGTCACTTGACACTCTACGGCCATACAGACAGAATATCAAAATTTCGAAAAGAGAAAAGAAAAAAACCTGTTGAAGCCTGTGTGTTAAAATCACTTGTATACATATAATCGGAGTATTTGTGAACTTATGAATTCGAATTCATATAAAATCATGGAATGTGTTACTGTAGTAGTTCAAAAATAACCCGATGATTTAAAAGAACTTCTATGACCTATAATAGTTCAGACGCATATATGTATATCGATGTCAATAAAACTACTTGAGCTTTAGGTCTAAATGCGATGTTTATTTCCCGGATGTGAGGAGTTGAACATATTTTTAATTTTAATGCATGTATATTTTCATATTATCCAGTAATAACTGCTCATATATGATTCATGATTCATTTATAAACTGTTACGTTTACAATTTATCATCGCAAATTATCAAATGGTAAGACAAAGAATATTAACCTTAAAGAAATTATAAATGTTTATGTACAGAATAAATCAGACGTGGAACTTAGTAAAGCATTGTCTTGGTTCCTTCGGCATGCAGCTGTAAAAGAAGGATTAAATATAACCTCTGACGGATATATTAATGTAGAAGACATACTCAGTCATCCAAGATTAAAAAATAAGTACACAATAGATGATATTAAACGAGTTGTAGAAAACAATGACAAACAGCGTTTTTCTCTTAACAATTCCAAGGCGAGTGTTTTTATCAAAGCTAATCAAGGCCACACATTACAGGTGGAAATTATTTCATTTTTGAGTATATTCCAATAATTCATTTCAATATTTTTTTAGTGTGTCAACGAATTAGATTTATCGCCTATTACAAATCCAGAAAATTTACAAGTTATTCATGGTACGTACTACAAAAATTGGTCAAAGATAAAATTGGAAGGACTTAGTCGAATGCGAAGAAACCACATTCATTTTTCTATTGGTTTGCCTGGAGACAAAACCGTTATTAGTGGTGTTAGAAGTAATGCCCAAGTTTTTATTTACATCAATCTAGAATTGGCCTTAAAAGACGGTCTCAAGTTTTTCCAATCAGCAAACGGTGTGATTTTGTGTGCGGGAAATAGTAACGGTGTTTTAGAACCAAAATATTTCTTAAAAGTGTGCGATAAAAAAGGAAATCTATTATGGAGTTAGATAATAAACCAAATTTAAGTTGTATTTTGTGCAACGAAGACTTTCAATGTGAAAACGACATGCTTGTTCATATAAATTCCGAAGAACATTTACAAAAGAAAAGACAAAAAGAGGATAATGACGCTTCAGCACTAAGTAAGTACTTAATTGGAATTAAAACTTTCAATATTGAATGAAATGAATTTTAGGCGAAGCAGCAAAAGTGTTGTCCGATTTATTTTGCGACATTTGTTCGGTTGCTGTTCCAAATCAAGAATCTATGACAGCTCACCGAAATGGAAAGAAACATTTATCAAAAGTACAATTTCTGGAAAGGGAAAAACAAAGAAAATGTGAAGTTTTTGTACGGGGCTATCCGTTGCCGCCAAATGAAAAACAGCTTATAACATTTTTCAATACCTTTGGAAAAGTAACGTCTTACACGTTTCGTAATGCGTACATGTTTTTGGAATACGAAAATGAGGAGTCTGTGACTAGGTTAATGAGTCAACCACGATATTTTCAATATAAACGTCTCAAGATTAAACACAGAACGAACCAAAATTGTAGACAAGGTAATTATACTTCTACATATTTCAAAATATATTTCATATGTTTAATGTTTTAGATCCGGCAGAGACATCACGAATTGTTAATCAAGAGCTCTCAACAATCACGTCCAAACTGCAGAATATTAAATCATTCTATGACGAAGTGTCTCTTCTTTTATCGAACTTGACTCCAGATTGGAGAAAATATCATGTGGTATCCAATGATATTAATGCCGCATTAGTGAGCACTTGGCCTAATTGTCAAGTCTATTTATTTGGTTCAACCATAACAGGATTAAATTTCATTAATAGTGACATAGACGTGTACATAGCGGCCAACCAACCGGACAATGACGAGAATCAATCAGAATATTTAAGTCGGACAAAGTATCTGCTTCAAAATAGTGGTAAATTCGGTCAATCGCTGTTAATTAAGAGCGCTCGGACTCCGATTCTTAAATGTACTCACCTTCCAACCAAGATTAAGGTCGATATTAATTTTAGAAGTTTGTTAGGAGTGTCTAACAGTCAACTGATTGCCGCTTACACGAGTTTAGATGAAAAAATACGTATTTTAATGATTATTATAAAATATTGGGCAAAAAGCCATACTCTAACCGGACAGAACAATTTATTTACAAATTACTCGTTGTGTCTGTTAGTGATATTTTTCTTGCAACAGCAACCGTATTGTTTACCCACAGTTTTCGATTTACAACAAAATTGTCTTCCACTCATTTGTGAGTCTTGGAATGGTGCTGTTCAGTCGATACCCAAAGATCGGACACCGACGGCTTCAATTAGTGAATTACTTGAGCAGTTTTTCAAGTTTTACAGTGAATTTAAGTTTGACACACAAATCATTTGTCCGTATTTAGGGAAGAGTTTTGATAGAGCCACTTTCTTGACTTCTAAAGAGTCGAGTGATTTTTATAATGACAAAGTTGTGGAAAATGTATCTTCGCTTAAGTTAGGAAATCCAGTTTGTTTACAAGATCCAATGGAACATGTTCGAAATGCTACGTTAAATGTGATACAATCAAGTTTGAATACTTTTGTAGCTTATTGCAGCTTAGGGTATAAATTATGCGAAGAAGTAAATAGTAATTTGTTGTATTTGTTATTTACAACAGTGGCTGAAGATATAGAAACCGATACTGCACAGATAAAGCTGTTTATGAAAGAAAATTCGGGACACTCGCTTAAAGGTGAGTGCAAAGAATCATCCGACGATGCAATTAAGAACCGTGAAGCGTGGTTTGATGTTGTGATTGACTTTGTCAAGACTGTTTTAACAGACTTTTTGTTATTTGAAGTGGTCGGAGTGATGGAAGAAAACCAATCGGGAAGTAAAAAACAAAGAATTGATGGTCATGAGGATGTATATTCGAATGATTCAAAGAAAGTTACCTTAAATTGTACAGGTAAATTGAATTTATGGACTAATAGAGGACAGTTGTTGCAAGCTCTTAAATTGAATAACAATAAAGACGTTATAGAAGTTGAAAAGATTGTTACACAACAGATGTTCGAAACATATAAAGATAAATGTGTTGAGAAGATAATTAGTTTTAATGTTAGCTTGGAATTGGTACATCAACCGTATCATGTTCAGTTGCTTTTAGTGAAGAAAGATTCTTATAAACGTACATTTAAATCATTTGTAGCATTTTTTGAGAAACAATTGCAGAAATGGTTTACAATATACGAGAGTGATTTAAATAGAAAGAGTTGAAATATTTATTTGATTTTATTATTATTTTTATGCGTATAATCTTACGTACCGATATGTGATTAATTATGTTTAATAAATGACTGTGAACTTTTAATATAACTTTAACTTTTTTAACTTTTAAAAATTTGGAGCTTTAATTTTCAGCAAAGGTTCTAAAAAACGCCTGTTAAAATCGAATATTTTTTAAAAAATGTTTGTTTTTAGCGCCAACACGTATGACTTGAAGTTATCAATAAAATACATTTTTTCCGACATAATTAAACAAACTTTTCGATATTGTCATCCTTATTTAATCGACTTCAGTGAAATAAGATGGACAATAATAAGTATGACTGTGATTGATTTTTGTGTTTGAAAACCTAACCTATAAAAATTACAGCTTGTTTAGAAAATGGTGAATATCCGCAAGTGCGAATATAGTGTATAATTTAGAATTTTATTGATCTTTTTATAACAAAATTTGTTAATAAAAATGTCAGAAAATAATCGGGATCCAAATGTAGTAAGTACAAATAAAAAGAATCTAGATGAAGTTTCAAGAGGCCAAGCTAAGAATTTCCACTCCGAAGAGGAAGAGGATGAAGATGTGCCGCCTGATTTTTTCGATGATTTTTCCAATCAAGACTTTATGGCAGGACTGGACATTGTCGATGACGATGAATGGGAAAATGACAATAATAAAAACAGCGGAAAAACGGCTAAAGTGGACCAAACTGAAAGTGGTCGCAGTTCACCACCTGATGGCAAATCACGTACAAAACGTAGTCCATTAACTAGAAAGTATAAATCTCCATCCCCTGTTCGCCAACGGAGGTCTATCGACGACAGTGACAGTCGTAGGGATCCGGCGAAAACAAAACGCGACATACAAAAAGACAAGGACAGATGTGCTCGAATTAAGGAGAAAAAATTGCTAACCGAAAAGCTGAATGTCGTAGAAACCGGCCTAGTGCCACCTGGTATGGAAATGGAGGTGGATTTGGCCGAGGTGATTAAAGAAAGGAACGCAGCACAGTCAAAAAAACCCACAAGTGGCGATCTGAAAGACCGTTTACGTCCTTCCAGTAACAGCGTGGAACGTCGTAGACGCTTACGATCCTATTCCAGGAGTCCGTTACGTAAACGAACGTACCGCCCTAGTCCCCCGCCCCGTCGTTTCAGTCCTCTTAGAATTAGTCCACGTCGCAGTCCTAGGCGCAGCCCCAGAAGACTGTCTCCACGTCGTCTGTCTCCCCGTCGTGGCAGTCCACATCGTCACCATTCATCCAAACATCGGGAACGCAGTTACAGTCCACGTAGATCGCGTCGCAGTCGAAGCCGTTCCCGCAATCGGTCCCCAAGACGACGCAAAGAGGAAGAGAAAAAGTCCTTCTTGCAAGAACTAGCGGAGAAATTGAACGAACCGTCCTCCAAACGGTCCCATCCTGTTACACATTCACAACCAATGCCTCCCATGACGAATTACGTTGCTCCCGTACCGATGCCGGTGCCAGCGCCGGTACCGCCGCCTTTCTTCAATCCACCAGTACCTCCTGCCCGTCAATATGATCCGTACGATACCCAATTTTTCATTGGCAATCAGCAACCTGTGTCGATGGTCCCAAATTTTCTTGACGATCCATCTGCACAGGCTATGACAATGTCAGTACCGTTAAATATTCCCCAAAATGTGCCACCCGCTCCATCAATGCTCGATACTGTTTCGTTGTCGTCATCGTCGAACGATTCAATACCAAGAGCAACAAAAGCGAATACCACGAAACGTTTGAAAAGTGTTTTAGACAATTTCCATACGAAAGAAGATCTGAGTAAAGTAATAAACCTTGTTGCATTTTGCATTGAATTCGTTTCTGACTGTGTGTCATTTTTTAGCTGCTCGAAGAGAAGAAGATTTCTTTGTCTGATTTTTTGAGTATTACTGCTAAACCGGAAGGTGCGATTTTTTACTCTACCATTCTCATATGTTAGAAATTTTAATTTTAAGATGTTTGTTTTTAATTACGAACATATGAGAACGGTATATTGATATTTATTGTATGATGTTTGAATGTAATTTAAACTTCATTTAAAAATAATATATTGTTTTTGTTTTTGTACATTTAGTTCAACCCTCAGACCCGGTACAATTGCAAGAGAAAATAAAAGGTAAGTTAGCAATTTTCTTTAACAAACAATTTTGTAAATTACTTGTTATATGCTTTCGCAAATTTAAACAATACTTGTGGTATTTGTTAAATTTGTAATAGTATAAATGTTTGTAAATTTGGAAATATAAGTAGAAAAACTGCGTTTACAGTGATATCTCGTTGTCAAGAAGCACTCAAGTTTCTATCGAATGAAAAACAATTTAGTGGTCGATTGTGCGTTTATACAGAACGTACAGTGCCCGAATCAAGAAAATGGTCAGTATTGAAGCCACCGCCAAGTTTACCATTTACAACAGCGAAAATCGTCAATGAGAACTCCTTCACTCACGTCTTGAACAGATTATTTCGTTTCGTCGGTGTGGACAAGACATTGTCACTGGACGAGAACGAAATGGAACTGTTGGTTAAGGATGGAGTCGAAGATTTGGTAGCACCACCACCGCCCACCATTTCACCGCAGAAACAGCCCCAACCAAGAGTACAACCAGCGAAAAAACTGCAAATTGTCCAACCTAAGAAGACGGTTAATATATTAGGGACAAAGTTTTTAATGAAAATGGTCCAAACCGATCCAGTGAAATGTGAAAAATGTCAATTACGGAATAGTATTAAGCATGAGACAGTTGGTGTACAGTGTGGTGAAAGTAGTATGGTATCTGTGAGTACGCAAGTTTGTGAAGAGGATATTAGTCCCAAGAAGAAGCAATCGTTGGCCGCATTGACGCCTGCACAACTTTTGGGCAAGTCGGCGAATGAGGGTAGACCGTCTGAACAGAATACTTCCAAGTTTCAGCAACAGCAAAGAGGGAACAAAGAGAAGGATGCGGCGAATAGGAGCAATTTGGAACGGAACCGATTCGAAATGTATCATGGTCCTAGTAGGGGTTATAGTCCATCAAGGCAATTGCGATTTAGTCCACCAAGACAAAATCCATTCTCGCAGCCATTGTTTCCGGCACAGATGGATTTTTATGATCTGCCACCAGAACCATCATTTGACCCACCATTTCGTAATCCGAATTTTCCAAATTCGGGTCGTTATGGTGGTTATAGATATTAGGTGAATAATGTTAATCTTATCATTAATTGTTTTTTGTGTAATTTAGAATTATATTCACTTTATTAGATGCTGATTTTTTTGATTTTTTCTGTTCTTAATATACATTATATATTTAATATACTATATTTAGGAATATTTACAAAATTATAGAATATTATATTGTTTCTTCAATGTGTACAAGAAAAGATTCTAATAAAGGAGGTTTACTGATGTTTCTCTTCTCTTTTTACAGTTTAAATGCATTTGTTTTTTAGAGGTGTGAGTTTATTTTTGCGTTTTATTTGTATCGAGATTTGTGACAAATTTTTAGGGGGTGGAGGAAAATTAAATTTTTTTATCAAATTTTGTTGTCTCAGTCCGCTATCAGTAATCTCATGTATATTTGGTTATATAACTTCGAATAAATCAAATTTCAATAATGTTTAATTTTTGTAAAAATAAAAAATTATTTAAATAGCTTAGAACAGGGTTTTTATTGGAATTGTTGATGTTGTTGGATGGCACAACAAACTGTTAATATGAACAATAATAAAAGAATACGTCAGTCTGGTTTGTTTAATGAAATTAATGCATTTTGTAATATAAAAAAGCCTTTAAATCTCCTTGAAATCATCATGTTTCTTTTCCAAGTAAATATGTATTGTTAAAATTCGCCAGACGACATTTATTTTTGTTTTTTTTTTTTCAGTTTTTACGAGTATTTTAACTTTAGCAATCAGTGCAAAGTCATGGCTGGATGCTACTTGTACATGTGTTTGTTATAAATTATAGATTCGATTCAACTAATGCCTATATAGAGCATCCCGCGGTAATTGAAAATCGTATTTTTTGATCAAATAATTTTTCCTTTCAAATTTTACCTGTTAATTTTGTATAAACAGTTTGTCAATAAATACTAAACGAAATGTATATGTTTTATTCTGTTTCCTGTTTAATTAAACATTGTCTCAGACATTTCTTAAAGTTGAAATAAATAAAGAACGAAAAAAGTTACAAGATTTTAAAATAATAATCAACAAGTCCAAGTCTAACGATTCTACATTCAGAGACACAACGACGCAAGTGGATTTGAAAAATAAATATGTGTTTGTATGGTGCTGCCATTGTTGGTGACAACAAAAACTAATTGTAAAAGATGATAAATGTTTTCTCTTTATTGCGCAAGCTTGGTACTGATGAGAAATCGTGTATAGTTGTTATAGCAGTTGTCTGCAGTGTTTCTTGCTATTGTCTGTGTAGTTGCCATGTTGCGGTTTTTATAGGGTGTGCAACATACTTGTACGTTAAAAAAGGCCAATTTATACACAAATAAATAGAGAAAATTGTTAGTGATGATTGTTGTTGTGCATTTAGATTGAGGTAAATTTAGGTACCGTTGTATATTGTGCAGTTTACAGTGGACGAAAGGGCAGTGGTTCAATTCTAGTTAGGATTTTAACACACGTGGATCTTTTCGAGGTGAATGTTCTTGAAATAGGTACATGTGCGCGAAGAACTAGTGCATAATTGAATTGTGTTAAAGTTTATATAATTGGCTAAGTGTTAATTAACGTGTATTTATAAGAACAACGTGTGATACACGCACATTTGTTATTGTTTTGCCTGTGTGTTTTTGACCCTAGTCTTAAAAGCAGTGCCGTCCGTCGTCGCGCGCGCGGGTTCAGTCCATTCTAAGGGGGAGTAAACATCGCATTTACTTCTTATTCTACGTTTTTGATTTTCGTTCCATTTCAACTTGTATTCTCTCCCCTTCTCTTTACTTAACAATTTCATTTTTTTCTCGGTTAATTATTCTCCATTTTCCAAAATAACATCAGACTATCACATTTTCTAACCTAAAAAATCTCTCCCAAATCAATCAAATCCTCCGAACACACTCAGAACAGAAACCCAAATGATGACTATATTATGCTGCAATATGTTGGAAATTTTTATTCGCCATTATTATATGATCAAAGTCTGTTGTTGAGGTTGTCGTCTGGAGTGTGTTATGCTTTGAGTGACTGGTTGTTGTCATTCCGTCTTTGTCTAGCTCGGGGCGGAAGTGCCAGTGTCTGTGGAGGCATCAGCATCTGTGTTGGCCTTGGAAGCTGGAGGTTAGTGGCCTTAAGCACGCGGGATTGTTTACCTACCCAGTGACAGCATGGTAGGCGCTCGCAGGCTGTGAATCTAAATCCAATTTTTATCATTTCTTCAACCCTGTTGGTACCGGTACGATTGCCGGTTTATAACAATATTATTCTATGGTGTCCCCGGAGCCCATGGCGTGGCATAAGCACGACCACCTTATGCTCATGGACAAAAACAAACCGAAAAGTGAGTAGTAATTACAATTACATTTATACTTCCTTGTTTTCAGCAAGTTAGGTTTCGATATATTGTTGCTATGGTTACAATATTGTAATCAATTTTTAAAAATTTATTTAACAAATAACCTTGATGCGATCAGCAACTTCTCTCTGACTCAGATGTATGTATGTATACAGGATACGTTTGCGCATTTTCTATCTATAAGTTTCTCCACTGAGAAAATCTCTTTGGATTTAAAAGAGATTTGAATGTGTTTATTTATTAGGGGTTTTTTATTCTCACGGTACGCCAATGACTTATTTGCAACTATAACGTTGAAATCACCATCAAACATCCATATACATAATAAGGTGCACTTTTACCATTTGGTATCCAACTCCCCAGAGTGTGTATCGCATAATATAAATGTTTTCATAAAATTGCATAAAAATATTTACTTTTATATACAAGGTGAGCTGTTTGTTATTTTCTCAAGGCTGTGTGTTTATAAGAAAGTCACTACTTCCCAACTATAGTTGGTCAATTATAATATACGTAATACTCGCTTGTTGTCTTCTTTAAAATTTAACTAAAAAATTTCCAAGCGAATTTCTGAGAATTTCATCTAATTACATATACGTATATTATACATATACATATGTACATGCATATATTTTATTTCTATGACATTTTTGTCTACTTTCCTTTTTGAGTGAAATGTAGAAACATTCGAAATATGTTATTGTAACCACCACACACAGAATTCATACTTCCACGAGATGGAATCTCTTTCTCCTTTTTATTTTGCGATGTTTAAAATATTTCTAATTGTTGGTGTAGTTTTCCAAGTGGATGTAGTTGACTCTATAACATTGTCTACCTAAACTATGAAATTCATTCAACTTCAACATGACAATCTGTTTTGGTCTCGGTTTTGGTGATACAAAAAATGTGTCTCATCATTTCTCCTAGACGCGGTCTCTCTAAATGAGAGCAGGAAAATGAGAGAAACACATAGCAACAAAAGTAATCTTTCTATATATAAATAATACCTGGCGCTTCTCTACTCTACACTAAATAGCCCCTAAACACTGGAAATAGAAGCGACCGCATTGCTATCAAGTCATCTAAGTATCACAATATAGGCTCTTTTCAATATTCTAGCTAAGGGGTTTTAATTAAATTTTTATGGTCAATTAAAAAAAAATTCAATACGGTTGGAATGGTGTGCAATTCGTTAAATTGTTAAACGTTGCACCTGAACACCTAAAAGAATCGGTTAGATTTTTAGGGGGTGGTGAATGTGTGAGGAACCATTAACGGACTTATAGAAATTTATTGCTACATTGGGATATACTGAAATTTTTATCCCGTAATTAAGCACACGCAGTTATGTAAGGATTGCACGCATAAATATAAGTAGACATATACAGTGATTACAGCATTTTATAATCTTATCATTAATTTGTTGATTGGGTTGATTAGTTTTTCTCCTTAGAAACAGAGTGGTGTGTTAATTGTTTCCTAGTAAACTGATTGGATTTGTGTCATCTGGAGTTCACTTCGCCAACTAGTTGATTTATTATCTCAGCTATTTGGTGTTTGATTTGGGCCGATTTGTCTAGCACGAAGTTTAAAAGTCACTTATATATATGATGACTCACTATGTGTTGTTGAATGGATCTTTCGTTTCTTTTTTGGTCTAGTAAGAGAATGTCAAGAAAAGTCTGTAAAATAAAACTGAATATAAATTAAGTATTAGAAAAGACAGAAAATATTTCGAGTGTGTTGTGTTTTGCTTGCTTATTTTCCATATTTATTGTTTATTCCATTGGACAGATGGAAAAATTCAATTTATCGCTTTTTATTTTGTTTAGACAATTTAAATTTAATAATGAAAAGAGGGAATTTTGTGTGGGTCCTCTCTTATAACACAATTGAGTCTTTTGAATTTATTATTTTTTACCATCCTCTCAAACGGTCCCCCATTTCTATCTGTGTGTATGGAGCTCAAGGGGGGTGGAGATTGCAATTATTTACAATTGCGGAAAGTTAACCTAAAAATTGTCCTCAAGATGTTAATTTATATTCAGGGAACGTATAACGGGGAAAAAAACTGACGGTTTACAATTTTTGTGTAAATATGGGGGGGTGCATGGAAGTCGATTATGTATTTGATAAAGGGATGGTGGTTTAATAGTTTTTTTTCTATAATTTTACGAGTAGTTTCATGCATAGGTCCAATAACGATTTAGAGCTTCAGACTAGTTATTCTCCAAATAACATATTATTGAAAATTCACTATATGTGTATACAAATGCAAAGTCAAATGGTGGGTGTACATTGTATATGTTTTATATGACTTTTCCCCTACACCGTTTTGTAAAAAGTGTGTAATTTAAAAAGAGGGGTTAATTTATGGAGTGTCTAGTCTAGTTTGTTTTTTGCAATACTTGAGATGTTTGAAGTTGAACATCGCATTCGCAAAGAGGAATTTTCGAGTGCGCTGCGCAGATCAATATGGACTATACTTCGTCCCCTACATCTCTCTACGTATTTGCATCACCCTGAACCCCCTTGTCCATGTCTGGGGAGTCAGTCCGTTTTGGGGTTGGAGAGAGCGAGTGAACGAACAAGAGATGTGCTAGAGTGCTAGCAGGGAGCACCCGAAACGATATCTTGCATGTATATCCTGAATACTCGGCGCTTGTGGGCCCAAAAACTTTTTCAGAATTCACTTGCAATGTACATTAGTGTGTACTAGCCTTAAGGTTATCGTCCAAAGTTCCCTAGTTAGGGGCGTGAAATGGGATTTCGGTTTTATGAGAGTGATTATATAGAAAAAAATAAAAACGCACCTTTGGACGTTTTTGAAATAAATGAACATGCAGTTTAAAAATACACATGCAATTTCGTAGAATTCTTTATATAGGAAAATACATAAAATAAATTTAGCGTGTATTTTAGACGGTGTGTATGTTACTTTTTTCCCTCGAGTTTGAATCGTTTCGATAATGAATGAATTGAAAATAGAAATAATATAAAAAAAGTGTCCAGACAAAATATATTATGAGTTGTCTATATATGTTGAATATAGGATATAGGAGTATATGAGAGCTTTTTTACACTTTGGGTAATACCTATTAATTTAGGTCAGATTTAATGACGACTAGGTCACAGTGGATTGACATGATTCGCAATACATATACAATTTATTATAAGAACGTCAATAAATGACAATAATTAATTCAACTAAAGGCAAACAAAATTATTTATAAATCTTTTCCGTGTGTTTGACTAGTAGTAGTAAATGTTGTGTTTGTGTGTATATTGTACATATGTATATTTGGAGTTTTCAATGCTCTTTTTTTGTAGCTTTAATGTTGTAAAGAGTATAAGATTTTATGTTTATTGTACATACGCTTGAAAGAATTTTAATAAAATGCAAAACATTAAGCGTTGTTTACACATTGCAAATCCACTGACGGCAAAGTGCCATCCGACAGTAAACTTTCCATGTGTAAACTAAATATTTAACCGTTTACATTACAGAAAGTGGATTCAAAGTATTGGTGGCTAGACAGTAACTGCTAAATGTATACTTTTTGAAATATTAATATGCATATTATTGAAAAGCTGGATTAGAGGCGTGAGATGGTGAGTGTCGCGGTGATGCTTTCGATTATTCGTATTTATTGTTATCGTTTCAAATCATAAACACGTGTCTCTGATTTCTGATCAATTATTTATATTTGTTGTTAGTTTAAAATTAAATGGTACAATATGATGAAGATCGTAATATAAAAGTGTATATAGTTTTCTAAAATAATAATTTAATAAATTTACTTCTAATATCGATATGGTATATACATGTATATACATATATATATTTTGTTTTCTCTATAAGGTTTATTAATGGGAAAAGTTTGTAAAGTTTAATTGCCATAATATTGCAAGATATGTGAATTTTCTGCAGAGATTCTAAAGTAAATTATTAGGGAATACTTTTGTCAAAAATTTATAATGAAATTTTCATACTAGACATATACACATGAGACACACTGGGTTGTGTTTGTGTTTATTTAAGTAATGCCGGAAATACCTAACGCTTCTACCGAAAATATCGAGGAAAATATTATTTTTAAATAGAACTGACACCGTTATAGAAAAAGATTCGCTTTTAAAAAGACGCCTAATTAGCAATGGATTTGTATGTGCAGTAGATTTTGTATCGCCCTGTATAACATATACATAAACAATTATGTAAGAGATTCTCTTCAAATAGATTTAACATTAAGCCACTAAAAATAAACTGGTTTTAAGGACAATTGTGTATAAATATGCAGGAGTGAATTGTTGTAACGTGATTTTATGTGTGAAATGAACACCTTCAAGCATTCCAACAATAAATTCACTTTATTATTTATTAAAAAAACATTTAGAGCATAATTTTCAGAAAACATACACTTTCTATTTCTAGAGTTTGGTGAACTTCTTACTTGTATGTTCACATACTTGCGACTTTTAAGGACGATTAAATAGACGAATTAATTACATTGACCTTTTTTTTTACATAGTACTATTACAGACGTATACATGATACCCTCATTTTTTATGTACGATTTTGCACTAATATGTAGATATTTGGCGAAATTGAATATTTTGTGTTTGTTAATTTTGTTATTGATTTAACATTTAATGGCAACACGTGGGAATCTGATTTTCTGTTTGGATAAAAGCTCCAATATTGGGACCTATTTTTACAGAAATGACCTTTCAGTAAATTCGCTTTATTTTAATTAAAGTATGTAGATATACACAGAGTGTTTTGCAAAAATTAAAGATTTATATAAAAGGTATATTCCTTTTGATTTGAACTTTGCTTCATGAAAAATTTATTTGTATTAAATGTAAAAATTGAAATTAAGAGAGTTGATGAGTTTGTAAATAAAAGGGGAATAAAAATTGTTGGTTTTCATTGACGAAAAAGGAGTGAGAAAAAAAGAGGAGGGCGCAAAAAATGAGTAAATTTCCAGACGATTTATATTATGATGAGAGCAGAGTGGAGGAAAAAATGATTGGCTCTAATAAGCTAAAATTAATGAAAATTTCGTGCATGATGTAACACACACTTCGACCAAACGGAATAAATTATACACGTCTCTGGTTTGAAAAAAAATGCCTAGACAATTGCCAGACATAACGGAAAGTTCATTTACAATAATGTTACGTGCGTTTTGAACCTTTACCAATGGGATTTATAGAATGATTTATAATTTTCAAGAGATATTTAGCAGTATTCTCTCACTACATGTATGTGTGTTCGATGAAACTTTAAAGCAGGTGCAAATATTATAACATTCAAGGCTGTTGCTATGCTCTGTATTTCTATTTTTTTTATAATTCACGCTATTATATAATCAAAATAATTTATACGACATATAATTTCCGAAGGTTTCTCGTCACCGAAGACATTCCCTATGCAGTTGGTGTCTGGATGTAGGTACATACCTATATGAGGAATATTTTTTACAAGTTTTAATGACATGAAAGTAATCCCTTTTGTTACATGTTGGTTGTTGGCTGATATTGTATTCCACACCTGATATGTGTTCGTTCTCTGCTTGTATGTCTGCTAAGTCCGGAAGACGTATCTGTGTGTATGAATGTGTATGTGTCTTTTTTGAAATCTTTTCAAGGGAGTTGAGGAAAGATGATCACACATGGGAAGGGCTTAACAGAGACATTTTTCTATGTATTTGCTAACGTGCAAGTTTCGGAACAATGAATACAACTTAGGGGCCTAATAATAGACTATAAAAAATAAAACAGTGTATGTATATCGAATTTATTTTTATAAATGGCAAATAAGGGGGGTGGGGGGACATTGTATAATATTATTATAATGTGAATTGTACAATAGGAATGTGAATATTAAAAATTAGGTAATGACAGTACAACGAAAGGAAGTAATAAATATAAATGAAAAAGTTATGAATGAATTCACCCATTTATATTACATGCAAATTATGTATTATAAAAAAAGTGAATGTACTTGAATATGATTTCTACATGTTGTGCTTAATATTGCACTATGTTTTGTGTGTGTGTGCTTTTATGCATTGGTTTCTGTTATTATTTTATGAATTATGTAACATCGACAGCATGTGTGTCTATGTAGCCCGAATGTGGGTGAAAATCATTAGAGTGACAGACCTAAAATAGGCATTGTGGCATTTCCACTAAACCTACATACAAGACACAACGATAATATTTGGCCACATGTTGATAGTTTGCTGGAAAAGAATGCTATTTGTTTTGATAAGAGTTGATAGTCATTGGATAATGTTTATAGATGCGGAGATGGTGCTTATACCTGAACCGATTTTGAATAGCAAATATTTACCCTTTTTACGTTTTTTGCAAGATATAGATTTTCACAATCTCATCGAAAACTTATCAATAACATAATATCAGTGCAAATTAAACAAATAATTTCGCCACTCGCAGAGCTATTGACAAGTTTTATTAAATGGGAATTAAGTTTCTTAGCCGACTGGGTTGCCAACAGTCGGTGTGGGATTTGGGAATTTATGAATTACTCTTTTCATATTTATATTGCATTTAATTATTGTTCGCTTTTTCCATAATAACAAATTAGATAACGAATGTAGGTCAACGTCATGTAATTGTTTACAGGACAAAGTTGAATTTAATACGTATAGATGACGTAAATTATGCACACATAAAGTATTAAACATTCTGGGTATTATTATAAAAAGTTTTTTATTTTGGGGACAGATATACATATACATGTACATTTTTTTTAAATCGCCTGTTTACTGAATGAATATTACATTTTCAATTTGAATAATGAATATGATTGATTAAAAGATGAATCGCAAGTGTGTACATTGTTAATTAACGTAAATTTTTTAACGTTTTTTTTTACTAGAGACTAATTAAAATATGTTATGGTATAATTACGTTAAATTAGTTGATGAAATTTCATTATTTTCTGTACATTGGCAATGTGGCATATAATCATCACACAATATTATCATGTATATCATATAAAAAAATATTCGTGGGAATATCTGGAAAAGTGTGATTTAAAATATTGTGCATATACATATGTACCTATCTGCAAATGCGTGGACGTTTATTATACAGGGTGTTTCAGCTAAAAAGTGGGCAAAAAGTAATGGTAGATTCTCCTCACTGCCCTGATTCCGAAGACCTTAACACTTATGCTCGAAAACGCCTAATAACAGAGTTAGAGTCCTTCAAGTTCTTCAAAAAAATCGAATTTTCAAAATACTTCTGTACAGAAAAAAAATAACAAACCACTTTTGTTACACTAACTTATCTCATAATGACTTATCTTATCTTACTGGAAAATTTAAACAAAATTGCCCCCCCCCCCTCACACCACTTTTTGACAAAGGGGTGGCTTACCACCTTTGGCCATTTGTGTGGAGGATTTTTCGAAAATTTATTAACTTCAGTGATCCATAACTTTTAAGTTAATGAACTGAAAAATCTAAAAAAAAAATATTCTAAGATCACCATAGGCTATACAATATAATTCTTACTAAATTTTTGTTATAATTTATTTTAATATTCCTAAGAAGTTGATGGGCTCTATTTCCTCAAAGAGGCATTCCCATGAAAAATCCAGTGAGTTTTCGACTCAGGGTCGAATCGACCACCGAATCTACCATTTCTTTTTTGCTCACTTTAGCTAAGACACCCTGTGTTGAAAAAGCGAATAGTTATTCGATCGGAAGTGCGTATATTGCATGGACGTTTAGCAGTATATGTAAAAGGTAGCCATTATAAGTATACTTGATGAGACGGTTAGCGAAGAGGTGAAGAACCTTGGAAGAACGTAAAATATGCAATTGCAGCAGGTACTTACCATTAGCAGTAGGAACCGGCTGGTTGTGGCAGTGTGTTGTTACACTGTTGCATTTGCAACTGGAAAAGCGCCACTAATTTCGGTAATTGATTGAGGAGAGAGATTTGTTGGAATGTGTGCGGTCGTAGAAAATTGATGGTTCACAATTTTAAAGAAATTGGATCGGAACAATGAAATATGACATGTAGAAAAGGCGCCTCATATCTTATAAAATTGCTTATTGTACATACATATCAAAATGTATTATAGTTAAATGATAAAGTACAGTAAATTGCCATAATGCAGGCCAAGAAATTTTGGCTTTATTGAATTAAACTACTTACATGAAATATACTTTCGTAAAACTGTTTATTTTATAATCTATACTTGGACAATTTTTCACTAAAATGCTTTTGTAATGTATGGCAATGTTTTTGGGAAAAACTTTTATGCCAATGAATTTCTATCGTGTTTTCCGGCAATTTATATTAATAATTGGAAAAGCTGCACACAGGTGTAATAATATTCTTAAGGAGTAGGTATATATAATCAGAATTAATTGAATAATTGGTCAGCTTATGATATACTTCTTACTTCCACCTCCACATTTGCCCCTGGATTTTTTGCCACATCTGATCGGACATGACATTATAAATAAATCTGTGGTGAAAATTGAATGTTATAAGGGGTGGAAAATGGTGTAATGATTGGCCTGGCCAGGACTCGTTCCATTGAAAGTAGGTACATAAAGTGCGGATGCATCAGAACGACAATTCTATTAGTGCCGGAGTTACATATTGGGTCCAGCACACAAACACTGCACCAGCGGCGGCGGCCGCATCAATCCTTGCGGTGTAAATTGTGAGAATTGTGAATTAGGGGAAGGAGAAGGCAAAAAAAGAAAAAAACTGAAAATCTTTCCTCTATAAAAGTTTTACGGGTTTTCTGCTGTGCGCCTTACAAAACTCCACACAAAATCTTTAGGAACAACTGTTGCAGCCAGCCAACAGACGCATTTTACCACTTCTAACCGTCTATTACACTCGTACGAAGAAACGTCTTATATTTTTCGATTACTTTACAATTTACAATTACAATCATTTAATTAAAATGTTTTCCTTTGATATATATATAATTTGTATCCTTTGTTTCTAGTAAGAATATTTTTCATAGAAATTAATTCTAAATGGTGGTTAAAGGCACCAGAGCAGCATCGTTCTTTAACAAAAGTGAGACATATAGAAAATAGAAAGAGGTGTCCTAGTAAATTGCGATGTTTTATTAAAGTCACGGTTCGTGCAGGCTATAATTTGCAGATAGATTGGCTCTCGTGGTTGCTAGTAGTGCAAAAGACAGTTAGTAACAAGACATTGGCAGTCCACTAGCACTGTAATCGTGTCTAGTATAAGTATAGATGCATCGTGCATCCATATAGTCGGGTGTCTATAGCTGGTGAAAATTGAAAGCTTGCCGACCAAGAGAGAAGAGATCCATGCGGCATATATGGCACCGCAAGGCTCTCCGCGGGGCTCTTTGCAGGTGGGAGGCTGACGTATCGATCCGGAAGTAAAGGAGGAAGCGGCAAGTGAAGTGAAGGTACAGGGCATACGTCTGGCCAACACAAAGATCCTCCTCCGCCTCTCTTTTCACAGAGAGAGCGTGTAGATCTCGCTCTGTGTGTGTTCGTATGTATGTGTGCTATTAGAGCTGTCTGCTTCAAGCCTTATACTTGCTCTTCTCGCATATATGGAATGTCGAGAGGTCGTGAGCTGTTGTTCTCTATGTGCATAGAGCGCCAAGACGCGACTATCGCCCATTTCTCACCACCATCCGCTCCTCTGATCGCAATCAATTCGTTATTCATTGTAGTGTTGCAGGATGAAGTAAGGGATGGAGGTGGAGGCGGAGGAGGTTAAGAAATTGCGAAAATTCGTCGCATTTTAATTAAGGTTGTTTGTCAGTAAAGGAGAGCTAATTGGGTTAGCACCTAAGCAAATCAAATAATATAGGTCAGTTTATAGGTGAATAAAGTTGTAAATTGTATGTGGATGGGAGTTTAAAAGATTTGCCTTTTTAATTTATCGACCATGAGACAGAGTGAATTAAATTGAAAACTATATAGTCCTAAAATAGAATTTTTATCTAATAGAATCCGTAGTTTTAAAACTCCAGTAGAGCGACTATTATGTACACGTATAATACATTTTAATACGAAATAACGATCATAATGGGAGCATAAAGCAGGCGTAACCAGACATGTTCAATGGACCGCTCCGAACATTGCAATAACTTCTTACTGTTGTATCATTATGTTAAAATCCTTCCCCCATGCTAGCTGGCTTGCACAAGAATCATACTAATAGCATTAGTTTCAAATAAAACTACATACAAGCACGGGAAAAAGAACGGAGCATGTTGGTAGTTTTTGAAGGAAAATTGAAATTTATACTTAATAGGAAATGTAATGGATTGAATATGGTTCTTGTCGTTGTGTTTTTGGGTTTTAAAGCGTTTTATATAAATGCTTATGATGTGTTTAAAATCGAGCTGGTGGTTGTTTCTTGAAAGAATTAATCTTGATAATATACTTTTAAAGGGTACGAAATGGAAATGGTGTTATTCTCATTCGCAATGAAACTGAAACTAAATGTAAATTACATGTAATAGTATAGTAAAAGTCAGAGACTCTATTTAAAAAGTAAGATTAATTTTTAATCAATTTTCTTTTATCATTGCGTGTATATATCGATAGTTGTAATAGGAAACGGGTCATTAAATACTATTATATAAATTTACTTTAAATCAATCTTCACACTGTATCAATTTGTATAAAAAGCAAATTTTGTTTTTATTAAATTTTCCTCTGGCGTTAATGAAAAATGAAAGTGATTGCTCAAGTTTGTAATAATGAATGATTTAAGGTTTTGACTTATTATTATTCTACTTTTTTTCTTATATACACAAACGAAACGCTTATTGGTTAATAATATATTGTGGGAAACGTTTCGATATTCCGCTTCTCCCAGTTTCTGCACTTTGATATGTTATTAATGTAATATGAAAGGCGAAAAAAGTTCAGAAAAAAAGCTAGAATAATAAATATTTTATTACTCTTTAGAATGGTATTAACATTGTGATTGTTCCTGTTTATTGTTGAATTACGGAAGGGTATTTTAACTAAAAAGAACGAGACCTCACATTTCCAATGTGTGTCTATTTATGTAATCAAAAGATCTGCCCGATGCACACAAGAAAAGTAAAGCTTTGACTTTGTAAACTTTAGGAGACAGTAAAGTCTCTCTCCTTGACCACTGATGAAACTAAAATGCAGATTTCTGGCGGGCATTTGTAAAAATCCACAAGGGAAAATGTTGAATGGATTTATTTTGTGTGTTCTGTTTTAATAGTATACACGTAAAAGAAAAATCCACCCTTTTATTATATACATATATACTTGAGCATGTAAATCATAGTTTCTAAGTGTTGCTTCTTGGTTTAATTTTGGTGAACTGCGGATGAAGTGAACATGGCTTCAAAATTTATAGCTCTGCTTGATTTAATGTCGTAACGGGGTTTATTGCATTTAACTTGGTTTTGCTAGTTAATGTCTGTTTGTCTGTGTCTTGTTTTAATAGATTTATTATTCCAACAAAAATGAAATTCTATTATAACCATATTATAAAGCAACGATCTATACATATGTATATGAACGAAAGAAAGTGTATAACTAGACACAAAAAGAATTCGACTTTTCCACTGTTTAACGATTTCTGAAAAGTTTTTTAATTAATGTTTGTCTCTCATTTTCAGTGCCGGTCTCTACTGGTGGCGGGGATGCTACCTTAGGCCAAAGACGACATGTGCCTTTATATGGGCGACTGGTGGCCGATGACCAGTTGGGAATGCCCCCCATATCAAATCCTGCATCGAATGATATACAAGCGATGCAGGCACGGATACCACCAACATTCAGGGACTCTTCAACGGCGCCATTGCGAAAACTTAGTGTTGATTTAATTAAAACCTACAAACATATAAATGAGGTGAGTGTGCATATATACGGCGAAGACATAATCGACTCACAGTGTGAATTTCTGAAATGCTCTTATTACGAAAAACGGGGCGGATTTCAAGTAGTTATGACCCCACAGAGCACACAGCATCAACACACACACACACACACACACACATTGCAAAGCTACCATCACCATTCTAGGACGTTTTATTAATTTCAGTCCCGCATCTTCCGGACTAGTACATTCAATAATAGAAAATACTTAATGCACTTTCGTATTATCAGTAGTTTATGGACTAGAATTTATCAATGTGAATAAGACTAGAAGTTATTAGAGTTGAAAAATGTCTCTTGATTACTTTGTCAATGTAATGAGTAAATGGATATTTCCGTTTTAGAGAATATGTCAACGGTATAAATTTTATTTTAAGACAAGCTTTATGTACAGCGTATAATTTGTATGAAAGAAGAAACAATGTAAACTGCACTCAATAACATCCAGGGGAAGGCATTTGTTAGGATATTGGCAATATTAGTAATATATTGAGATTTTTGCCTTACCGTTTTCTCTCAACATATTATCTATTTCACAATGCAGAGCACGCATCGCTCCAATGGCAGGAAAAGTTATGGTGAAGTGACAGGTCAGGCGACAGTCAACACATTGGGAATACGTGACCATCCATTTATATATGTATATTCTATAATTTTCTATAGTGTAACTAAAAAATCACATAAAATATTTCACGTGTGTTGAAACAATTGGAAAATAATTAGAATATACATATACAAAGGAAATATATAAACGGAGATATAAACACTCGAATAAGTTATGTATTGAACATTTTGCACATTAACATAAAATTTATGGTGACTGCAATGTCATAAAATGAAGATGCAATATTCTCAATTGCATCCATAATTGTCTCATTATTACATTCTATATCACATGTTTAACAGTACGTAAATCTTCTAATTGACTTTCACATACATATCTGCATTCTGGAAAAATTGAAGCAAAGTGAAAAATAGAAATTTATTGTCGTAATAATAGTGGATTTATATGATGTTGTGAAGACTTTTATTTGATATAAAATGTTTTGTCCTGTACGGTGTAATTTGAACGTGAGTTAATCATTTGTAGAGAAAACAAAAATCGTGTGTGTATGTTGGAAAATTCTGAAAAAAAAATCCTTTGCTGTGGAAAATTTCGTTTATTATTGATTTAGCGAAAAATCATCCTTGTATTTTATTATTCATAATGTGGGGAAATTTTCTTATACTAGTCATGTTATATTGTCAAGGCAAAAGCCTATTCATTGGAAAACATTTTTCGGGTAGACGTAAATTTGTAAAAAACAAGTTTATTAATTATTATGCTGTGTGCATTTAAAAATAACATTACTATAGAGAAGTTTCTGTACGGAAAGAGGCAACTTGAAGAGCAGTAAAATTAATTACCGTATGCAAATGATATTCATTATTTTTATGAACCAAAATTTAATTTAACATTCCCGCGAGAAATTAAATTAGAAAAAAGTTTGTTAAGCCAATATATAGTAGGGACAACAAAAAAGTCACAGGCAAACAGTTCTTTGCCTGCGATTTACAATTAAATATTCTTCATGTTGTTTGTTATGATTTTAGTTGATTTTTTCTCTTTTTTTCAGGTGTATTATGCAAAGAAGAAAAGACGAGCGGCCCAAACACAGGGAGAAGACAGTTCACATAAAAAAGAAAGAAAAATTTATAATGATGGATATGACGATGATAACCATGATTATATTGTTAAAAATGGTGAAAAGTTCCTGGACCGATATGAAATTGATTCGCTGATAGGCAAAGGTTCATTTGGTCAAGTAGTTAAGGCATTCGATCATGTTGAACAGTGTCAAGTGGCCATTAAAATTATAAAAAATAAAAAGCCCTTTTTAAATCAGGCACAAATCGAAGTGAAATTGTTGGAAATGATGAATAGGGCGGACGCAGAAAATAAGTATTATATAGGTAAATAAAATTAGTTTGAATTATTCTATTTGAGCGGAAAATGCTAATTTAGTTTTTTTTAATTGCAGTAAAATTAAAGCGACACTTCATGTGGAGAAATCATCTGTGTTTAGTATTCGAACTGTTATCATACAATTTATATGATCTTCTTAGAAATACTAACTTTCGTGGTGTGTCATTGAATCTCACAAGGAAATTCGCCCAACAATTATGCACGGCCCTATTGTTCCTTTCAACGCCTGAACTGAATATTATCCATTGCGATCTTAAACCAGAAAATATACTATTATGCAATCCGAAACGGTCGGCAATTAAAATTGTCGATTTCGGCAGTTCTTGTCAGTTAGGTCAAAGGGTAAACGATCTGAACACACTTTCTTTTAAACTTTAATAATGTCTTGTTTTTTTCAGATATATCAATACATACAATCTAGATTTTATAGATCCCCCGAAGTTCTGTTAGGTATTCCATATGATTTAGCGATAGATATGTGGTCGTTGGGGTGTATTTTAGTTGAAATGCACACGGGCGAACCGTTGTTTAGTGGTGCCAATGAAGTGGATCAAATGAACAAAATTGTTGAAGTGTTGGGTATGCCACCGAAACATTTATTGGACCAAGCTAGTAAAACGAGAAAGTTTTTTGAGAAGTTGCCCGGTGAAAGAAGGTATTTTATTCTTAAATTGCAACAGAGAAAAGTGGTGTTTTTCATGATACGGTTTGTTTTTTTTTTTCTAGGTATGTTCTTAAAAAGCCGAAAGATGGTAAAAAATACAAGCCAGCCGGTTCGAGGAGACTGCACGATATTCTCGGTGTGGAAAATGGTGGACCCGGTAGTAGAAGAGCTGGCGAAGTGGGACATTCAATGTCGGATTATCTGAAATTTAAAGATTTAATTTTACGCATGCTAGATTACGACCCTAAAACTCGAATTACACCGTACTATGCATTACAGCACAATTTCTTTAAACGTACTTCAGACGAGAGTACGAATACAGCGAATAGTACTAGTTCTAGCCCTGCTGTTGCCTCAATGGATGTGTCATTAACAAATAATTCGAGTAGTCAGCACGGTAAGAAAAGTCGTTGAACAAATTTACTGTTCTAATTACCTCAAAGTATCCCCCAAATTTCTAAATTTATTGTATGTGAGATGATTATGAGACATAAGATATTCATTTTGAGGTAATTAAATGTATATTTTTGTTGATTCATATTCATACACATCCCACATTATTTACAAATTTTACTTAAATATTTTACGTAATATTCAAGTAAAATATCATTATCTTGCTTTCACATACTGTGTCTATACCTACATATATATTTTAATAAGAAACTGATCCCAAATATGATGGAGATTAATAATAAATTGTTCTTATTATCCATTTATGTGCAGACCTATCAGGAAGCCAACGATGACTAACATAGTGAAACGGTTTCGAACCGTACCTCTTTTACTAACACAGGTATTAGCAACATTTGCTTAGATTCCTTGCTTTAGATAGACTTGTACCTATAATATCAATGTTGCTTTAAAAAAATATTATTATTGCACTTGTACTCGTATTGTGTTTGTTTACGTCTTTAATGAAGAATTCCAAATTTGTCGAATCAGTCCTTGAGTTTCTATCGATCGAAATGGAAAACTTGTTTCACTGAAATGTGACAGGAAGGATGAATAATCACTTTTACTTCTCTAACAACTAATAATTACTTGTATAACGCAATTACATTTGATACTAATGCACTTATTTTCTATATAAACAATTTCGTCTAGATTCGATTGAGAGAAACTCACCAGATTAGCAAAGTCCCACTCAAAGGAAAATGAGTAATAATAAAAAAAACACTATATAGTTGTTCTGCATGTTAAATAGCGAGTAAAAAAGCCTTAAATTGTAATTTATGGGTTTTAAAATATGAATTAATATATGAAATATATAAAAATGGTAACAAGGCGATATAATAAATCACTTTCATTACATGCTTGGTGAAACATTTTGATCAAAATCAAATTTTAAATATTGTTTTTCTGTTTCGGTAACATGAAACTTTTAGTAATCTTTTGATTTTTAATATTTCTCAAACTGTAATTTCAATTTGCAAAATGGCCATATATTCATAGATAGACATCAAATAACAGATAAAAACAGTTACCTTACTTATATCCAACAGTAACAAAAATCTGTTTTTTAATTTTTTTTAAATATGAATTTAAATTTGCACCGAAATAGAAAAAAATGTATTTAAACTACATTTAATATATGTATCACATAAATGTGTGTTTTTATGTTTTAGGGTTAAATTTAGTAGGATGGACTCGAGATGGATCATACATACCAGCAAGTTATTCAGCAATGGAATGTGATCCATCACCATCACGGCATCCACATCGGTCACGGTACCAAACGACAACGGTTGGAGCACCGCCACAGTCGCTATTAAATCATGGTCCTTCTTCACTTCCGTACGCACCGTACCCAAATACAATGATGGATAACCAAACCCCAAAACACAATCAAGCAGCGAATGGACCGCAAAGTAAACAGACAGATAGCAGTAAGGAGGACAGTAGTCCGATGGTTGGAGTATGCATTCAACAGAGTCCAGTGGCAATACATTGAAGACTTCAGCTAATTAGAGACAATTTTTGTATATTCGGACAAAGTACACAACTAATAGAAATTTAAAACAAAAAATCAAGATGAAATTAAAACAAGAATAAAATATTGTTGACAGTGATTGCTCACCTTCTAAAAGAAGAAGAAAGTGATTTGTGATTTTTCTTATATAAAAAATTATTTTGTAATTTTGCTTTGTTTTTTTTCGGTTTTTAGTAAATAGTGATTTTAGGAAAATGTTTTTTAAAAAAGTATGGAGAAGATTTTCTTTGGAAACCCAACTTTAGGCAGAATAACTACTACACATTCGTGTTGTTATGTGCTGTTAATTAGATTTTTTTTCTGTTTGATTGTTAATGGCAAGTGGCAAGAAGACTGTCTTTAAAACTTATTCACACAGAAAACACTCACACCATTATTATTAAATGAAAAAAAAAGAAAGAGAACAAAAAATTCCAACAACACACAATTTACAACAGACTTGGAGCTGTATTAGCTCTGTTGTGATTTCAATGTTCGTTACGAATTAATTTTTTTGTTTACGAAAAGAGATTTTATTATATATAACAAACTACTAAGTTGACAAGATTACAAGTAATTTATGACCTAGTATTTAATATATTGAGTAATTGATAGTAATCATATAATGTATACATGTTTCCTATTATTTGCCGTTAACTGTTCTAAGGACAGAGAGGCTCTGGTTTTATTGAACAATTAATCACACTGTAGAAATGTTTTTGTTGATTTTAAATTATATTTTCTTTATACACTTTGATTATTGTACATTTTAGTATAACTTAATTGTTTAGTGCAATTCTTTTATATACACAATACAGTTTGACTCCAGTGATTTTTCAGTAAATAGTGTCCCTTAAAAACAGTATTAAAATGTACAAATAATTCACACTAAAGTAAATACCTCAACAAAATGAATGTTTTTTTAGTTTTAATAGATTTTACAGAAAAGAAATAGAAATGGTACTACTCTATAATAAGTTAAATTAACCAGGGCCAAAAAATATCCACTCTATAGTGGTAAATGTGTTCAAATAATAAAAAAAAGTTTGTACATGAAACGCAAAAGTTCACTTTACAATTGAATAAAATCTCGATATTTTTCATTTTATCATCATCTATTCACTTCACATTTATATCGTATCAACAATAAGAAAAAGAGTAAATTTGTCGTTAAAATAAGTTTGTCATTTTCTAAAAATCGTATTTGTCTATAATGAAAATTGTAAAGTAACTTTTGAGTTGTTTTGTAAATACTTAACCCTAATCACTAGAAGTATATTTATCAAATACACTTATTTATTATTTTCTTTACCTCATGTGCAGTCATAATCATCCACACAATTTTTTAGTTGACGGGAAACAAAAAGCAAATGCAACGGACAGCAATTGTAGATCAGTTTATATAGTATAAATTTTACATACGCCATCATCTATAAAAATTCCTACTTGCTCTAAATAAATTTACAACGGAATGTGTGTGTTTTATTTTCCAATTTTCCTTGGCGTTTTTCCTTGTCTTGGGGATTGTCTTACTCTTAAAACAATAACTGTTGTTCTATACAAAAGTATTGCAATTGCAGTTTGTATTTTGTAATAAATAATTCACATTTTTAAATTTTCTTATAAAAGTACTTGGAACTTGGGATTTTACATTTGAGACAAACAACATTTCATATTATTATGTATGTTAAGAGTTCCATTTGTTTGTGCATTGAAAAAATGATAAATGCGATAATGTTATCGTTTTTAGGCAATAATATGGGAATATATAGAGAGCGAAAAAAAGACACTTACTAGATTACAAAATCAAGGATCTGATGCAATATATTTTAATATTTTTTTATTATTTTCAGTATATGGTTCTGGGGAATCATTTTGTGATTTTGTCTCCAAGTTGAACATGAAGTGGTAATAATTATTTTGCATTCTAATTGGCTTATTTGTTTCCAATAAGTTCATGTATTATAGGTTGTTTTTATTGCACTATATTTCGACATTCTTAGATTGATTAATTTGTTTTGTAATTGATACTGTCCCCTCTTTTAAAGTGAGTTTTCCAGAGAATATATAAATAAGACATTTGATCAACACTCTTTTCATCATCGTTTTATATTGCATTTTCTGTGTAACTTCACATATTTGTATAGGTAAATACTCTTTTAATGTATTTTATACTTTATTAAATAAATAAATACAGTAATTTTCTTCTGATTTGTTTCTATTCACTTTCGAATTGTTTAAAATAAATTGTTTTGTAATTAGAAATGGCCGATAATGTGTATCATACTCGCTCTTTGGGGACTGCTTCTGAAGGCATAAAAGACCAATACGCAGATGGGAAAGCAGCAAAAGTCTGGGAAATTTTTATAGGTGATAAAAATTCCCGTACTCAAAATTACAAGAACTTTTTAGTTGGTTTATTACGCAAAAAGGGCTGCAAACGCGTCTTGGACGTAGCTTGCGGCACTGGGTAAAAAACTCCCTACATAATTTTATATCTTAAACTTACAAACTTTTTTCTATAGAATCGACTCGATAATGTTATTAGAAGAAGGATTTGAAGTGGTTTCTGTGGACGCTTCAGACAAAATGTTAAAGTACGCATTAAAGGCTCGATGGAATCGACGAAAGGAGCCCGCTTTCGACAATTGGAGTGAGACATAAATTTGTTTATTATCCTTGAAGTACTTATTTAATTGGTTATTTCAGTTATTGAAGAAGCTAATTGGTTAACGTTATACGACGACATTGAAAATATTGTTGGAAATGGTTTTGATGCTGTTATATGCTTAGGGAATTCGTTTGCACACATGTTAGACAATTTTGGAGATCAAAGAGAACAGAAGTAAGTCCAGTTCTTTTATCTTTGATTATTTTACAATCAGTCTATAACTGACGTTCATTGCAGACAAGCTTTGAGAAATTTTGAAAAGTGCGTCAAACCTGGTGGACTTTTACTTATCGATCATAGAAATTATGATGATATTATTGATACAGGTAGAACAGCATCGAAATGCATTTACTATAATGTGAGTTAATTATTTTTTGTTTATTTTGAGAATGATGTTGAAAATGTACTTTTAGAGCAAACATACAGCAGATATAAGAACGTCCGTTTTGTATGTGACAGGAAGGCCTGCTTTGGTGACACTCGATTATTTTATCGATACTTCTGGGAATGGGGAAAAGGAGGATGGTGAAATTAACAACGATGCTATTAGGTAGGTTATCATTATTTTACTGAAGTTAAATAATATTTAAATTTTTCTTGATATAGCGAATTTCGATTGTCGTACTATCCCCACAGATTAAAGGTCTTCAAAAGTATGTTGGCTGATGCATTTGGGGAAAACTCTAGTTATGGTATTTATGGGGACTTTAAACCACTTAAGGAAATCGAAACGCCCAATTTCTATATTCACGTTGTAGAGAAATATAGCACTTTCTTTTAAAAAATACACACATTATCATTATGATATATATAGACTCTGTTATTGTAAATTAATATTTGCCTGTTTATAACATTGCAGGATTATGAATTTTTGAAATTATAATTGTGTATTAATTATAAACTGACAAATATGTGATAAACAATAAGTCTTAATAATAATTTATTTTGCCTCATAAAGTAATTAAACTGATTGTATTTTATTTCAACATTCTTCAATTGATTAATTTGCTCATATTATTCGTTTGGAACTAAAATAAGATAAATTAAAAGGGTGGTAAAAATTTTGGCAATACTATTATGAATATGAGTCTTTAAAATCTCATACTTTTTATTTTCAAACTTCATGTTTAAGTTATGAGAAGGGAGGGACTTTTTGATATGCTTTCGTTGAAAGTTGCACAAAGAAAATGTTGAAATATGTTATACCTACTGAAAGCTCGAACAAGTGGACGTAATAACTTAATAATAATTTAATATTTAAATATTTTTCGCTAACATTCACTGAATTGAAAATTGTTATTCTATAATCTTATGTTTATTGTTTATAAAAAGTTAGATTTTACAACGATGCCGAGTTTGAATGTATTCATCAACATGAGATCATTTCAGCCTGATGTACCTACTCTTTATTTATCGTTTTTGTAGAAACACATTATAATGTAATTACATAATATAATTCCGATGAATATTTAGTAATACTTGATTACTTGACCTATTATAAGCAATAAACTTTACACAAACTTTTTGAGTACACGCTTCTGAATTTTGAAGCGATTCTCTGCTAAACTCGATACAATTTAAGCTGGCCCTTATTGGAGCAATAAAACTAAGCACAAATTTATGACCCCTGCCTGCCATAGCTGAAATGCATTTTTGCTGGTGTAGTGATGGAGTGACATTTATTTAATATATGGCTTCGAGGGCCTTTGATTATGAAATACTCATCGAATCCTTGCGAGGAGTCACTTCGCTTAAAGAGCACTGTTTGAAAAAAATACTCGGCCAAAAATTACCACAAAATTTTTACATGTTCTTAACACATGTGAAAAATTTTTGTTAGTAGGAAATTCTGATATCTTTCATAATTGCTGTAAAAAAATATTACAACAATCGCGTATTTTTTACGATTTATGAAGGCAATTTTCAAAGTAACACTTTGTGCACTCCTAAGGAATACACAATAAGACCAGTACGGTCCAAATTGGTGAAATATTTTTCCAAAACGGTGATTTTTAAGATGGACCAATTTTAGGAAAAATTTAAAATTCTCGAAGGAGGCAAAAGAAATGATAAAAAAGTGGATAATTTTTATGTAGTATGTAGTAGGTAAAGTACCTAGTATCTATTGTATGTCCATTTAATTTTATCATCTTCAAACAGAAGGGAAAATAGTTTTGTGCAGCTAACACCGACTTTAAGAAAAAAATATAATTTCAAACTAGAATATGTATAAATTTAAATACTTGTTTTGTGGGCTGTATAAGCTAAAACGAGTAAAGAAGCAATAATTCCTTTTCCATTTTATAAATAAATATTCAAATTCTTCTCCAAAGACAAAACAATACCTAATAATTGCGGTTCTATTATTACACTTCTAAATATACATATTCAGTTTCTATTTCAACCACAAAAAAATATAAATCAAAGACAAGAAATTTACCTACCTGGCTCCTGCTATACTGCTTTACATTTAAAACAACAATTAAAAGTCTCTTTCATGAATATGGTAATAAATATAACATACATCATTCATTGCATAATTACATGTTTTAACAAACTGCAGTTAAGTCCGTGATATGTATATTGATTTTTATTGATCCAACTCAATTTTTAAATTTTTATTCATATAAAACCCAAATCATTTATTATAGGAACCATAGAAACTTTACTACTGTACTTGATATTTAGTTTGATTGCAATTAAACCGAAATGATTGTGTTAAATTTGATTTGTAAGATGTGTTAAATTGCTCCCTAAAGGGTATTTACGCTCTAAACTCGAAAGTGAATTCACTATGAATAAGAGCCCTCAAACCGTCTATCCGTTCCCCATTTAATTTGTACACAACATAAGTAAGTTTCCCATGTCTTGTGCGGGGTACACTGCCCTTGATTCATTTATCTGTTTGATGATTGCGCGAGAGTTTCTTATAGTGCGGGAGTAGGTATAATACAAGTTGCGTTTTTAGTGGGAGATAACTTGTGTTGGAGAGTTTATACCTGCCTGCTATTCGAAGGCCCTCAATCTGGCTAGTATCTGTCGCGCGGTCTTTTAGATCGCCAGCATCCCGTTGCTGTAGCACCAACATAGACAAAGTGTTACGTCCGACCAGTATCGAAACGAGAACTCTAACTCGCCTCAAATAAAACAAAAAGTATAATAGTGTGAATTTTTTAATAATCGAATGAAGAAAATGCTTGAATACGACGACGAATTGTCGCAACGTTTAGGACTAAAAATCGACAATGAAAATTACACAACCGATACTAATAATAATAGTGATAATAATGATTTAAAATCGAATCGCGGTGATAAGTATTCGTTGCGGCCGCGATCAGTTCGTCGAAGAAACAATAACAATAATAATAACAACAACAACACGAATTGCAATAACAATGAGGAGAGCGAAGAGAGCAATATAAAAACTCGGAAAACGAACAATTTAACGAAACCAAAACAGAAAGCGGCCCCTTTAAGTAAATATCGAAGAAAAACAGCAAACGCACGTGAACGGAGTCGGATGAGGGAAATTAATCAGGCTTTTGAAGCACTGAGGAAGGCCGTACCTCAAATGTCCATCACCCAACAGAATAACGAGAAATTAACGAAAATTACTACATTAAGACTGGCTATGAAATACATATCGACATTAAGTGCCGTATTAACAAGTAATAATAGTCCACCAGCATCGTTGATGGATCCGACGCAGGACATTTTTTCGGAATGTAGCGAATTGGATTGTTTCTTATTGGAATCGGATGGTGAATCGTTGCCATTGAATAGTGATTTATCGGACCATTCATTAACTCCTGCCGATTTTTCCGTTGATTTTCCAGACGATTCATTAACACCAGTCGATTTCACACCGTTATCACCCGATCTAAGTGATCATTTAACGCATTTCGATCCATTCTTATCAGATTTCAGTTAACACTCCTACGATTTTTTCTTCGTTTGTTATGTTTTTTATAGTAAAATTGTATTATAAATGTTATCCGTCCACTTTTTAAAAACATATACCTACCTATATAGTTGTAAAACGTACTTATTTATTATTATTATATTACTGTATTATATAGTTTTATATAAAAATACGAAATACTCGGGTTCTAAACTCTGCTGTATCGTATACGTAAAAGAAATCTCATATGTGCCTTAAATATGAAAAATTGTGACTGCAACAGTGAACAATTTTTTTTTAAAAGTTTTAAGCTTTCAAAGCCAGTCATATAATGCTCATTATACTATTTATTAGATAAATTGTTTATTTTTTATGTAATATACATGAAATGCAAATAAATATAGACACTTTTAAGATACAATATATATTTATTTGTTTTATTTATTTTATTATATGTTGATTTTACAGAGAGAAAGACAATTTGAAATATTACTACATAACAGAGACCGAGAGAATGGTAAGTTTACTTGTAATAAATAAATAAAATGGTCAAGCTTGAAAAATGACTTGTGACAGTTTTCTCGCAAGAATTTATTTTCAATACAATATTATTTAATATAAACAATTTTTATATACATATATATACGTATGCATATAGGTAATAATATTTTAACCTGAATTGCAGCTTTGTATAAAATTTACTGTTAAATCTACTAGCTATACGTACTTATATGTGCGTAGAAATTAATTTATGTATATGGTTTAAGTATTTAAAAGTTTATATTAAATCACTTCAATAATTGCGTTTTATAAACAATTTACCATTTACCGTTTTACATGATCGTTTCAATTTTGCAATGTCTATTTAACAGCAATGTGAATTATTTGGAAATTTGCGAAAAGCTCTCCGCCTATAACAAAAAAATTCCATTCATTGGGAAAAAATTACATGGTTACGGTGAAAGTCGTAGGCGATTATTGAATATTGTGATTGGTATATATTGGTAACAAGTAAACGTTCATTTTTATTGTGATTGGATGAAGGAAAAACTCCTACATAATTTTTTTCCGCAACTTTGTTTTTCAACAATTTAATTTATTAGCACCAATATGGGGGAATGGAATAAAACGATTCACGAGTCTATTTTTAATGGATTGTCCTTCGAAGGACGTCTTAGGTTGTTTATTAAATATGCACATATAAATAAGACGCTGACTGATATCCTCCTCCTACGGACCATATTCACATTCTGACCTAAATTGTGCGTACACAGGCATTATATAGGCAAAAAACTCTTTGTATTCCATTTTCTTAATTGGCATTCATTGATTTATTCTGACATACCAATAATGAACCATTTGCATTATTAAACTAATCCTTTATGAGTTTCTTTATATGAACCACAATATGCATTATAGAGAAATGCAATCTTTACAATAATTGTGGTGCGATTTTAATCCAGTATTTCACTTTTTTTCTCATTTTTTTCCTTCAAGTATTGTGCACGGCTGGAGAAAATAGAGGTGTCTTGGGGTTCAACACTAAACAGACTGCAGGTGGCCAACTGTAAACTCACTGAACACTTTTACTTCTGAGGAGTGGTTGATTACATCTGTCATGTACTTTTCACAACTTTTCACATAAATCTCCGCAACTATTGAAGAAAAAAAGGCCTCGTCTCTCCTCCACCATCGAACATTCCAAATATTAAAAATCATTAAGTGAATACACACGCGATATTTGTGGTATTGTTGGGACCGTAAATATTTACGATGCCATCCAAGTTGTCCAATAAAATGTTACAAACGAGTCGCCACTGGAAAAGACATAAGAACGGCCATATATTATAGATGTCAATTACTAAATGAGCCCGTGCCAGAAGCCGCTGATCTACAAAAAATGATTTATAATAAACATTGCTTTTGTATTTCGTCTATAATAAACTTAATCATAAAAATCGATATGAAACTTACGAAAGGAATTTCGCTTCCTGATTTAGCGAATTTGTCATTGTGTAATAAAAACTTTTTCTTTTTTGCAATTCACAATTAATAACATACTAAAACGGCATTAAAATCTCTGTATAAGTGTATATGTTGCAAAATCTGTTGTTGTGTTTTCATTATGCAAATTGTCTTCTCTAATTATTGAAAAACAAGTGGTTTCTCTTCATGTCCATTTTGAACTGGAAAATTAGAGATACAGAGACACGGACGATTTAAAAATCTATTTAATTAATTAAGTGTGTATTTCGTAAACCGTAATTAAACGTTTAATTAAGGTGGATCTTAACAAATAATAAATTTTGACAAACACAATGTACAAGAAGAAGTTAAAAGTGATTCCATGTATCTTGTGCTGGTTGTAACTATACTAAAAAAATTTTTGATCACATTGCAACACCGATGATAATTAATGGTGTGTTGTCGATAATTAAATATGAATATAAGTTGTGTGCAAACTATTTTCCCATCTCAATTAATTTCATAATTACACGTAGTGTAATTATTTATGTAAGCAAATCTAGTTTTCTTATAGTATACTAGAATTATTAACTGTTGGTAAGTATTATAGAAATAAATTTTTTCCAGTGATTTATTTATGTGTCTGTGTGCGTTGCATAATTAAAAAGTAAAAAAGAAAAAAATCGAACTTATTAAATATCAAAAGAAATTCATTACGTAAAGTTTTAGACTATTTTTTTTCTCCTGTCTTTACAGGTTAACATCGTTGAATTGGTTTAAACTTGGTGGTAAATGCAGATAACTTTACTGGGCTTGTTTAAACAGTTCCGTAGATTAATTTAAATCGATAATAGTGATTCCATTTTATTATGATACATATTATATAAGATACAATAATAGTTTGTCAAATTATCTGCTGCGTATAATAACTAACATGCTATCGTTGAACAATGGAGAAAATTATGAATAATAATCAAATGGTAATTTTCGTTTTGAAATGAATTGAATTTATTTCGATTGTATTTAGTTGAATTGAATATATCAGAACAAATTCAATAGGAAGACATACAATATAAAGTTTCTCCTTTAACAGTATCACTATACAGGCCATTTAATATTAAAAAAATATTGTAAGATGATAATAATATCCGCGCATATGACTATATATAAATATTAATGTTTACGGCGTTAATAATTATACCCGGTACCCATTATTGTTGATAATAAAGTTGTTAATCTATTAGGAAACATAATATTCACAATAAATGGAAATGGGTAAGAATTTTTGACCAGAAAGACAAGTTTATTGTTAGTCTAAAAGTGTATTTTAAGGGAAATAAATTTTTCGAATCGAATTCAAATTTAGAGCTTTACATAAAAGTCGAATTAGATAGACAGCACGAGTGCCATAAAATTCTAAATTATTTTCTTGTGTATTATCGGTTATTGCTATTTGGAAATGGGGACTTGAACAGTCGCACAGACAACAACAAGCTACTTAATAAAAATATTTCTAGAGACTATTATGTTATTAGAAAATGTTTTATATATTTTACTTGTTGGATTCTTTCAAAATTGATTATAATACATTCTTTTCCCGATGTATACATATACACAATAAATTTCTTTCCAGGGGGACAGTAACTAATGAAGACATAAATGGCCTAACTTTTTCCCATTTCACAAGACCATATAATAAATATGGAATAACTGAAACTGGTGTAGCCATTTGTAATACACAATAAGAAATATTTGATTCGATTTATTTAAATTAGAAATTTTATTCTCAAAGTGGTACATGGAAAAGTATAATGCAGGTACAAGTTTTTAGGCATTTGGAGCTGTGTGGAGAAAACTCCGCATCATACACACGAGACCGTACATAACACAAATTAGTCAAATATAAATCATATTAGTATTATTTACATATATTCTCGTATTGAAGTTTAATTTGAATAATGCATTTATTCATATGCCTATATAACTAGTAAATACAAATTCTAATATATTAGCCTTTAGGTAAACTAAGCCACAATAACAATATAAGGCCATAGATTTTTAAATGACGTTTCTAATAACAAATAAATCAGCATCTGATGGACGTTGCATGATCGAAATCTTGTTAAAGAAAGTTCATTTATTTTCCTAGTAATCAGTTGACAACAACTTTAGCTCATTATTTTAAAATTGAAACGTGGAGCGTGAACGATTTTTTAATTAATTGACGATTCGTCTATGTAGAAGTATTATAGAAAAAATTCCACAGATCAATTTATTTAGTACTACAATTAGCTTGTGCAGTACACCTATGTTTATATATGTAGGTAATAGGTAGGTATATATGAATTTATGGAAATAAAATCGTCTGGAGAACGTGATTTGTTCGGTTTGTGGTCCAAATCACGAGTGTGCGGTCGAAAATGTCACATAAATGCACTTCCGACTTGAACATTGAAAATGTTATTTGTATCTGTTCATGTTTTTGTGAAGTTGTAATGCGCTTCTGCATATGCATAAATACAATAATGGAGAAATCAACATAAACAGTAAATCGTGACGGTCATTTTCGTATTGAACAAGTTCCACTGTTGGATTGGAAGCAGCACACATATACACACAGCATCATCAGATAAATAGATTGTCCGTTTAATTAGAACAATTGTTTTTTAGACTTAAATTCGGCTTTATCGATTTGTACTACTGTTTTTCGGTCGGTGTTGTTTGATCCGGATTTGAAGACAGACCACCCAAATTGGGCCTTTTTCCTCAACTTCTCTTCTCCGGTTTTTTAGCTACCAAAAATATCACAAGTATCTCTCCTCTCCCATTGATTGATTTTTATAAATACAAACTAACTAATTACTCTGTGATTAATTAAACAACAAACATCATTATTTGTTGTTATTGAGATATTATTCTATACATTGATTTGGTAACGGGACCATGGAATTTCAACAAGTAAAATTTGATTAATGAATTTTTCTAATGTTGAACTATAACAATTATTATGTATTACCAATGATGGTTCTCAAATATCAAAAAAGGATTACTTTATTGTTTCCGCAATGTTGATGTGTTTTGAATTCGTGGGAATTTTAATGTCATTTAGAGAATCGAGAACAAGGTGTTAATGAAACGGTTATACAGACAGTAAATTTATTTACTAAACAAATAAATAAAACAAATATGGGCAGTACTGGAATACACCATATTCTCATCGGAAATTTTAAAGACAATTTCTTTTATTATACAATAATATTGTTGTATTTACTGTCTTCCACTACTATATGTAAGTACATAAAATAAAGGTATAAAAGTAAATAAGGAAGAATTTTATTTTTGACTTGTGTATTATAATTACTGCTGCCTACTTTGCAACTTACTTGTACGTGGAAGACCATAAAAATGCAATGTTAATGTTCTCTATATGACACTCCAGACGGTATTCTAAACACTATTTTATTACACTGTAAGGAATTTCCTAAAATGTACGTGGCAGAAATAAATTTCAACACTTTTAATTAAACCTGTAATAGAAACATTATCAATTGGTATTATTAAAAGCGTACACTCACAAATAGTTGAAGTGGAAAATCGTGAGTGAGGAATTCTTTTCCAGTAGTCAGGTTTCCATTTTTATAAAATCCATCCATTTTAACATGATAATATTTCGATGAGTGATCGGTTCGAATACGTGGGTATATAAACATTAAGAGAGTTGAAAGAAGAAACTTTTATTTATATCACAATAAAGCTCCACATATAACGTATAAGTATAGCAGAGATAAAAGAGATAAAAATCGTCGCAGAAGATAATCGGGGTATGAATTTTAAAGTAAAAAAGATAAAAATCTTTATGCCCATGACATATTGAATTGCTTTTAAGAGATGGAGTATTCAGAATTGTAAAGTAGTTTAATACTCATTGTGTTTCATGAAAGTTGATGATTAATGATATATTTATCAAATTTACAACGTTTTGACATACATAACATGATATGTTTTCAAAATGATTTGAATAAGTGACGAATAAATTTCAGAAAACAATAAGAAATAAAGTAGGGTAATGTGTTCATATAAAAAAATTCAGCGATTCTGGTTATGACGACATTATATAATATTGTTGGAGTTGGTGTCGTGACCAGATCCGCAAAAAAATAGCACAATCGAGAGGAATTCGCGTATTATAATAATAGTTTCGCATTAATCATCGCCTTTTTCAAAAACCCTAGGTATTCTGTACGTGCTCAAATCCGTACTTAAGTATATTAATAATTTATTGAAAATACACCAATGTAAATATAAAACATATATATTATACACATATTATATATGATGAAGGAATTACCACGAGTGCAGTTTTCTAATAATTGCACGTGCATAGAACCCGGAAGGCGTGTCATTTATCTATTGATAAAAAAAAATTCAGGCAGGCATTAAAAATGTTTATAAGTTCACGGAGCTAACCTTTGATCTTGTGCAGATGTTGCAGAATTTTTCGAGAAATTATTAAAATAGTTGCTCTCTAATTAAGTAAAGTCATTGAATAGTTATCTCATGATGGCCCTTACATAACGGGAACCAATAAATACTCGATATTAACTATATACCTACGATTTTAATTCAATGATTTCAATGTCCCATTACCCGCCGCCGAACAGCACACAGCATAGGTCCCGAAATTGTTTCCAATAATGCAATTATTCAAGAAATTGCTTTAACCTTAACCTTCCCCCTGTCGTATTCGCAATCGTCCTGACAGCGGTATTTATACGAAATGAGCCTCTCTATATATTCATCTTTTAACAAGTATGTAAATTGTGTTAGGATATAAAATTTTTACGACTATTATAAGTTCGAAAAATGTGACATTAAACATTGGGGCAATAATTAATCTAGTGTTTGAAAGAACAGTGAAACTTCTTTGCCCTTTGACTATATAGAGCCTCCTTTTGACTACATGTTGTCGCATTTGCATGTGTAGATGCGAAAAGCGACGCTACATGCCCTTATCATTTCAATCTGCAGTCAAATCGTGAGACGTCGATGGTCTCTTTAACGAAGAGGAATCTTTTAATCGATATTCACAAAAGTCCTGTAAAAATAATAAGCCTCTGGTACATTTTAGCAGCAAACCGCCACACAGATCTTGATAACATCAAAGAACAATAGGGTATTTTGTTCAGTGATTTCTTTGGTCTGCTCCGCAGAGGCATCTTTCCTCTGTTTCTTCTGTTCTTTCAACATTTCGTCGTTCTATTTATGTGAATGTTATCTCATAATTCCGAATTTACTTGTTCTGAGTGTATGTGTGCCCATTGCCATTATGATAATGAAATCATTGTTCGCCCACTTTCTGCCTTACCAAACCACAACTCGTAAAGTGAATCGGTTAAGTGGCAATTTGAGGTGCTAATAAAATCGCACCAACACTCTAATTTAGGAAATGTGCCGGTACCTCCTTCGCGGGCGGACTTTCCCACGTGCTCAAATCCTTTGAAAATCTATCTCTAATCAAGGATAATACGGCTTTAAGCTCCTATATATAGAGACGGTGTGGGACATGTCTAGTGGCGCGATTCTGACAGTTCGTGTCTTGTATCAACAACGTGCATCGCTGCCACTAATTGCTCTCAGATAACACTGATAAGAGGCTGCACATGATGAACGACTATAACTCATCCTAGCCGCTCTCCATGTTCTCTGTCTACTTTAATTGGTACCTGCTCTTATATTTCACTCTCCACAAAATAAAAACACTAATTTATTATATAGAATCGTCGTGTTGTTCGAATTTTAAGTAAAACTGTATGCACAAAGACAACGGTGCATCTAATAATTGGGTAATTGGGATACTGTGGCCGACTTTGAGAGAAGAGTATTTTCGACACCACAAACAGCAATAATAAGTGGCTGCTTTAATTGCCGCTTTTTCTCGAAACGAATCAAAATGCCGTTTTATGTGCACATATTTATGATTTAAAAATTTTTTAGCAAATAACCCTTGTCACATTGTACAGAGTTGATGACAACATGAAAATAAAATATAATTACTGATCAAGCGACAATTTTATACTGAACCGGTTGTCTCTAGAGCCCCTGCAGAGTAGAAGGCGTTTTTATACACTTTGTACTACGTTTATATCTATTAATAATAAAGTATTTAATGTTATATATTTAGTAGAAAATAAATAAAAATAATATACTATCTGATTTTCTTTAATTATATGTAAACTTTATTTAAATTGTATATTAATTTCGTTTTTTCGTTTATGAAAAGGGGTACACAAATTTGTATGCATATTTAATTATTACTAATTTATATAAATATTATGGTTTTTTTGGACCTTTTGAACTTTTTCGTAATATTTTATTACAAACTTTACAAATTCTTTTAATGTTCACAAGAAAAACACTTTAAATAATAATTAAAATTTGAATTTCAAATTTTTTTATGAATAAACCGTTTTTTTCTAGGGGAGAATTTTAAATGAACTTTGAAATGGAATGATGAAAAAAAAACAATCATATCCCATATTGACATGTTTCATAATTAACAAAATGAACCTAAACTGCCTTTAAACATATGCTGGATGTACCGTGAAAATTGTTTTTTCCTTTCTCTTACCATCTATTATTACCGAGCTTTGTTTGTATGAATAACTACTTAAAATACAATAATTAAAATTACTTTTGAATGTTAATAGCTTCTTCAACAATTCTCTTTATCAATTAAATGTTTGATAAATTGCTTTTCGCTTTTTATTTTCAGTAATAAATTATTGTGTGATTGCTGAAAGGAGTTTCTATTTCACTATTTGGAAATGAGTAGATGCCCAATTTAATACAAAGCATTTGTTGCGACCCGAACGAAAAGGATCCGCGTAAAATTAAACAACATTAATAGCGTTCATCAATCATTTTTTATCATTTAATTATTGCTAGACAATACAATCAATCGATTATAATCTGCTTATACATAAATGTTATAATAATATGCAAACGTTACTTCCTTATTAGATTCCAAGTGCATTCATTAAAATCCACTCCACAAGTTTATAGTGGTACAGTGTTTAATTATTTACACACCTATCAAAATGATTTGTAATTGATTCACAAACTTGCAGATATCAATAAATAAGCCTATATGTTATATAAGATTCGTGTGCTGTTTTTCTGCATATGTTTATTAACTCAACTCGAACTTGTATGTGTGTGTATTATTCTGTATGTGCATGAAATGAAGGAGCAATTTGAAGAAAGAAGGTGTAACTATCAGTTAGGTGTTTATTAGGAGGTGTTGTATATTGTAGAATATAAAAAGGTGTACTTTGGCATGTGCTCACAGCGGGTGTTCGTCGCGACTAGATGGGCTCCTCTCTTTTATACACGCGCCCGTATTAGAGACATTGGAGACTCCTCTTCCACAGCATCCAAGACTCCGTAACTGCACCTCTGACCCGGCATCTGACCTAGCACTGAGGAGTGCTCTTTGACCGCACTGATGTTGGCTCCTATACATGATCTTGTTCAATGCGAAGTTACGCAACCGATCAACAATAATTTGTTGTTCCCCGTGTGCTGTAGCTGTAAAGAACGATCATATACCAATGTTGAATAGAATAATATTTATTATTATTATGATATTGTTGGGAATTCATTTATTATATTGTTTAGTGGATAAATAAAATATTTAATTATTTTATTAGGTCGTGCTTCCTCTCATTAAATGCGAAATAAGAATATTCAATTTAAAACTGGAAAATGATATAAAAAAACCCATTGAAATTGTGCGACATTAATTAGGTATATGAAATTACCTAATATTGGATTTGGATTATTTTGAATTTTAAAAGGTATACCTACATATTAATAATAATATCATAAGTTCAGATAATATCATCAGTTCAGAATACTTAGGTGAACTCAGGACAATCCAGTATTTAGTGTCGCTCTTCACTATAGTGCCGATCACAGTAAAATATTTTAGTATAATATTTTAAATTTAAAGAAATTCAAAAACGTATTAATTTTTATCAAGTATCAATATAATTATAACATTTTCAAATATGTTCTGAGCTGTAACTTAAAAATGTGGGCTTGTAAATATCATTAATAATGAAAAATTTAATGTAGAAGAGTTTGTTTAGGTTTATTTATTATACTTAAAGAAATTTGAACTTTAAAATCCAGACGAAATTAATTTAGCTGTGTGATTTGGCACAGAATAAGTAACACAGAAGTACGACTCCTCACCTTTTCCATTGTTCTTGTTTCTGTAAGTTTTCGACTGAGTGCCAGGCCAGGCGTATGTAAAGGAAGCAATATACGAGTTTTAAAAACTTAAAGCCTGGTACCCACATCCCACATATAAGAATTGTAAAAAGTATCCAAGTAAAAGTATACACAAGTGTACATTTATATAAAAAAGTAAAACTTTACTGAGTCCCTGTACTGTACTTACACTACTTATTTGAAAAAATTTTTTTGGTTATTGCGTCTCAATCGTTCATTTTTAGTTTGTATGGCAATTTATCAACTGCCAACATTAGAATCAGAAATGCAGTAAAAATCGTCCGGCAAAAGGTTGTTTTCCGGACGATTTTGAGTGACTTTTAGTCTGGAATAAGCGACTTTCTAGCCGCCTGGCCAAAAACCAAATTTTGAATATATTTTTATGAAACTTTAAATATTCGCAATTTTTTCTCAAAATAACTGTAAAGTTTGTATATTTGTAATTGTATTGTTTAATAATGGCCTAAGCAGAGCCTCATAGAGATCGGACCCAGAACGGACTGTGTGCGGCACTATAGTATGGAGCGACTCTTAGGTAAGTCAATTATTGACGGAAACACTTATAATGATCGGAAATAAATGATGTATAAAATTGGTTTATGGACAATAACATATTCCATCGCTGCCAGATCTAAACAGAAATTGATTTAGATTAGAGCAAAGAGCGCTAAATTTTGAGACGTGTGTACCTATTTAATACTTTGTAAGGGACCCCAGTCCGCCTCTATCTGTGTGTTTATTTTAAACGCGTATATTAGATTTTAATTGCACGCATTTTGTGTATACGAAAAATAGAACAATGAAGGTACTGTCCGAAATATTGCTGTTACGGTTAAAAGGGCGAACGTGTTCTGGCTTAGAATAAAAATAATCAGTTGTTAGTTATTTGTTAAACGTGTTAGAGCGGTGTTTCGAATAATCACAATGATTGGTGAGTACTTTTAGTAATTATTATTGTTTTTATTAAATTTCACTTGCTAATATCTGTACGCGAATAAATGATGCATCATTATTGTATTATAAGATCATTCAACATAATTTTGTGCTAAATTCATTTGGATTCAGCCACTGTATTGTCAGTCTTGCAATGCAGAAGGATACAAAATCCTTTGGTAGAAGTGTCTTGATATCGCACCATAAATTTTATACATTAAATGCTGTGTTTACCTCGGGTTAGAGGGCATTATTTGACTGCGATTCTGGATGGAAAGCTCGTCAATATTATTAGGGACGCCTGGTACCCACTAGGACGCTAGTGGAATTTTATTTACATCACAGCACAGGGATATTGGTAGACGGAAACCTAGAATAGTGTTTCATTCAATAACCACAGATTAGAAATATACAGATATTGCAGAGGGAGAGAGAAACTAAAATTCGATAGAGATAGAGTTGCACCCCCAATTAAAGAGCCAATCGGCAAGCATCGGAAACGATCGCATTAATTTGGTCATTTGGTTTGAAAACGTGAATTGCCATTGGTTGTCACATTTAGTTTTGAGGTTTGACATATAATCAGCTGTAGCAAGCGGCCGCCATATTTGGTCTTAGTCGATTTGTCCTCTCTCTCACACTCATTGGTTTTATTGTTAGTAATAAAGTGCTTCCAACTTTGTTGCACCCCCGGGGTCAATCAAAAAAAGTAACCAGCTTCAAAGGTGCCGACAGGGAGTGCAATATCTGTATAATCTGTGCAATAACTAATAATTTATGATTGTTGGAATTATCACTACATACACACGGTTTTGTGTATGTAATGTTTTTTTAAACTTACTAAAAGTTTCATTTAGTGTCGTTGACTAATACTCACTTTATCTTTATTTCAGTTGATCTGCCTGGTCTAGAACCTGGTTGGTACTATAATTCGGTTGTTTATTTAATATAAAATATATAATAAAAATTCACCCGAGTTCGTACCACAACTTATTACCCACGTTATTACGAGTACTATTACTAAGCACGAACCGTATAGGTACGTTTACATCCGCTCAATAAGCAGAACTTTTAACAATATTTCAACATGAATCTATTGGAAAAGTTGTTACAAAAAAAATACAATATGTGAATAGTTTATTTAGCCTATTCGGAACCTAGTAACTCATTCAGCCTGTACTTAAAGTCTACAGATTTTCCTATCCTTTTCAGTCCGGAATCATTATAACAATAACTCTTTCAGCTTATTAATATTCAATACCACCCAGCCACCCACTATTGCACAATCACTTTTCGTCTGTGGTTATCGGATCTTACTAACAACTTTCAGTGTATGCAAGTAAAGACTCCTTATATATCGAATGCTTGAAACCTATACCTAATTGAATTTTTTTGTACACTGGTCGTTTTAATTTGATATTATTATTTATATCGTTAAATTGAATAAGTCAGCATAAGACTGCGCCAGGATCATTTTCCAGATTCTCACACAATATCTTAATGATCTGACTCGAAACTCTAAACTGAAATCACAAATTACTATATTACCTCATTAACTAAGTCACACAGGGTTTAATACATCTTATCCATATTACCTAGAGTACCTGCAAAATGTTATAACTGTTAATTTATTTACTGTATATTCACTTGGGGAAAATATTGTAATGTGGTGTTGCTGGTGTATAAAATGCACTTGTAGAAAGACTAAGCATTTATGCCACCTTTAAAGGAGCATAAATCTTTGTAAACCAGCAGCAGTAAAGTTAATTGACCAAAGAACAATCTATAGGTACAAGATTAGGCTGATCAGATCGTGACTGTACCATCTTTTACAAATATTATACCGACAGATTAATAGCACCGTTGTTTATATGTAAAAGTTTTTCAATATAAATTCGAATCATAATTTATCCTGGCTTTATAACAGTCATAATAAAATTAGAAAATCATAAATTTCCAAATATGTGTGGTTTATTATATTTAAAAAGAAAGCTTGTCATTTGACATTTTCCAAACAAAAACATTTTCATATTTAGATAAATTATTGGTAGATGTTGTTTAAATGGAAATATTTTGGGTGGCCGGCAGTTTATTAATAAGAACCATACAACAGTGAATGTAATTATACTCTTGATTACTATAGCCTAAGTCTTAAATGTAAAGTGTGTCTATTAATTATTGTGAAGAGCTAAATGAGCTTAAATTACAGCAAATATTTTCTCCTATCTCAATTACGATTAAGAAAAATTTTTAATACGAAATACAAGGCATTCTGTATGAGCTATTAGAGCGACAATTTTACTTCGACAATCGCGCTTTTCATTTCTGAAATTAGCGATACCGAAATAATGACCATCATAAACTTTCTTTATCGTAGTAAACATATATACATGTATGTATACCGGTATAAATAATTAAGATATTATACGAGTTACATAAATACCTTCTGGAGAATCATCTTTGGTGGTAAATTGTTGGAAATAGTGGGATCATCAAAAATCAATTAAATTCTCCGGTTTATAACTTAGTAATTAATATTTCACAAGTACAAAAATTGCAAAAATTTCATTTTCGTTTTTTGATTGTTTATCACAACGATATAAACTTTAATTGACCGGATTTAGAAGAGAATTTTAAATGATTTATAAAAAGATATTAATTAGTTTTTATCATCGTGGATGTTAAAATTCCTTGGATACATTAATTGAAATGTATAAGAATTTTTTTTATATACAGAACTAAAGTACGTTTCCTTCGATATAATATGGACGTTTTTTCCCTTTACAGTGATGATTTTTTTCTTTCTTATTATTTTCGAAGAATTTTACTGCATACAGTTTTATCTCACAACGAGTAATAATTGTATACACAAGTAAAACTGCAAAAATTCCATTCGCAAACAATTTCTTTAGGCGTTTATTAGCCATAAATTTAAACACTGCCGAGTAAATAGGATTTTAATCGATTTGAAAAACGGATGTATATAGGCTCATATAATGAATGGCAATCAGCAAACTATTTTAATGTCTAGTTTAGAAAATAATTAAGTTTCAACTAGTGTTTTATTAAAATTAATTGTCTTGACTATTTGTTTGTGTGTGTGTTAGTGCTGGCTGCTGTATATAAATACGTGTACACATTTAATTCACTAGTTATAAATTGCACAAATTTAAACGTAATTTAAATGATATATGCATCGTTATAGCTTTTTTCCTCTTTTATTTCAAATCATTTAAGAGAACGAAAGAAAAAAACTATTTGACGAACACACTTATATAATAAAATAAACACACATATAGCATATATGTAAACGACCTGGAAGATCAACAATCTAGATAAAAAGTGAGTGATATATAGGTAATATAAAATTATTAAGTGCACACATTTATTATATTAATTGAAGTGTAAATTTAATACCGATTTAATTACTTTATTGCATTTTTAATTAGATATACAAATATTTCAAGAGTAATTAAAGCGCAATGTTGAATTCCATTTAATAAGAGAATTTCTTCTTTCATCTCGTGATGAAATGAAACAAGCTCACTGGATATAGGTACTGGAAAAAGAACGACACAAAATTCGATGTAATTGTGATTGTGAAATTAATTAATCTTTGTTTACAAAAGAGATGCAATCTAAAAGTTTGGTTTAAAAACCGTGAGATAACCAGTAGCGACTCGTAATCGTAACCGTCATCACATCATTAGTGACTTGTGTCTTTGCCTATATCATATCTGGTATTTTTATCTGTTACTTCTATCAAGTCATTCCACTTTGTGCACTTATACGATACATATAATGGTCCATCTTCGTCATTGCCTTATAATTATTATTATATTCCTCTTTACAAACTGAATATATCTACATACCTACCTACTTACATGTAGGTATGTGTACTATAGTGCGTTAGTCTATAGATAATTATTTTTATTTCACACACAAACCCTGCTTAGAAAATGCTTATTAATCGTGTATACTTAGTTATATAGACACATAGAGGACATAAACTATTGATGGAAGACAAAACAGTAGCTGGAAAATACATAAACATTTAAAATTCCTACAAAACACCAATATCTACGGTAATATTTTGTCCAGGATTCCACCATCTGGGAGTGGCTCAACAATATACACTTATTCTTATGTAAAATGTGTGTAAACAAAATAAAAAAAAGCAACGAATTGCTGCGAAATTTTCACATCAATATTTTAACATCTTATGTATAAACTTTTAAATCTATGCATTAAACAAGATGAAATCTCTTAAAATAAGTGTGTCTATGGTGATTTTATTGTTAGGTAAAAGCCATAGAGAGCTCCCTGTAAATAATGCACGCGGTCTTGGTGTATTATTATACAATCCATACGAAAGGTTTGTAGTAATATCAAAATATAAATACCATCAAACTGTCATATGCATAGAATTTATGATGGCTACTTTTGCATGTTAGCTTTTTTTATATCTTGTTTCATTTATTCAACCCTGAATATTATTGGACATTGTCTACTTCGTATTTTGTATTTTATTGAGAAAAAAATGAGAAATGCATTCGGCCAAGTGAATAGAGTTTTATAGAATTTTTATTATACACATAAAAGAGACGGTTTTGTTGCTGTTGTTTGTTGAACATATACTGGCCTGTGTTGTAAAGAAATTGGAAAATATAAAGTTAAAATCTTTATTTGGTCGGATATAAAAAATGCTTAGTGGTCATCAATCCTTTCCGCGTGTGAATTTGCACCGTGAATGATCCCATTTAATACAATTACTGCTAGAAAGCGCAATAAAATCGTCTATTTATGTGGTGTACATATACCTAGTCAAGTGCAATTTGCCATGTTTCAATGCGAATTAGAATGCGAGTACAGTGCAACGTATACGTTAAAATTCATTTGTGCTGCAGCATAAATGAGAGTATTAAGATCGGTGTACATGACATTTACCAGGAACCTACACTGGACAGAACAGAGAGCTTTAGAACAAGTTGTCACACCATTATTACCCCAAGTAGGTGGACAGCGCATTCTTGCACTGATTTTATTATGATTATCCGGGAAAAAAAGGCCGATCAGTTTAATTTACGTCCATTAAACTTGTCTAATAAAAGAAAAACTCCTCTAATACACTTTAATATGAATAGATAAAATTAATTGATATAAATTTAGTGTCGACAATTGCGATTTTATGCTGAGCTTTTTGCTTGGCTCTCTCATTGATATGCCAGTGACAGTTGTAATGTTTCATTTATTAAGAAATAGGCGTGCCGACATACACAATTTTACATCTCTATTCGTTTATTATTCAATTGAGTTTTATTTATTATATTCTATAATTCATTTTTCACCTGTTCCGTGTGTGCATTGAATTTTAAAATTTTAATTCTATACAAATACCAGCCATTCTCCTGTTTACTTTATTATTCTTTGGAATTTTCTATTTTTGCTTGAGGAAGTATTATACTGGTATTTCCACAAGTAATATATTTCACTTGAAGATATATTTATCATTTCGAACTATGCAAGTGGAAAAAGAGACACAATACTAATACCATCGGCTAGTTACACGTATCTCTGTATTATATAATATACAGGGACAAATCAACAGTTTTCCGCGACAATTTTCCTCTCTTACAATACATGACACAACTCTATGATTAATTTAATTCAATTATCTGAAATCGTATAAATTACAATATCGATTCTATTTCCAGATACAGCAATAACAGTATAATAGCACAGCCTCTTTAACATACTGGGTTACATTCAATTTAAATTTTCTTAAAATAAACTAGAATGCAAATATGAATAGTAAATTAAATCATAACCAATATAAATTATGGTGTCTGATCGATC